>OY720634.1:112423929-113023929 GCA_963169105.1 Ceriagrion tenellum | reverse complement strand
TTCTCTCCAAGACCTCATCTATCAGCAAACTACTCAGTGAATTTGTGACAGACTGTGAAGCCTCCCTCAGGAATGAATCGCTCACTCTCAAATATTCCTTCGCATCTACTATCTCAAAAAGTGATTCGTTGGTAACGAGAAATCAGACCCGTGACGGTCCCTTTGGAAGGAAATTGGCCCGTGACGGTCCCTTGGGAAGTACCATGAAAGTGATTTAAAACATTAATGACGTTGCTAAATTCGAGAACCGTACTAAAATAAATCGTGGAAGTCATATAAGTCGATCATTATGACGTCCGTCCACCGAGTGAAAGCTTCAATTTAGGAGTTCATTTATTCAGGTTCCTGATATTGGGTCATTTTAAGGAAATGTGAAATACACATGCGTGCTTGATCTTTATTTCTTCCTTTTTTAGGCTGCTTTAAAGACTACTTTTCGTTGATAACACTTGAAACCGGATCTCCCATACCTACTATTTTCTGTCACACTTGATGTTTCCATAATGTCGCCCAAATTATCAAATTTGATCGAGCTTCGCTTTCAGTGTCTAATATTACACGAAAAGTTACAACTACTGCTCTTTTCTGGGATCGCCCAATCAACTCTGCTTGGCGATTAAATTTACGTATCGTTTTCATTTTTCACTATTACTTTATTGAGCTGATAAACGTCAGTGGATGTGTTAAAAATTTCCTGTTTGGTTAGCTGAGACCGAGTTTTTATATAGTGATTTTACCTAGCAAGATTTTATTTACTGATGAGTCCGCCGTTATAAATGAAGCATTGCATGAATGTAATAGAAGTGAAAGAGTTATGCAAGGATAGGGCATTATGGAGAAAATGATTGAGAGGGCTAGTTTCGTAGCGGTTACAGCTGTAACTACGTTGTTTGACTTCCTACCCCAATGAGGGAATGACGTGATTTTTATGTATCTACTCAAATGCGCTTCCAAGTGTACTATTTCCGTATTTATTTTCATAATCTACGTATGTTGACCTGGCCCTATCCAGTTCAGAATAAACTGCCGTTTCCCAAGGGTTTTTATGAATGATTATTTTCATGATAGAATTCATTTCAAATTGAACTTTTCACTGTGGTACTTTCGTACCTAGTGTATGGATATTTTTCTGAATTTTCTTAACACACTGAAGAATTAATAGCAAAAAAATGACTTATTCTTAATAATAATGTGAGTATTTTCCTTTAAATTCTAATGTGAAAGCTATGTTCTGATTTTGAAATGGAGATTTATGCGCTGTATATGATATACAGCCTTTCTTTTCTCTTGTTTAAATAATGCGTGATGCTCATTTTAAAGGAAATTAACCATGCTTCGGGTGTTTCGGGTAGTCGGTTGTACAAGTAAGAAATAGTATCGTTGTTAAAAAAACAAGACCCCGGAATGCATTCTAGCAATCGTGAAATAGTGATTTTCTTCCCGGAAAGCCTGTTACACTCCTGGATTTTGAAAGTGTAAATGTACTGGTTACCGTGGTGTACTCTCTCATCCCCTCATCGAAGTAGAGCTTACTATTATTCAGGTGACCTTGACCGCACGGCTGAACGAGATGAATATTATTGCGCAATAGGAAAATATTTGTGCTATTTTGGTATGCATTGCAGACGAAATAAGAATCAGAAGCCTTGGGTCAGAGTCTTGGGATTGTATTGAGGATAAATGATGTATTTTGCGGTAATGAGAAGGTTGTACCCGTACAGGTGGTGGAAGTAAGAGATACAGGGGTAAAGAAGGAGTTTTGGAAAAGAAGAGTTGGGAAAAAGAGGAGAGCGTACACATTTTTCCGATTGAATGATGTGTGTACTTATCGAGTAAAATGATTCAACTCATACCTGCTCTGTATTTAAAAGACCCGAAAAACTGTCGCGGAAAGTATCTCTGGATGGAAAGTTTAGATTCAGGGTCGTTATTAGTTGCTATGGAGAGTATTCATTTTGATTTTTCCATTTTGCATCGCATTAACCCATCCTTTTACGTGCATTCCTTATGAAAAACCTGGAGTCCTCTTTCATTTTGAAAAGGGATGTTCAGCGGCCCCGCTGTTGATTATAAATATGTTTTTCACTTCTGCGGAGAAATTCCAAACCATGCATGAGTTTCTTTGGGCAACTTGAACAAGGTATCACTTCTAAAATTCAACCACTTTGTTCCAGTTGGTAAAAACATATCTCTTATCATGCAAAAATACCAGCCACTTATCGAACTACCTTTCGAGATAACCTCCCAAAATTAGTATAAGTTTCCAATGGGATGTGGCACAGCTGCGCATTCCTGAGGAGCGTAATTTGGAAAAATGGAGTTCGAAAACTTTCTAACTTAAGATCGCGTGAGAAGTGATCAGGTGCGTAGTTGGTATTCTTTTGTTGATTTTTAGAGTGGAGTACATACCACTGTGTTTTGTATGAGATGAAATGTCTCCGGTTTTGTACTTGTTTTCAGCATTCAGTGTAACCTGAGTCATCATCTGGAATGTGTACATTCAGGCAATAAGTGAGAATTGGGTTCATGAAAAGGTTTTTGTAATTAATGGTACAATATTTACTCCCATGTTCTAACTACTACTTATATTTTAAGAATAAAATTCGAATATGGTCTCGCTGTTATCCCTCCTAAACTAACTTAATGGGCTACCAAAACCCTTGAAGGCGTGAATATTCGGAATTGCGTTATATGCATGATGACTGTTGGTTTAAATCCATACCTACACCTGCTAAATTAAAACCAAGGGTTTTGGCATCTAGGTGCTTTTTTCAATGAATACTTTTTAGAAGTTCGCAATATTCATGATTTTAATGAAAATCAACCTTGAAAATGGCACGTAGTTGCTTAACCCTTGGTCGGTTTTTATTTAATTAGTGTGAATTTAAACCAAGTTCCATTTTGCTTAGAATTGTAAATGCTAAGTAACTTAGTTTTTCCACGTAGATTTATCATGAAAAGACGACCTAGGTTTCAACGAAGCTTGCCATCATCCTAGGCCGTCTTTTTATGATAAATCTATGTGGAAAAACTGAGTTACTTATCATTTACAATACTAAGCATGTCACGATTCCACGAAGTCACGCTCGAGACAACGGATTAGATTAAGTTCCAT
This sequence comes from Ceriagrion tenellum, assembly GCA_963169105.1. NCBI lineage: Eukaryota > Metazoa > Arthropoda > Insecta > Odonata > Coenagrionidae > Ceriagrion > Ceriagrion tenellum. Next base: position 113,020,814 of record OY720634.1, on the reverse strand, counting down.
TTTGACCATGAATATTACGAACCTCCAAATAAAGGTTACTTCGACCTTTGAAATGGCATCTAGTTGGTGAAATCTAGGTTGGTTTTATTTAATTAGTTTGTATATAATCTAATTTTCATTTCTATTTGTTTCACTTTAACTACCAACAACTAGGGATCCGCGTCTTAAGAAAGAACCATAGCTGTGATGAGTTGTAACTCGTGGAAAATCCAACCTGTCTTTTCAAAGGATCGGCCGTCAATTGTAGATAGTTTGCAGACACCCTGCTTTGGCCGCAGACACTTGCGGGGCTGCTAGCACACTCTTCCTTTCCCCTTCCGGGTCGTCTCCGCCGCCGTTCGATCGCATGTTGATGCGAGCACGCCGCCCGCCGCCGTCTGCCTCTCGAAGCGGTGCATCATCCACCAACCAACCCCCTTCGCCGTGTGACTCCTGCTTCGGCGGGCGGGCCGGCGGGGGCCTCGTCTTCCTCGCGTGTTCGGCTCGGGAGCTGAGGCTCCGCGTGGCTGTGGCGCTGGCGGGGCCGCCCTGCTCGATTGCACGAGTGCGTGGGTGGAACACCAGGGGTGGCTATGGGGGTGGGGTGGTATGTGTGACGGTGGGGATGGAACGGCGGGAGGCGGAGGAAGGGGTGGTGTTGGCGCATTGGCGGCTCTTGCAGTCCAGTCGATACGGTATTTCGCGGGCGGGTGAGTGGGGATGGAGGAATATTTTGGAGAAGCAGACGGGAGGATGACTCGGACTTCGTTTTTCTGGGGTTGAGCGAGAATGTTCTTCATATTGCACCAGAGTTATCTGCAATATCATACCTACAAGGGGGCAGTTCTGTTAGGTGACAATATCGAATGCATGTTATTCAAACGTTAGTTATCGAATGCGTGCTCGTAACATGGATGTGATCTCTCACTTAGTTTGATTGTGATTGGGAGATAATATTTATAATATTATCCTGGAAATGATTTGGAATCGCCCCGAATATGTTGCTATTGGGTAGTTTAATTTGGAGAAAATTATCTGCTCTTAATTCAACCATCTGTCATCCAATGAATGTCTGTAATTCAGTCGTGTGATCTGAATCCTTTTATTATGTGGTCACTTCAAAGTGAAAAAAGTCATCCATGGGACTGGGATTCAAGCGCAAGTTCTTCTGTATAGGCGTCGAGTGCTGTTAGAGATTTGACCCTCCCGGCATTCCAATGTATACCATAAAGTATTGAAATGAGCGGTATTTTCTCAATTTGCCTTTACTTCAGCTGTTGACTTTATAGTCGTGTCTGTCTCTCGTTTGTATTAACTTCTCCATGAACTATAAATGGCCCCCGTTTCTTTGTTTGCGAATGTTCATTTTCACGTGCCTGGGGCAAAATTTACCCATGTCGATTAGAGCAATCAAGGGTTGGAAATTATGTGGGGTAAGGGATCCTTTTTTCCATAATTTGAGACTGTTCTGTTGTCCGTGCCTGAACACGTACTTGGAACTCAAATGCAGGCAACCAAAGCGCAAGGCATCAGAAAAGGAATTTGGCGCTTTATGTGAGTTTGTCATATGTGGATTGTAAACATTTCGAAAGTGAACCAAGTTATTACAGTGAAAATGACCGTGTGGTGTAAAACATGGCTTTAGCTATCATTTTCCCCATCATTCGAATGACGTAGGTCAAATGACTCCTGGACTTGTGCGTGAAAAATGTCCGTGTGCTTCAGGCATCTGTAATTACGTTATCTCTTCCGTAATCGATTACTTAGTTGTAAGTAAAGTGACCCTCCATAATTCAGTCATGTTTTTTGTTTACCTTTTATCTTGAGGTGAATCATCTAGAGACCTGCGATATCTCTTCTTCGCATTAATAATTTCAACGTGTCCCTTGGCCAAGTAAATGTCGCCCAATCCGTTTATAGTAATGGGAAACAAGAGTCGGCCTGTTTGGTGTGCTTATTTGCCGGCATTCTGTGCTGACATCGTGTTAACATCGCCGTCATTATCTAAGTGGGCTCTCTGCTCTCCCGACTATAGCGGACGGTCACGCTGCGCCACTCCTTTGCCTTAATGCTCCACCCTCGGAAGACATCGACAATAGGGAAATGGGGACCACGCCCTCTTCATCATTCTTCATTCCATTATCTTCCCTTCCAATTTGCTGTCTTTTCAGGGGCTCTCTTACGCTTTTATCTAGACATGCGACCATGATAATATCTACCTGTTGGAGGCTTGTGTCCTCATAATTGCAACTAAGCCACAATATAGTGTCAACGTTTTGTCTTCTTTTCCCACCTAGTGGATTAATTTTTCAGGACGCATCCCGTATTCAAAGAAATAAAGATGAAATTTTTATGGTTTTACGAAAATATTTATCATCTCCGAGAGTGCTCATTGCAACTTAGTAATTTTGTATTTCGTTGTGGCTCTGACTCCCTGGACCTGCGATCGGTGTTATTAAATATTTGAATGTGATACAACTCAGCTATTTATTTCATTTAATTCTTTCAAATCTACGTTTAGTAACGTTCAGTTCCGTATGCAGTACCGCGCACCGTTTCAAAAACGCGTAATTAGATCAGGTTGAGTGACTTCCGTGGTGTTAGAGGAAATTATACCATGACCCTCCAGGTTGACTAATGCATGGGACATGACAATGGTATCTTCTACGACAGAGAGAGTGAGAGATGGGGTAGGAATAAAGTTTAAAAGGAAACTGTCTTTCATTTCAACGAAAAACTTACAAGAAAGTGAAATCCATGTATGAGACGATTCCTCTGATGCTCCAGGCGCTCCGAAGGGGAGGCATTTAGTTTGTTCATGGGACTCTTAAGTATCATTTGAGTGTTGGAAACATCGGAAGAAGACGGTGTTTTTCAGATTATCTACCCGTGATAGACGTTTATACAGAAAAGTACCCTGATGTTGGCCTCTTGATGGGTAAAAAATTATTTAAAGAATTAGTCTATGGGGTCGATTATTTTTTTCAGCCCATTTCGAATTACAATTTCCTTGACTCTGTGAGCCCTTGTTTTTCTAAATTAACATAATTGTTTTCATTGTTCACCTCTGCATAATTGTCTTAATTTATATCTTTCCCATCCTATGTCATGTTGTGGCTGACGCATTAGCGTGGTAGACGTTTATATAGAAAAGTACCCTGATGTTGGCCTCTTGATGGGTAAAAAATTTGAAGTAGGCGTGACTCCATTTTTGGCATTTTAAAGTAGGCGTGACTCCCAAACGTGTGGTGATGGTGGAACCGTGTTGAATTAATTAAAAAACAGTCATGGCGCTTTTTTCATACGATTGACTGTGTCCCCTTTTCTCCTGGACATATGGCTCGAATTGTATGTGCCCAATGATAGTATGCTGATAAAAGTGAAGAGTGTATTCCTTTTGAGATAATGTTTTTAGTTTACTAGGAGCCACTAATAGATTCGATGCCATTTGGTGTCCTTGGGGAAAGTTATTTTGTCAAACTTTCGATTTCCGAACGTTTGAAAGTGTTTTCATAGCTTGTCAATGTAGACCGTTGTGCATGTAAATTTTAAAGTTTGAAAAGAAATGGTGCCAATGAAAACGGTGCGTCAAGGGACGTTCAAGGACGAGAATGATGGCTTATTTATTTGAGTTTTGTACTTGCTGATTGGCAGGGTTTTGAGCAGTAGTAATACTAACATTCTAATTCTGGCATATCATTCAGTTTTCCTTCCTTTTGGTGATCCGAAATTAAATCTCTCTTTAATTCCTCATATCGACTCCCTCTCCATATTTCGTCCAGAATTTTATCATCATCCTTTCTCTTCCACGCTCCCCCAGTGTTCTCTCCTCTGTTTCCTTTTTCAACATTCCCTCTTTTTTCAGTACGCCCTCCATCCATCCCTTCTGCCTCCACCGAACCTCCGCCACCAGCTTCCTCTCCTCTTCAGTCATATCCAACACCTCCTCGTTCGTCTTTCTGGACGCTAAACTCACCCTCTCCATCCTTCTCCACACCCACTTCTCATAGCCTTCAAGTCTATGTACATCCTCCCTTCGCATTGACCAAGTCTCCGACCCTTAGGCTCCGTTTTTGAGTTTTTACTAGTCTTTCTTTAAGTCTTTACTCTGCCTCCCCCCTTCTTCTCTCTTTAAAAATGCTTCTTTAGCCATGGCAGTTCTACATCTTATGCCCTTGCCACAAAACCCATACTCCTACGAAACACTACCCAGATACCTAAACTGCTCCACTTGCTCTTTTATGTGCCCTCTCTCCTTTATATTCTGAACAGTGTTCTTGATTTTAGGGAATCTCATAACCATCGTCTTATTATTTATCTTCATTCCATGCCTCTCTCACTGCGCCTCCAACGCATTCATTTTTGACTGTATCCTCTTGGTTGGGTGACAAAACAATGCTTGATCACCTGCAACTTTCACTGACTTTATCTGATCCCTCCTACCTTCATTCCTACCTCTATCTCTTCCCAGGCCTCCCGTATCATTTATTGTGAATACCTGTTAAAAAGCAGCGGCGATAGTGAGACCTGCCGCACTCCCCGTCCTATCACGAACCATCCTGATTCTCCATCGGCTACCCGAACCTGCGCCATCTGGTTCACATAAAGATATAATTTATGAAATCGTTTTAGGCTTAACATGGTGGAAATGCGATATATCCATGATAAAATATAACAACAATAGTAATGTCCACACTTTAATTTCACATTTAGATATAATTCACATTTAGATATAATTAGCCCCGGATGGAATTTGGTAAATTATGTCAATCATCACCTTAATTATTATACAAGTGTAGGTTCGTAGCCATTACGTGAAGTTATTTCACTTCATACTTTTCGGAAACCTCCTTTCCTCATCCCTCCGAGCTGACAACATGATCCATTGGCTACATGCAGGCAAATAACTGGTATATGCGTGAAATAGTTAATTGTTTTTATTTTAATTATAACATATTTTGGTGTCCCGCTATCTCCCGGAGGCCGTGAAACAAACAGGGAAAAGGGGAGATAATTGGGATCACCATCAGGTCGTAGGTGAGTCATGGGAATGGGTTTGGCATGCTGCTGTTATTGTTACTGCTGCATTGGATTGGTATAGAAGTAATGAGAGTTTATCCCGACATTAAGATATAATTAGGAAGCTAAGGGGGATGGGTAACCTTTAATATTCATCATCTATTGTATTTCTATTCTGCCGATTTGAGATAACAATTGATAGGCGTTTTCTGCGTCGATTTCCCTCTTTTGGCATATCTATTCCTTACGCTATTCCACTCTTCGATTCGGAATCCGTCCTACCTCTCTTGGTTCCAGCGAAACTCCGTATAATCAAGCCTCTCGAATGTCGTTTTCTTGTAAATTAATGAGTAATTAATCATTTGATGCTGTCAGGCTTAACTATGTAGACATCCATGTTCCCTGTAATAAAAAAGAATTTATTGTTCCTCCAGTCTGGTGACGAAGTCAATGCGTTGCAACTTGTTGTATCATAATAAATCTTGGTGGAAATATGTTTCGTGTTTTTAATACAGCAAATAAGGATTTGTCCCACCTATCCCCTAAAGGTTCGCACAGAAGCCGCTAATTTAAACTACATGTTGATGTTGCATGGGGGTTTGACGGGAGCGTGATCATCCCGGGAAAGGCGAGTGTTGTGTGCCGCGGGAGGCCGGGGGGAGGGAGGGGGTGGCTAGGGGAAGCGAGATGCGTGCCCGGGTGAAATCACCACGCGAAATCGCCCGGGGGGGCCACCCCACCCCGCGCCTCTCTGCTCCGTGACCCTAACCTCGGCGAACGCGTAAGGCTTTAACCCTCCCCTTAAAGCCTCCGCACCTCCCCCCTCCTCCCCCATGCGCTCCCTCCTCCTCCTCCGTATAGTACCCCCTCTTTCCCCCTTTCGCCCCGCATCCCTCCCCCCGTCCTTGTCACGTGACCGCGACCTCCCCTCTCTCTGCTTCTTTCTCGCTCATTTCCCCCACCCCTCTATCTGTTATCCACCCTCTCACCCCCACCAGCTGTCTCCACGTCCCCCTCATTCCTCTGCCCCTTTTTTCGGCTCCCATAAGCTTCCTTGACTCCACGAAGAATCGCCGTGAGATGAAATTTTTTGAGTTTTTCATATTTCAATTTTCTCCGTCCATTTTATCTTCAGCATCCTCCTCCAGTACCAGGTTTCGAAGGCTTCTAATCTTTTCTGGTCATCTCTTCCAATGGTCCATGCTTCCGATTCATAGAATTCTACGCTTCGCACGAATGTTTCCTGGTTTATAGTCTTATCTTCTTTGATCACAGAAGTTGTCTTTTTCCCATGAACCTTAGTTCCCTTAGTTTGGGCCATTCTCCGCTTGATGTCCGTTGTACTCCTTCCGTCCCACGTGATTGTACTTCTGAGATAGGTGAAGGAATCCACTTGCTCTAATTTCTCTCCTCTCAGTGTGACTTCTGCATTCTGCTTCTCTCTTCCGCATACTAGGAATTTAGTCTTCGTCTTAGTTATTTTCATGCTGTATTTTCGGAGAACTTGGTCCATTACGTTTAATGACCTTTGTAGATCATTTCGATTTCCAGCTATGGTATAATGGTGTATGGTCTGATGTGTAAGGGGGCGTCCATTAATTACGTGAGGCGTGTAGCGGGGGAGGGGGTCGAGCCGAATCTCACCCAATCTCGCGTGGGGGAAAGAGAGGTCTAGGAAAATATCACATAATTTTTTTTTCCGCAAGAAGCAGTGTAAAATTGCAAGAAAACTGGGTTAAATTAAGTAAAACATATTTCTCCTCTAAAATAAGTCTAAATCCTACACAATGATATGTATCGTGGTTATTCGAACGCTGCAAAGTAGAACAGTAGCCCCTCGATTGTTTAGCCGCCACCGACCAGCCATACGAATTTTATTAGTAATTCCTATTTAAGTAATTCATTGTTCGATTTTCTCATTGTGATTCTAGACTACGTTCTTAGTGGTCTTAAATACTAGTCTTAACTATTCTTAAATAAAAATAATTGAGCAAATTATGTTTTTTTACATAAATCCAACGCAATCAAGCACAGATCAACGTATTTACACTAAATATACGCATTTTGAAAAAACTCACATGAGATAAGGGGGAGGGGGTAAAGCCAAATCTCACGACATCTCACCAAGGGGATCCGAAAATCACCGATCACCGAAAAATCGCCAAAATCGCCTCACGTAATTAATAGACGCCCCCTAATTATGCGGAATTCTCTGCTATACTCCCTGAGTTTTGAATTTTCTAACGTGGACTTCCCACGCTGTCCCCAGTTCATTGGCAAATGAAGGTTCCTGGTGTATGTTTGTGGCTCCGTGGCGCGTTGGGTGCCTGTCGCATGCCCGATTGCACCTTGTGGTAGCTGTGATGGTTGTGTTGGGGAGACGTGGAAGGCAGTACCGCGCGTCTTGTGTCTGCCATGTCTCCTCGTGTGCATGAGACCGTGGGATTGATCACGCGAGTCGCGGCTCAGCACTCGGTTGTCTGTCTCTCTCTCTCTCTCTATTTCCACGCCTTGGGGTAACCCATACCACTCGCTCTTCGGCGTCCATTGTTTTATCACTCCATCGCCTCTGCTTGATGAATCGGCGACTGTGTGCGGAGATCGTTCGCCCAAGAAACGAGGGCAAACTCGGACCGAGTCTATTCCCTTCCCTCATGCCGCGCGCCCCGCAGTGTTCCTAAGCGTTCTACTCGTGTCGCCAGCAGAAGCCGTTTCTTTCATTGGAACGAGCCGTATCCAGGGGGTCTTTTTGCTAATGATCCCTAAAATTCAACTTTTTGACCTATTGAAACAACTTAAGCTCTCACCCACAACGGTGTAACAATTATTCGATGAAATTTTTACTTAGTTGGACCTCAGCCGTGGAACGATCACTATAGATTTATCCGTTTAGTTTCTCCGTATTAACCTCATTATTAATGCTCTACTCCTTTCTATCCGATGGAAGATTTTTATTCAGTCGAGTTTCGTTCGTTGAAATCATGGTCGTGAAGTATCGATTATTCTCGCCTCGTGATTTAACTTGGTTATCGCACCTCGAAATCTTTTGAATGTCTGCCACCTACCGTGATCATTACGGGATTATTAGTTGCAGTTTTGCATGCTAGTGGTGTTACATTCATCTCGTTTTACCGAAGTAAGTACTGAATGAGATGTTATGTTAGACGCTGGGGAAATAGATAAATTTCGTATGTGATTCGCTTCTCGAATCGTGTTCATTTTATTCTATTATATATGCCTCTCGTGGTTTACTTTTCGTAGACAAATAGAGCCATTGCCCTATGGATTTATATTCCTTAATTCTTAATTTTTTCCATCTTTCAACTGCTGTTCCCTCATGGGGCAAGTGTGCTCTGCCAGCATTCGCTCTTTATTCCTTACGTTTCATTCGTTTCATGTTCGTGGATTGTTGAAAAGTGTAGCGGAGTCTCGGGGTAAAAATCTACTGCCGTCCTTGAGATCTTTGTCGCCTTACCCCGCATTGCTCTTGTTAAATCCGAGTAGTCTTAATGATAAAAGATATCTACATACTACCGTGCGAGCTACCTCATGGACGTGTGGCAGGGCAGGTGTTAGGACACCAGCCGTGTGAGCATGCAAGATTTTGGGAGGCGAAAAGGTGGCGTGTATTATGGGAGTGTATTAAGTGGAGCTCAGTTATTATTGTGGTCGCTTATTGTGGGCGAGAAGAACAAGTTTTTGTACGTATCTGTTCGTCAATGTATCTCTCTTATTTTATCGCTTCTGTCAGACCTAGAGATGTAGTGGGGAGTCATGATAATATTCTGTATCGCTCTGAAACACACCAGTTCTGAATTTCTCAAGCAAGCTAAGCCTAGCGGGTGGCCTCCGAGTCTCTATGTGCGCCCACCTTAATCCCTCTAAAAGTTGTGAAACCCTATGTTCGCTCGTAGCAGTTTTTAACAATGCGTGCAGCTTTTATTTGTATTTCATTGATTATTTTGGTTAAATCTTTATGACCAGGGTCCCAAATGGTCGCGGCGTATTCGAGGTGTGGCGTAACCAGAGCGAAGTAGCATCTCTCTTTTACTTTTTCATTCGAGGACCTTTCTATTGTACGCTTAACAAAACCTAGTTTCTTTAATTCTTTGCCGCATATTTTTTGTATGTGTGTTCCCCACGACGTATCAGAAGTTAAGATAAAATATAATTCGGTAGGTGGCTAACCTATGTGGGAAACCGTGTTTGGCCGGAAGAAAAATCTTGGACCCCTGCTTGGAGTTGAGCTGTAAGTGAGCCTACCATGACCTGCCGTCAACCTCGCAGCCTTTGACAGCTATCGTGACTTTTTTATTTTAATTTGCAGATATTTAACAAAAATGTCTGAATCTGTGCTTCCTAAATACCGTCTTCCAACCTACTACTTCCACAACCCACCTAACTGCAAAATCTTCGACTATTGCGAAGACTTCTTACCCCTGGAACTCGCATATGGAGTTTGTTTCCTTCATTGTGCCTCCAAATATTTAGATTCCTCTGACCGCGAAGCCTTACAGTGGTCCTTCATACTGGTTGCAGTCATTTAAAGGCAGGAGACCGGCATCCGAGGTCATTTTCGCTGTTCACGGTAGTGTGGGTGATTCGTGGGCTCTGAGGGAACGAAGAAGGGGGAAGAAGGGAAGCCCTATGTCGGCATTCCCTGCTCGTAACGATATGCGGAAAGGTGCCCACGGTCGTACGTCTCGTCTCCTGGTTTGAAGGAATGGCATCCAGATGATCGAAGGGATAATTTTGAGAAGTGAAGGAGTATCGGGGCGCTAAAATTAATTACTATCATTACCTGGTCAAGGAAAAATTAGTCCGTCGGTGTATTTGTGATACGCATTTCCGTTATTTCATATTCATTACCTAGTTAGTGTTTGTATACTTTTATTTTGGGGAAATTGAGTCCACTAAAACCATTAGTGATAGAGCTCCGATGAAAAGGGAGTTATTCTTTCCTAAATTTAAGATTTCGCAATGCTGAATCATATTTGGTATCCGTCGAGTAGGTTGGGTGATGTAACCCGACGTGTCGTGATATTGATGATAATTTTTCTGATGACATTACGAGAATCGGAGATGAGATAAATTATAATTATTGGTTAAAAATGAGAGAAAAGATGTTTTAGATTAAGGGTGGTAGTGAGCTAACCGCACTGAAGAATGGAGTGATGCTAGGTAAGGAATGTATATACCTTTGATCAAGTTAAGCAGAGCTTAGTCTGGAAATTATTTGCATGGTAGAATGCCCCCGGAGACCAGTATAATATTCCTTGTGGTGTAAATAGCTGGTAGTATAATATTATAGTTATATTATAGTCGGCCCCGGTGGTTACGGAGTAAAGTCCTCGTCTGCCAAACCGAGGGCCGCTGGTTCGAGTTCCGCCTGGCTGGATTTTCCATCACTCAGGACAGAGGTGTTTGTGTTCGTACATTGTTAGTACACCCAATGTAAGAGGCCGATTGTGCCGTTATCGGGGTAGTGGAGATAAATAAATAAAGTATATAAAAAAAGGATGTCTTGCTGCCCTTGAGACGCCGTCGCATTTCTTGGCCAGGAAGCTCAGGAAGCTTTCCTATGCATGTTCATACGGCATCATAACCAATTGGAAAGCTTTGTTACACCTTGAGTGAGCCTTATTTAAATGCAAAAAGGACAGGAAATTGTGTGTGAAGCTATATTCATTCGGACCCCATTTAACTCGAGGAATCACTCCGTCCTCTGTGCCTTTGATGAACCTGTGCTCTTGATTTTATCTTCTTTTCTCCGTTTAACGTCTCGTATTATGTCTTTTGGCATAGATTAAGATAAAACAAAATGGCAATATTCAATTAAACACTGGAAATGTATCCGACGCCGCATCACAGATTTGTATAGCTGTCATCAGGAGTGGTAGGTGATGTTCGCGCCGACTAACAGCCTTGTAAAACTCTAATTCTTGTCGGGCGTTCAATTTTTATTAGAAACGTGCTTATTTTATTAGTTCTCCAGGATGCATGTACCTTTATAGATTTCTTTACAAATATATTACGTTGCGAGCCACCGTTGGCGTTTTAATCTATTTATCCACATTTTGCGTGTATATTTGAATCGTACAATCTTATGAAACGTCCAGTAGTTCTCCAAAAACGGTCAAGGCTCGTCGTAGTTCTATACAACGGAAACGACGACGATTTCCACGTGTCTGAAGTATGGTCGGTACTGAAATTGTAAGCATATACTGCGATTAAAATCCAATGATACACGTACATTTCTGTTACAGTGACATGTTTCCAAACGCGTGGCTCACGATTGGTATGCTGTATACCTTGTACGCCAACTTAGCCGCTTGGCTCGTATTACGAACTATTAATGTAACCTTTTCCATTTGGGAGCAATGGCTATTTGCTCACCCAGAAGCCGCATAATCACTTTTAAACTGAAAAAAACTACTCCTTTGGTAGCTGAAAGCGTATTGAATCATTTACCGAAGTAAAAAGGACGCATTCTATAGCATTCTAGAACGTTTTTATCCCCCCTATTTCAAATTTGAGGAGCTGCTGTGCCAGAATAACCGAAAGTGTGCGTGCGCAACTACATAGTTTCTTACTCTTTATTTGTCTTGAAGGCCAATTACGGAGCTACATATCTCCCTTTTGTACATATACGATGTTATAAGAGTATAAATCTGGACTTCGCTGGGTAGGTAGAGACTGTTTTTACTTAAACCAGGTTTTATTCATAAATTTTGTGCGTGAGCATCCATTCCATTGATAATCGTGGTAAATCCTGTCATTGACATAAGGGTTAGCGGAGTGACTTATTTTCTCACCATGTTTTTACTGTAGTCACCTGGGGTACGTGGGGAGAACTTTTTCTATCGCTGTAGATCTCGGAGACATGATTATCCGCCTCCGGCGCATAAGATTCCTACGCCAGCCTCGTCGCCCGAGGCGGACTTGTCGCGCCGCGCCCTGCTGGCCCGCTCCATTATACACCTGCCGCTAAGAGCTATTGACGCCAATTAGAGCCCCGCATGGCCAGTCGGGAGTCGCTCGCGTGCTGCCCCTGCTGCCGTGGTCCACCTCGTCCTCCCGAGCCGGGCGACCGTTGGAGAGCAACTCAGTTGGAGAGGGAGTGAGCGGACTATTTTAAACTAGCCGTCTTAGAGATGCACGAGGAAGGGAGGAAGAGGAGGCCTTGTCTCTCTTCGGGCGCGTGCTACTTGTATCTGATAAAGGGCAAAGGGTGCATCATATGTGTATCGTATATTTCGTTTGGGATGAGTGCCACACGATTCGACTGTCTCTCTCACTCCTTCTAACATGTAGCTTAGTATCGATGTAGTGAAGTGAAAACTGTATATTTTTACACATTATACATTTACTTTCGACCCGGGTTTTCATATACGAAATCAATCAGAATCACACTTTTCCACAAAATTTTAATATACAATGCTCCACGCGTTTCAGTTCAATAGGTGATCTTTAGGTACAGAGCGCGTCTTTTCCGTGATGGTGGCTCTGTGAGTTGAAGCGTGATGTGCGTTTTGTGTAAAGTGTGTGTAATTTTGTGTAAAATTACACACACTTTACGTGTTACGGAAAATTTTGTGTAAAAGTGCGATTCAGTTTGATTTCATAGTAATGAGCTTCCCCTGTTTCAAGCCTGAATCTGTTGAACTTATACGGGTTTCAGTGTTGATACGTCAACGTCGGAAGATTCGTGGTACTAAGGTCTTACTTATCCCCACGTGTCGCCTGACGATAATGTATCAACGTTGAAGTCATTGTCTTAACTAAACTAAAATTGTCAAAAATTGAACAGTTTTTATTTCTTTATGTTAAAATGTCACATAATTACGCACGAATCCTCAAATTATTGGATTACTGATAATCAGCGCTGTATTTTTTTGTGTAATCAGCGTGTATTATGTTAGGTTTTTACTGTTATTACGGTCCAACGGTGAAAAGGCCAGATTTTCTGAAGCACGGTGTTCTTGTTTTCTCATCCCCATTTGTGGAAATCTTTTGTTTTCCTGCGAGCAATATCAAGCGAGATTAAGAGCGTCGTGGTCGATGTTACATCTCCCGTAAAAATTTTAATTCTCTCTGTAATGAGGTTAGAAATATAACATAGAATTTGCGTGTAACCATTGCTGTATACTGCGTGTACTGAGCTCTTTATGGTTACCTTAGTTTATGATATTTATGTGAACTTCTATTTTATAGTTGCTCCATTTGATATATCGAAGTGCTTGCATTTTAATTTTTAATATGTATTTGGATTCATGATTACGTACTTGTAGTAAATGATGTCTACTGTTCCTAATCGTGATATATGATTTTTTTAATGGCATTAAAATGCAATAGCCTGTTAAATCATGGAAAGCTGATTGAAGAATCAGAGTAAAAATGGAATATTTTCTTCCATATTCAAGTTATGGTTCTTAATCATTTACATCGGACTTTATTTCACTCTTTGTATCTGGAGTAAATTTTATCTTTATTCACGCTGAGACATTTCGGTGGGCCTGCTGTTTTATCATTGCTGTCGATTCGTGTGAGAAATCGATGTTTAACGTGAAAACAGTTCAAAACTGATGTCAAGGATGAATCTTTCTGAAATATTGGTTGCTAATTTCATTCAAAACTATTTGTCACATTCGTCCTGCACAGTTGTGAGCTCATGATAGACAATATCAACGATAAAAGAATTTGAAGAAGAGCTCCAAAATTGTGTTTAAAATAATTTTAGAATTCCTTAATAACCCCTTGAACTCATGCGTGAAGGTTTTCCCGGTTTGTGTGTAACTTGGTTTCAAGAATAGAAGGCTACCTGGCAGGCGGTTGTGAAACTTTTTTAAGGCGTGGGGGGAATGGTCCCCCAAAGAAGTGGATGCACGAATGTTATACAGTTACGCTTCGTGATGAGCAACGTTTCTATGCGTTCTGCCCTCTAATATTTCGACGAATTAGACCGATTGCGCATCCATAAGAGGTTATCTATTTCCGTTTGCAATCGTGCCCTATGGTTTCATCTATTCTCTTCTTTCACCTATGGTGTGCAGTCCCCTAAGGGTCATTGTCCAGTCCACTCCTGATCCTTGAACGCGTTTTTTTTCTGTTACCATCATTGATCCCCAGCAGTATGCCGCTCGGTGTTGTGTTAGATGTCGGGGTAACCTGCGCCCGTACGTGTCCGGCGAGTGGTTCAAGCTCTTTGGAGTGCGGGGGGGGGGAATGTTGGTGGTGGGAGGGGGGCTTCGTTGAGCTGTTTGGCTGTTTAGAGAGTTCGGGGCCACCGCTATGATTGCGACCACCGAGGCTCAGGCCTCGCTCTCTCCCCTCCCGCCTCCCCAGCGTAGGAAGGCGGCAAATTGAATTAGGACTGCTGCCCGCCCAACCGTCTGCCAACTCTGCGAGAGGAGTACCAAAGCCCCCTCACCGCCGACCCCCCCCTCCACACCGCTCCACATATTCCCCTTTTCGTCCCAACTCTCCCCACTTTCCCCCCTCCTGATATCCCCCGTTCTCGATACCTTTCTTTTTGCCGTCCTACACCGCGTACGTAAAGACGATAAACGTGGGTTATTGGGTGTTGCGGAGTGTACTATACCAACCTAGTGCAGAGATCTTCGTCTTCCTTTATAGCGGGCTCATGTGGCCTGTGTCTTCATCAGTCACAACGTTATTTAGTTGAAGTCGTCGCAACAAATTTTTCTTGGCTAACGGAAGTTTCTTCTGCATTTTTGCAGTTGATCTTTAGCAATACGTACGTTCTGTGTCACGTCGTTCTGTTTATATGTTCGTTCCATTTAATTTTTCGTTTAAGTACCTATTCATTAATATTTTGTTTTATATAATGTTTTTATATTTTTTCTCATAATTTTGCCTCTCCCTGGGGCTGCTGAAGGGTGGATTGAGTGGCCAAGAAGTTGCCTCAAGCCCGGATTGAGGAAGAGGGTTGATGGGCCAGGTTAGCAGCGTACTCTTCGTAAAACCTCTGAAAACTCAAAGTACCAACTACAATTTTCGAAATATAATATACCTAATGAGGAAAATAGAAGGAATGTGGAGGTAGGCGACATATTCAATAAAATTCTGAAAAAAAACTTAAGTATGTAGCCCTGGACGTCACTGGGTTTTGATATATTCTGCCAAATCTGTAAAACCTTGTCTGTGGCCGATAAATCGTACCTGTTGGTTGAATTGTCTTTCGTGAGATGGAAGTCCTAATCACTATCCTTAATTACAAAGGCGCGATGCCTTATTTATTCTTAACAGTTCAATACTCAAGTAGAAACTGTTGCTGTTATTGTTCAGTTTTGGGACATTTCCACTGTTGACATTATGTGGTTTGTGTCCCTTGGATAAAAAGTAAATAGAAGGAAGTTTGTCGTGTACTCCTCCGAGTAAGGGGCTCAACCTCTCTGCAGACATTTCGAAGAGCGACTGGCGCTTCCTATTCAGGGCGTCTGCATCATCAGTGGGTTATTCGATAAACCCCTCTTCCGATTTTACATCGGGATAATATTATGTCATTAAAAAATAAAGTGATCTTGAAGGAACGTAGATGGGAAAAATTAGTAAACCTGTAGTGTTGCATTCTGAAAATCGGAAGAGCTGAGGACACGTAATCCGTAATCACATCCTTGAATCACCCTTTGAAAATACCCCATACAATTCTTTGAAATTGTAGAAAAAAATCCATCTGATGTTATTTAACTGATTCGATAATCGATTTTTATTATCGATTCGATTGCCGGTCATTTTTCTTATTCGATCGATCTGGTCCGATGCGGTTCATATTAGATGATAGATTGCTTTGTATTTTTTGGGTAAGCGTGATATTTAATACGTGCTCGTTCTGGATGCTCTGCAAGTCACCCCCTAACTGTGGGCCAGGTTGACCTTCCCTCTGTATAACCGGATAAAGAGAAAATCTAACTGAAAACTAATTAAGGTTGTGAGGAAATGGGGTAATGTTTATTTGCTTTGGGAAGCAACTTTGACTGCACTTGATTCAATTCCTCATCCCGAATAAAGTCTGTCAGTCCGGTATTATCTCCTTACGAAGCTGTCATTATGGGTTTGATTGAATCAATAGTTGATACCCATTGTTCGTCGATAATACAAGCCGTTTTCATGACCAATCCAGTATTCATCTCATCTCCCGAGTGAAGAGGTATTCCGTGTTTTCTCAGCGTTGTCCTCTATCGCGGACTCCGCCACGTGTGGTGCTGTCACATGGCTGGGGAAGTGGTAATTCTTATCACCGTACAGGGAGATTTACAATATGGTTTAGGCTGGATCGTAGAAGGAGACCTTGGATGACATATCGTGATCAGTGATAGGCTTAATTGCTATTTGCTCTCCTCTTTTTGGTGGATTGTGGAATGATCGTAGTATTAGTTGCCCGTTGCTAATTAGGCCTGGTATTGATTTTTTATCCAGATGAATGGTCCTATATCTGGCAAATAATGTGGAATTTTTCTGTCCCCATACTGAAAAATATTTGATATTATAACCTAGAGAAATCAATCAATTGTGATAAAGGTATTGCGATGTAGCGTCATTATCAGTCGTTGTATTGATCTGGGGATCAGTGTACATCTTCGTATTAATTGGAATGTGACGTACCGTGGGTACAGCTCTTTCTTCACTACCTAATCTTAGTTGTAAATTATCATCCCTTGCCACATTTCGTGTCTCATTAGTCCAAACATTCACACTAGTGTGTCTCGACGTCTAGGTAGAGAAAATCAATAGCTCTTATGCTTGCAGTCCTTTTAACATCCCGTTTTTTTTTCGAGATTGAGTTGACCTATTGGCTAGCACTCAGGTCTCCCATTTTATTTCTTTATTATTTGATCACTTGATCATGTATTTATTCTCTCGTTATCACTTCCATTGGTATTATCATTCGCTGTAGAAATCCGATATTTTCATTTTTATCAACTGTTTTATGGTGCCCAAAGACAGGCAAGCATTTGAAGGGTTCGTCCCAAAGGACTGGTTATCGCCACCTCTAGGCTACTGTTCCCACCTCCGGCGCCTGCCGCAACAGTTTTGACTGTCGTCAAATCGATGTGAGGATCCTCTTTGGTTGTTCAATCCTAAGATTGGTTGAATGCAGCCCTCCACCCTTCCCTATCAAATGCTTCCCTTACCTCCTGGTATCTCTTCCTATGGACTTTCCTCTTTAAAGAATGTGAGGAATTTATTGAGTGTGATAATGTGAAAGTTAGGCGGTGGGGATATAATTTATTAATTTCCCATCCCCACTATGAAGATGCTTTCCTGGCCCTTAAATTTTCTAAAAATGGGCGCTTGTTCGTATAGTGGTCCTTCTCGAAGCGTGTCCTCTTCGTTGGTTGGTTGCGGAATTCCTTGGAGTAGTTCACTTCCAGGGTATCACCTTTGGTGTAACGAGTTAACTCCTCACATATGGCTAGTTCAGTTATGTTGTGGAGGTATTTGCTTAATTGACGGATAACTTTGAATTGGTTTCCTATGTTGAGGATTGGAGTTATAATCCCGGCTGTGGTGGAGATTTTTTGTGGAATACTGATGTTTGCCTCTGGGTAATGCAGAGAGCACTTTAAGGCACCCCGTGAGTCAGATAGGGCAGTAAACTGTGGACCACGCTACAGTTTTCGCTCAGAGCCGGCGCATTCCGATGCGATCTCCTCTAATGTGCCTCTATTCCTCAAATAACCCTCCATTTATTGTGGTGTCAAAATTTGGTGACAGTCGCTTGCGCAAAATGTGACGTTAAGTAGGGAAAGACTCGTGTGAAAGGTGTCGGACAAGGAAGGGGAAAGGACAACACACGGTAACATAACGGCTGCCAACTGAACGCCGTTTAACTTTTAAGAATAGGATAGTGTAAGGAGCGTTTATTACGGAAATGTTAACTATTCAAGCAAAGCCGCATCAAAGCACGCTGATATTTATATCCTACACCTCTACGTGGTCAGGGTATATTGATTTTGTCACAGCAGAAAGGTAACGCATTGAAGGAGGCTTGGCAGCAATGGAGAAGTATATACATGACCAGCATCGCCTTACGAGTCGATCTAGCTATGTCCGTCTGTCTCTTAGCACGATAACTGCCGTAAAAATTGAGGTATCAAGCTGAAATGTGGGTCATAAGCCTCTAGTAGTCCACAGACGACACAGTTCTCAAATGGGTTGAATCGGACCAAAACCACGCCCACCTCCCACACAAAGTGGTTTTTTGGAAGTGAAAGTAATTTCCTTCATAACCTCAAAAGATTTCAAATAATCGATGTGAAATTTGGAGTATAATATTTTGTTTAGGTAGTTTGAGCGAAATATCATGTTACCTAGAAATCAATGAATTTGGTCTCATTTTAAATAAAAATATCTCCCCCCTCTAATGACACTAAAAAATTAATCCCTGACTACATTACTTTCGGAGTTATTCGCCAAAAATACCAGCCCTTTTACATGGTAAATGGTGTGTATGCACTCCAGAGAGACATTATTAACAAAATGAGGAATTTCTAACACTTAGATGTCTTTAAAAAATACTAACAGCGTGTAGTCTGTATGTTTTCTTAACTATTTTTGAAAATTAATCATATTGTCACCGCAATAAGTTCTAGGGTATCACAAAAAGGCTTCCGTTTTGAACGAGTTTCAAACGCACCGCGCGAAAATAATGAATCAAATTGAAGACTTATGCTGATATTTTTATTTAATTACTTACCATTTCTGTCATATAAAACTATGCAATTGCACCATTGATAATGCAATATTCAATTCATCTGTCCCACAGCTGGTGAAACTAAAAAGTATTATTCGGATATGGTCTCTATTATGACTAGGGAACTATCTCGCTCGGACTACCTTAAGGCCACAGAGCCACACAGCCAGACTGACTCAAAATTGAAAGTGGTGAAGGGAATTTAAGCTTCGGCAAGGCCGAAGATAATTTCTTTATTAGTTTTTTCAAGCCAACTGAGAAACCCATTTGGACCCCAGCCTTCAACATAGGAAATCATTTCCAAGCCTCTCGTCAATTAAGTAACCACCTCCTCAGCTTAACTGAACGGGTAATGTAAGAGGAATGAAATCGTCCCATCAAAGGTGAGATCCTGGAATTGAACTTCTCTGTCAATTGGATTGTGAGCCATAGGGAGCTATGAAGTTGATGTAAATAAGAGATTGAGGATCTTGAAGCTGGCAAAGGAGGTTAGCGACCGTGGGGAACCCTAGGTATTCAAAAGTGGCGACTCCCTCATTTCCCCGTGGGGTGCCACTTCGTTGGCAGCGGACTTATTAACTTAAAATCGTCGTCTTTACGGTGAGATGGCCACTATGTTTCACTATCACTGTACTGATTAACCTAACTTTCTTGGCAGAAATGACCACAGTGGTCGGTTGCCTCCCCATGTAATTATCCCTACAGTTTTTTTTCGTATATGCAAACGTTTTAATGGTCATGTTGGTGCCTCGCATTCCCATTTAGCTCTTAATGATGCCGTTTCGCGGCAGCCAGTTTTCAAACGCTCGCAGCTGTTTTCGCTTGGGGGGAACCGACGGTTTAACACCGGAGACCTTGCCCTTCACGCTCTCGCATCAAAGAGGTCGTCGACTTGGGCGGTCAGGGCATGTAGGAAAATTCCCTTACCCTTGGTGTTCAAAGGAAGGCGACCTGTTGCATTAATCATTTTTTTACTTCTGATTGCGTACTCCAGGTTTCCTTGCCATTTCTCCACCCGTCCCGTTCATTCATACCCGCATTATTCATTTCTGAGGAATGAGCTGTTAAGTTAGCGAGACCTGACGTGTTGGAACCACAAATCCATGATAGAATTCATTTTAGTGATGTTTTATGGTGAGCCTGAATGTACTTTTTCAACACGTAAAAGAAATAAGCTGTCAGCAGTCGGGGATCGCCACTTACGGCAAGTATCGCTACCTTGTTACGTAACTTAAATTGTTTCGTAAGATATAGAAAGCTTGTGGCGGGACGAAATAAGTTAAGTTTAAGTTCAAATTCATGGGAAAAATATTGTCTTTACTAGAATTTCCTGTACCAAATATGTGTGTAAGTATTTTACAGCTTTTTACGAGTCCATAGGTACGCTCCTTATATATTTGGTGCGGTTGGAGTGATTACTGTAAATAAGAGTACGTTAATTGTAATCTGGTAGAATTCATGGTCATCAAATATCTTGTGAGGGTTAATTTATCAAAGTTGATCATCCAATCGCTGTTTGAGAATATGTTTCTTGAGAATGTATTTTTCTTCATTTTCTGCGAATTAGTGGACTACAGTTAACTTGTTCTGTTACACCATTTCTAGTGATTTACTTTGCATCGATAGTCGCCTAATATTAGTAATCCTAGGTATTTAGTGGCTGAACTTTTGGAACTGAAGGACAATTCTTCAAGTAAAATTCTGTTTTCGGCGTGTTCGTTGTACCTCTTAACTTGTTTTTTCAACGCGTTTGATGGAGAAAATCAATTTCCTCCGTATTCACATGTGCTATCGTGCCATCTATTCTTGATGGTTCCATACTTTTGCCTCATTTTTCATTGTTCTTCCTCTCATTGCTTTCCTTGCATTTTCACGTGAAGCGCCCGTTTTAATATTGGCGTCTGCGTGAATTTATACCGCGAATTCAGTATTCAGGTGTTTAGACGAGGCGTTTACGGTTGTTTGAAATCGTCTACCTTGAATGTAAATGGTCACCTTCAAAGTTCGGCTAGACTGATATTTCCCGTTTCAGAGTTGACGCTAGTGCATGCCCAGTACGTGCTTGTAGTATAATTAAATACTAATCAACCAATGGCGAAAATAAGGTGGAAATTTACTTGCTACTCAATTTCGTTGCCTGCTTTCTTTGTTAATTACGGTTAATTCGGTCACAGTTATTTTATTACCCTAACTAGCAAAATTGATGCGTGTGTGAGATTTGTGTGGTGTTAACATCCGGATTGAATCGAGTATGGACGCTGACTGTATTGACTGAAGTAAGTTGTGGCCAGTCGTATATCGAAGATGTGTCCGCAAAATGATCTTGCGATCGGTTGGTTCTTTCCTTACGCTTTCGTGCGTTGCTCACTTCGCGACAAAATTGCGCGTTTGCTTGGCATTCGTTTCAGGTGGTGAGGCGGATGACTTCAAAACATATCGGGAGCTGAGTGGATGTGCGCTGTAATGTGGTCTAAAAAAAAAGAACGTCGATTTAACGCATAATCGAATGTTTTTTGTTGTGATTTTCAATAGAGCCGTCTTACTTGGTTTGTGTTAAGTTTTTAATTACTGTGTGGTAAACATATTACCTTTTTTAACCCTATTTATACTAATTGGATAAATTTGCCCACCGAATGCCTCTGTTGATTGAAATGATTGACGCACTGAGGAAGAACGGAAATTCACGGAAAATAAACTTTGCAATGGTAAAGACGCAATTAAAAATCAGTCTTAAAGTGGTGGATACTCTGTTTTATTAAGACTGGTTAAAATTAACCGCAAGATGATATAACCTTTTCGACAACTTGAAGCCAATGCGAAGTTCGGGTTATGTAAATTAAATTAATCGTCTGTTTGTGAGCATTATCAATGGGAGAAAGTAATATCTACGATTTAGTTCTTGAGAAAATATTTAAACAATATAAACTCGACTCTAGGTGTGTAGATTGAATGAATTCGTGTCGTATTTTCGAAAGATTCGGCCGTTACCATTGTGAACCTACTGAATGCTACCCGCCTGCTGGTTACCGGATGTTTGACCTGCATACATAGATTCATACATCATCGTTCGTGCCCGCCAATATGTTCAGATCGTCGCTTACACCAGCACCTTGGATGTAAAAGCTCTCATCGTTTGAAGTTGACGAAAATCGTTAACCGGTCACTATGAGCGAGCGGGAGCGAAAGGCACGCAAGATGATGTGCGATTGAACGCTCAAAAAACGCGACCTCTACAGTGTTTCCCGCCAGTTCCCGTTGCCCGTGGGTTGCGCAAGCGATCCGCCCACTCCTCCCCTCTTCTCGCCCTTGCGGCGACAGCTCGTCGCCAGAGGCGCGGGAAGGTCGTCGATCGTCTCGCGGCAAGCTCTTCATCTGCGACTGTGGCGCTGTATCGACTGTGATTACCATAATTATTTCATGGAACTGCGATTAGTCATGCAGCCGAGAACCACCACACTTAGATGTAAATGTATACTTGGGATTAGAGAATGTAACACAGGTGGTGCAATGACTTGATTGTGAGTCGCTAGAGACTGGTACTACACGATGGGTTAAAATTACTGGCAGAATTCATGTCGCCCGAATTTTATGGTAATACGAAGCATATAATTTAATCCCCGAAACATATCTTACGAATTGATAGGAGCGGCCGAACTGGATAAGAGATGAACTCCGGGCCGTATATGTACAAAAATGTCGTCTTCCCTCGGACAATTTATGGGTACTACAATAACGGAGAGATTGCTTAGGCTCTCCATTGACATGCGGTTCTCTTCCGATTTCTTTTCCCATTCTATTTTTTCATCATGGCGGGAGTCATAACACCCTCTGCCGAACGCTGCTAGTGGGGCTTGAAGGGATGAATGTATATGAGATTTTAACTGTGTACCCAATTACTCCCTTGTTTCCCGTGAGTTTGAAATACTTAGTAATGTTTTGGCTTTAGGATGAGAATATTTTGGAGCAAAATCCGTTAAAATATTTATTGTTCACGTATTCATCTCAAGAATTATTTTTACTATCTGGTGAAGAAATATCGTATAGTAATTCTAAGATAATAAGATGATGACGGCGCCGTATAACGGTGTTCTTATGTAAGTAGTGTAGCCGCATATGTTCATTTTGATTACCCTCTCTGGAATTGTATTCGGAAAAAAATTTAAATCAAGTTACAAAGTATCTCGCAAGGAACTATTCCTATCTCCGATTCTGAAGATTTGCGAATTTCCAATGATTGCATTGATAAATGATGTGGTACGAAGTAACTCGCACGGGTGCATATACACCATTGGTTGAAATACGCCAGTTAACCTTTGGTGTATACGCACCCCAGCTAGGGACTTCGTACCTCATCATTTGCCAATGCAATGATTGGACATTCGTCAATTTTCGTCGTTACATAAACGA
Organism: Ceriagrion tenellum; assembly: GCA_963169105.1. NCBI lineage: Eukaryota > Metazoa > Arthropoda > Insecta > Odonata > Coenagrionidae > Ceriagrion > Ceriagrion tenellum. The sequence goes on along the minus strand of OY720634.1, from coordinate 112,997,692 downwards.
CAATGTTGGATTTTATCTTTTTCCTGAACACAGTAATACTAAACCAAGTCAAATGATCATCGCCAATTTCGACCCTTGGTGAACATATATTGCATCATCGTATTGATAATTCACTCACTAGTATAGGCTGCTGGTTGCTCTGCGTAAGCTGGTTATCCAATCTTTGGAGAAAGAACGTCTTACTTTATCATCATAGTTTTCCTATTCATAATGCGTCCTAACGAATGCGAAAGGCTTTTATCATAAGCTTCTGCTTTGCGTATTAATTTATCAGGAAAACTTCAATCGACAATAGACATGATATTTAAACGCAGTACCATTTACGATTTCGTCCAGTTAAATCGTAATTCCATTTTTACTATTCGCTTTTCGGAAAATGACTCGTTTTTAATTTTGATTCGGACTGCGGCGTAGAAACTTGTAGATACCTTTGTATTTAAAATTATTATTATTGTATAAATGGGTTACTGTTCTTTTGGTTCGTATTAAATTTGGTCCACTGGCGACTGCCATATTTGGCTGCAGGTTTCCTTTGTATGTGTTCTCCCGTTTGTAGCAGTTTTTGCTTCTGTCATTGAATTATTGGTCAAAATGTTATGTTGACTGCCGTGCAAATGACGCTAATGGTCTCATAAAATTGTATGATTTGCATTTAGTCTAGGATTATGTTATATCCGATCGGCTGTATTGATTCCGTTGTTATATTCATTCCCTATCATCGTAAATTTGGGCAGCGTGATTATGGTGTGAGCAGGTATGCGTGTGCTGTTTCATAGCGGGAGCTTTCGAGTCTTGCATGTGTCACTCGTTACCGTCTTCCTATTGGAGATTGGTTCGTCGCTCAATGTGCCTTCCAGATTCCTTATAAATTCTAACGGACTCTTTTATATTTATATGGTAGTATCCGCTGCGCAGCACTTAACAAGTGGCTATCTATGGGGGATTTTTGCTTTCTACTAGTGGCCTTTTTCTCTATTTTGAATAAACTTATGACGCGGGCAATTCCCTCTTCAGCATTTGCTCTAGTTTGGCAGTATTGTGTTCAGGGCGCCCATAATTTTATTCTATATTGGTTGAAAGTTGGTCCCAATTGTTCATCAGTAACTAGTGAAACTTCAAGGGCCATATTCTGTGTATTGCAAGTATTCATTATTTATCTCAATGGCGTCGAAGTTTTAATCCGATCCAGTTTCTTGGGTAATTCAGATGAAATTTATTCCCTTTATACTTGGATTGTGATTTATTTTAGTAAGAGTTTCGTGGGTAATGTAATTCTCTTCAGTCCATGCGTAGCAAATGTGCTACATAGATAGTGATTTATTTTAGTAAAAGTTTCGTGTGTTATGTAATTTTCTTCAGTCTATGCGTAGCAAATGTGCTATATAATTTTTTGTCGCCTTTAACGCATCGATTTCACTTGGCGGTTTTGTTGCATTATCTACACTCGGCGAATTCATTGTGTGCTCGTCTTTGCTCCGATATTATTTCATTTGGGAGATATTCATTTTATTTTTCTCCCAAGATATTTTTCTGTAATGCGATCGTTTCCTGGAGCATAATGTGGGAGGACTGAAGAGCTTAGCTTACCTACGAGGTCATTATGCCCGAGAGCCGAAATGTGAGTCGTAATAGTCGGAGATGTCGTGCTGTGCGTGTGTGCATATCCCCCGAAATCATCTTGTTTCAAAACATGATTGTGACGTAGTCGCCCTGTAATAAAACCTCTTACTGCTGATTACTCTCCTTAGAAAGCGTGAACTCTTGAATGAAAGCCAGCCGAGGTAAGCGTAACAGTTACCACAGAAACGTAGATATTGAGCATAAAAATGTGAGATGTCTCAATTGACTATCTCTTGTCTGACTTTCCTGCAATGCGCTGCGTTAGGCCGAACAGTTAAAGCGCTGGTTGCTTGAAATGCCTTTGTCACTGTAGCAGATATTTACGTGAAGGTCAAGGCTATCAGTGAGCCGTGCGCCGACTAATAATGTGGTCATATTGCGAAAAGCTGGGCTTCTTCTTACCCCCACTAGGAAATTTTATTTCTGCCTTTATCTGTGATTTATGGGCGAGTGTTAAATTGAATTTTTAGCACAATCATTTGATAACGTGGGCCATTGGTATTACAAGGGTTCGAGAAGGAAAAGAAATTATGGGAATTCGTGGACGTAATCTTGGCGAGTGAAAAGAAAATGAAAATGGTTGAGATGCCATCCTTGGAGCGGCAACGATCTATTTTTAGATATGCGGAGGCTGCCGAAAGAGAAACAGCCTGGAAATTCAACACTATCTTTGACGTCGATCGGGCACTTTTCCGCCCATAGCCGTCGGATATCTTTCGTGGTTTCGGGCGCTGCACGCGTTTTTTCCATCTGATCTTTTGTCTTAGTTAACTCATTTGAAACGTCACGCGGCCAATGCAGTTGATTCGAATGCTAGGGTACTCGGGCTCGTTTGGGCTTATCGGTCACGTACAGCAAGCTAAAACGACGCGTGGCTATTGTTAATGTGTTCATGAGAAGTTCATTCTCGAACGGACGAGAAAAAGAGGACTATTCTCTTTACTTAAGAATGTTTGAGCGAAGTATCATATTACCTAGAAAACAATGAATGTGGTCGCCATTAAAAGAAAAATATTTTACCCTTCCTAAGATACCAAAATATTTACCCCGAGCCGAACTACTTTCCGAGAATTTTGACGAAGAATACCCATCCCTTTACATGGGAAATGGTACGTGTATGCACTCCATAGAGACATCTTATTTAAAAAATGACGAATTTCCAAGACATAGATATCGTCTAAAAATTAAGTGTGTATTTTATGTTTTCTGGACTTTTTTTAATAAATCATATTGTCACCGCAGTAATTTTTTTCTGGATCACAAAAAACCTTCCGTTGTGTTATGGAGTTTTATAAGTATCACGTGACAAAATGAGTCGAGTTAAAGACTTAACAGATTTTTATTTAATTATTTATAATTTGTCTTAAATAAGTATTTAATTGCATATGCTTCGATTATGGTCTCCGTTGTGACTAGGGAACTATCTCGTCAAACTACCTTAACCTTTCTGCATCTCGTCATGACTTATTTTCATCGCAGCCTTTGGTAGAAATAATACAAGTTCCTTGGTAACTTTATGGTATTCCATTTTTTCAGAGGAGCAGCTGGAAATTTTAAAGACTTTGCATGACCCCGACTCGAAGATTTTTAATATTTGTACCCGTCCTCATCTCCCATCCTCACAGCCGCCTCCCGAATTGCCCTCCCCCCCCCCCCGCTAAACTCCCCGCCAATCACTGCTCCTGACCAACCCGCATCCACACCACCCTAATCACTCACCTCCACCCCCCTCCTACCAAGCATATATTTAAGACTTTATAAACCCGAAAAAAGCACCTGAAGCGTTGAAACCCGGGTCGTGTGTGTTTTTAAGTATGTGGTTTTGTAAATGCTACCATAAAATCCTTTAGTAGAAACTTCAGGTGATTTATTCCTGTGGTTTTATTAGTTTGATCACTGCGTTATATTTCCGAGCGGGTTGAAAGTTTACGTGTTGAGCGTAGAGCTCGAAGACTCGCTTCAACCGCATCTGTCGTTTCTGGACTTGCTACTTGTGGGGCGTGGTCTTCAAAGCCATCGATACTCTTCGAGTATTTTGCATATTAGGTCCCGGGTTAATAAATGGGTGGGCAAAGCATTTATGATTGGTGGTAATGAGTGGGAAAAATTTTGCCCCTGCTCCGCCGGGAAAGAAAGTTTACAACTCGTCCATTTGATGAGATGTAAAGATATTTTTTAAAGATAATTTCCTTGTTTTTTTCGAGGATGTGGGTGCCCTGAGCTTAATAGCTTTTATGATGAATTGTTTTTGGATTGCTGTGAATGTATCAGAGAAACGTTTGCGGTTTCGATTAAGACTTCTTTCTTGAGGCGGCGGTAATGAGAAGAGGGAGTAACTAAGTTCTCGGGGCTTTTGGCCTCGGAAGACTCTCTTCATTCCAAGTATTTTTCTCTCTTGTTCTCCTTAATGAGTCTCCTTTGTGCCGGTTTTGCCACCGGAAATAATTACCGTGCTTACCGCGAGACGGAGGCCGCAGATTCCTCAGTTTTCCTTCTCATCTCCGTCTTGGGAAGCCATTTCTCCATTCGTGATTTCTGTCTTCGTCGCCCCCGAAATGAATAATATTGGAACGGATATGGAAATAGCAGCCGTACTCGGCTACAATCTTGGGTACCTTACCAATGGCTGGTCCTTGAACTGTACCGGCTGTACTTCCTTTATGAAGGATATTTTTTGACGTTATATTAGCTCATCTCTTTAATAAAAAATGTCACAGGCGTGACTGGCAGTTACACATAGAACACACACAAACAAAGAAAAACTCACAGATATTTTTATATATATTCGGCGGACACAACCGCCTTCTTCAGAAATAAGTAGGTACTGACGGGTAAAGGATAGACGGGAGGGAGAGGTGGGGGGAGGGGGAAGGGGAAAGGGAAGGAGAGGGGGATTAGTGAGAGACATTGATGCCGGGGGGAGGAACGCGTGATAGAGCCAAATTAGAGAGAGCTCTGCAGAATTAAGTTCAATAGTGGAAGCAGATGGTGGAAGGGAGTACAGAACTGAAACATTGTAGCAGTTGTCAAAGGATTTCTTGTGATGAGAGGCGTGGATCGCCACGGGAAGGGAAGCAGATTGAGATGGGTTTTTGCAATTGGCTCGGTGTGGACGTCGTCGTCGAGTGGACATATATATGTGTATATATATAATCGTTCGTTCATTCACTCAGACCGCTCAGCGGCAAATACATACAAATAAAGGTTCAAACAGAAAGGTAGAAAGAAAGTGGATAGGAACATAAAATTGACGAACACAGTGGTGGTGTGAAGATGTAATGATGGCCGATTCCAAGCAGAAAAAAATCGACTGGACCGGGAATCGAACCACGGACCTTTGGATATATATATGAATGAAAATTTTGAATTAAGTGAGATTCATGTATACACACACACACAAATGGAAAACTTCGCCTGTGACTGAGGAAGGGCTAAGACCCGAAACGTTTCCAGTAAGACTTTTTTTTTGCTCTTTGCTTTTTCCAAGTTTTCCATTTCCAGGCGAAGTTTTCCATTTGTGTGTGTGTAGTTTATCTTATATACATCCATCTTTAGAAATTTTCTCATATTCTGCCTTCTCTCACTTAATTCAAAATTTTCATTCTTCTTCCCCAACTGTTCACTACATGACAATATTCTACACTTCATGAATTCATTGCGTACGTCCTGTTCTTATGCTGTATCCTTCCAATGTCTACTCTTCAATCAACTCTTCCCCTCCGCTTCCTCTGTTGCTAATTAGCTTCCCTATTGACACAGTGGACCATGCTCTTCATTTCCCATTCTCGGAATGTAATCATAACGTACATTTCCATCTAGCCGTTGCCTGTCGTCAGTGGTACAGTGAAAGAGCGTTACCAATGGTGTTAGGCCGAACCATGTTCAAATAATTTCGTCCATATCCTTAAATTCCTTTCTAGACACTATTGCATTCATGCACTATTTCCTCATATCGTTCACTTGTCTATCATAGTAAATGTTTCATGAATACATACTTCCTTTAGAATCCAATTGAATCCTCTGTAATAACTGATTGACTACTTCATCGGGATTAGCATTTTTCATTCTTAGCTAGTTACTGACTGATTTTCAATAATTTCAGCCATTTATTTTCTAAATTTGTTCAAGTTGTCATATTTTCCAAGTTGTCATATTTTCCACGGCATCATTAAAAATGCCAGGTATTAATAATAAAAGGGTATTTAAATTTTTTAAATAGCCCAAGGAGAAATTTTAATTTTTTTAGCATCATCTTTCGAGCAATGGAACTGAAGTCTGAGCTGATATATCGGCGTATGGAGTGTACATAGTTAATTTAATGCATGTGCACAGTGCATTCGCGAAGTATGCCAAACGTCTGATCGTCAAGGTTATCAGAGAGTTCGGAAAAAATTTCGAGAATTTTTAACTATGAAACTCATTTGCCGAATGTTTCTAATGTTCTTGAGTAAAAGTTTAAACGTCTATCACTCCTTTTGAAATGTAACAAGTTGTCTCTCGTTGTAACAAGTCGTAGAATTTGTTCTCAGAAGCTTGCAGTCTCTGCTAATCCTCTCTTCGCAACGATCAAGTTTCGTATTCGTAGAAAGCTACACTATGTCCCCTTTAAATTTTGCCGTCCTCGACTCTATCCCTGTTTTCTCCCCCTCCTCCTCCTCCACATCTTCGACGCACATCTGGTCCGGAAGCAAATTCCCGCTCGAAGCCGTAGCATCCCATCGGTACTCGTATCCTTTTTCCTCCCACTCTCCCCCTATGTATCCTCTCCCTTCTCTCGAACCCTGGCCTCCCCCTTCTCCTCAACTTTAGCCTCTCCCCCCTCGTGAGAGATCCCCATGAAAGGCGCGGAACCTACCCCAACGAAACTGCTGGGCGCCGGTGGAATCGACCAATGCGAGGGCGGAGGGGAAGGAGGTCACGTGCCCTCCCCTTCCCTCCCTCCACACCTCCGCCCCCCTCCCGCCCTACCCGCTATGGTGGGAATTTCGTCGGTGGGAAAGCTGCTCTTCCTGACTGTTTCTTTCTCTCTTTCTTTCTCCCTCGCAAGGAGTGAGTGGGGTGGTGGATCAATATTCACTTTGAATTTTCTTCACTCTCCTCCCCCTCCGCCACCTCAAAAGGGTCCTCGCCATAGGGCACCTCTCCTATTCCTCCGCACGTGAAAAACTCGAACTCTCTAGCCCCTGAATCCCTGGGTTGTCCTCTAGTTTTTGGCCCCGAATCCGTTTAAAGCTATCCTTTCTAGTCCCGTGGACGGCTGCTCACCTAATTCTTTTAAAGCCAGCCTGTCTCGTTTTCTGAACACTGGTTGACCATGTAAAGCAATTTGTCGACTTGTACGATCGCTAAATGAGCGGTATGCTTTTTAAAGTTGTGTATAGTGGAGAGGATTCATAGAATTGAATAAAGAAAGTAATGAATAAATTTAATCACGTCTCAAGTCCTGTTTTCACGATACATTAATCCGTCCGAGTTAATGTATGATTGTATTAACGCGCGAATGAACGCGAAAATTCACCGTGTAACCTCACTAACTTGTACGAATGCATGAAGAGGAAAATAGAACCTGCTCTATTTGGTCCATGCATTCGTACAAGTACTTGTTCATGAACACGTACGGGTTAATGTATCGTGTAACTAGGCCTTGACAAATTAAATATTATTTATATACACAGAGTGGGGGATTGCAATTTTTTCATTAATGCTCCATTACTAATCGTTTAATATTTTTCTATATTTGGTAGTGTAGAAAACATAATTCAGCTGGGCGTACCGGAAACCTTTTCTGGGCCTAGAGTTGCTTACCCCTTTTATACAGAAAAGCTGAGTTTGTGAAGGGTTGATGAAGTTACGTTGGTAGTTTTTTTATTATTTTCTATTTAAAGGACCAATTCCTATCGACTCAGTCTAACAACTTCCTCCTCCTCTACTTTCTTTCTCATTTTAAATCTTTCTTCCATAATGGAGCATGTTAAATGATTGGAGCGTAAGGGAACGGTTCTGCATATTAATAGAGGTATTTATTATTATGCTATTTTTCATCAAGGTAGCCTATTATCTGGCAGGCGTAATGTGATTCGTAGCATACTTCGTGGCCCCGGTGGCGACGGAGTTTAAGTCTCACCTGCTATCCTTAGGTCGCGGGTTCGAGTTAGACAGGGGTGGATATTCCCTGGCCCAAGATGTGGGTGTTTGTGCGTGTCCATTTTTATGTGTAATAATACTCTGATGTAAAATACTTCATCGGCTGTGTTCGGGGAAATCCATAATTAAATAAAATACAGCAGACTGCGTATAGTTTAATTCATCGAGTTTGTGAAGGAAAATGAAACGATATTGCTGAAATAGTACTCGAAACGCTCAACCCTTTAATTTTGAGGCGAAATAATCTTTCATCTAATGGGCTTGAATAATATAGTTGCCTGTAGATGATTGTTAGGCTGAGCATGTATGCATGAGTGTGGAACAGTGGTGTAATGCGAGAAATATCGTCACCTTAGCGGGAATGTTCCGGCCCTTGCACCCCGTTAGATATGCCTCACGTTAAATCTCAGGGGTAGAGCGGGCTGCATCAATCCGCTCGGCAGGCGTAATGCGACTGGGCCACTTTTCCATGGTATAAGGCACCCCGAAATTCGTCGCAATTTTTGAACCGGTTTGAAAAATGCACGGTTATCATTCTTCGAAGACCATTTATGACTTTCAGGCAATTGTGGCCGTAGGTTGCGGTTTCGTTTTACTTTCTAATTTCGCAGAGAATGGTTATGTTGCGAATCAGACAGTTTTCAATATGTGATTATTGTTTTTCTTATTTATTTGTTTCATTCATTGGTTCTTGATTTATTCCCTATTGCTTCGTTCATAAGGAAATAACTTCATTACGTCGCGCTGGTATATTAGTGAAATGGGTTCATAAGCGTACGTGAATCGCCACCCTCGAGGAATTCATAGAGTACTAGTACTGGGTACCCATCACAAGGCTTGCATTTGAACCTCTGCATCGGCTGATATTCAGGAGGATGTAGAACCCTAATTGGAATCATGGATTGAATTTCAATATCAGTTCTTCGCTCGTTAGACATATGTAAATATTTGGTTCTCTTTCGTATCAAAAAAGGCATTTACTGTCGCCAAGTTTCTCTGCTTTCGATATCCATTCCCTTCGTAAGCTTTGCAAAAATAAATCACTAACATGTTCGTAATAGTGGTTATGATGTCATTTGTCTTTCTCTTGTCCGGAAAGTAACTTCTACTACTGAATATTTTAGGTCATCCGATTATTGAACCTTAAGGCACTTGCCATTGGTGGAATTCGAACCCTCGACTTTTGAAACCTTACTTTCCATCTTTCCTATGCCAATGTGCTCTCCCATCTCGTCGCATCTCGAAAGCATTTCTAGGCAAGACCAAGAGTTTACGCATCGTCTTTGAATCTATAGAAAGACTAATTAATTTAGCTTGACTACCTTAATAGCTCACGAGTATTATGAGCTTTCCCGTGGATGATTTGGCTTTTTTTCCATCTCATCCTCGAAGCCCAATGTTTTACCCTGCAATTGTCATCCAGTGAGTCACTTAATCATCCTTAGGTACGATTGAAATCCAATTGGTTAGGTTTAGTATCGTTGAGCCAGTGGTAAAACTATTGTTTATTATAATTTCTTAAAGCCCTTTGGAGACATTCGCACCGGTTTTTTATTTGTTGTGCTTTTAGCTCGCCCAACGAAATAATTATAAGGCATTTGAAACATTATAAACATTTTTACATATTTCTTACAGTCAGTTACAACGAATAGGCGAGTGTGTGAAGAGAAGCGTTGACAGCATGGTTTAGTGAAGAGATTTTGTTTAGCTGAGTACAGAAGTGGCATCTCTTTTGAAACAGTTCAAATGCATAACAATATTTGTCAAAGGTTTGGAACAGTCTGTAAATTTTAGTTTGCCCTATTTGCATTACGTAATTCAATGCACATGGTTAGTTGTTTGATTTCTTCAGGAGGTGACCGACCGACCGAGGTTTCGGACATTGGCGCCTTTGCATTTTAATGTCAGGCGTACCTAATTCGGCTCAAACCACTGCAGTCATCTCCGTTCAGTTACCGGTGCTCCAGGTTCCGAATTCTCTGCTATAAAATTATGAACTAATTCGAAAAAATCGCTTTAATTGTCGGTAGTAATTGAACTTTTAACTATGCAGATTCTACTTAAGGGGTTTTTTTTTGTTGCGACCCAGCTCTCCACTCATTGTGTCGTCCTCGGGTCAAGGATAACACAAGGTCTCTAAACCTTCGTTTAAAAAAAAACTCAATTAAATCTGCATCGTTGATGCTCATTTCCCTCCTTGATAGATTGATTTCATATTCTTGAGCCTTTAACTGATTACTTCGTTCACTATTGGTTTTTCTGTACCCTTCATTATTACACGATAAGGCGGTTTAAGTCCCTCTCTAAAATACAAATATTGTTCCATAAAGGGTAAAAATGGGTTAAATTGTTAGAGAGGGGTGAAAACATAAGTGGACTGAGAGTTGAGAGAAACCCGGCGTTGGCTTTAGCCTACTCTTGACAGCGTCACTGTGACCACGGTTAAACGTGCCATTTGAAGATGGGAATATTGCATAAGCAGTGTCCTTCACACAGCACTCAAATAAGGAGATATCGTTATTCCATTGAAAAGCTTCTAACCCTGCCGGGATTTGAACTTGGGCTCTCTAGGATGTAAGGCCGCTACTCTAAATCTCTACACTAACTCGATCTATTCGTCCCCTTCGTTTTATTTTTCCCGCGTTCCTGCGCTCACCTGAATGTTTTCCAATCATGGAAATACGTTTGCATGATCGCCGTCCATCCAGCAGGATGTCGGTCCGTTTACGTCCCGACGTCAATTGCGTCCACTTTGGTCCGCGCTTCCCTTTCCGCGATCGGACTGTGTCGTCGAGCTGGGGAAAGCTTCGGAGGCGACTCCTCGGATTAGACTGATTGGAGCGTGGCTTCTCGTTTGTATGTGTGCGCGCTTGTGCGCACATGAGTCGTGCTTCGCTTCGGGGGTCAGTGTGTGGCCGAGGGGGAGCGGAGGCAGTCGGGATGGAGGGGGGGGGAGACGACAAGAGCTTCCCGGCCGAGCAGGGGGCAGCAGAATTCCATCTCAATCAAGTCAATCTAGCGCTGCATCCCTGGCGAGCCCCCACTCGGCTCGCACTCACACACCGAGCACGTGAGCCATATGAAAGAATTCGTGGTCTCCTCCCCGTGTCATGAGCTGTAGATGTGAGGCTCCTCTCCCTCCATCTACTTCTCCGCGTCTCTTTCTCCTTCCACCAACCTCTCCGCCTTTCTCTCTCCCTTTCGGCTATATTTAAAGATTTGCGAGTCAAAACAGATTTAGGAGACTTAACCTAGTCCTGAACCGTGTTCCAGATCGAGTATACTCCTTAGGTGTATACCATGTACTGACTTCAGTACGAGCCTGGATCGTATATTTGAAGTGAAACAAGAGTCGGTACTTACTTGTGGTCGATAAATACGTCGAACAAATGAGTGACGGCAGCCGTCACCTGGGCATTTCGTGGAAACATCAAGAAATGAAATTTTACTTGCGAAGAAAAGATGAACAGGCCACACGGGAACATACTAGCAGTTCGCATGCTCAATTATAGCAGATAAATTAATATGTATTCAAATTTACCCTTAGGAAGTTCGCAACCCAAGCCATAGCGGACGCCATGATGGACAATTACGCCTAGTAAGGCCAGATAGTTAATTAGTTATTAGTAATTATATTAAGTATTTCATTGGGACTTTAATTCTCTGTGACATTATTCATTAACTATGTCATTTAATCTCTGTACCTTCGTCGATAGATCTTATACGCTTACCGATATGAATTTGTTTTTACTTCGGCGGCGACCGCATCCAAGTACGAGCGCAAGCTGTTGGTTCCATTTCGTTTCTTCACCTCAAAAACAACTGGTCTGTAGTACATTATATGTACTAGGCATGTACTTAGATTGGAACACGGGTTCTTTCTTTTCTCTAACAGTCCGTACCAGCCGCCTTTTGGTTGTGAAGTTGTTCCAAAGGTTGAAATCGTGATGTCACTACCAGAATGTGGGTTACTACGGCTAGTACGCCTTAACGTGGTTTTGAATACGATCCTGGCCAAAGTGGGGATCCCCATATCATCATTGAGTCGTAAGATGGATTGACAGCAGTCCTCCACCATCTCTATCATCCAGTGCGTACTGTTTTTTGTGCTTCGTTTTGTTATACATCTTGTTCAAGCATTGGAGGCATTTTTACAGTCCGGTCAGGTGGATCTATGGTTGTCATTTGGCGTGATTGTCATCTCTGACGCTATCTCTGTCTTATCCCCGAATGATACCCCCTTACCAGAGCGTGTCTTATATTGACCTGGAAATTCAAAATTCCTGTAGGCATCTCGATGCAGCAAGGGAAGTCCTATCCTCACTCGGAATCTAAGTTTACGTATGAGAATTATGTTATCCCTGATACGTACTCAACATTTTCGACAAACCGTGAAAGCCACCACTATGATGTGTAGTACGGGGTGATTCCTCACGAGGTCTACAGCTCTCATCCTCTTCCAAATCAGAACCTCTTCTGGACGCTAGACGCGGACCAAAAAGCAGTCAGGAAAACAATGCGTTGTCAGAACAAACTAGGAGAGTACTACGAGGGCTAGCATGTTAACATGCAATGCAGTTGGAAGATAACTATTGGCGACTATTATTAATACTATTAATTAATAATGCTTCTGGATGCTACATCATGCCGGGCTTCTCAAGCGGGATGAGATGTTAATAATAACGATGAATGACAAGAAAGTATTAAGTAAGTGACTTACTCTAACTTAATAAGTCTTGGTGGAACTCTTGCCCTTTAAACATCTTGTAACCCTCTGTTAGTACCTCATCATTGATGGTCACGCTGTTGACCGTTGTTGGTATCATAGTTCAATCGTCTGTATCTCGTCAATAGCTGAATGTGCCTCTCGTGACAGTATTGTCCCTCTTGGACGTCTGGTGTTAGAGGAAGTATGTCGGGCATGAATTTACCTTAAAGGCTTCCTAGTGGTTTCCAAGGTTTAATCGCTAGAGCCATAGCTTTCACTAAAAACATTCAGAATTGAATCGAAATCCGTTTCGAAGCATGTTAGGCCAAAGTTTAGCTATATAGAGAGGAACTTTTCAATGCTAACCACGCATTTTTTTGGATGTTGTGTCAGACCTACTTTTAATCCTCCAAATCAGCAAATCTTCAGCCTCGTGACTGAAATCATTTAATTACAAAACGTGCTGCGCTAATGCTAATTGATCAGACTGAGACATGAAGTGAATTCTCGCTGTGTACATCCCACACCATTGGTAAGTGGTTTATTATTATTTACAAGGTAATTAGTTTATTAGTTATTGGTTATTTAAGTGCAGGGTGTACAAAGCGAAAATCATTTCATGTGTCGCGTTCCCACCAAGTTAAGCCCGAAATTTTATCTTGCAGACGGAAACAATTTATAACTTAAACTTATCTTATCTTGTCTTGTACTAATTAGAGGATTTGTTTTTAACAGTTAATCTTTATCCGTTTCAACTAGTATCCAAATTTTACGACGGCGCAAATAATTCATAATAAGGAACATCAAAAATTGCGAAGAGCCATTTTTCAAGCTAGTTACCGAAATTACCCTGCTATAAAAGTCATCTTATTGTGAGAAAAGGTAATGGGTCGGTTGTGAAAGAATTGTTGAGGGAAACAGGTTATGAGTATACGGTAAACATTGGTGATTGTATTTTTTTCGCGGTATCATCAGAGGACTTGCTGTGCGAGTAAAGATAAAAGGGTGCAGTGGGTAACGATGAGAGAAGCAGCCAGTTTTTCTATATTCTTTTTGATTTGGCGCTATGTAACCTGAGTTGTTTACGTGTTCTCCTCTGCTTATTTTCCTTCTAAGTGAAATTGAATCCCGGACGTTTTAGATTGGTAAGGAAAAAATGTCCATTTCCAGTGTCCAAAGAAGTTATTGCAATGATGTAGTATGCCACAAGGTGTAAAAGATTTACTCATACATAAATGAATGTAGAGCTGTCAGCCATACTATGAAAAAATGCGAATGAGTGGAGCCACATAAGATGTCAGTACAAACTTTCCTCTCGTAAACTTTGGAGAAGGATTTTAAACAGCCATGGGATCAAAAATAGCCATACTTCGACCTTTACCTACCTCTGTTTTGTATGTCATTAAACAGAAACCGTTTCCCTCGTTCCTCTTTGAAACCTTGACGTTGAAATTATCACGAAATCTTGGTTGAGTTTCTCGAAATTTGAGATTGTATGTTATTCCACTATAAATATCTTTCCAAAAGTTAAACCAGGAGAAGTGGTGTTGTCGGGCAGTCGAAGGTATTTGGTTACGTAGGCGTTATGCCACATAACCAATTTCTTAAATATTGAATAATAATGAGTTCCAGTCAATCAAAGTATTTTTATTCCATTTCTTTTACCGGGATTCGGCTGCGTCGTGACCTGAAGACGTCGTCATTTAATCTCAGAAGTTCGGCCTTGGGTATCCTCAGGGATTAGACCATTTTGGTGCCCAGTGGTTTGATTCACATCCTGAGGATCAGAGGTCTGTTCCCTGATTTGTGGCCCAGAGTTAATATGCAGGGTCGCTTGGTAACTCTCCACCATTCCTCCGAGGTGGTCTGATGCTTCGCCGCGGGCGGCATTTTCTGCATTGATAAATGAATTTCATACATTTATACATAGAAAGATATTTCATGGCATCAATTTTTCTGGTTAAAATTATCTTACATCTGGAATCTCTCTTTAATATCTAAGAACATCAACCAAAGAAAGGTGTGAATACTAATGTTATGATACATGATTTTTCTTATTAGAAAGCAAGAAAATAATTTCATGCATTTTATTTCTATTTATCTCTGAAAGTGTTAAAATTATTTTTTCTTGAGCTTAATTTCCTCATTGCGGCTAAATATGTAGGTTTGTTTGGTTATATGTTTTCCTCAAATGAAGGGCTGGTATTGACGGACCACCCCGGACGGCACGAACTGAAGGTAACGCCACTCATGTGACGTTCAGTTAACCGTGCCACATCACCTCTCAATTCTACCAGGGGCTCATTTAAATGGCTAATCGTTAAAAAAAAAGTCGCGGCTGTTCAGAAAAGCCCCTCATCCGCGTTGTCGGCTTTCGAGTCTTGGCCGCTCGTCCACGCCACGCCGGGCGTTCCCGGGTTTATCGGCTCGAAAAATGATTTCCTCGCGTAAAACGTCCTTCGAATATGCGGAATTCTGCGCGCTCTCATTGGGGGAAGGTTCCCATGGCGACGGGAGAAGGCGAAGAGGGTTGGGGGGTGGGGGAAGGGGCGCGCTCGGAAATTGTAGGCTCGACCCTGACGTCACGGCGGTTCTATCACCCCGTTGGGCGCCGCGATCGAAGGGGTGTGGGCAAGGGAGGGGTGTGGAGGGGAAGGGAATATGGTAGGGGAGGCGCCGGTGACGTAATCGAGAGAGTTCGGCCTCCGGATGGAGGGGAGGAGGGGGTTTTCTGTCTCACACCCCTCTCGCTCTTTGTGCGTGACGTCACGATAGCCCTCTCCCTTTCTGCCCTGAACTTCAACTCTTCCTCCCCTCCTTCTCCCACCCCTTCTCCCTTTCCCTACCCACCTCTCACCTTCAATTCACATGCAACCTAGGGTTGCCACCTTGCGAGCTTTTGTTATCCTTCCCATCAACAGAATGTTTAAAGTAAGCGATATTATTTACTTTTTATTGAAAAAAGCATCCTCATCGTCAAGGTCGAGGTAAAAGTCGAGTAGGTTTATCACTTTTGAAGTGCAAATTAATGTAATCTTATCGACTGAAGAAATATACTGTTAAATATCCTGTGATTTGTGTATGTCTCCTCTAGGATGAGTTTTTCTATTCAGTGAAATCATTCTCATATTTTCAGGGCATTTTAGCTGTATTATGCCTGGTTGCTTTGAAAAGAAATTAGCGTAGGCAACATGTGTGGAAGATATTCGTTTGTGTAATAATGTGTTCATCCTTATTGGCTAAACAATATCTTTTCTCCTTGATATCGCAGTAATCGTCTACTGACTGTCCCTTTATCGTCATTATCATTAATTTTCATTGCTAAGATTGGTTGACTGCAGCCCTCGATTCTACTCTGTCACCTGCCAACTCCTTAATTTCTTCGTGGCTCTTCTGTTTTACATCTCGTTTTAGTCAGCCATTGTGTTTGCCTTTTGTCTTCTTCATCAATCTTTCCCTTTTATTTGTCCTGCTATTTCGTTCTTTAGAAATCCGTCTCGTCTCAAAGAATGGCATATCCATCTGGACCGTGTCTGCCTGTTTATGCTGCCCATGGTTTTCTTATCGTTCATTCCTTAGTACATACACTCGTTTCTGATCTTAGCTGTCCTTTTGATTTTCAACATCCTCCTCTTCTGAATTTCAACTATTAAAACAGTGTTAGTATTTTATCAATGCTGTTGAAATGTCATGAGTCATTTAAACCGGGACAAAACATGATTTTATTATCCCCGAAGAGTGAAAAACATGTGGAGGAGAACATAGTTTTCGAGTGGATTTACGAAAACTAGTATAACTAAATTTTACTAATTTTTCTCAATTAAGCCACTGATTAATTCACTCCCAAATCCTGTTAGAATCCAAAAATTCCATTTCATGTTCCTGGCTTACTCTTTCCGTCGTTTTGTCGAACCGACATTGTGAAACTGGAGTGTCTTGACAAGCGACACGCATACAAGGATTGTGTATCACTATGCTAGTGAATCTTCGTAGGCCTCGTATAGTTTGCTGTAATCTCATGAACTAGTCAGTATTTTACTAGAACCTAATTCTGTACACCAAAAAGGGTGAAATATATAGTTTACATATTGATATTTTCCGCCTGATTATTTATTTAAGCGTAATTTCAAATACGTGAAGCAGTTCCTACCAGGAAAAAATTCTTCCCGGCATTTCCCAAAATCCCACGCATAAAAATAGGGGTTTGCCATGTAGGGTGATGTCACGTGGCACTATCGCGTGTGTAACAGTTAATTGCCATGGATCTCCCGGAACTTTTCGTGGAGTACGAAGAGGAAACATTAGTACAGCTGTTCAAGGCAATATCGTCGGAAAATGATCCGTGGATTGGAAAATATGTATATTAAACACAATAATATTCCCTTATTACAATGCTCCAAAGTCAGATGTATGGAAACTGAGTTCCTAATAAATTCCACATCATTTCGTTTGCGATATGAGAGGGTTGAAAGCTTAACTAGCTACAAATAAATGGTTAATGAAATCTGTACGCGTGTGCTGTATATTGGTGTTTGAATATGTCGTGTTATGATATGGTTTTTACTGCCTAGTTGCATCGTAATCGAAGCCAAAATAACAGCCTGCCCTTTTCCACTCAGCGTCAAAATGTGAGTTCATAAGGTTTCACGTTTATTTTGAAGTTTTAAATATTATCACTGTCATTCAATTTGTTCTCGACGTGAAATAAAAAAATAGCCAGCCCCCATGACTAGACATATTATTCTGTTAATAAGTGCTTGTGAAATAAAATATGGTTTTTACTAAGCTTTGACATTTCGAAGCTGAATGGAGGTTCATTGCAATTGTTTTAATAACAACAACCTAATTGATATGCATGTATGTGCATACATTCTCCAGTGTCCTCCCCTCCGCTTAGCTTTTTCACCAACCCATCCCCTGTAGCCTTTTTACGTATCCCTCGAAACGTATTTCACTTGCTCTTCCTCTCTTGCTTTCCCCTTTCAAAGCCTACTATCGACTTCTTCGACCCGATCCCTTTTCATTCCAACTCTCGTCCAGGTGGTTCGGTACCCTACGGAACTAGGGAAGTACAAGCGACAATCTGATCTCGTGTTCGCTTCATTCGACGCCATGGAAATGAGTGCGACCACTTTTTATCTCTGTCTGCGAAATCAGAATCGAGATGCTTTTTGGGTTCTTAGTCAGGACTCCAATGGTCCTCATAAAGTGAGGTATCCTCAAGTCGCCAAAATTGTCAAGAATGTGTCCCCATCAACCTCAGTAGCTTCTGGCGTCTCATTGTGTCACTTCATTTTGGAATAGCTGTAATTTACTGTGGGAATTCACGTAAATTTTATTTTTAAAGGCATTTGTTTCGTTATGGCTGAGCGTCTTCTGGTGAACATAATTTATATGACAGCTGTTCGTACATATCTGATCTTCATGTATTAAGCTCACATGGTAATGGTGTACAACTACAAAGTCTACTTGCATACATACCCATCACAGTGTTATCTTGAGAATTTTTACTCAGTTCCATTTAAACTTGCCTTATCAAGTAGGCTACACTTATGATGATGACTGAAATCAAGTTTGCCATATCCCCTTGATATCGTAATATGGTCATGACTCTGACGAAATCTTTATAGGAGTTGTGTCATAGTGTCTCTTATTGCTAGCAGCGGCTTTCCTGCCGAGTATAAACCAAGGTGATTGGGTTCATGTCTGTAAGTTTTTTCCGGAACACTCGTTGAGAAGGAAGACCGTTACTCAATAAAATCCTGTCATTTTTTTCACTTTCTGTCGCGTACTCTTTTCCGACACTCTGGTGTCCAAAATCTCTCCATTTGTTTGCCGGCAACGTCGCTCGAATTTGCATAATAATGCCTGAATGTTCACTAGCAGGGAATACCGTCACCGTGGCAGCGGTGTCGACCGACTTTACGTCCAATTGGTTTTGACGATGTTGGCGTTCTCAGCGCCCTTACGTAGGTAGTCGAATCGTTCTTTCGATTCGATACCCATCATTGTCGGTAATTATGTCCTAAAAGGCACGTTATTGTTTTAATCAACCTTATTGTCTGCTGATTATATTTTTCTGCCGAATTCGAATTTTTAATATTTTCCCTTGATCGCACTTAAATCGTATCCACGCTCTTTAAGTAACTGTGGTTATCAAATGTCATTGATTTTGTTTTAAATGTTTTTTCATTTTCCCAATTTCGGCAAAATACACTAATGACATGGTTTATTGTCACACCCACGAGTGCTAGGACATAAAATTGCTAAGTCCGGGTTCGAATCCAAATCTTGTCAGATGATTCTTTGTCATTGCGAATGTCATCCATTGGAGTGTATGAATTTTCTTTATGATTACTAGCAAGCAAATTTCTAATCATAATTTTTTTTCTATATTGCAGGTAAGGAAAACCTTTCATCCCGACTCATTTAAAGAGGAATCGCGGCGAACGTTGATGCAGGAGATTACTAAGAATATCTAGTGAGTACACTTCCATCGACCCCGTTGGTCTCAAGAGTGTAATCGAGTTTCGTCTAGCCTGAGGCTTAGCGGCGATCTCACAGGAAGTGGATCTTTATTCTCTTCTACGGCGGCCTTAAAGGAGTGAGTTCTCAACGCAAAGCGTGGCTCTTTTTCCCTCCCCATTCGGCTGCTCAGGGGGGGAAAAACTCTCCGGGCTTAATATGTTCGTGTGTAAAGTCGTGTCGGCGACATCCTCTAGGGAATTCATTCTCTCCGCCGTCCGTGAGTTCACGGCCCCGAGCGGAAGGGCTTGACCCCTCCGACCCGCCTCCCTTTTGAATCCCTCCCCTAACCCCGCCCCCCTTGTCCGACCGACTCCACTTCCGTCTCCCCTGTTCTGACCTCAACCCCCTTCTTTTGATCGATTCATAGACTTTCCCTACCTTTCACCCCATCTACCCAGTGGTTGTTACCTTATCTCCTTCTCTCGTTTCCCTATCTCTAGATCCCTGGTTCTCAACCTTTTTTGCTCAATATCCCCCTTTCCCCATAGTTGAAAATATCACGCCCCCTTCCCTTGTATAAATTATTAAATAATACTCTTAATTCCCCAAATTCAAGTAGTACACATGTTTGAAAGTCTATTTTTATCCTTTGCACCTGAACTTCATTGAGCGCCACGGAATAAATAAAAGCCACCTTCTAATTTACTATTTTTCATAATCTACAGACTTCGCATTTATACAGAACATTAGTCCTAAGGCTCCTTTAAACTCCCTAAATTCCTCCTACGGGGATAACTTTCCACTGATTCAGAGCCCCTACCCCTACTACCGACAAAGGGGTGGGCACATTTTAAACAAAGAAGAGGGGGGAAAACCTGTTCCTCGAGTAGTTAAAAGATTGGTCTAGTTACATAAATATATTTTTATCGGCGAAGAAATTTTAAAATTATCATTTGACAAGTAAAATCGTTCATCATGTATTTTTTAGGTGAAGAAAAAAGCCATTTTGTGAATAAATCCTATCAGAATTTTGTCACTGAAATTATGACAGCGTTGGTTTTATTATCGATTTCACTTCATAGCCAAATGTCATAACTAAAAGGTAGTACTGTTATTAATGGCGTGAAGGAATAGCTTGGTACATTACACTTAAATTGATTCTGAAATGGGACCTAGGTTTCAGCCAAAAATATTTTCATACTCAGTATGTTGGAAAAAACTATTTTTGACCTTTGAAATCCTGGAGATATCTTGTATGCAAAGGGCTTGGTTATTCTTTGCTTGTGGAGCGTGTTCACCCGGTTAAGCCTTCCTCGATACAAAATATTAATTTTATCTTTGTTTGACAAAAGTGTCTGTCATGTGAGTAAATTCTCAAAAAAATGAAACTTAGTTTTTTTCCATTTTTACCTCTGAGCCGAAATTAATTAGTCTAAGAGTTTGAGGGTAGAAATTTCTTATCTAAACGTAAACCACATTCAAACGCTCGAAAAGAGACAAATGAGCTCCGGATATCCTTCCTTTCATAGAAGGTCGGCGTATGAGAATTAGATGGTAAATCTGATCATATTCTTATTGAAGGAAAAACTTTCGTGTGTTTCGGTGTATTTTTCGACACGTATTAACTTCTCTGCAACCACCGGCATTTTTCCAAGTGATCGTGTTCATAGCATGTGTATGTAATTGATTGATCCGCTCTCTCAGTGGACTCCCTCCCATGTCTGACAACTCATCCCCTTTCTTCTGATCGATTCCCCCTTGCCAACTCCCCCGTTAACCCTCAGTCTATTTCCGCCTCCCCCACTCTCGTTTCCCTACCTTTTAGATAGTCTGGCTCCCACCCCTTCATCGCTGTCGCCACATTAAACCCTCATGCATTGTTGGGTGCGAGCGTAGCGATTTCTATTCTAAAAAACCACTTCCGTACGTCGAACGGGTAAAGATGGGTGAATTGACGTCCGAATATGCCCCTGCCTCAATAAAAGAACGCAGTTGAGAAAAATAAACTCCTGGATATGCTTCTTGTTATTGTGGGTTGAGTATTTGTCCGCTCACTTGAGCACTCTATATATTCGATGCGAACGTGACGAATTTTCGGTCACAATTTCATCGAGAGAAACCTTTCAACTTGTTGCTCTCAGTTAATATTTAGATGAGGTGGTTTAACTAGCTTATAGTTCATTTTTCTTTGAATCAATTTTTCGGAAGCTTGTTATGTCTTATGGAGAATTTTGATAGAATTCGGCTCAAATATATAAAATATTATCGTAAAACGGGAAATATTGTTAAACAGGACGGTACGTTACTGTGGTTGTGTCTAAACGACGAGTGTTTGATACTTGATCGTTTCACATTATCTAAAATCGCTCCCCTGTTTTCGCCTCAGTCCCCTCCTGATCGATTCGTAGACTTTCCTTACCGTCTTGCCCCGTCCAACTTCTAGACGTTTCAACCCCTCTTACCTTGGCTTAAACAAGTCTCCCCCTCAACCCTGTCTCATTCTCGCTCTCAGGGTAACGACACGATTCTCTCACGCTTTGTTGAGTCCCTGAAGAGATTTCTTATCTAAAAAGCCACCCTTTCAAGCGGGTGTAGTGGAAAATAGTAAGATCCGGATATTCTTCGTGATGTTGAAAGTGCAGTGTTTGAGCGCTCTTTTAACCCTGCCACATGATTGATCATATTGTGACTGTTTGGTCGAGATCTCGCGATCGAGCGAGGAATGAGCCGTTTAAGCTGTACTCCATCCCTTGTACCTTTTTGGACCGTCTGTTTAACGTGTCAACATCCCAGACATTTACTCAGGCGTACCTACGCCGATGATGATGCTTAAGGAATGTTTTGATTTCTAGTTTTTTTCGTTCAGAACTCAATAGCTCTTTCGTTGGCCATGATCTTTCACTTCCATGTCATCATTAACCATACTCCATGGGCATTGTCCACCTATTAACCTAATTATACCTCCGGCTGATCAAACATATGTTCAGTGTCCCTCTATGGTCCGTCTTCGTTTCTATGACTTTGTGTCGGCGTATATTATATATTTGGTGTGTGACTGAATCCTTTGGACCTTAATGAGCGTTATTTGCAGTATCCAGCATTATCACCAGTCACCTAAACCGTATTGATTACTCTTCTAATATTTTTTTAATTGGTACCATCACGTATCGCTGAGCCGTTATAAACTTAACGGTAAATATCACCCTCTGTACTTTGATGTGAATTATGCGCTTTAATAACGATGTATTTACACTTGCCTACTGAAATCCAGTCGGCTTAAATTCTACTTTATGAAACCTACTTTGGTGGGTTTTTTGCACTGCATTATGGCGAGTAGAAAGCGGTCATATGTTTGGTCAAATAATTTTGAATGATTACTTCCGTCTCCAGACAAGTTTTGCGCAAATTGCGCAATTTTTTAAAGCCCTCGTTCGCGTTCAAGTTAATAGCGCTGTTGATAGTTTGAAATGCAGACAATTTCTAAACTCGTCAGATGCCGTTTGGGGAAGAGAATCACGTGAGGAAAGATTCCATAATGCGGGCCTTATGTTTAAATCATACAATCGTTCAAACATTGTTTTCTATAATTCCTTTCTGAGCCAAATCAGTGCATTTCGGCTGGGCTCTTATTTTGGGATGACTCTTCGGATGCCATGGATGAAATCAGGGACGATAATTTTGGTATTAGTCACTTCAGTTTCCTATTTTTTCTGTTAACAGTATGAAATTTTAACTGCACGTATATTCGCACATATATTTGCGTAGTTACCTTCTTAGTTTAAGAACTTTCAAATATTTGCCATTTTTCAGTTTGCTTCTGCATTTTGAGCAACTCGGACTGCGTGTAGATGTCCCAGTGTATCTTAAAGGGTTTTACTCATGCCTAATGTTTTTTACATGTATCATGAAGTGTGACAGTATTCAGTGAGAACTTTCCTATTGGAAAATATTTCTGCCTGATGAAAAATTTGGACATTAGCGTAGCCTTTCATCATTTCTGAGAGTCGGTGTACTAATTAAATAAAAACGGCTCTAATATTATAATAGTGATATTGCGGATGACATTATGTGCGTTCAGTTCCCTCCAAATCGGCAAATTTCCCAATTCGTATTAAAGACCGTAAATATAATGTTCACATCATTTGCCGCTAGTCTGTGTCATTCTAGCTAGGGTATTACCGAGATATGAATTTTTGGCTTCCATTTGGCGCTATCAGTGCCTTTTTTTATCATCCAGTCGCAAAGTTTTTCCACCTCAGCTCGTGTAATGATGCAAAAACATCGCGGAATACTTTCTAACCTGGTGCGCGGTTCCTAATATCAGCCTCAACGAATCCATTCAGTGGCTTATAATTTTTTTGACATCATGTGGGTATATCATTATGTTTACTTCACGCAAATGGTATTTTGCGGAAAACTAAGTATTTCCAGGAAATTGTGGGATAATTTAGGTTGAGGAACGAACCCATCGAAGATCTCGAGTTATCACCAAATAATTGGTGCTATTGAAATCATAATGCATTAGTGTAATGGAAATGGCGATGCAGTCATCTCGTCGGTATGAAAGAAGGATGCATTCAGTCAAAATATTTGCGTGTATTTGTTGAGAAACAGCATTTTTGCTCTCCTAATTTGCTTCCCAGGGACCAAAGTATTCCCTCGATAGTAAAGGTATTTTTTAAACGACGCACGCAAAAATGGGAACTTGATCTGACGCAGTTTCCTGAAAACCTCCTTCAGAAGCCAATTGCAATGCAACGCGCTCCTAATATTTGTTAACAATGGTCAATCAGTGTTGTAGTATCAGACAAGGCCTCCGAATTGAATTCAGAGATATTAATACGGTAACATCATTCGAGATAAACCCGTGGTTGACATCATTCCGAGTTCGCGATAAATCGTCGTTTTTTTTGCAAGAATTCTCCACCACTCTACTAATGCATCTCATCCTTGTGCCAGTGGCCTTGATAGTGCACGATGTTATTGCTGCAGATAACGCTCCGTGGTGTCCTTTTTTAACTAAGGAGATGAGGGTTATTGATTTGTCCTCGTTTTGGCAATGAAATTTCGTCCTCGGGAGAAGTGGGGAGTTCAGGGCCTGTGATCTGTGGCTGGGGAATGATTTTCCTTTCTCGGTCGGGTTCTTGTTGTGCAATGCGTAGGGGACAGTTGCTTATACGGTGGAATGGTGGCGCAATATCATATGAGGACCCCAGAAGTCAAGGGGTCTAAGTAATATAACCATTGTTTAGAGAAAACTTAAGTCCAAGTTGAAAATGTTTGGTACAACCCACTAAGTAGTTTAAGAGGCATTACCCTAGATAGCAGCACCTGTCAAGAAAATCACTTGGATCCCTTTACCACCTAAAAGATTAATATTTTCACATCCCATTTCTGTACCTAACTTATTTTTCTCAAAAATGTCACTTAGACCCCTTGACTTCTGGGGTCCACGTATATGGTTTTTATTTTATCAATTACTGGGCATAGTGGGAGACTTACCCTAGTCTGTAGATTTTATTATGTCATTATGACTGATTAAAACTCGATCATTGGTGATTTTTAGTCTAACTGGTATGAGAGCAATGTGCAATGAAACATGTGTAGCGCGGCCGGAAATACATTCCGTTTTCAAAAAAATCGGCCGCTGAAAGAGGTGGCCGCGGAGTCAGATTTCTCTTTAATTTGTTTCATATCTAGAATTAATTTATTCTAATCAAATGCAGATGTCCATTTTGAAAAATGATAAGTCTCTAATTCATTGTGACTTGTGTTTTAATCCAGGATATGTGCTAAATTCGTGGGTAAATACTGTTTCACTAGTCGATTCTCTTAAAAAAAAACATTATTTGAAATACAAGAAAGGAATTGAAGCATTTTTGTTGTAATATATTGACCCTTGTTACAATGATATTTCACTCCAACTACTTTAAACTCTTGTGAGCGGAATTTTTCCAGTAGTCTGAGCCTAGTCTGTAACGTGTGAGTTTCCTTTAGTACCCTTTAATAATTTACCCTAATTTATAATTGACTGACGTGGGCGAATTATTGCTATATTTGTTTTACTTCTTCAGTAAACCTTTGTGCCCTTAGGACCCATTTCGTGGGTCCTTCTCATGAAGGAACGGGGGGCGGCGGGACGTTGGGCCATTGGGCTGTGGCCTTGAGTGATCGTCTCTCTTCCCCTCCGCACCGACTCCCGCTCCGAATGATAGAGGGCGCGGTAAATGGCCGGGCACTTTCAAGGACGGGTCTCTTTCAGAACTCCGGCGTTCGGATTCCGATGAGTTTTTCCCGTATGCTGTACCGGGAGTGTCTGGCTACGGCGGGATCGGGCAGATCGATGGGGGGAGGCCGCCGCCCGCCTGGGATTCTCGAATGACGATTATCTCGAGGAATGGGTTGAAGGAACTCTCCGCAGTGTATCCACCAATCAGGAAATGCGAGGATTTATACTGTCGGGGAAAAAGCGGAAAAAATAGGAGAATGTTTGTTGTATATCGGGAATGTCTTCGGTATCACCTGCAAATGTGTCTTAATTGTGAGCAAATTTATCATAGATGATCTTAACTTATCAAATTTCAGTTCTTCTATCCCTGTTTTGTGCATGGATTGTCAGCTAATGTATATATATTAGAGTTTGTGATTGCGATTTCTCATAGTTCGTAAATGTGTGAGTGCTAGCGTAGTTATGTAGTTCTGAGCGTTCCTACATATTTACCTTAAAAAGCGAAGTAGCGCCATAAGTTTTTTAGATTATTTTTTAGTCCGGACTACAAGGCTTTATGCATGATATTTCCTTCTTGGTTGGGAGGACATCCTGCTCCAAACTCTCCCCCTCCGGTGAATCTGAATATTGGTACCATCCATATTGGAAACCTTGTGAACGTAGAAAATTCGTAGTAATTGTCTTCTTGAAAAAATCGGGAATTTTCCTCGCTATGGACATTTTGGGAATTTCTTCTTCTTGTACCTGGTGTTTTATTTGACATATTTTCGGAGTAACTTCAGAGGGTATCGGTATGGGGTAAGTGATAGGTGTTTGCGGTGATAGCTGAAGGGATAGGGGTAGGTAGGGATAAGTAGGTGACGAGAGAATGTGGAATGGACGCTCTGCTAATGAGCATGTGTGAAAGTAGCGAGTTTCGCTGCCTCGGCCGTATGAAAAGAGTTAATGAGAGTCGATTAATGGAGGAGATTCATGAGAGAATAGTGAATGGTGTGAGAGAATGGGGTAGACCTAGAAATTCATGGGTGAATGTTGTTGGGAGATACTCTTCTAAGAAGGAATATTTGGTGTGTATAAGAGCCAGAGGTGGGGTATAAAACAATGCATTTAAGCATTCTACCACGTGATAGGTAGGTTTTTGGTACATCGTTCCATTTTGGCTCCTATGGATGGCCTGCCATGAGATCCCTCTTGAATTCCTCATGTCGTCTCTCTCTTCTTATTTCGCCCAGGTTCCTATCCTATTCATCTTCCCCATTCTCTCGTTATCTGGCATTCTCGGATGACGAGTATCTCGAGGAATGGGTTGAAGGAACTCCCCGAAGTGTGTCCACCAATCAGGAAATGCGAGGATTTATACTGTCGGGGGAAAAAGCGAAAAATATAGGAAAATTTAGTCGTTCATCGGGAATGTCTATTATTCTCTTCAACATTCCCTCTCCTTTCATTACGTTAAAAAATAATCTCAGAATTACTATAATGAATTGATTTCGTGATTTTTCACTCAAGCAAAGTTAAGTGAATGTGAAAGTCAATGAATCGGTGCAGGTGTCAATTGTTTTTGAAGATGGCATAATACTTTCACCGTTTTTCACCATTAAAGGTAGACTGGCAGGTTGTTACGATAATGCGGGATAATAGGAAGGGTGGAGAGAGACCCGGCGATGTTGTTACCAATTTGTCAACGAAAGGCGCTCAGATGTCCACATTTTAACGTCCCATGAGGGCTAGGGGCGCAGCACTTAAATTTCCACTGCACCCTATTGGGAATTGGCATTCAGCTGATAAATTTCTATCCCCACTGTGATTCGGACCTGTGCCCTCAGGATAAGAAGCCGATGCAATAGCCACCGCGCATCTGCCCGATCCCCTTTAAATGAAGGTATCTTTCTTTCTGTCGGGGGATCCGCTCCTGTGTTCGTTGAGGAGTGGTTGGTCCTTATTTTTCTTGTCATCGTCAGTGGTGTTACTGTCGACGAATGAATGACACAGCAGAAATGACGCGGTTCTATTGATCGGACCCTTCTAACCGGATGGTTGTCGGTCGATTCTCCCTCCCGAGTGACTTTCCTCCACCCCCCCCCTGATCCCTCGACCGCCCCTGATTCGATCAAACCCACTCCACCCTCATGTTGGACGGCCTCTGGTTATCTTTGCATCGCCGTGGAGCCTCTAACCTCCGCCACACCACCAGTACCGTTCGCAGAGTTGAAGGCCGCTATACCTAGTTTCCTATTAACCGAATAGCTTGTGAAACTGGTGTTTTAGGAGGCCCTAGTAATGGAATCCAAGGATTTGAATGAGAACGTTTGTCGGATTATTGTGTCCCGTAGTGACTAAGTGTTACGTCGACGAATGATACTATGTGAGCAAATAATGTGGGGATCGAGCAGTCGTAAGAAAATGGCAGTATTATATTGGCATTTCATCTCCTGTTTTCCAAAAACGTAACTTATATTAGTGCTAATAATTATTTTTTCGTTGAATTTGCAATCTATTCTTAAGTTCATCAAATTTTGGATGTAAATTTCGGTATTAATATTGCGTAAAGATGGCTGTTTATGGAAATCGGTGAAAAATATTCTAACTCTTTTGCCGAAATTAAGAAATGAAGGCATTGGATAGCTTTCTTTATAACTTATTTAATTTACTTCCAGAAAAAAACATTGCCTTGTGAACATTAAGCAAGAGTGGTAAGTAGTTTGTAATAAAATCGAAGAGTAGCGTATTTTCCGTGTTCAAAAAGACGCAAACTGGGATTGGACGCAGTATTATTGAATAAGTTTTGACGGCTAAATATTTTGGGATTGACTTTTTCCAGTCATGAGGTGTCGGAAATGGAGCTCGGCAAGAAAGCAAGGTAGCTGGCTGCGTGGACGACTCTATCCGGGAAAATAACCTTATTAGAGTAAAAAAAAGCAGAATATGTTAGGTTACCATGTTCCCTTTTATCACACATTCGGCCGGGAGGAGAGAAGTCTCAAAAACTTAGCGGCAAATAGAGACAACAGAGATGAGAGTACTCGGTAGAATTTCAAGTAAGACGTTTCTAGAGCATTAAGAAAAGACTATAGAAGAAGAGCATGTCAGATCAAAAATATTGGGCGTGGGGTGAGCTAAAAAATAACATAGTGGAACGGCCATGGAAGTGTAACTGATGAAAATATAACTGTAAAAGCTTTTGACGACTTACAAATTATTTGGAAATATACCTCTGCTTTTTACTCTTTCGTTTTTCCTGACATTTTCAACAGAGGGTAATTGTAAGTTAATGAATTGCGTCACAATCGGTGCCCAGAATCATCAACAAGAATGCGTCAAAAATTTCTCTCGCAACTTTCCTTCGGGGTTAGCGTTCTTGCATATAGGGTTAGCGAAAGTACTGAATCTTCTTCCTATCCCATTTTGCTGTTTTTATGTTACCCGTATATGTAAAAAGCATTACTATTTGTCAAATACATTTCGGATAGGTAATTCCAATGCCCACGATAACGGTTACGTTAACGCTCTTGTGGTTTTGTCGACAAGATATTCTTATCTACGTGACAATTGTCGGGATCATTTTTGGGAGATAGAAAAACTGGACCTCAAAAGGCGATGCATCAAGTGTCGGTATAGATTGTTCCTTCTCCCTCAGTCGTATAGTATGAAAGCTCTCAGTTTTGAGATGGTCTGGATTTCTGTTAGATAATTTATTAAGTGGTGACTCATCCGAAAATCGAACTGTGAAGAATGGTGTTAAATATATAATTCATCGTTTTCCTTCAGTTGTTTTTTTCCGGTGCATCGAGGTCACTATTGATGCTTCATTTTCGAACGGTCGCTCGCCGTTATAACATTTTGAATTCGCTTTGCATGGATGATTCAATGTCGGCTCATTTCTTCCATAGCAGCGTTTGTTCGAGAACCTTAAATGTTTGATTCCGAGCAGAGCTCCCCTATCGGGCTTCCTCTAGAGTTAACTCGACACCATGATGAATATGGCATGAGCGATGCCCGTACGGTGTCGGTTAAATGCATTCAGTGTAATCGACCGGTATCCCCCGTTTGTTACAACGCCCGGTATGGGAGTAACCAGGAAACGGTACATTATTTGGTCAAAGAAATTTGATAATACCGCTGAAAATTATTGTTAACCATATCTTTATAAATCATTTCAGTTTAGATTGACTATACTTATCTTTGAAACTGGATGACATGAAAAGGTGCATTGAAATATCGAGAAAAAAATCTCGGCTATTTGTCAAAAAATATTTTGTCCCAAGAAGTTTTTACCTTGTCACGTGCATATTAGAAGCTTTTTTCCCCCTCCTAAGGGTAGTCACGTGCGCTTTTAGCTGGCGTGGGAGAAGTAATCGTTTATTTTTTAAATCTTCGGTGTTCCCTAAGTATTGATTCGGAAAGTCCCGAGGAGTTGTTTAGGTCCCGGGCCCTGAAACTTTCAGGGATAATGTGTTCTCCGCCGCAGAAGAATTAAAATAACTTTGTTAATTACACTTAAACCACCAGTTAAAGTGGAGTTAACAAAGTTATTTTAACTCTTCCGTGATGGATAACTTCCACAATATTAAGCTTTTTTTCCGTTTCACAAAACAGCCGTTTCCTTTGTGTTCTCCGCCTATGGAACGAGGATTTTTTTTTGTGCTCGACACTACCTGAAGAATCCGTAAAATGACACTACCTGAAAAATCCGTAAATTGAATCATCAGTTGCAGTCATTTTCCATAGATTGATTTGCTGTACATCTCCTCTCCATTCTCCTTTCAACTAACCGTTTCATTCGTGCTTATCTTAACTTCGAAGGCCCTCATAAATTTGCTCCGTTGATTCCATCCTTAGTATTCCTTGGTAGCTAGTTCATCGCATTCCTTCCATCCTTGTTTTTTCTGATCTTACGGATGTCCAATAAGTATCATCTTTTCATAGTTTTTCTCAAACGTCTTGTGTTTTAAACTTATCGTAGGGGTTCATCGGTGACTTCTTCCCTTCATTTCATCGCCATTTTTCCGTTGACACCACATCCCCACTACTTGAGGTTCACAAACCAATACGAAAACATTGTTTTGTTTTGTTTCATTTTAGTTGTAATACCAAATTTGACTCGGAAATTGTTTTGATCATCTGTCATTTAGCCTCTTTTAATTGTAATCACAAATAATCTTATTGTCACCCTACCTGTCCTAGATTCGCTTTTTGCATTTTGTCCTATCACTATTTGCCAGGCTGACTTGTAGCTGCCTTAGAGAGGAGAGGTTTTCGCGAACTGGGCGTGCTTTAATCCCATCTCAGTCTTGGATCTTGTATGTTCACGTTAATTAATTGGATGTACCCTAATGGTGATTACGGTGTGATGTGAAACTAGTAGTCGAGATACTTCGAAAATTGAGTTACCTAATTCGAAGGCCGTCAGTTAATGGATTTTGACCCTATTTTTTTTACTTAACAATATCCATTCAATTCCCATAATAATCAATTTAAGTAGGGATATTCTGTCGAATAAAATTACTTGCATTTATGCAGCCATACATCACTATAGGTGGAAAATTCCCCGTAATGTGTATGTACTTCGGGCGAAAGTTAAATGTGTTGTAAGATATTTAAGGAAAATTGAATGAAAAGAATCCTGAGGAGAGAGAGGATTGAAAATGGTGAAGCAATGAAAATAAATGTTAGGTGCTAATGTGGAGCTTGTCGATGCCCAGTTCCGAAAGGTGATCATCACTTGTAGAACGTTAGATGAAATTGGAGGCTAGTGAAAGACATATCAGTAAATTTATCTTAAACATCTCATGGGATGGAATCTGCAAAAGATATCCTCCATTTATTTTTTTTGTTTTGCAAACTTTTCTTCGTTCTAAAGGAAATGGCAACTTACAATGGGCTTCGTGCAAGTTTTTCTTTTGGCAATACGGTGTAAACGTGAAAAATAATTAAAACTACGCTGACGCCATGAAATTTCAAAGAAAAATGCATCATGGGAAAAATGAGAAATATTATGCATTATAAAGACTAAGTAAAGTGTTTCACCGAGAAAAGACGAATAAAAATCTGACTAACAAAGGGCCACCCTAGCTACCAATGAGCAATTATAAGCTAGAGAATAAAATTTCACATAATTTACATTACGAATACTAGGTTATTCAAATTTGATAACCTCAACAGATCGATTACCCATTGTACAATTAACTAAAAAAGAATAATCTACAAAAAATTAATTGCAATTATGATGACTTCATGACTATGACGATTAAATTCGATAAGATTATCCAGGCGAATGTTAATTATTTGAGTAGCTCTGACAACTGATAAAATCGCAAAGTTTGGGATTTTAAACATTCAACATTTTCGACGTATGGCTAGAAAAATCACTTGACTAAGAGATTTATGCAGAATGTGATCTCGGAGATCCGTTTTGCCATTCTGATTCTCAATTTTTAGGCTTAGATTTTTCATCGAATTAAGTCTTCGGTATTAATTACATCCTAGGCTCTGACGGAAGCTGTTCGCATATTTTCGTCCTCTACAAATAAGGAAAAATATGCCGACTGAATATGCGAGTGGAAAAACGCCCACCAAAAATTTAAAGGACGTTGAAATAGTTCCTTTAATCGATTGTTTGTTTTGTCGCGGGTAGAAGGCTTCAACAAAACAAAGCGATCATGATGAATGTGTATTCTTTTAAGTTAATTATGTAAAAAAACTGAAGATTATTTGCAACCGGGTGTCGCGACTGGTCTTTCGGTACCGAGACCAGCATGTAGTGTAGTGTACATCACATTACACTCTTTAAAGCACCCTGGCACAAAACTACTCCGCAAACCCATTTTTAACCAAATTCTCCTCGTTTTACCGCACGTACACACTACGAACTCCCTTCACTGCAATGCACTACTCGTTGTATATAAGACTCTTTATCGAACCAGTGCCATCTATCGGCAAATTCCGGAACGCTATTAACCTGTGACAGTAATTTTATCAAAAGACGGTCGAAAGCGCATCAAGAGTCGCGTCCTTATGCAGTATTCTTGGTATTGTCACTGAATAACATTACTTTTTATGTCTCAATTAGTTATCAATGAAATCTAGCATTTATGATTCTTTTGTTGTATCAACGGAAAGTAAGCGAGTTGTAATCTGCTTCACAACTCACTTACTTTCCGTTGTAACTGACCTTACTATCACAACACGTGCAATATGAACGACTCCGCTCTAGACCTACACTCCCGCTAATCGGCCGCTCATTGTTTTACGTCAAAAAACATGTGAATTGTAAGTGGATTGGCATTAAAATGTCTAGGGTTGATATTTAATGCGTTAACTTGAGAGCGTCGGTTGTTTTTATTACCCAAACTATATTAGAGAAGCACTTGGGGGTTGCATTTCGGCAATTTACTGAACGTACTAACCAGGAAAGCGCCAGGATTTAAAACTTAGTAACCAAATAATTTAACCTGTAAATTGTACCGGGACCATGATAAATCAACGTACTAAGGAGGAAAACGTGCTAAGGAGGAACATCCTAACCAGGTTCTACTGTACTCCGTAAAATACAATTATCAAACAGTCTGGAAAATTGTGAAAGTAGTCTGAAAAATCTGGAAAAGTCAGGGAGTTTCAGCTAGATACTTGAGTGACCACCCTATTATTGCAATCGAATAAACTTATCTTATTTTTACTTGTAATTTATTACTTTTTCGGAAGAAATTGTAATGTACCGAAATGATTCCTTGGATAATTTACCCAACATTGCTCGTTAGGGCCATTATCCTTTT
This sequence comes from Ceriagrion tenellum, assembly GCA_963169105.1. Lineage (NCBI taxonomy): Eukaryota > Metazoa > Arthropoda > Insecta > Odonata > Coenagrionidae > Ceriagrion > Ceriagrion tenellum. Next base: position 112,964,751 of record OY720634.1, on the reverse strand, counting down.
AAACTTTTTTTTAAAAACTGTGGAACTAATTTTATTAGTTCCACAGTTTTTCCAGCGTTTTCGGTAATAACAATCAAAGAGTATGGCCTGGGGTTTTATTCTTTCATTTGATTGATATCGTCGAATCTATGTCTGCAGTGAAATTGGAAAGTTTTCTTTGTCGGGTGCGGAATTGAAAGAAGGGTGGTAGGTGGAGAGGAAATAGTTATAACAGGGCAAGGAAGTTGGCCTTCGGAGGAAGTTTGGCAGAAAAAGCTGATAAGGGTAGTAATGAGGGCCAAGGGTGCGTTGTGGAAGCCACGATGGGAGGAAGTGTTTTTTCTTTCGCCGGAAAAAGGAAGCAAAAGTTGCGATTCCAAGATGGGTGGAGGGAAGTAGGCACGCTCTGAGCTAAAAATTTTTGTTTTTTTTTTTATTCTCCAGTCTTGGGGCACTTTATTATAAGTAAACAAACACGGTCCCTCTAAGCCATATGGCTTGTCAGAAGGATCCAACACATATACATACAATGCGGCAAATAAAAAAATGATGTATACAAAAAACAAAAAAAAAACAATTTACAACAATTTATAATATTACAACTTGAGAACATTAAACATAGCCAGATTTAGGCATTCCACATTTTTGATTACGCAGGTATTCATGCTAAATATATAGAACATAACCAATCAAAAATGTTTAATTTCATCAAGTAACCATGCATGTACCTTTTTCTTTACTTCTGCCATACCTTGAAGATCATCAAGGTGTTTTGGCATGCAATAAAAAGTGTGTGGTACATAGTATTTTGCTAACCTTTTACCATATGAATTGCAATCTCTGTACGTTGCCAATACATGGGAATTTCTTTTTGATGTGTGTTTTTACATGGAATTTTATACTATTTTTTTGTAATAGTTTTCCAATATAATTACCCATTTTGTTAATTTGTCTGCGGTTAACACTTTATATTTTCTACACAAATAATTTAATTCAGAATTAGCACAATATTTACCTGTATCTTCATCAACAATTTTTAATATTCTATTTTGGTTCCTGATTATTGAGTTCAGCAAGGTATTAGAAGCCATTCCCCAGACTGTTATTCCATATCTCAAAATACTTCGTACCATTGCGTTGTACATCAAAAGCTTTATGGATGGAGGTACTATATCTTTGAGCATGTAAATTTGAAATGGGACAATTCTCATTTTTTTTATTTAGTTTATCAATATGGTGAAACATCAAATGAAATTTATAAGGTTAGAAGTGTTACGCAGATGCACAATTAATATTTATCGATTTAAGACATGGCCAAAGATAACTATCATCTTTTGTATTTACTTAAGGCCGCTTTACCCGGTACATTTTATTGTACAAACTCATTACTCTATTGTCTGCACTCCTTCACGTGGAAAATTGTACCGTGTAAAGGGAAAAATTGTACGATTGTCTGAATGGCTAAACGGGAAATAGAATTTGCTCTTATTTCCATTCAGTTTCTTGTACGTTCTATGATACATTTGATCGTTTTTTTTATTTGATGATCGTTTGTACCATAAAATCTACCGTGTGAAGCGGCCTTTATACAGTTGAACCCAAGTTCGCAATTCAGAATTCAAATGTGGAGCAAAAATAAAAATTGAATCAGCCAAAGTAGAAGAAATGATTGCTATTAAGATAGGTAAGAGGAAGTTTTTTAAGGTCAGCCTAATATTTTGAGTTCACTAACGTTGAATTTTCCACCTACAACAGAGAGTAAACCATTGGTTTTGTTATAATTTTCGAAATCAATCCAAAGCTACTTCTCTTCGACATATTTGCTGGGAAAAGATAGCTGAAATTAGCGTTTCGGGATCTTGGCGTCGTTATCAATGCTGCGTAAGTCCTTCATTAAAGGAAGCTCGGAGGGGATGACGTTGGATGCCACGCTGCGTAAGAAGGAAGCACCCGGAAAGGCGTTTCTGATGATAAAGTTACTCGTGGAAGATAAAGCGAAATGAGTTTTGTGTGATAAGCTTCCTCACATTCCTTCTTAGCGGTCTCATTGTGGTCTGCGGTTGACCATAACGCATTGTAATTCATTCCGTAATTCTGGTTTCACTCTCGGATTCGCGTAAGGTAAGACAAGGTGTTGAAATATCTAATGTCATTTTCTGCCTGATCTCTCTCATTCATTCCCAAAACAGTTAATTGTTCGTGTAGTCCTCCTTGTAAAGCTGATCTTGTCCATTTTTACTGTTAATACGCAAAATTTGCATTTTACGCTAATAAGTAATCTCGTGACTATCTTAGCCCGGTGTCCCACATTATTTTTCGTAAATCAATTCATGAGTGATTCATGAAAGCTTTCAGATTCAGACTGCTCCTGCCAATATTCATTGATTTTTTTAAAATTAGGTAACTCAAACTCTTGACGAAACTCGACCAGTGGTTGAATTTTCTTCGCGCATGCGCTTCGACTATACCCTTGCCAGAGATCATTTCGATTACTTGGGAAGGAAACGTCATTGAAGTGCGCCATCTTTACCACTAGTTAAAATAGGTAAATACGTAAGAGTTGCACAAATCGTATATCGGTGATATTATTTCATTGAAGAGCGGAAAGAGAAATGTTTGTGCCAACATCTGTTTATAAATGACCTGTTGTCATGTGTTCGTTGAATTTCGCATAGTTAACAGGGGACTGCTCTGTTGGCATTTGTGTGCATTATAGTGGGCGAGTATGTTTGTACTTGCAGTGCAATAATTTGATATTTCCGACTATAATTATTTCCTCCTAATTACTGTACTTACGGCCGGTTGCTAGAACATTTAGTAATTGCATCAATAGTTATGAGGTCCATAAAGTTATTGACCTCATAAACATTTCGCTATTCTATTCGGGTTGCAGGAACACATCTACTAGATACATAACTTATTTGCCAATAGTTAATAGCTTCGAATATTTGATCAAATCTTCTACTGCCGGACGAAATTTATGAAAGTTTAGCCTGTAAATAATTGCTTAGGCTCATTATAATTAGTTATTAAGAGTAAACAAACGTCAAGTGTCTCAAAACAACTCTTTTATAAAGTAATTAAGTCTCCGAGCGATTAATTGCGTATCCGCTATATTGGCTACTAGTGGAACTCATAACTCCATGCCATAAGTCCAATAAATGAATCGAATGTTTCTGCAACTCTTATTGAATGGTTGCCATGGCTTATGGGTCCCATAACTTTATAGAATGTGTGTCGTTCCTGCAACTGGCCATTAGTCGGGTAGAATCTGTGGAAAACTCTTCATCATTGTTCTTTTCGTACTGAATATAACTATAGATGTATTGAGACAGACCGATGAAAAATAGTATCGTTCAGGTTGTCAGCCGGTCAGCGCCAAAGTCAAATATTTTTCCTGTTCATGTAACATTGAGGTATAAGCGTTCATGAAAATGGATTTCTTTGTTAAAGTTACGTAAAAATTTAAGATGGGTCAAGGACTTAATAAATATCGCGTGTGCTCATCGCTTTTTTTCTTAGTCTTCCCTAACTGCGTCACCATTCTTTTGACAGTAACTCTCGTTGAATATTTCCCTTGCTTTATTTGTTTATCGGATGTCTCATGGATAGACATTCTCCACAGTTCCGAAGCTTCTCTCATCCCTTGATTTACAAAAAGTCATATTTTACGATTAGCTGGCGTTTGTGTGAAGTATTGAGGATTATTTCTGCGCTGATATAAGGCTGCGGTGGATCTTCGATCTTTTCTCGCTGTATAGAAATCCTCAGTCCTCGCGATCCTCGCAGTTTTTTCCTTGAACCTATTAAAACTCAATCATCGTGACTCGGCAGTTTTTTCCATTCAGTGTCACAACACGATTGGAGCCAACTTTTTTTATACGTTCCGCCCTTCGCATGCAAGATGCTTTCTCTCGCTAATCCGTCGTACTATCTCTGGCCTTCCGACTGGACTTCTCGGCATTCGGGAGTGGTAATATGAGGAGCATATATATAAAACAACATTATTTCTCATTTTTTAGGAGTGTAGTTGAAATTAATTTTCTTGCGAGCTTGCTAATGTAACCGACTCGTATATATGCGACTGTCTCAGACATTAAGACTCTCCTGCCACCTCTGTGTTCGCCGATATTGTCTTGCCTTACGGTCCTTCATAATTTCCTTTATATACCCCATCTCTGGGGCGTGATTACGAATCGTATGCGTTCTTGCTATCGTTATTTTTCTTACAGCTTTAATGTATGATAAAAATTTGAGATATGTTCTTTGAACTGCGCCTATTCATTAAAATCACTGCTCCCGCTTTTGCGAGTCGTGTTGAACCGCAAATTCCGTACTGCGGACAGACAAATGCAATGATATCCGCGTTTTAGATATTAACAGCAATAAAGCGCCGGAAGTAACCATGATCGCGCAGGTCTTCTCTGGTGACGCTCATCGTTCTCGTCTCCGCCTATTGTTGCCTTCAAGAGGCCTAGTGTGTCAAGTCACGGAGTTTCTCCAACCTTTTCTCCTTCAAATTTTCTTCAACCATCCATTTCTCCTACTCTTCCGAAGACTTCTTCACTGATGTTTTGCTTTGGGTAAAAGATCGTCTTGGGTAGCTGTAACCTGAATGTTTAACCTTAATTTCGAGGATGAGGTCGCTGCACTGGCTGCTTATCATGCGCGATTGCCTAAACATGTAGTCAAGAGCCATTACAGTAATTGTAATGTATTTGGTCCAAAAACTCATTCTTAAAACTTCATCCGGACTCCTACGAATAAGTTTACCAAAATACCCATGTTAACAATCGGAGTATGTACAAAGTATTGTTGAATTATTTTCCAGCACGTCAAATCACTAAACATTTTTCTTTGTTGATTTAGTCATCCTATAACTTTGAACTTGCCTTGCTTTCATAGTGGATGCTCTATCATTTATGATCATCTATTTCTATTTGTATTTCTGAAAAAGATTTCAAAGTATGATCGGAACGTTGGCAACGTGGCTAGGGGTTGAATGTATTGGGCAAATCCTCAACGGTTATTAGTATGAATCTTAGCAATGTGGATAACAACTTACGTGAATATATTGGCTAAGTTCGTCGATGGAAATAGATCGACTTATCTAAAATCAAATCTGTCCATCGCCGCCTTGTGGAAGGGTTGCAAACTAGTAATATCGTTATAATTCTGAAGATAACACTGAATGATGGACTGCCATTTACTCTACAATTGGTGATGTTTGCCATGCTTGCGACAGGGTAAATTTAAATGGGTACGAGAAATAGCTTCTCTTTTCCATGCTGCTATCACTGGGTACTCGTCTAAGTTACGGGAAAGTAATAGCACACAGTATATGCTCTCTGGTAATAGCAAGGCTAAGTTAACGCATTAGTCGGCGAATATTTTCATGATTTACAATTTTAAGCTAAAGGAACTAACTACAGTACCAAATTCACCTAATCTTCACATTTATTCCGCAATTATTGCGGTGTTTCGTGAACCTTATATGTAATTCTTAACCTAAGATGGGCATATCTCTTATTTATCTTCGATGTATTCAATAAAAAAAGTGCACCAGGGTTGAAATTCGCTATGAAAAAATCATTTGACTTGACTGCGATTCGAACCCGGATCTCCCAATTGCCGGTCAGGTGTGTTAGCCAGTTACACCACCAAGCCATCTTCCTTCTAGGCTAATTTCTTTCATAGCGAATTTCAACCCTGGTGTATATGCACCCGTGCGAGTGACTTCGTACCACATCATTTGTTAAATGCAATGTTTGGAAAAAAAAAGTGCAATTTATCTGACTATTATGTAAAAGCGACACACTTAGCTACTAACTGAGCCACTGAGATTGTGTAACAACATTTTTTTCTTCGTATATGACATCCTTTCTATCCCTTAAGTCTATGCTGATGCAAGTGTGCTTTTCCGGAAAGACAATTGCTCAGCGTTGGAATTCTGACGAGGTAAATGGGTAAACTCTTTATCATCTGGCTGAGCCTATTGGCCCTATTAGGCATCCGGCTGTGCCCAAATAGGATAGAAGAAAAACTCGATCCGATTTTCGATTAGCGTATACTTTTGAATTTTTTTTATCAAACTGTTACCGGTATAATTTTTCGAAAAAACCTCTCCAATACTGTAGAATTATGATGAGGTAAGCATCCTTATTATTCTCTGGTAATAAGTACCTCAAAGATGATTAAAGGTAAACTAAATTTTGCGGTCAAGGTATCAAAGTTTTCACTTTTTTATCAATTTACAGAGCTATTAGTACGATAAATGCTGCGCTTCGAAGGAGTTAACCTTGAGAGTTATATTTATGTGTTTGTGTTCCCGAATATTCTGAAACTTGCGAGGTATTTCCTGCTATTCCCTGTCTTTTTCTTTTCACTCTGCCGTCACAGCTTCCTCGTGACCTCTAATCTTTCCTCCCTTTCATTCTCGCCATTCTCTCTTCGTCTCCTTTTAGCTCTTTATCGTTTAAGCTATTTTTGTTGTAGGGAGCACCCCCCCTTCTTCTCCCTACCAACCTCCTCTCTTTTCTTTGGGTCTCCCTGCCTCCCCACCCCTTTCTCGGTCTTTTCTCTCCCTCTCCACTCCTAGCGTCATCCCTTTGTGTCCCCCCTCTTTTCACTTTATTTTCCATCCGTACACCCATTCACCACCGCTCACCCTCTCTGACCGGCGCGCCGCTCAGCAAACCTTTATCTTAGTGCCTCCACTAGAGAAAGCCTTTCACTCTCAATGGAAAACCTTTTCACTCTAGATCAATTCAGTATTTTTATCCAAACACGATGAATTTGAATCTAGTTGCGTCTAAATGGTGCGACCCCAAGCCGACCGCAACTGGCACATTTAAAATGAAATACAATTTACTGAGAAAAATGGTTCTTAATAAGCTCCTACTCCTTAGTGATCTTGACTGAGTGAGCATTTTACTGTTGGTGGCATGTTGTTTCTTCAGAGGTTTATACAAGATTTTTTCACGTACTTAATCAAGTGAAGTGAGTGGTGTTGCACAGTACAAGAAGATCGCTAATTGCCGCTTGGAGCACATTAAAGCCACTATTCGGGAATGTAGAAATGCTGTGAGTTCTTCCTCTTCCCCACTCTCCCAACATCCTCTCCTCCTCTAATCTGCTATAAAATAAGAAGATCCTCTAACTTTTTTCTCATAGGAAGACCACGTCCGTGCAATGTGTGGGTTTATTCGTTCTAGTGTTCATTTACTTGTTCACTACTACTGTCTGTCGTCAAAAACAGGTCGTTGTTCCGTTTTACTATCCTCTTGAATGGTCCTTCATGTGCGTAACCTTTCGACTACTGCGTCTGGAGTGAAGAAGGCGTCGTCTATAAAATGTATTCTTGCCGTCAGGGTCGCATGTCCCATAAAAAGGTGAATGTCCTATGAAGGATTCCAACGTTTCACGCGGCCTTCCCCTCCTGTCATATTGCGAGATGAATTAAGGTATCGAGACACGCAGCTAGACCTTTACACTATATTTCATTACCCAATCGAGAAGTTCATCAGTTTACAATATGTATAAACCCAACAGTTAGTGGACCTATATGCTCTCAACATTGAATTTTTAAAAAAACTGCGACCAATCTTCGCTAAGCCGTTACTGTTATGTCTCAATGTACGGTTTTCGTCCTATTTCGAAACCTCATTTTATCGAGCTACTTTTATTGTGATAAGGTAATGGGAATTGCTTGTTTGGAAAATGGCCATACCGTGTCGTGAATTGTAATGCTCGTCGATTATGTATTGCTGTTTCTTGCCAATCCTTTTTTCTGTCGGTATTGTAACAGGAGTTTATTCGCAATGCTGTAGCATATTCATCTCCTCACCGGTGGGTGAACTCTCATTAAAATTGGTAAAAATGCTTAATTTTTCGAAAATTTTACATTGTCTTTGGAAATGTAATTTTCACGTGTGGGGATACGGTTTTAATCGAATTGTGTTTTATTTAGTTCATCGTGCCGTCTCATTGTCAATAGCAGCTGATAAATGGTGACCTAAGAAATGCCTTATCGAAGTATTTGATTTTTCTAGTGAAGTATCATGTATAGCGGTAACATGCCCCGTGTGTAGATCCATTGTGTTGAGCGTTGACTGGTGTACATGTTGGTTGCTGAATGTTTTGCCAAGTTGAGCATTTAAAAATGTAGAGAGATTATGGCGGAGAAATTTTTACTGAAGACGTAAAGAAATGTTTTTTCAACCTTGAAGGTGTTTGAAGAGAAATTCGGTCCATTTATTGCCTTGGTTAAAATTAAGACATACCAACAGGATTTGGTTGTTAGTAAAATCAGCAGATGTCGAAAATTTGAAGGAAGAAGGAAACCTAGATGGATGCTTAATAGTACGATAGAACTGACAATGAGAAAGTTAGGTTGGCCGGAAAAAATTACACATTAACAATTCTTTTACCCTGGATGTTTTAGATTAAACCGCCGGTAACGAAACTGAAGACTGTTTCTTTTTAAATATCTCACTTTATGATCGATTCATCAAGGACTTGAATGGATCGGAATGGGCGCCTTTTGTACTGGTCTCACGTTTATTTCAAGTTCAGAGAAATGTAAAGAAAAAGGATAAACTCATCATTTTTTGAGCCGCCCCAAAAGACGTCCTTGGCGCTGTGCCTGGCATCGCCTCCCGAGCGTCACGTCTTGGCCCGCGCCTTTTCAATCCCCCACCTGGACCTTAATGCATTCTTCAGTGTGTGTGCTGGTTCTGCGCGCCGAAGGCACACAATCGCGCATTTCAAGTGGACAGATGACGCACGCGACCTCTCCGACCTCCGCGAAGGGTCCTGGCACAGTGGAGGAGGATCCCCGAATGTTTTTTTTTGTGGAGGAAGATCCCAAATCCCTGAAATGGGTGAGCGGACAGTTGGGAGTGTGCTAATCCGTGGATGGAGATCCGGAGCTTTCGTGACCATCGCGAAACTTCCGTTCCTGGGAATGCGAAAATGGCCTTAATTAGCACGTGATTTCCCTGGATTTCAGAGTTATTTTGCGGCTGTCTGTTCCATCGTATCCGCTGCAACACTGCAGCGCTCTTGATTTCCATTCTCTTTAGACTGTACACTGGGCATCGCCATTCAAAATTAGCTCGAGAGCAGACATACTGACGTGCATCAGATAGTAAAATAAAGGAACGCGGATAATCGTAGAACAGATTGTATTTTTGTGCTGATTATCACCAAAGGTGTTATCTAAAACGTATATATGGTGCAAAGCGCACATATTCCTTTGCTTTTTAACATCTAGGCTGAAGAAATGGTGAGACAGGCATGGGAAAAACTCGCTGTAGGAGGGCAGCTAATCAAGTCAGTTAAATTTGCGGACGATCTGGCATTGGTTAGTAGATCTTCTAAGGGACTACAAGCTTTAGTAGATGCTTGAGTAATTCACCGTAGGAAATTCGGAATGAAGATGAATGATAAGAAAACAAAGTAATAAGATTCTCTAGGACAAAGAAAGCGAGGCTGATGATTAAAGTCGGGGGGCGTAAACTTGAACAAGTAGACCACTTAAATTACTTTGGCATTATGGTAGAAGAAAATGGGCAAAGTAGCAAAAGCATAAGGAGGAGATTAGCAATAGTTAAAGAATCGTATAGCAATAGAAGGGAGTTGATGATGGTGACCATGTGAAGGATGTGAAGAAGAGGCTGGTGAAGAGCTTGATATGGAGCGTAGCGTTGTATGGAGCAGAAACCTGGACCTTCGGAAAGTAGGACGAGAATAGGCTGGAGGCATTGGAGATGTGGGCGTAGAGAAGGATGGAGAAGATGAGGTGGACGGATAGGAAGACGAACGACGGGATGCTCAGAATGGTGGGCGAGGAAAGGAAACTTCTTTATGAAATATAAGAAAGAGAATAGATTTCGTGAACGGTATGAAGAAGGGTAGATCGTGTGTTGAGACAAAAAAGGAAATACTGGATGCAGAGTAGGGCAAAGTACGATTTGGGCGTATAGTACCATGAAAACCGGGAGGAGATACTGTCTTCCATGAAAACCTACAATTACTGGTAGAACACTCAAAAAAATGCCACACTTGGATTACTGGAAAGATTCTACACGTCAAATAACAATAATGGAAAACTCAGAAACTTCAAACATCGTAACTGATTCTAAGTTTGCGCCTACAGTGATTATGTATTACTTTTCAGGTTTTCATACGTTCACGTATTCAAGAATGTAATCTGGCCTTTAATCGACGCTGTACAACTTTAATCAGCACTCCCACAGCTCTTCGGTGATTACTTGATCTTTGCATGTTTCTCGCCAATGTTCTCGTTGTTTGGCGCATCTCTATGCCTCAAATTTTGCTGCTGTTGTCTCGTTGTTTCTTCGGAGTGGTGTGCGGTGAGCCGTGCTCTCGTTATTTCGCGCTCGGGAGTTGACCGTTCTGGACTCCTGAGCGGCGCGAGGTAATTTTGGAATCCCCCTCAACCCCTTTCTCCCCACTCCCCCTCCGCCCACCTCTCACGTTTCCTCTCCCACGTACCCAACAGGGAGGTTCGGATTTGTGTGGTGGCCAGGAACTTGTACAAAACAGTGAAAGACCTGATAAGTGTAATTAAATGATATTTAACAGTTGGTGCTTGTCTGGTGTGTAGTCACCCCTTGCGACACATCATTGGAGTGGTTTGCACTGAAGCTCGTGGATGTACTGGCTGATTATTTCATAGGGCTCAGCATAGCACCGCGTGTGCTATTTAAAAGCAAGAGATTTTTACTGTAGCGGAATCCCGATTCCCACTTGGAAGCTTTTTGGAAATCATTTCAGGCTTAGTATTTCGTCAAATGTTGTCAAATGTCAAACGTTGAACCGTAACCCCTCAGGTTTTTTCGTTAAGAAAAGTCAGTGCCAATTCCGCAATTCTCTTCTCTCTTCCTGTATTCCTTCCATTACCTGCCTTCCCTCCTATCATTCATGGTGCAATTACTTCAGTAATAGGTCATCTCTCCAAATAACCATACAACCCACCACTATCCACTGCGTCGTCTCCATTTGTGTTTCCCTACGACAACGTAACGTCTTGCCTAGATCCTAGTTGTAGTGCTGAACTAATCGTGTGGTTCATATTATGACAATTTTAGAATATAAGAATATCACTTGTGAATGCTAATAATTTTCAGTGGAAAAGGATTGATATTGAAGTATCTAGTTTTGAAGTATCGGACGTATAGTATCTAGCTGGATATTGGAAGATCTGAGCTACTTGACCTTATGACCCTTTCAGTAAGTCAGATAATAAAATTGCTTATAACGTCACATTTAGTAGTCAGGCTTGTAGAGTACTATTTTGCAAACAAGCGTCATATTCACGGAATCACATGGCTTACGGTGGGTACTATTCCCATTCGTCTCAGCAATTTTATGGGCGTAATGTTTGCTACAATGACTGATAATGGATATCGGATGTAACGGATAATGGTACGTTCGGACCTATTCCTTTTTCTATTAATGATGTAGGTTGTGTGGACCAAAATATTTCAGTTGTAATATGTCATCTTGGTATACGATTGGCGGAATTCGAACGTTGATAACGGTAATTGCAAATTGTCTCAGTCCTATTCCCAACTTGACTGTCCCCAGCTTTCTCCTCCAGTACCCCTGTAACACCCGTTTTCGATTCCGTACCTTCCGCTTTCTCCTCCCACTCCCAACTTCACGACCCCCTCGAAACCTTCTCCCATTACCCGCCCCGTATTTCCCCTCTCGACCATCTTCCTCCGACGAAGTTTTGAAGTTAAGCGGGAGGGCCGTTAGTTTGTGGACATCTTCTCTATTTATAATAGTTCTCTAGTAATAAGTTCAAGCTGTTGTGGTCACGTTTATTTTTCCTAGGTTATGTTTATTTCTATCAGTTTTCAATCACTGATATACCAAACTATTACTCAATTCTTAGCGGTATTAGTGACTTCAGCTATTGACCAGCTCTTCTAATTACTATAGCTTTATAAAAGGATGCTGGACGTCACGCTGGTGTGTATCGTAAGAGTGATGAAAGTAATATCGGCTATGTGATGTAAATCTTTTTAAAGTTTAATTAATTGTAACGCCGATCATAATCCAATTGGCCTCCGCAGACCACAAGTTTAGTGTGTATGAGTCGTTTACTCCGTTAAAATGCTGCTCGTTTGTGATAAGTGGTTGATGGCGTCTCGTCGGAGTTAATTATTCTAATTTAAAGAGTGGCGGTCGTTTCGGCTCCGCTTGCTTTTGCGTCAAGATGCTCTCGAGTCGTGGTGTTGGACTCGTCGACTCACTCACCAGGGTCTGCTCTTCTGCCTCTTCCACTCCTTCCAATAGCGGAGCGTCCCTCCCCTACCTCCTCCCACACACACACCTTCCCCCCACCCGACCCCTTTCCCGCCCCTAAATTTCCCCTCCACCTCCCCGCGCGCCGAAAGGGTTGCCTCCGGCCGCCGCTCTTCACGCTACTACGCCGCGGCTCTTCAGCTGCACTCGCCAAGTGATTCTCTCGTCTTCGCCGCTCACATTGCCCGCCCAGCGCGGCGGTGACGTAGATTCCCGCTCTTCTGTGTCTCCTCTGCTGGAAGCGCCCAAAGCCATGCACTCCCCGCTTGCTTCTCATATCTCCCGCGCGTTTCGATGGAGTATTTGATTTAGCGAGGTGAACCGTTGAGATCTTTTTGACAATGTAAATCATCTTCATGTGACTCCACTGTGGGTGGAGTTAACTTAAAAGTCTTCAGGTAATGTGAAGTAGCTGGGAACTTCAAACATTCTGGGGAACACACATTGAAATCAAATGCGGAACAGCATTAAATAAGCTGGATTTATCAAGCGTATAACAGAAAAGTCCTCGGATGGAAAAGTAACAGAGGTCTATTTCGCTCTGGTTAGGCCACACCCTGAATACATCGCAAGCGTTTGGGACCCAGAACGGAAAGATGTAGCCAAAAAGTAAATAATATGCAAAGGAAGGCTGCGCGCTTCGTAAAAACTACAGCGAGCGAATATATTGTGTTTCACAACTTTTAGAGGAATTACGTCGGGAGCCGTTATAGGCTCGGAGGCTACACGCTATGCTTAGTTAACTTGAGAAATTCAGAGCTGGTGTAATTTAAAGGGACCCAGAGAATATAATTTTGACGCCTCGGTACACTTTTCGATCCGACAGACGCGATATAATGAGAGATACATCGCCGAACAGATAAGTGCAAATATGCGTTCTTTCCAAGTACATTGAGTGACCATAGTGAAAACTGAGCTGCTCTCAAAAGACTCTCGTAATGCACATTGCCATTTCACCTCCGAAAACCTTATCGTGTATACCTTTAATACGGCTGGTGTCCCAACACCCCCTGCCACACGCGCTTGCGGCGACGCGCAGGGTAGTATATAGGTTGGATTATTCTGTGGATTAAAGGTAAGTTTTATTGAAAGTCAGGGAAAATCCTCCAGAGTTTCTCCTCTTAGAGAGTTCTATCAATCCTCAGAATTTCCTTCGTCGTCTCCGCATACGATCAACCCTTATCCATTCCGTCCATTCAACCTATTCTCTTTCTTCCTCTTCTCTGCTTGCACAAAATCCTTCACTTTGTCTTGAGCAACCCATCGACCTTTGTTACTATATACCTAGCGTTTACAATTTATTGTTCCCGAGATATCTGCCCCAGGTTTTGCCTAGTTCATTTTATAATTATCATTTAATCTCGATTATTGTGGGTGCGTTGACAACTTGCATATAGTGGCGAAGAGGAATGCTTCTGGCATGAGCAGCGAGGAGCGACGTTGTCACATGTGGATATCCTCAGATATTTACGCCAGTATTGAGTGGTAGTGAGAAACGGCCAGTGCCCCAACTGAGTAAACCGTTTCGTTACGTCTCACCAATGCAATCAACTGCGTCTCTAGACATCGATCACGGTGTAAGCCGTGTAAGGATTACCATTTGAGTTCCATGCCATTGTTATACGGGCTATGATATATGTACGACTAATATTATTCCAGTATTAATGATCGCTGGCTGTGGTTGTAAATTCCCGTTTGAAACATGCGGCCGGTACCATGTCGACTCTCTTCTCCAGTTCGCAAAAGCTTCATACCGCTCCGTGACGTCATTTTCCCAGTCGCGACTCTCATGCTCCTAGAATGTTATCTTTTGTAAAATTTGTTTTTTTCGTTAATTTTTCATATTGAATGCACCTGTGCGACTGTTTTGTAAACTCACTTTTCCACTGGGTTGCTAATCGGCAACAAGCTGCTCATTACCTTTATGAAAGTTAAAATTGTTAAACTAACGACTATCGTGGATATCAGAGCACACTCCTTACATGCATGTCTGGAGTCATTACATTGATCATTTAAGTTCGCGATAACATTTTTTGCTCAATAATCTTTAAAATAAATAATGTAAAAATTTTATAATGCAAAATTATGGCAATGTAGTCTCGCCTATTCCCTCAGATGTTGAATTAAATGGATTTTACGGTTTTTTTAAACTTATACAAGCAATTTGTTTCATTTTTTTAATAGAGCCAATGTTACGACTGGTTTTGCGGATCGTTTTTAGAAGAAAATTCCCCGAGCTAACAGACGTTGCCGCAGTTACGCGCATGTCTTGCTCTGGAGTCGTTTCCTGCTAAGGAAATATATCCACCTCTTTCACCATTCGGCGGTGGCCCCCAACAATGCGGCGTCACGTGTTGTTGTTACGCTACCCAGCGGCGCGAAACTCGCCTTTCCTCAGTAGTAAATCCTCCGCCTCGCAATTGTTTGATCGGTGTGACGACAGCCAAGGTCGCGGCGGGGAGATATGCGTCGAAGTGGGTCCTACTTTGCCCTAAGTGTGCTTTCCGGTTTTCAACTGTTTTCATGACTTGATGCAGTTATGGTGGACGTGGGTGTGGAGGACCTACGCTTGTAATTACTCTCAGCTTTCACGAGGCAAATGAATTCGGCCGAAACTGCATTCATCATTCATAATTGGTTGTTCAATCTTAAGATTGCTTGACTGCAGCCATCCACCCTTCCCTATCTAATGCTAGTTCCCCTACCTCCTGGTATCTCTTTCTACGTACTTTCCTCTTTATTTGATCCATGAATTTATTCCTGGGTCTTCCTCTGGGGGCTTTTCTCTCTATTTTGCCTTCAGTTATGTTCTTCACAAACCCATTGTGTCTCAGGGTGGTGTCTCACAAACCCATTGTGTCTCAGGTGTGTCCAATCCATCTTGTTCTTTTTTTTTGTATGGTGTTTATATGGTCTTCTCCTCTTCTACTCTTACGTAACTGAATTACTTGGCTTAAATTGATTGCGACGAAGATAATTAACGCTAATTTTCCTTCATTCAGCACGGAATATATAGTGTGGTAGTTTTCTTCAAATTGAGTAATGAATTGGTGTAAAGGAGGGCTTTTATATTGACGTAGAAGCTTCAAAACCTTCTTGGAAAAACAAAATTACGTTATATTGAAATTAGTTATAAAATAATAGTGAGTAACCAAACCAAACCTTTGCTATTTTATTAACTATGTGGTGAAAATAATTTTAATTTTAAATTATTGTAACCGTGATGTTACTAACTCAGTAAAAAAGAGTAATTCTTAAATGTGTAAGTCAGTACTGGGTTGGTACAGGCCTAAACACTTGTAAAAGTCCAGGAATTTTATTATCGCTGGTCCTTAGCTACCTTGCCGTAGTGTATAATGTGGGATGTGTGCACTTCATTTCATTGTCTTGTGCCAGTTTGTTTAGATAAAATCCCTGACAGTGATGCCAAACTTGTTTTTTAGCATGGTAGCTAGGAACTCAGCATTCAGTCTTAGGTAACAGTCTATCGCTAACGAAGAGGCGTCCGTAAAACATATAGTTTATGCTTTGATAAATGAATGATTATTTGTGTTTTCGGTATAGTCTTGGCGGATAAATGTTAAGAAATATATAATTAAAGAGAAATGCGTCACCATCTCGCCATTATGGTAATTCAAATAGGGGTTGAAAATGGGGATGTTAAAATATAGTTACATCCGCGTAAATGCCAATTGCCCCCATGTTATTTTCACAGATTGAGGAAGGAATATTTTCACTCTACAGCGTGTGTTAAAATTTGGGACGTGTTATCGGGTGGTACTCGTGCAAGAGATTCTACCATCGGCTAAGGTAATATCGAAACGTCTTACTTGGAACTCTTATACGTAGACAAAACACACAATTCATCCCAAGAGAGTATTCAATCCCTTATACTTGAGGGTACCAACACGGCGGGCTACCACCGTCGTGAAGGAATAATGTGGTCGGCGTTTCAAGTTTTAGTTGGCGGATTGAATGCATATGTACCATAAATTCTCAAGCAGAACGTTTGGGCAAATTATTCAAATTTTAGGCGTAACAATGAGATATTAAGAGAATAGTTTTTAAGGAGAGACATTGAAAGTACTAGTTTGGAATTGTTTATCGGGCAACAAGTTTTTTTTTCCGACTAGATGATAAGGTAGGTGACATCCTTTATACAGTCTCTTTATACATTTAAATTACACTCCGCCGGTTTTTTTTCTAAATCTTTATTGGTATCTGGTAAAGTGTGCGCGCTGAAGGAATAGATTTCACTGGATTCCTTACAGTATCCGTGATTAATTAGACACGACGAAAATGAAGAATGCCTTTATGTCATGACTTTTAAACGTGCCTGTATTCTGTCGTCGCCGAAAATCGTGTAAAATTTCGTTTCTGTTAAAAGTTTATTTTGAGTGATGCTGGATACCTTTTCGTTCAAAATGTAACTTCGTCTTATAATTCGGCCATCATCGATGAAGTCATCAGACGAGACCAAGCAACGGTGTGAAGTGAGATTAATGTGTCCCGGTGGCGGCTGACGAAAGATTTATTGTCTGCGGAAACGTTCCCCGGTGACCTCGAGTAAATGTTGACGGAAAGAAATTCTCATCTATTTATAACACTTTCTAAGGGGGAGTGTATTTTATAACGTGTGCACGTGACTCCCTTGTTGAAATGGAGATTCTCTGAAACTGGAGGGGTCGCGAATTGGCCACTTTAGCTTTTACGTGCACATTTTACTCTTGGTTTTGTTTTTTTTAAATATGGTGTTAATGGTACCACCTCCATTTAAAATCATATTTATCATAATCCTAACCATATATAATGTCATTCAAACATGGCGGGTGAATTTTTTGAAGAAATTGCCATGAGAAAAATTCGGCCTGGACCGGGAAACGAACCATGGACCTTTGGTTTGCCGGATCAATACGCAGACCACTACGCTATCCAGGCTTCCTAATTCCCGGTCCAGGCCGAATTTTTCTCATGGCAATTTCTTCAATATATGTCGTTTGAGTCTGCATTCGGACAAGAAACTGTAATGAAATATAAATATGTCTAATTATGATTAAATTATTAATATTTTCTATCATTAATCTGACCGAAAGTCTGTTTGGTATTCGGTTACTTCAGGCGAACGGGAATTCGGATGCATTTGATGATCAATTCACTTTTTTGGCCACTACTGGTTACTTTATGATACTGATGAGATAGTTAGTGCATTATGTTAAAACATAACTACTCTTGTGCTCTGAGGTGTGCTTAGATTACCAAATAAATTTGCTTTATAGAAGTACCAAGTATTTCGTGCTTCAACAGCTAAGGTCGCTAAGCTCTTCACTGCCTACCATTAGCAGGCGGGGGCAACATCTCTGGAACGAATGGTATTCGGATTTCTCATACAAATTCGAGCAGAACCCCTCAGTGCTGAACTTCGGCGACTGACAATGGGCGGGAACCAGTGTTTCCATCGTGGAACGAGGTTTTCGCTAACATGTCGAGTGCGAAATTTTACTCCAGGTGTTTTATGATTGCGTGACAAGAGCTCATATCTGCTGCCTTAATTCTAAAAATTCCGAAAACGCTGCGCTGAAAATGTTATGCAAAAATGTTGACATTTTGATATCATGGTATTGTTAGCCGCATTTATTTTCAAATTTGCATGTGTAACGTTAACTTTTTTGTTAATGAATGACCGGGAGAAAAGAGATCGCAAGAGGAGATTAGCAATAGGTGCCTATCAGAGATAGTTATTGACGAGGGTATGAGAGAGACCGTAATTGATCGTAAAATTATGGGAAGGGGGAGATTGGAAGGTGAGGTATGTGGTCATGCTAGACGGAATAAAAAGCAGTTAGAACTTTGTCGAGTTTAAGAGACAAATTGGGTGAGAAAGAGCGTTAGAAGATGGATGAGTGTAGCAGATACGGATCAATGAAAACGCACTCTTAGGACCGATTTCATAATTTGTGATTAAAGTTAACTGCAAGATCGTGCTACCCTGTTGTTATTCTAGATTTCTGGTTTTGTGCACCATATCAGACAGTCGTTATGTTGGCGTGAGCGTTATCGTTGTGAGAACATATTTACTTCGATTTGCATACGGAGTAAATATCTGACGAGAAGATATAAAATCAGGCCTTAGTGGTTACGATTCACCAGTAATGGGCTAATTACATAAAAAATTATGTAGACCTGGGTCTGATTTTTGTGTGCGTTTTTCATGTGATCGCCGTTTCGATTCCTCTCCTTTTCACCAGGGGGCAGTTAATTCGCGCATCGGACCTTACGGAGAGTGACGTTATGGCTAATGGGACGGATATTGGAAAGCAGTGTTGCATATCGTTCCACAAGTCCCGGGCGACAAGGAGGTCACCCACCCGCTGCGCCTTTCTACAACGATCGGATTACTCAACGCCCGGTTCTTGAGTATGGGGTAGAGAGAGGTACAAAAAAAATGTCCGTCACCAACGGCAAATTGTCCGTGATTGGATCGTTTCCCCATGGTGTGCTGAAAGTGTTCCCGCTGCAACGTTGCCTGCGATTATGGATGGATTCGCTTCGTGTAATTGAGGGTTGTCTTTTCTAAATCCTGTTTCTCCGCACCTCCCCTCTCCTTATTTAAAGTTGAACAACCGTCGTCGTCGATATCGTCGATATTGGATTGGTTGAAAAACAGACGTTTACTGCCCCGGGTTAACAATTCAAGTTTCTGCCGTATAAAACGTGTAGAATTTGATAGAAGTGACGCAGAAAATGGAATGAGTGTGCATAGAGTAAATTTTGGAAGTATTACGTGAACATTGGATCAGTCAAAAAATCAGGCGAGGAGTTTCCACTTCAAATACCCTCTTGTGTTACATTATGAATGACCTTCTCATGGAGGTGGTTCAAAGAACTACCAAATATTACATTTGGCACTAGGTATTTAGATTGATCAGATCTTTAGTCCCCTAATGCTAACAATCAGCTCTACTGCGGAAGATTATCACTTAGTTGGTGTTCAATAATCCATGATCTAGTGAAATGTAGAAGGTCCTATTGTATGGCAAGAGAAGGAAAAATCAAGGGCGTGTGTCTCAAATGAACAATTTAATATGCTCTCCTGAAAATCTAACATGCCTGTCCTCATTTAATAAATTTGAAGGTGATTATATAATCTCCGCGTATCTTAAAGAAATGATTTCAAAGGAAGCCACTTTTGGATGCTTGACGCTCAGTGAGAATAAATTTCCAACGTGAGCTATTGGAAATTCGTTATATAAGGAAAATGTATCGGTACTGGAATGAAAAATAGATTAGTTTTCTTTAGAAAAAGCATTCTATCTTTCGCTGCTTCGACCATAAAGATAATGAAAAAGAGTAAGTTTCTGTTTTCGTTAATGTTACAGTATTACATTTCCATGACACACCTGACAATTTGTTCAATAATTGTTTTTTCATTATAAATAGAGTAAATAATTGGATCTTTTCATCTAGCTCTACCCTTAACCATACTTACCTAAGCACCCAAAAGGAGACTAATTTCAAATTAACTTACAATTATTATATTTTCTATGGCCGTTTCAACTCCTGTACGCTTCCTAACATTGTTTTATGAATATCCCTTTAAGTTTAATCCTTGTCCCGCAAAGGTATACGTATATACAGCTTCGAACAAAAATTGCGAGCATGGTGTATCTTTGTTTTGTGTTGTAGTAAACTATTGTAAATTGACAGAGATTCGAAGTAGATTACTTGTTATAATATATATTATATTTGTGTTCCTATCCACTTTCTTTCTACCCATCTGTTTGAACATTTATATGCGAGTATTTGCCTCTGAGCGGTCTGAGTGAATGAACGAACGATTGTATATATATATTATTATATACACGCTCATAGTCAATACCCAAGACTTCTTCTGTCCGTTAAAAGTAAAAGCATTGTTTAATGAATAGCTTAGTTTAACGTTAGTGATGGTAGTTAGTAAGCCTTGAGGTACTGGAAGCAGGTATAGCTGATTCTTGATAGATTGGAGCATCTCCGGCGGTGATTAGCGTGGTACTCCATGGCATTCACGCGGAAGGGGGTGGAGAGGCTGCGCGTGCATGTGGGGAAGGGGTGTGTGGTGGGAGAGGAGGGATGGTTGAGGGATGCGCTCCAAGAAAAAGGCATTTGGCTCGAGCACGCTGTCCTTTCGGATCCTCTCGTGCTTAAGATTCGTCACCCCGTGGAGGAACGGCACATATGTTGGATCTTGGATGTTACTAGCGGGGATGCGCGGCTACATTCCCACCCATGTCGACTGCTGTAGGCGGTGATTTTTTGCAGGATATTTGCGAAATATGCGATGTTCATATAGCGTCGCCCTGCGATGCTGTAAATTCGAGTATGACCGTTAATTACATTAGTTTTTCTTATTAATACTAGTTAAAAATTATTATTAGCATTTCAGCTCCACTTAAATGTCGCTCTAGCTGATACTAGCTGCTCACCTAATCCAATTCTCATTTCATCTACATCTACATAACACCCTGCGAGCCGCCGCATAGGCGTGTGGTAGGGGGTGTTAGGTCACCAGCCGTGTAAAGATGTAAATTTTTGGGAGATGAAATGGTGACATGTATTATAGGAGAGTATTTAGTGGAGCTCATTTTTTATTGTGGTCGCTTCTTGTGCACGGAAAAAACGAGTTTTTGTACGTATCCGTTCGGCAGTGTATCTCTCTCATTTTATCGCACCCGTCAGACTTAGATATGTAGTGAGGAGTCATGATAATATTGTCTCGCTCTGAAAAATATTCAGTTCTGAATTTTCAGTTGAAATATCAGAACTGTATCGTCTGCAAATAGTCTTAATTTACTGCTAACTCGATAACTCAGATCATTGATATAAATAATGAATAATAGGGGGCCGAACGCACTTCCTTGAGGAACACTCGATGTGACTTCGATCATATCAGAGCTAAAACCATCAATAATTACTTTTTGTTTCCGATCACTGAATAAGTCCCTTTTCCAATTCACTATTTTTCTATTAACTCCGCATGATTGCAATTTATACATGAGTTTTTTGTGAGGAACCTTGTCGAAGGCCTTCTTGAAATCAAGGAATATCGCGTCGACTTGCTTAATCGTTTCACCTGATTTGAGGATTCATTTGTGCTAGATAATAATATTAATGTCACAGGCCTGCAAATTTTAGGATCTCGAATGATTTTTTGATGCGAAGAGCCATTTATGACTTACTTTTGTTCGCTAAATCCGAATCTACTCACGAAAATTGGGTGTCACGTCAGGATTTTGAGAAATTCTAACTTTAAAGGGTCCAAATGGCAATTTTCAGATCTTTTTGAGCTCGAATATCTCAGAAACCAAAGGTGATAGAGTAATTCTGTAAACGGATTCGAAGTCTGCGTTAATTATGTGTATACAACTATGAAACCTAGACAAATTATTGCTACCATAACCTGTATTAACTTGGCAGCTATCAACAACTTTATTTATATTCAACAATACTGTAATTTGAGAGAACGAATTTGAAATGTAAGATCCAGGTTATGGTAACAATAGTTTTTATAGGTTTCATACACTACGTTTACCAATCGAACTCAGATCGATATGACCTCGGACCGATCTGCACATTCAAAGCCAGCCGACTCGGATTGCCTGGTTTACCAATGCAAAATCCATTTAAATCGATTTGAATCGGTTGATGTCGATTTGAAATCTCAGACTGGCGGAGAAAGTGGGCCGATTTACCCCGCTTTTCATATCGATCTCGCTGGCCCGTTGCGTTTACCATACCGGCCAAATTGATCTGAGTGCAAGTGGTAAACGTAGTGATAGATATATTCTATACATTTTTAACGCAGACTTCGAATCCATTTTCGGAATTACACCATCGCTTTTGGTTTATGAGATATTCAACCTAAAAACTGTCATTTTGACCCTTTTACGGGTAGAATATCTCCAAATTCTGACTTAGTAACCAGTTTTTGTCACTAGATTCGTATTGAGCGCACAAAATTACGTCGGGAATGGCTTAAGCTTTTTAAAAAATTATGAAATTGTTTTTCGGAATCAAATTGTGTTAATCTAGAGCAGGGGTGGCCAACCAAAATGATCTTGCGGGCCACTTTGGAAATGCATCATAACTCCGCGGGCCGCATATAAAATTATATATCCCCATATTAGATTAGATATAAACCCACTATAGACATTATTTTGGAATGAAAAGTTGAAACATAATGATATAGTTATTATTATTGTGTTAACGTTATTGTATTAAAGTGTGATGAATCTCGCGGGCCAGAAAAATGTTCAACGCGGGTTGGCCACCCCTGACCTAGAGTATGAGAAGGGATCAGGTTCGGAGGGGTACTGACTTTCCATTCCGTTGTAACCTAATCCGAATCTCGGCTATGGTGGGGGGTTTACTGTTGAATGCCTAATTTCGAGTTCTGTGTAGTGAGCTCATAAAATTTATTCTTTCATGCAGAGAGGGCACCAATCTTTGCACCTCTTTGTGTCTTTGTTAATGGTTGGCTAAAACCGATGCCGAATTTCTCTCCGCCTTGTTTACTTACTCTCAAATACTCTCGAACTCTCTTTTTATGTATAAGTATTACCTTGTTATCTCAATTAGTATATTGGTCGTCAACAATTAATTGATTCAAGGATTTGATTGATACTGTAGACCACATTGTTCTTTCAAAGATTGTAATTTAAATTTCATTAAAAATGTTCTTGCAATTTCGTACTTATTATAGTAACTTAACTTGATATTTTTCTCTTTTAAATCTGCCATTATATTTCAGATTATTTTTGTGTTGCAATAATATCTGGAATGGTTTTATTTTTATGTTGTTTAAGCAAGGTGACTTGTAAATTTTCCCATGCCACAGAGCTTCTTTTACTGTATCAACTGCATGCTCCATAGGACATTCTGTCCTAGAACAATAAATCTATATTCCATTCTACTTTACCCTGTGAATCCTACCTTTTCCAATCCTCCAAATCGCAAATCAAGCAATTATTACGGCCCGGTTGAATGTACGATATATGCTTCGCTAGTAGCAATCGTAGTAAAAAAAAGGCTTCATTTTGAAATGGCGCGAACTTGGGTTGTGCGTCCAAATCTGTCTCATGTTCTTGTCGAATCTTCCGAGCCAGAATGCGCTTGCGTCACTACGTCGTCGTGTGGAATGTCCCCGTCATGAATTTGTCACCGAGTTAAAAATATCTTCCGTTCAAAAATTGTTTTCATCGAATGGATCGGGATCGCTCACAACTTGGGGACCCGTGTATCATCGCGATGTCAAATTTGTTTAGAGATTTATAGAGAGAAAAAGGAATGGTACGTGTTATTGCATTCATTTTGTGAATTGTGTTTGAGTATTTGTTGGACAGGGTGCACAATATTCACTGTAGAGTAATTTTCTCCCGGTTTATAGCAGCTAAGTTTTATGATAATATTGACTTAAATAGTTTTGTTTTAAAATTGAGTGGAGATTGACAGGTTTTTACATCATCACGGAGTGAGTTGCAACATCGGGATACTGTGGCTATAAACGATTTATGGTTAATACCAGCCTAATGTTGTGGGATCTGCAGATCTAAACATGAGTGTGGCTTTGAACAACTGTCATTCAGTTATCAGTTACGACATATGATCGGATTGGATATTAGGGGAGGCGACCGACGGCTAAGGTCATTTGCGCCATAGGGGATAGGTAAGGGAGGAAGGGTGGATAGAAACCCGGCGTCGGCATTAGCCTGCTCTTAACGAAAGGCGCCAAGGGGACCACGGCTTAACGTCTCAACCGACAGACGGAGTACTGTACTTGAAGTGTCCTCCACAAGACACTCAAGTAGGGATCGGGTTTCCGCTGAAAAACATTCTCCTCTGCAGGTATTTGAACCCTGACCGTCCGCGTGGTTAGTCGGTACTCTGGCCACCACACCAACCCGATCCCCCGCGACATATAATCATTCATTTGCCGAAATGACTGAGTCTAAGACTAAGAATACGATGAAATTCTTTTCACTGTCTGGCAAAAGATGGTGTCTCAATGCTAAACGTCACATTGAATCGTGTACTTCTGATTCTCGATTGCTATCGTTAAATTTTCCCAATAGCAGACATAATAATAATAATAACTTGTCTTTATTGAGCGAATTTAGGACTGTACAGTCATCTCTTACAATTAACTCATGTGAGGAACACAAACATACATGTCCTGGGCAGTGATTAATCTACCCAGGCGGGATTCGAACCCGCGACCCTCGGGTCAGTAGGCGAGGGCTTTACCCCGCCACCACCGGTACAGAGTTGAAATTGCTGGTAGTTTTGGAGGAATCTAAATATTTCATAAAGGAAATGGCTTTACTATGTGGAAGTTATTCATAATGGACCAAATAAAAATGACTTTTTTAACTCCACTAGAGGTTTATTAGCTCGACCCGGGTTTTGACGCTCTATGTCATCATCAAGTGGAGATCATTCTGACCTGAAGATGACACGACATTATTATAGTTTCATTTTAGGGTTGCTTAATAGTCCGTTACCTAGGCAATTCGTATTCCAACCCACCACGATTCCGTGTTACCCGAGGTTATCATTATTTATTTTATCTTATTCTCGTACCTGCGTGGCATATAATTTGTTTTACAATGAAAATAGTGATTCAATAGTTTCAGCCTTAATTTTGTGAAACTTTTCCATGCTCAGGAATGAACAAAACTTTGTAAGATTTACTTAAGAGTATTTATTGCACGACCAGTTTAGTTGAATAGTCGACATCATGAGGTGGTAAGTAGTAAATTAAGTAAAAAAAGGTTTCTTAATTCCTGAAAATAATGATCATTTTTCTCGCAGATGTTACTCGTATGGAGATATGTTCATGCAGAAAGCCGAATGATAAGTTTTAATAATGTATTTCTTTATCCTGAAATCGTGTAAAAAACGGCCTCGGTCCACTCTCTGCGGGTATGAGCAAGCCTGCCGCTCTTATTTTGTGACTCTTGCTATTTTCAATGGTATTTTGTTCGATTGGCGACTCAGTAGCTCTAAAGCTGTATGTTGCCTGACGGTTGGTCAAAAGTCTTGATCCAATTGTCATTTGCGCTCGTGAAGTCGTAGTCGAGCGGGGCAAAGGTATTAGGTGCCTGCCTTCCCTTTTATAGTCCATGATGTTCGGTGACCTTAATGGAAGAAACCTTGGGAATACGGTGGACGGGAGCACAGGGAGTCTGTTATCCCGCATATTTAGGTCACACGCGTTCAACCTCTTAAATAGCGTCTCACTATCCTAATCAAACGCTCTGCATTTCCATCGCGGCTGATATCCGGATTAAGTAAGGGCTAAAGGTTGATTTGAAAACGGTGTTATCTCTCAAGTGGCAGAATTTTAATTAGTATATTTAGAGGAACGGGATCCATTCATGTGATAGAATTACGCATGGCTTCGTAAAAGTGACGGTTATTTATTTTGGTATCCAAACGTAGCAGTTTTCCTCACTGTCTTAATTTTTGGCGGCCGCTATCACCCTGATAATGTACCCAGGCTCGATGTTTTATCCTCGAGTCATGTGATATATTTACTGAAGTTCGATTGTACTAAGTTAAAAGGGATGAGCTATATGTGTTGAAGTTCCATGAGTAAGTAATATATAGTGTGTCTGTCATCAAAATTTGTTGATAATTCTGTATAAAATGCCATTTGACCGAAGGCAGATCCAAAAACTATGCCTATGCTCAAAAGTTGTCCTTGTAATGTCTTTATCTCAGTACGATTACGACAGCGCACCGGAATTTGAAGAAAAAGTTGACGTAAATATCCTCACCCCGTTGAAACAGGTGACGGAGCAAGTGATGATGTGGCAGTGGAGTAAGTGTGGTGTTGTCATGGGAAGCCTTTGTTCTCTTGCTTTATGCAGTTGTTGGTAATTTTCTATTTTTTTGTGCGGAAGCGTTTAAGGTCACGTCTAGAGGAACGAATTCTTAACGAATGAGTAGTTTTTTGGGGTATAAATGAAAAGAAAACGGAGTCTGTGGTCTTTTTCATCCCTACGAAGACACGCAAATTAATTCTCATCGAAGAGAAATTATGCATACGAACCTAATTTTATCCTCGCAGAATCTAAGGGTTAATATCCTGGAAAAAAAACTCGACCGACTTCAACCTTTGTGCCGAAAATTAATCGTGAGATGTAATGAACGTCTTATTAATAGCTTATTTAGCGCCAGGGCTATTCGCCAGCTAATTGGGAGGCTCATTATCATTGCCTTAGTTTCAATGGCCCTTATATTATTCAATTTATGTAGTCCTCTAAATGGTAATATCCTTACCCTTGTCCCATCTTAAAGAAAGTTCAAATTCAAATGCTCATTTTTAGTGGAGAGCTTTTCTCGCCCAAAATGTCATGATGACCTAATCACGAAATTCTTAGACAAGAAGAATCGTCAGATTGATATCTTTCATTCTTCCGGCGTTCGTCTGGCGGGTATTGTGTGATGATAAATGTGGCTAATTATTTTTGAACGATTGAAATGACGGTTGTTGGGTGCTTTTGTTTCTTCTTTTATGTTTTCCCCAATAATTTATTCTCATCCGATTAGCTTAGGTTTAGGGCATCCTCCAAGGTATATTCGTCTATTCGTTAATTTAAGGTTATTGTTTATTCTAAGCTAATAATTCTTTGAATAAATAATCTTATTTTAATTTTTTATGTGCAATACACTCCAAATTTATCATTATTAAAGCAGGAAAGTTGATATCAAAAGGTTAAAACATTGTTATCGTAATGAAAATGTCAGAATTGTGTTATTTTGGCATCAGTTATGCATTAGTGCAGCGGTCTGGTAATTGTGGTCCATGCATCGAGAATGAAGGATGAGCGAGAAAGGTTATGCAATGGCGGAAGTGGGTCTATAAAATAAATACGTGCAAATTAAGATCCTTTTCTCGATTAGTGGCACAATGAAGGGAGGTGTGTTCCGAGGCAAGTCGGAACAAGTTGGGAACCGATGTGTTAGCATATGATCCATGATATTTCTATGGCAAACTTTGCTGAATTATTTCAACGTCAAGGGTTATGTAACAATATGATGTTATGGAACAGTTTTGTTGTATTTCAAAGTAATTCCTGTGGACACCGTTGGTGTCATTTTGCCAAGGCTTTCGATGTGTCGTAAGTCTATCCCTCTTGGACTGGTTAAGCTTCCGAGACTTCACCTTTCAGCCTTTGGAATGGTATTTCAAGTGTTTCGATCGCGTTACGATGTGCGTTCACATGCTCGTTAAGGTCGTTCGTGCTATTTTAAGTTCCCCAGCACTTTTCATTCGCGCTTTTGGGCACCTAATTATTTTTTATGGTGAAACGAGAAAATTCTTCAGAATCGTGTGCAACCATCAATGCTTTAAAAGAAACGGGCACCCTTGCCCTACCCAGCTACGTGTAGGATTGGCAGCTATAGGTCGCGGGGTATGGCAAGGGCCGTTGTGGCCTTTCCTCACTTAGGAAATAGTATGAGAGGCATGGGAAGAGCTAGACATGGGAATCAAAGCAGGAGGTAGGCAGATAAAGTCAGTTAGATTCGCAGACGATCGGATGCTGATTAGTCGATCATCGAAGGGATTATTAAAAGCTTTAGAAGATGCCCTAGAATTTCAGTATGGGACATTCTGGATGAAGATAAATCATTAGAGAACAGAAGTAGTGAGATTCTCTTGGACGAAGAAAGCGAGGCTGGCCTTTGAAGTGGAGGAACACAAATTCGAAAAAGTAGAGTACTTAACTTACTTGGCTAGTATACTTGAAGAAAATGGGCATATTATCAAAGACATAAGACTATTGTTCGACTAGGAAGCTTTTAGTAAATGAAGGGAGAGTTTACGGTGACCGTGGGGAAGGATGTGAAGAAGAGGCTGGTTAAGAGCTTGATATGGAGCGTAGAGTTGTATGGAGCAGAAACGTGGACCCTCCTACAGTAGGACGAGAATAGGCTGCAAACATTTGAGATGTGGGCGTGGAGAATGATGGAGAATGGAGAAGATGAGGTGGACGGATAGGAAGACGAGCGAGGAAGTGTTTGGTATGGTGGGCGAGGAATGGAAACTTCAGATTGAAATCCGGAATAGGCAGGGTAGCTGGCAGGAGGAATTAATTGAAGCGATGGGTTGCTCGTGACTATGATAGAGGGAAGGATGTTTGGCAGGCGAGGAAAAAGGAGAATAGGTTTTATGGACGGAATGAAGAAGGGTAGGTCGTATGTTGAGGCGAAAAATGAAATACTAGATGCACCAAGGACCTTGAAAGTGTAGAAAATCGGGAGTTTCTCTGAATTCCTACAAAACCTACCTTTTACCGGTAGAATTCATTTTTTAAACTGGATTTCTTATGATTCTTTTTAAGTACATGCAGCATGAATATCTATAGAGGTGTAACCAACCGGAAAGAGCATTTTCAAAGGAAACCCGACCTCTAATTGAGAGTCCTGTGGAGGGCACTTCAAGTCCAGTACTCCGTTTGTCGGATGAGACGTTAAACCGTGGTTCCCTTGGCGCCTTTCGTTAAAAGCAGGCTAATGCCGACGCCGGGTTTCTTTCCACCTTTCCTCCCTTACCTGTCCCCTGTGGTGCCATTGACCTTAGCTGTCGGTCGCCTCCCCAAAATCCAATCCAATCCAGGAAAGAGCAACTGGGATTTTGAAGGAATAGATGTACAACTGTTGCCATATTCATCATGAGACAGATTTCGGAGAAAGTATTTGAATTTTATACATCAGTTAATGCGTGTTTTATTGATCTGACGACAACTTTTGATATGATATTGCTGAAAAATATTATTGACATACTGTTGGAGAATGACATCGTTTCCCATGATAAACATAATACTGTACTTGAACACAAATGGGTAAATAAGGATTGAAGTATATATAGAACTCTCCAAACAGATACCAACGTCTACAGGAATTTTTAAGTTTTAAAAGAATATTTAGTGCTGAGAAGGTCGTCATAAGCGAAAGGGGTAAAAAAAACTCAAAATTGAAATAAAGTCGCACGGGATTCTAACCGCCGAGTTAATTTGAAGAGTCGTGAATATTTTCTTTGGTGACCCTCCATTTTCCGAGTATTGTCACGTTTTTAGACTCTATGAAAGGAAGGACCGGAATTGAACCCTGTGGAGATATTTTTTATGATAGCCCTGAAACCTTTATTTATTTAATTTTTCCCTTGAAAAGGCATCTGTTGTTTTTCTTAGTTCCTCTCGTCTTCCACGCTTTTTTTCGTTTCCTGCCGTCTCGAAACTTTATTTGCACGCTAGTGGGAAATGACATGACTCGACATTTAGGAACCCCATTGCTTTCTTAATGTCAGTGACGATTTGCTTTTATTCTGCCTCTCTCGTATTCCAATCATTACGTCACTCAACTGTCAGTGTCCATGAAGTTAAATGTTTTTATGCCTAGTGGATGAAATTCGCTGTGAAAATATCATCTGGCTCGTTATTTGCATCGCGTCGCCTTTGTCGTTGGTGAATTATCAATGCGATTAATTTCATTGGCGGTCTGAAGTCGTCGTTTGTTTCGAGCAAGCTAAAGTTCAATAAAATGCCCAACTTGCAATGCACTGCTCTTGAGGAATAAAATGTAAGCATTAAGCATACATCATGTTTTATAGTGCCGTATATATCATACAATACAAATAAGGGAAACTTGAGATATGAAGTGTTGATATTGGAGTTTTTATGGAAAGAACAGTTTGTAAAAGAAACTTCCTTTTTAGTCATCAGAATGATCATATCCTTCTGAGAGTTGTATGTTGTTTGCAAGCGCCAATTAGTTGGGTACTGATTTATATCAAGATGGCGGAGCGAAATGGCGTATGATTGCGAAGGACCGTAAAAACTAATTCTTCGACTGCTGAAGGAAAAGTTACAGAACACATTCCGCTTATGGGGTAATGGTTCTGTACCTGGAAAGACTCGGAACTGTAATTCATTTGGTGGAGTACACACATGACGCCTCAGCCATTGCCCGGATCAATGCACTCAATCTTCTGCCCTCTTCGTCTTCGGGATCCTTTACAACTTTCTGCAGAACGAACCCGCTATTCCCTACATTCAGCGCTCTCGAAGGTGCACCGCACTCCCCGCCATACTCCATGCGCGGCCGAGCGTTTAATCTCGCCCGCTCCTTGGCGACGAATCTGCGCTCGCCTGCCACCTCCGCGCGTGATTTATTAACCGACCGCCCTCGCCTCCATGATCGATGACCAAGGATTCGCTCTAGGATTTGTACGAAGGGCTGCGTGTGCAACGGACGAGCTCTTTTCCAACGGCGAGGAATGCGCCTCGATGCGCTTTGCCTTTCTTTTCGCTTCTAGAAATGGGTTTGTCATTGAAAATGAGGGCAAAACTCGTAAATC
Organism: Ceriagrion tenellum; assembly: GCA_963169105.1. Lineage (NCBI taxonomy): Eukaryota > Metazoa > Arthropoda > Insecta > Odonata > Coenagrionidae > Ceriagrion > Ceriagrion tenellum. Next base: position 112,934,033 of record OY720634.1, on the reverse strand, counting down.
GGAAAAAAATGAAATAGAAGTTCCTTGTTTTTTAGGGGCAAAAACTTAGTACAGTATTGATGGCAATGCGTAATGTGATTGAAACTTCGATGATACATATTCATTATATAAAATCAACGATAATATCCCCTCATTGGAGTATTTCATCACTATTAAGACACTTTAAATTGTTTGTTTCTATTTTTTTAAATTGTTTCTGTTTATTATTGTTATTTTATTCTCGCTCACAGATATGATATTGATTATTTGAATTGCGTCTACTGAATTGTATGAAATTCACTGTGGAAAAAACATGCGTCTGGACTGGGAATGGATCCCAGATCCCCCGATTTCGCGCCGAGTGCTTGAACCAATTAAGCTACCCAGGCGTCATCTTCCACTGTGAATCTCATGGGGGCTTTAAGGAGCAAGTTGTCCTCACAGGTACCGTGCATATGATGCCAGAAGTACCCGTATGCGAGCGCTTAGCGCCACAGTCCACGGGGTAAAGCCCAACTTTAAACATAAAGGTCTTTACTTTGGACATTCAAAGAACCACGGAACTAGCCGCACAGTTACGTCAACGGAGTCACCCGCTAGTGATCATACAATTGTGTGAAATTCACAGTGAACATCATTAGCTAACTTACGTTTAGTTTTTATGGATAAATTTTCACTAGAGATTCTATTGAAGTTGTTTTTCTTAAATTGGCTCTGTATATTAAACAAATTACATTAGGTCCACCTAATTTCATTTGAATATTCTACCTCCTGATTTGTAGGTTTTGGACAGTACTTATTTTAACGTCCTAATTTCTGGCGTATCATTCCGTTTTCCCTCCTGTATGTTATCCATTTTATCCCTCTTAAATCCCCCATATCGTCTTGCTTTACTTATTTCGTCCAGGATTTTAACCGTCTCCCTTCATCTTCTATGCTGTTATTAATGAGCATATTTTGCGCGATAGCAGTAGTTGCGTCCGTGTTAAAATTAAGGGCCCAGGAAATTGGAAGTTTCTGCATGAGGTGGGGTGTCACGCCGATTACGCCCAATGTGTGTCCGACGTCTTATTGAGAAAGGGAGCGACGACAAATATGTCATCGCCTCCAACCGCCGATTCCCCGTTCTTCTCTGACTCCGCGGCCTGCTGCACATTGCTGCGCCCTCTCTCCCGACACTCTCCGCTCCGCGTTCGAATTAGTTCTCCCTCGGCCTCCTCACTGATATTCTGTTTCTCCACAGCCGATTCGCCCTTGCTTCGAAAGAAAAGAGGTGAAGCTTGATTTTTACGACCTCGGCTGTAGCGCTGATGGTCAAGCGGGTGGCTATATGTCTTTTATCGGTGCTCTCCGAACACGGACTATTCCGAAGTTGTTGATGCTGATGAATATCTTTGGCACTAGGTTATTGCTATTTTCTCTATCATTTTACCCTAGGTGAAATTTTGTGTCGAAAAAATGACTGAACTGGTTTGAGTCTCGTATGAAAGGTAGAATTGGAAAAAACTAATGTGACTCGTAAGGAAATGGTTGTAGTCTTTACTTACCTTGAAGACCTGAAGATGACGCGAAGTGTCGAAACCCGGGTCGTGCTAATAAACCTCTAGTGGAGTTAACAAAGTCATTTTTCTTTGGTCCACGTGATTCGTAGAATTTTATCGGGACGTATTATTGGTTTGGTTATTTTTGTTTGAAATATATTTTATAGGTAACCGGTTTTTCAGTTCGCATTTTGTCTTTTTTCGGTCGCGTTCGGTCTTCGATGGATCGTTACTACTCTCATATTGCCCTTCAAAGGGTGGCTTTACTTGATCATACTTCGTACCTCTCATGACAACCGTCTTTGGTTACCCTACCAGCTGATTAGTTAGTTTTTGGACAATACTTATCATTAATTCCCCATTGCCACGCCTATACAGACCTCTGCAGAAAAATGATCTTTTCTTTAGTGAATCCAGGGACCCCTAAATAAGTGGACTTGGGTTTCGATATGGGACCATATCGATAGTGTTCCTTCGAGGTGGTCGAGGCCTCGTCGTTGATAGGTCGAGGAGTTTCAATATGCATCCCCATCATGCTTGTGTTCACGAAACAATTTATGTGAGGAGTTGAGTAATTTTGTACTTGTTGTACATTTTCATTTGTTTGTGCAGTCACACGTATTTTGAGATTTCCAAAATATACTCTAACAGTCACGCGGTCCAACGTTGTTTCCATGAAAACTAGATAGTGCTGAGGTAAATTCAACATACGGTAGAACGTCGATAATCCGGATCAGTTGTTGCCGGACCCAGTCCGGATTATCACAAAGTCCGGATTTTCGAACAGAACCAAACAAAGGCCGTTTGATGCCTTAAACAGAAAGAAACTTTCCTAAAAACCATAAAAACAGTAATTCACTTTAGTACCGTAGTTAAATAATTAGATCAGATAAATAAAACCATTAATTAATATGAACTTATTTCGTAGTGTTATAATGAAATGTATTGCAATACGTCATTCATCAACGCTTTTGATAAATATGTACTATATTTTATTCACTTCAACTTATTTTTTGCCGTATGTGAATTCGGATTGTCGACGGTCCGGATTTTTGACGCCCGGATTATTCATGCTCTACTGTACGTGTGTAGACGCTCGCCTGCGTTCGAGTGTGCTTTTAAGAAAATTCTACTTAAGTACACCTGCATTGTAGATGAGACAAATGGTACATCTTTTCACTTGCCTGCGCATTGCTTACTCTTCACTATGTCTTCCTGATTTTTCCCATACTCTCTACCTCCTCTTATGTCGAATATCATCCTTATTCTCTTCCTTCCTCCTCTGTGCTTCCCGGCGTTTTCCCCTCTCTCACCCTTTCCACGGACCGATCGGTGCAATACGGCAAAGAAAAGTGTAGATGACACACCGCTCGCAATGCCCATGGCATCCCGTATGATCCTGGTTAAATCCCACTTCTTAAATGATTTTTATGTCGCCTCTAGCGATGTTGTGTCCAGGTCCGAACAGAGCATGCTCCTTTACTGTCGAGAGACGAAATGGCTTTTCCTTCGTGGCCCTCTGATGTTCCATCAACCAGCATTTTAGGGATCTACCGGTCTGTCCAGTAAACCCGTATTTTAGAAGTCCTTCTCGTGAGGGTCATGCTAAATTCGATCCTTGGCCTTTGGGAGGTCTAGGGTTCCCATTATCGGAGTGAATCTCGTCGCGAGATGTCTTTAAAGTTCCTACACCCTTCCTTTGCTCTTTCCCTCCCATCTGTTCAGCATCTTCCTATTCTTCTCCAACCGCATCCTTTCCTCCTCACGCCAAATACTCCTTAGCTAGTCTTCCTTTCTGTATGTCGAATAAATTCCTTCCCTCTTCACGCTCTAATCTCTTGATGCCAGCACTCGAATCTCCTTCTCTTACCTCGGCCCACGTTCCGCCTCCGTAAAACTCCTCGCTCCAAGTCAAAATCTTCAGGACGGAAGAAAAATTGAGCAAATGTCAGCTCTATGAACGTGTGTAAATGACAACCATTGATAAATTACATCTAAAACAAAACTTTGTAAATCACGTAATCTCCTAAATATTCACCTTGTTACAAGAGAGAAAAGAGCAAGTGAATACCTTCTTATATCTCGGAAGTACCATCACGTGGGACGGAAGAAGTACAACGGACATCAAGCGAAGAATAGCCCAAGCTGAGAATGCGTTCATGGGAAAAAGATAACTGCCGTGCTAAAAGAGGATAGGGCTGCCAACTAGGAAACAATGTGTAAAAACGTTCGTGTGGAGCGTGGCACTATATGGAACGGTAGCATGGACCTTTGTAAAACAGACTAGAAGCCTTCAAATCCTCGTGCTGGAGGAGGATGCTGAAGATAAAGTGGACGGACAAAATAAGAAATGATGAAGTGTTCAGAAGATAAGAGAGGAAAGGTAACTATGGAACACGATATGGAAAAGAAGAACCAGATGGATTGAACACACTCATGAGGTACAATGGATTTGTGAAGAACTTAATTGAAGGTAAAAGAGGGAAAAGTCCCCGGAGGAAGACCCAGGAAGTATTTTACATCGTCATCAAATTTTATGAGCTTCATTTATTCCTGGACCAAATAAAGAAGAAAGTACATAAGAAGAGCTACCAGGAAGTAAGGGACCTAGTATAGATAGGGAAGTATGGAGGACTGCAGTCAACCGAGATTAGATAAGGATTGCACGATCAATGAATGTATTAACCTTTTCAGTGTTGGTACAGCCATAAGGAGGCTGTGTAGAAAGTTTGTACATTGCATCATTCATGGTAATTTTACCGATAAGTTTTGGACACTTATCTGAAAACTCATTCATCATGGGGGATTCTAAGTTCTTTTACCTACCAGTATTCACATGAGCATAATCTGGTGAATATGTATGTTATCTAGACCGTTATAAATATCCGACAGACAAAATCCATTGACGACAATAAACAAACGCTCAACCGATCTATAATCGACATGCAATCACATTAAAGATTACGTATTAATCGAGCTTAACAGTTGTTTCTCGAGAAATATTTCCGCGGTGCATGCTCCAGTGATAAGTTGTAGATGCGTGACTAAATTTCCCTTCAATATCGCGTCATGTAAGCGCGAACACATGCCTTTAAATAAGCGCGATCTTGTTTTGTGCACGTGATCTTGCATGCCCCCTTTCCCCCCCCTCCCCCCCCCCGCGACTACGCTACGTCATGTTAATAGACGTTAAGGGTGATAATTGGGTAGAATGGCCGAGGTTGGACTATTTGGGGAATGGCGGAAGAGTTGAGAGAGCCAGAATTGTCCTCTTCTCACCGAAAGGCGCCTAGTGATCCACATTTCTACGCCCCATTTGACCTACGAAATGCTGTCCTCGAAGTTCTCTTCTCCTTACCCCCGAACGGAGGTGAAAAGGCTGTCGCCGCAATCAGCATTACGTCCGAACCCATAGTTGAATTGGGTACGCACCTCGGGGAAATTCGAGTGTTGTTAGGTTATGTCGTCCGCAGGTGCTTGAAGAGGTTAAAACCCGTGTTTGAAGCGGCGAGTTTATTGGGGGGGGGGGGGGGGGCACTCCGGAGAGCTTACTCTAAAAATGGCTGCCTCTAAGAATATAACCGTATCTCTCCTGGCGCGCCTTCCACAGTGTAAGGTCTCCTACCTCCAGTGGCCCCCCTCAATTCTTCATCTATCCCCCCATTACCTCCCCTATTTCCACCCTCTGCGAATCATCTTGCTCTCATGCCAGTGTCCGGTACCCCCGCCCCATTGGCAACGACGACCTTATTCTCGTGATACCAAGATCCGCCTCGACATGAGCGTTCAACTCGAACGTTCATATGCTGTCTTGATGAGGAATAATGGTATTTTCATCGATTGACCGCTCTCACATGATTCGGAGCATATTCTGAGCGTTGGTTGGTGCCTTTTTTTGTTCTCATCCCACTTTAGCAGTTAAATTAATGATAACGTTTCCCGAGTCCTTTATTATTTCCTTGCAGCGCTAATTAGCATGAAATTTAGTCCATACTGTCATTACCGTCTCACATTTCAGGTCGCAAGTTGCAGCCCATGGATAATATTTTTCATACGTTGTTAAATATGTTGATCCTTCATCTTACTATCAGTTAGGAGCTATTAACGATATTCTTTATATAAGGCATTTTATGATTTGTTTGCCAAAAGGCATAGTTGCCTCAAAATAGTGGGTGGCTTTATTGGTCCTAGTCTCTCAATATTTTTTTTCTTATTATTGCTCAGCTTTTGTTTCAAAGTCCTCGAATGTATTACACATTGTCATTCAATTTTATGAGTTTCATTTATTCATTTCCTATGAAAGAATTCAAATCTCTTCTACATTATTTCTAAATCCTTTTTCTTGAATGGTTGTTATGGGAACTGATATTTGTTTAATACACAACAGTTTCAATTGGCTGTCAATGAAAACAAACAAAAGTGGAGGATCCCAGTAAACCTTGATTCATGAAAAGTACGTGGTGTATCTTTTAATTTTACTGTATCACTTCGTATATTAATTGAAAACTTCAAAATCCTTCATGTCTAAATTTTGCACTCCTAGTTTCCATTGCAGTGTGGGAAAATTGGTGTTAAAACCTTGTTTTGGATTTCATCTAATTTAAACAGTTGTGCAAATTATCAAGTTTTGATTGCAGTGAGTTAGAAGGGATAGCTTTCTGAAGTTTACAATGAATATGGCTAGAGATGGAAACATTTTTGATGTCTGATAAGTGTGTAAGAATCGTTGTAGCTACCCTTTCACATAGAAATTTATATATTCCCACACAGTTTCTTGAGCCTTTTTTACCCCTTGCTCTATCTAATAACAATTCTTTGCCCAAACAAAAAAGTGCCCTGCTCCAGTAACTCTGTAATTGATTTTTATTATCTTCTAATTTCAGAAGCCAGTGACACTGCCACCAATGCAGAATTAAAGATGAAAGTGCACAAGGAGGAGTCTGTGGTAGCCAAGAGCCTTATCAATGGCCAAGAAAAAGAGGAGGAGAAAGCTGACCCAGAAACGATGGCTGTGATAACCAATGGAGTGGATGGGGACGAAAGCCAGAAGGGAGAGAGTGAGGCTGACAAAGCTGCAGAGGATCGAGGGAAGGAGGAGCAGGAAGTGGTGTTTATTCAAGACATGGGCTTTACTGTAAAGATTGTGTCCCCAGGGACAGAGCCCTTTGACATACAGGTAGGGGTAATAATTTATTCCTCAAATGTGTTTAGATTGAATTTCATGGTAAATTTCAGTGCCCTTAGTAATTATAATTTTTGTTTATGCATTGTGACTATCACCTCATAGAATTCATTCAGTTGAATTTTAGCTTGTGGGCTGTTTTACAGTTGTAAAAGTTAAAGGGGTTCACTTGCACAAATATCTGCATGGCACTTGGTTAAGTAATGGAATATTAATTTGTTCCTCAGCTATTTGACTCAAGGCTATACACTCTATGGCTGTAAAAATAAGAGCTACTGTCACATGAATACCCTAGAAAACCAAAGAAATAAATACATAAGATCATTGCTTCCCAGTATCACTCTTTAAAAATTTGGACCCAGAGTCCTTTCCCTGGTAAATGAATGTATTGAGTAATTAGTTGCATTATAGCCAACTAATCTTAGTTTTTTGCTTAAAACATTTATGGTGCAATTAAATGATTACCAGCTGTGCCTTGTCTCTTTGGTGAAAGAAAGAAAAACATTTATTGTTCAGGAATAAATCCATAAGAACAAAAAATAATGGTAATACAGTTAGCTGGCTCATAATTATTACAGAAAAATTGATGAGATCTATAGAATAATGTCTTCTCGTTACATGACATATGGAACATATTTATATTAAAATGACAAGTAGAGATATACATCAAGTCAGTTAAAATACAGCACAAAAACTTATGTGTTCAACACTTTACAAATAACAAAATTGTACAATAACAAAGAAACCATATTAAAATGAAAACAAATTTGACTAAAAAGGTAAATTATGTTATTCCCGGGAAAGTAAGTTGTGGTTTATTACGATGAAGAAAAACAAGGAGCTTGTTTGAACACCTCAGATTTTTTTCTGGCTTGGAAAACAATTGTTTCAGTCCTCCATTATAAAGCCAACATTATCTTTTGTACTAGATATAGTTTAGACTGTTTAAATGAATCATTAGGAGACATAACTTATAAATTAAATAATTCATGACCCTTCATATGACTGTCGGCAGGCAGGGCAGGACACCAAAGGTGCTGCTTTAATGGTGAAAACTTACAGAAACACTGCTGATACGGTTTTATGTCACTGTCATACTACAAGCAAATGGTAAAATTGCAACATGGTGGTGATGCATCAGTTTGATATTTGACAACAAAGACAATGTTCTCTTGAGTATAACCGAGTGATTTTATGAGGCTAATCTTTCCCTTAATTTTCCTTTTTCTGGATCATACGTTAACTTTCACACTTGTTGCTCCCATTTTGGTACCAATAAAAAGTAACTTGAAGGGGTTTATGCTATAGGCATGTCATATAATTCTGATTACTCGATCTCAGTTTACGGAGCATATGCCCTGCAACCAGGAATGTTTTTGTAAATGCCCTCTTTTCCATGTGTGCCTTTCTGAATTCCCCTTTGCTGTTTGGTTTTAATTCTTCCCATACATTGAACTGAAAAAAATCATAATGCTCTTTGGCAGAGCTGAACTCCCAGACCCCCTCCTGGCTATAAACTTGGTTATAGCCAGCCAGTCACTTGATGCTTTTTTTACCATATTTGCCTTCAGCCCACTTATTTGCAAGCATGTCAAGCTTGGCCCATCATAATTATTGCCTGTTAAGTTTAAAATGGTAAAATTTACCGGTGAAAAGTAGGTAGAAACATAGAATCAAATAATTCAAAGTATATATGTACTAGATCAATGGGCTTCAATCAGTCTACAAACCACTAATGATCCTCGGGTAAATTTTGGATGGACAAACTGGATGTCATGTTTGTTGAACAAAAAAAACAATTTAATGGTCCACTGGATTTTCAATTGTTTTCTGAGCCTGAATGGTTGTCCACCTCTGCTGCTGATGGTATATGCATGTCATTAATCCTCAATGTTCTCTGCTGTGTTTGAAATTACCATGTTGACCTTAAGTTGCCAGATATATATTTTGTTTTATCAGAAAATGTGACACTCTTTCGCCACCTCAAGATAAGACATGCTTTAGTGATTAAATGTCAGCTTGAAGATGTAACTCTTTCCAGTGTTCTCAACAATTCCTGTGAGGTAAAAGTACAGGCAGGTAGAAGTTGTTCGCATCAGGAGTCCTCCAAACATCAACTGTGCCATTTGAGGCTCAATTCTGATGCCCTTAGTACTAATTCATTTATGCTTATCTTCCCTTAACCCCAATTATAACTCAATTTTTATGGTTCATAATTTTTTTACTATGTATAATAGAAAAAGCTGTCTGATTTTTTTTTTAAATGAGCGCCAGACAGAAATGTCCAATCAAAGCATTAAAGTATGGCAGATATCTGTAGCCCCTTCAACATATGACAAACTTAGGTTTTTTTGGAAGCCAATTCAATATCATTTTTTGCTAATTGATATTTTAAAGCTTGATCAGGGAAATATATTTAGTCTTAATGGAAGGACTATTCTGAGCTTTTTAGTATGTAATGTATAACATCAAAATTAATAAATTTTATTCGTTAAATCTTCTATGTTATTTTTTTAGCATTATCTTATGGTACATAATTTGTATTTTTAATCCTTGCCTTGAATTTTTGGGTGATTAGTTTATTTGATTGCCCTCATGTTCAGGTATCCAGTATGGAGCTTGTTCAAGAAATACACCAACTTCTAATGGACCGAGAGGATACATGCCACAGGACGTGTTTTTCTCTTCAGCTGGATGGCAATACTCTTGATAATTTTGCTGAGCTAAAGAATATAGAAGGGCTCAAGGAAGGATCTGTTATAAAGGTGAGGTTTATTGCATTACATTACAGTAATGGGATAAATATTGTCCATGTGCCTAAGTGGATTAATTAGGTAGTTCTGGTTACATATTTTTAAGTTGGATCAATCCTCACCATATTCTAAAGAATTGATTTCTCTATACACAGACCAAAATCATCAGCCATTACTATCCTTATTGAAACGATAATTTTTTTAGATGGCTTGGGGTGAATATTGCTGTTTGCACTTTAGTCTCCCTTTATTTGCCAATGTTTTATACAAATGACATTTTTTTAGGGATAGACCTTTATGAGTGTTAAAGAGACAAGCTTGGAACCCTTTTATTGAATTATTTTTATTGAGCCACTTTAGGAATTGCATGTGGAAGCAGTTATTATAGGAATAGCTAAAAAATTACACAGAAGTGGCCATAATTTGTGTGTATTGGTCATCCCTTTTCTGAGAACTGGTAATATGGTTCAATATATTTTTTAAAGTTAAAACTCTAAAATAAGTTGATGTATTATTCGTCCTGGTACTGTCTGAAGAGAACATGAAATAGTCTTTTTTCAAAGTCTTGGTGAAGATTTTTAAAAGAATTAATTTCCGTAGTGATGTCATTTCATTATTATGTATTCCTAATTTGTTTGAAACATTTTGCAATAATGATTCCTTTGCAGGTTGTGGAAGAACCTTACACAATGAGAGAGGCTCGTATTCATGTGAGGCACGTGCGTGACCTTTTGAAGTCCCTTGACCCAGCAGATGCCTACAATGGTGTTGACTGCAGTTCACTTGCCTTCTTGAATGTTGTTACTCAGGGTGATATTTTAGGTAAGAATCGAAAGAGGGAAGTCACTGTTGATTTCTGAATCTGTATTACCCTTAATATCAAGATGTTTGTGCTTCAGCAGCAAATTGACTTTTCTATATGCTCTGAATGTAGTTTTTTACCTTGAATAAATTATGTAATTATGTACTTATTACTAGGTAGTTATCACCCCCTCCTCGATAAGTTTTCTGTTTCCATATTGCTATCAGTGGATAAACTGGCAGGTGCCTGTGCTTGCAAGTCTTATCGCTAAGTTCTGTATTACTATTTACTAGAATTAGAGAATATGACGCGTTTCTTTAGTCTTAGTCTTGGTCATTGCACTAAAACTAGCAAAATCTAGTTATATGAGCATTTTTTAACCATATCAAGAGTCTAAATCATGTTAACATCATGTTCCTTTTATTTAAAAGACAATTTTTCATTTTTTCTTCCTACTTTGTCACTGTAAGTGGAGAATTGTTTGATACTTGACACTCTCAGCAGAACCAAATGGATTTTCTGCCATTCACTCTATCTTTCCAACATTTTGTACTCTAGATTCTTTACATTGAGTAATATCTTTAAAAAGTTTTATTCTCATTTAAATCCAATGCACCTCAACTCAGAGGAGACTTTCCAGCTGTCACAAAAGGTTGTCGTAAATCAATTGCAAAGACCTTATTGTTTTCATTGTACTTATTTTATGAATTTTGCTTCCTTTAGTCTGAGTTCCTGTAAAAATTTTATGGTAATTTTCTGGAAGGTTCATTAATTAGTATTAATTTTTTCCCAGAGAAAAAGAAGAGTAGAGCAGAGAGTGTGGACTGCACTCCTCCAGATTATATTATGCCTGGAAGCAAGGAGAGGCCGCTGCTAGCCCTGCAGCCGCAAGCCAAGGAACAGAAAGCTCCTCTATGCATAAAGGTAGGCCAAGCAGGTCAGTCTGGGGGGCAGGTGCAAGCTCACCCACTAGCTCCAAGGACATGAGTCTTTCCTTGTTCTCAGTACTACAAAAATAGTTTTAGTTTGCTCAAGGTTGAGCCTGTGATTCAAGTGGTATTTTCAAGGGGCAAATGAATTTGGTCATAACTAGATTCAATTTCTAAAAGTGACTATTGTGGAAGTGAAATTGTGGAAAAAATTTCCATCATTCACCATTTTTTGGACATGTAAGAGTGTCCTTAATAAATAAGTTTGTGATTGGTTTTAAGATGGAATGTTAATGCAATGATTCTTATGACCTAAGAAATTTTCTTTGCATTAAAAAGAAAATACTACGGAATCATCCTGGGTCAAATCTTGGCTACCAAATTCAAGCCTAAACAGTGTGCATCTCCACTAAACATGCTGAACACTCTGTCCAATTTTAAAGTCAGTGATAAGGAACCTGGAAGATCATTACAGGGGGTCACATTCATTACAGTTATAAGTATAAGTGGCTTAAGTAAGCATTTTAAACATTGAACCTCTATGGCTGTGATTGACCATTATACCATGAAGATAATCCCTGATTGGGTAGCAACCACACTTTCCATTTATAGTGTCAATTCAGAGTTTCCCCCTGTCTTGGGCACTTTCAGATGCTCTTCATATGAAAGTTATGGATGCTATACCATTCAGACTACCAGCCCAATCCCCAATAAAGACCTCCATCTGGGTTACCATAGTTGATAATTTATTTCAATACTTGTAAAAAGAAGTGCTTGATAATGTTATTTGTCTTTTTTAGTAAATGAATGCCAGTCCCACATTAGTAACAGCACTCTTGTGAATGTATACCATATAAGATGCCATATCTCCTCCAAAACTTAAAATAGTTAATGAAGTTTATCAATCCTTCATTATAAATTCAGTAGACTAAATGATGATGAATGCTATTGATTTTTGACTAATTGTGGATAAGTTATTCAGCCATGTATCATTCTGTTTATATTTTTTTAATTCAATTTTGCAACTGTGCAAATCTGGTTGATATTTTAGATTTCCTGCACCACACCATCCTCCTTTCAAAAGTTATGGCATGATCATCACCACATGACTGTTTCCATACATTATTTTATATGGGAAATTGATGGCATATCATAAGGTCATACTTATGCCCCTTCATGAAAATAGTTCAGTCAAGCATGAAACATAATTAAAGGAAAAATTGTCACAGTAAGGGCATCAAAATTTAGAAAGATTGGGAAAAATGATGGAAATTCTCAATGAGGATGGAATGGTACACTCTCCTCTCTGTCACGAGTGATTGAATTGAAAGTTTTTGACATTTGTATATCCTATAATGTTACTGAATCTCCGTTGTAATTATTCAATTTAAATTTCTATCAGCTTCTCTTTCTAATGAACCCTACACCTAATTATTCTAAAAAGTACTGTGCCAAATTCCCATCAGGGAATTCTGGTTAAGGAAATGTAAATACTCAATTAAAGGAAACATTTTCTTCTACAATGATAAATTTTATTCTCATTTTCAGGTGCTTACAACATCTGGTTGGAATCCCCCTCCAGGGTATAGGAAAATGAGAGGAGATCTAATGTACTTACATGTTGTGACATTAGAGGAAAAGCACTATCATATCACTGCATGTTCGAGAGGTTTCTTTGTCAATCAGTAAGTTACATAATTAATCTATTTTTCCTTGCATAATTTATCTATGTTTACCATCAAACAGCACACCAAGTTAAGATAGTGCCGCATAACTTTCCAGCTCATGTGACATACTCTTTTACTGAAGAAATTCCTGGAAAAGCATCCCCTATCATACATGGTCAACATCTAAGATGTTGGCCTAAACATAGACGTCAATGATTCAGTGGGTTCCAGTTACATAATTAACTTTGAATATATGTCTGAATATTAGCCCTCTATTTTTTAGCGCATCCATGCTCAGGGGGTGTCTTTTTTTCAGCATAAAGAAGAAATTTTCAGATATGCTTAATTTCCTGTTCTTTCAGGAGGAATTTTGCTTTCTTGCAAAAGAAACTCATACTCAATGCTATCATCTCAATGTACCTGAGAAAATTGATAGTATGTTAGGTGCTAAAATAACTCATTACAGCAAATGAAATCTTGAGTCTAAAATATTTTTATATATTAATTAATTTCTCTTTGTGGCAGTGTTGTCATAGTTATATGACAGTGCTTTCAAGATCATTAATAAGCTATAATTGATCTGTATTGTAAATTTTGTGCCTGAACATATGATAAAGTGTGCTTTGTATGTAAAGGGTAGAAAGCCTTAGTACATAATTTCATTTATTGATTTGTCGTACATATCTGAACATCTTTACAGGTCATCAGAGGAAGAGTTCAACCCAAAGCCTTCCACACCTAGCCATTTGTGCCATTCTCTCATTGAACTCCTTTGCCAAATTTCCCCTGCATTCAAGAGGAATTTTGCTTTCTTGCAAAAGAAACGTACAATGCGTCACCCATTTGAGAGGGTTGCAACTCCATACCAGGTGTATGCATGGTGTGCTCCATTAATTGATCACACTGTGGATTCCATCAGGGCTGAAGACAGTGAGTTACATAAAAATGTTTGCTAATTGACATTTTAAGATCTCATTTTAGTTTAATTTTATTGATTTTACACCTCTGTATGGACAGACCTTTTCCTATTAAACTCTTGTCTTAATTTTAGAAAACCATGAATTAGTTGTGAATTCTATGTCCAAATCTGGAGCATTGGAACTGGAGCATTCATATTTTTAGTTTTAGGAATGACGAAAAATTGAGTTGCTTGGTATTATAGATTGTTTTATGCTGCCTTTCCTTTTTGTAACAAAATTATTTCATTCTCTCGAATGATTAAAGTCAGTTAATATATTTGAAGTACGTGCAGGTCATTGCTAAAATTGATATTGATCGCCCATGACATAGTGTAGCAATACCCATAGTCATCTGAGCCAAAAAAATCAGTGATGCACGTATATTCTTTATGGTAATTAAAATTAGTAATAAATACTAGCCATGCTCCAAATTTCTAGGCTATGAAATCTAATATTGAAATTGTTTCAAAATTTGCAAATCATGTGATACACATTCATATCCAAGAGTGCAAAGACAAATACCAAAGAGGATGAAATTCGCAATGGAAAAGTCATTTGATTTGACTGGGATTCATACCTTGATATCCCAATTGCTGGTCAGGTGTGTTTGTCCATTACACCACCAAGCCATCAAGGCAAATTTCAGCTGGGTCTTATACAGACAAATTGTTGTCGTCCCCGTCTATGCTTAGAACAGGAGAGGTGGGCATGCATGATATGCCACAGCTGTTGTAAATAAACCTAGCATTGTGCAAAATTCATTGCATTGTGTGTAAAGATGATACCATGGCTAGTGGAGGTATCCTAAAAATAACCCGCAAGTTTTTAATGTAATCCCATGCTGAAATTCACCTTGAATTGAGATGGTTAGGTAGTTTAACTGGCTAATGTATTAGTTTAGCCATTGAGAAATTCGAGACCAAATCATACTCTAGTCAAATGAATTTTTCTTTCCTAATGTTATGCTATTTGGTGAGTATAGTATCTTATGTATTAACGTTGGTACAAAAGAATGTTTGTCTAGTGAACCAAGTTTCTCTGGGTGCTTTGAATTTTATAATACCAGCAATTTTTACCATCAGGGGCAAAGGTTTGAAAGCTTGTTAGATAACCTATGGCAGTATAATGAAATACTAGTAACTAAAAAGTAATTTTTCCACTGCATGGGATATTTCTTAATTTCCACTTTGTTATTTTATTATGCTTTGTATTAGGATATACGTTAATATGAGGACTGCCCAAAAAGTAGTCCCTCATTTTTTTCTCAAAAACTATATATTCTGCAAGACTGAAATTTAAACACATGAAAGGATGATGTTTAATATACTCTCTATTTTTCCTCATAATCTTTCTCAAGTTATGCCTTCCTCCATCTATTCATTAGGGTGTGTATGCCCTGTCGGCACCAGTCCTCGCTCTAGTTAGGGAGCCAGGTTTTCACTGCACTAATCACCCCTTTGTCATCCAGAGTAATAGTGTAGAAATGTGTCATTATTCAAATGGATTAGAAAAGAAGAGGAATCACAAAACAATTTACGTTCTATCATGTTTTTAGTTCGTGGCAGACTGGTATTTTCTTGCTTAATCTTGTAGTCTGTCTGAGTGCATTAAATTGGTCAGCATTCAAATGTAAGATACAGTAGCATCGGGATAACCTGATAAGGCTTTGCAACAAGTGGAGATGCATCACTCCATGATTGTTTCAACACACTGATCTCTGTTATTATGGAGTTTCTTTTTTTAATTGTGGGGCCTCACTTTGTGGACAGAGCTTGTAGTATCAGTACCTAGTAGTCTTTCCACTTTTCTGTATTGATTGATGTAATTTTCTTTTTCTTTTTGTTCTGTTTGAAAGCTTGTGAAATCACCAGAAAAGTCATTCTTGTCTTGAGTCATGCAATTTATGGTTCAATTTTAACTATTCTCCTCTCCCATTTGTAAATGTTCTTTTTAATTATAGCATTCTCATCCAAGCTTGGATATGAGGAGCATATTCCTGGTCAGACAAGGGACTGGAATGAAGAACTGCAAACTACGAGAGAATTACCTCATAAAAATCTTCCAGAGCGGTTGTTGCGGGAAAGAGCTATCTTTAAGGTGTGTAATGGAGCCTCTAAGTGATATGATAAAAGAGTAAATGGTGATTCATTTCTTGATGCTGTTATGTCTAATATATGAGAAGATTTTGCTTTGGTATATGTAATAGTGTACACATCTCTTATTCCCCTGGTTCGCAATCAATATATCTTTTCATTGTTTGCTACTCTTATCTAAACTTTTGTTTTCACAAAGCATCATCTTATGATCTCAGAGTGCTTCCTATTTTCATGGAATTATTTAATTTTCATTGATTCATCTTGATAAAATTGTTGAAGAGATAAAGAACAGTAGTGTTATGTGTATTATGTGAGGCCCTGAACTATTTTATCCAAAGTAAACTTTAGGAAATATATTTTGTAAAACTGTAGAATCTCATTCATTAAGTAGTGATCTCTGATGTGCGTAAAAAATATCCCACTTCAGTTGTATTTTTTTTAAAGCATGCACAAATGCTGTAGTATGTACAAGTAAAATACAAAATTTTTGAAAAATTTATTATAATAAAAATATTATGTATTGCAGGTCCATAGTGACTTCGTTGCAGCTGCTACAAGAGGTGCTATGGCTGTCATCGATGGTAATGTGATGGCCATCAATCCAGGGGAAGAAGCCAAAATGCAAATGTTCATTTGGAACAACATATTTTTCTCATTAGGTTTTGATGTCAGGGATCATTACAAGGAGCTAGGTGGAGATGCAGCTGCATTTGTGGCCCCGGTAAGTAGTGATAAAGTCTAATAGTAACAGAAACAGAGCTAGGCTCTAATCTTTCAAGACATATCTTTCTAAACATCCTTTCCCTCTCCCAATTCCTTTTCCATAGAACTTCCTTTTCATCAAGGTGAGCCTCCAGCTTTTCCTGACATTTGCCCTTTTGGTGGCTTGCTGGGTGGTAAAACTCTTGTAGTGGGATATTATGTCCTTACAGCATTCTCTTTATGAAAAAAACTACTAAATTTAGATGAGGTCATGGAGAACCCATGGTTGATTCCTCAGTTTCTAAACACATTTCATTTCATAAAGTGTAATATACCTGGCAACAACTTGTGGCAGTGAGTGACTGATAATATTATCATGAAAAATACATTGTTTTCCACACTTTCTATAACCAACCTAGGTTATGGCAAAACTTTACCATTGTTAAGGAATAAAGGTTCATCTTGCGAGCTTGATACATGTTTTGGACAGTTTGGGGGATTAAGGGTCATTACAGGAGTGAGAGAGGGTTGGTGGGTTGTTTGGGTGGAGGTCAACAGTGAGGAATGGGGATGTGGTCACACTATTGCTCAGGTTTAGCAAGTCTAGATGAATTCAAGCTAAGGATGAGTCAAGTATGGTGAAGTATCATTAAAAGTCTTGGAAAGGAGTTGTAGGGATACAAATAGTCATTGATAGTGGATATATTATTGGTTTTACATTTCACAGATATTTGAAATGGTTCTAAGAATTCTAATCTTCTCCCATTGCAGTGAGTAAGCAGTACAGTAGTACTTGTTAAAATTACCATGATGATTAAAATTAAGATGATTACATCAGATGTTTACATCGGTTCGAAATTGAATCATCTTTGTGCCAATAATTTACGTGTTTGCTCACACAAGTGTTCATTGCATGTCTGGTTTGGCCTATGTACAAGGCATTGAAATTAGGTGTGTTACACTATAATTTGTTTACTCTGCTCTAGTCCTTTTTTTAAATTTTATGCTCTGAGATGAAAAGAAAGTTTCCAACTGTTTTTCAGTAGTAAAAGATTTTTAACCTCCTCTTTAAGAAATCCTTAGCTCATGGTTAGGGTGGGGACTAACAAATGGGATCTTGTGTCATTATTTAGCTGTCCTCTCTGATTCCAATTATATAGTCATTGTAGATTGTAAGAAGAACATTCTTGATTTCCTGTCAAGAATGTTATCTATTGCAATTGTACTATAACAATTTCAAACTTCAAGTTCATTTCAGTACAATGTTCACACCTATGTGTGGGTAATTGTTGCTAATCACAAGGCCGTTTTTTTATCAATTTGACAGTTTCTCAGGATCATTGGTTGTGCTTCCCATTGGACATTTGATCCATACATATATTTTACACAGTTCTTAGTGTTGAAGGGTGAGGTCTAGTTTCACGTTTTTCCTTCCTTCATCTTTCAGATTGTTTCCTCCATCAATGGAAGGGTTTACCAGGAGGAACTCATTGTTAGTGGCAATTAGCTGAGGCCCTTTTAGCTAAGCTTTTATGAAAGCCAAAAGCCTAAAGTTATTATTGTGTTCTCAATGAAGAGTATTTTAATTGAGGTGTTTCATCACTTCTTGTTTATCTGTATTCCTTTTGGCAGTGTAATTGATCCTATCTGCCTTGGGGAATCCTATTGGAATCATCAACTTCCTAGGCCACTATATCCCATGTTATGCAGTGAATAATTTCAATTGTCTTTATTTACAAAGGAAATGGTTCCAGGCTTGACTTTGTGGAAGTAATTCGTAGTAACTTAAATAAAACTTTGTATACTCCACTATAGGTTTAATAACACAACCCGGGTTTCAACTCTTCTTTGTTTGTCCTTTGTTTCAACACTTCATTGTTTGTCCTTTGTTTCGACACTTCTGTGTCTTTATTTAATCCAAAGATTCCTTGTAAATTGAGTAGAATTTTTGCATTATGCAGAAATAAAAATGAGCTCAATTTTCCACAAAGGTAAGATTCTTTTCAACCCAGGTTTCAATGTTTATTCATTATCTTCAGTTATGTATTTGAGGTCTTTGAGCTTGATGATGATGCATAAACATTGAAACCTGGGTCGAAGTGAATTTTATCATTGTGGAAAATTGCTCATTGCCCAGCCTTGGTGTCGGTCGTCTTCTTCTAGCAACTTTTTTTTCTTTACCAGTTCCAGTTTCCCGATAGTCTGTCTGCTTAGATAATAGTGGAATTGTCTTGTGGCATATCCTGGATTTGAACCTGGGTTACTCATATCCCGTATGGCTACCATCTTGAATTGACTTCTTCACTCTACAAAATGGTAGTCCAATCCTTCATCCAACTATTCATTCCCCTGGAATAAAAGTTGTATAATACCTTACTGTTTGAATTAATTGCTGAATATTTGCCATAATTATTAGGCTAGGGGTTAACATTCAAAAGCAGCTTTGTCTCCAAACATTGTAGAAAAGTATTTTGCAATCTTCCGTCCAAACAAAAGAAACTCAGGAAAACAGTTCCAACTGTGTTCTATTTAACCCTTTGAGTGTCAGAGTTTCAACCTGTTGACCCTTGGGGATTGTGCTAAAAATGCCATGGGCCTTTCTAATGACCATTTTTATGAATAAATTTTAATAAGTTGTTTCCTCAACCAAAAGTCATTAAAAACAGCTGAATTAAATCATATTACATATCCAATGAGTTTCAGTAGATTACTCAAAAAAATAAGGCATTTAAATGTTGGTAATGATTTTTTTATAAATTTTAGACGAAGAGGTACATTTTCTTAAAAAAAAAGGCCTGGCATTTTTTTGCATGTACCCGCTCATGGAGGCTGGCTATAAAATGGTGAATATGAATGATTTCCTCTACAAATGCCCTGAATGAGTATTAGTCTCCATATAATAAATGGTACTCAATTGTTCATCCTTGTCTAACTTTTTCATGGTCCCCCAATAAACATGTGAACTTCATTTCTTTGAATCATTTTCCTGTTGCTCATGCAAAAATCTTTTGTCATGCATGATTAATGATTGTTTTTCATAGACGTGCATGATAAGTGATTTCCTTTTCTCTTCCACAGCGTAATGACCTACAAGGTGTGCGGGTGTACAGTGCAGTTGACCCTCAGGGTCTTTACACATTGGGGACTGTTGTTATTGATTATAGGGGATATCGTGTTACAGCTCAGTCCATTATTCCAGGCATTTTGGAGAGAGAACAAGAGCAGTCTGTTGTTTATGGCTCCATTGACTTTGGTCGAACAGTGGTCTCTCACCCCAAATATCTTGAATTGGTAAGTCATTTCACCATCAACTGGTGAGCTTCTATATCATCCAACATAATATTTTATTTTTCTATTATTTATATTGGAAGTTATCTACTTTTAAGGGTATGTTTCACTGGAAGAGAGTGAAAATTTCCTCGATGTTTTCATGAACTGGCCCCTATTTTATCATCACCATTAAATTCTTCATCTCTGCTTCATACCTCTTTTCATCCCATCTGTAATGCCTATTCTCTTTCTTCTCTATAATGCTTAACTCATCACCCTCCCTTCTATAATAGCCTTCAGTGTCATCTCACCCCTCACCTCCTGCTCTATCTACTCTGCCTTTTCCTACTCCTCTTGTATGGCTTTCTTTTCTCACCGACCCTGTTCAGTATTTCTTCATTCATCTTCATTTTTCTGTCACTTTTTCTCCATTCTCCTCCCCAAATTTCAAATGCCTGGGGCCTAATCACATCCTCTATCCCACTGGTTTATTCATCATTATAAAGTGTGTATTATCAAAATATCCATCATTATAAAGTGTGTATGCATGCATTTTAAAAACTAAATACTGTAGTTGTTGGCGTATAACATACAATTTTTTCCAAAAATTTAGGCTGGAAATTCACCCTGCATGTTACACGCATACATGTATTGCACTTTTTATTTAAACTAGGTATATTAAATTAAAAAAAGGGTCATATTCATTTTTGATTCAGTTAAACATCTTTTTTTTAGGTATTTTATTGTATTTTATTTATATATATAGTTCATAATAATTAATATGGGCATTGATTTACCCAATATATTTAGAGCATCCTAGTGTTTTATTTTTAATTTTAGTTATTTTTAATTCAAATTTCCTTCTTAAAATCAGGGTTGTGTTATTCACGGATAAATATGGTTTATAAAACACCAATTTCTTAGACATTCAAAAATGTTCATTTGGTGGTTATTAAGGCAGGTATACCCTCCCCCATTTTGATCAATATGTTGTTGTTAGTCTAAAATATCTTGAGTTAAATTGCTATAATTCACTCTGGGTGAATCACAGAAATTCTAGAAAAAACTGCCTACTTGCCTTATGTGTGTGTCATTCATGGAGTTTTAAAAGGAATTGTATAATGTTGTGGAACGTCATTGGTGTAGGTTGAGAAATGTGAAAGTCATGAAATTTCTCCAAATTTCCTATGTTAACTATTCACAACTAAACAAAATGTTTATATTGCATTAAAATTGGTATACCATGTCAATATTCACTCAGCTTTTAGTCATTTTGTTTGTTTCAAATATTGGTTTCCTTTATTAGAATAACTAGGCAACTTTTTGGGCTATTAGCTCTTTTCATATACATATGCCTAAATATTACAGAATAGCAACACGTTTCTCCTAAGCTCAAGATAAAAAGTGTAAAAATATGTTTTGCTCCCTATTGAAATGGTATTAATAGTTGTACTAGTAAACAATGGGCTCTTGCTTATAATCCTGGAAATAACTGCCTTCTAGAAACCCTCAATAGAGACATTTGTGGGTTTATCATGAAGGGTGAGATCATGGTATGTTGGATTTTATTTTTATATTTTACTTAATGATTTTTGTTTTTCATAAAGATCTGAAGGAAAGTACACTCCCAGCATTGATTCATGGTGCTTTGATGATGTCTCCTCTACACTAAAAAGTCTGTTAATTAGTTAGTGTAAAATCTCAAGAATGTGTATAAGGTTATGTTTATCCCCTGTCAGTTGGAGTCCTTAGTACCTTACATGTTAAAGGGCCAGACTGGGATGAAGTCTTGTTTGTTCTATCAAAGTCACATTTCTGTATCACTCACTCAGGCCAATGTAAGAGTTAACAGTGCATACAGATACTATTTCAGCCTTTTGTAAACAATAGGCAACCTGAGATAGTAGTTGTGAAAGATAGCATTTGTAATGCTGGTTGGTGATGGTAGGTTAATATTTGATGTGAAGTTTCTTTCATATTTTCTATTTGATTCCCTGAACAAGAAGTAGAGGTCGACCTTATTTTTGGGGAGTATACTTTGGATCAATGTTTAATTTTAAGTGCTATGTTTCTATATCATCAGGACAGGATTGTCTAATGATTATTTTATTTTCTATCTGCTCATGAACTAGCTCAGCAAAGCTGGTCAGCAGCTTAAGATCCTTCCACATTCTGTGCTGAATGAGAAGGGTGAAGTGTTTGAGCTTTGCTCATCAGTGGAGTGCAAGGGAATCATTGGTAACGATGGCCGGCACTACATCTTGGATTTAATGCGCACCTTCCCGCCTGATGTAAATTTCCTGAAATGTAAGCTCAAATGTAGTTTAAAGATGGGATAATCTTTAAAAATTAATGGAATACATATAGTTTTTTCAAGGAATATCGTGACCCATTGACACTATTTTATCTCAAAAATGCATTCTAAAATTGGTCTGCATCTTATGGGAGGAAGGTAAAGCTATGTTTTCATACTTCCAATTTTTCATTAAAGTTGAATCTCCACTTCCAACACCTGTGAATATGTGATTTAGGGGTTCAAATACTATTCCAGGAGATAATTTTTTTTAAACTGTAAATTCTTGTGCATTTTTGGTTCAGCTCACCAAGGGGCTGTAAGCTTTCAGATAAGCTACATCCATTGCTATGTAGTCTCATTCTTTTTTACTGGAAGCTGTAACCATGGAAGATTGTCATATATTTGTTTCCATGCATTTATATATAGTCCTACTGTTATTTACTAGAAGCTGCAGACACTGCAGTAGCTAATAGTGAAATGTTTTTTTCCATAATTACCTCCCCAATATCCAAAACCATTAGTATCAACTAAGACTCAAGCTGACATTTTTCATTACTTTTCAGTGGAAGGTGAAGAGCTGGGTAAGGAGGTCAAGGCTTTGGGATTTCCTATTGAACATAAGCACAAACTTTGCTGCCTTCGACAAGAGCTCATAGACTCATTTATTGAGTGAGTGAAATCTTTTTGTATGCCCAAAAATTTTTAGGGGGGCTTATGTTAATGAATAGTCATAATTGCTTTTTGTTATTGTCACCAGGTCTCGTTACTTGATGTACATCAAGTATGCTGCATTCCATTTGCAGCAGTTGGGAGTGAAAAAGCAAAGGGAAAGGGAAGCCAGGAGCAGCCAGGAGAAAGAGCTAAAGGTATGGTTGCTAATGTTTTTAGACGTTCTCACTTAGTTTCTCTATAGATTTTGAAAATAAAGTATCTTTTGGGCACTTGAGCTCACTAGTTATGTAAGGTTTTCCCTTTTTATATCAAAGTCAAATGTCAAATCATATGTTAAGACTTTTTATGTCCAAGTCAAATAAAAGAGGGACAATGGTTCAATGTATCTCATTTGCAAAGGATTTTGCTTGTATGAGTTCCAATGTTCAAGTTAATATGTATAACTTCATTTTTTTATGAAGCTGAAGTGAAATTGTTTATTTTGAATTCTATCAGAACTTTTCCTGAATAAAGTTACTCATATAAACTTTCTCATGTAACTGCAGATAAATATTGCATACTCTGGAGCTAAAGGTTTTTTATCTGATGTCTGTGTTTGGATTTTTAGTAATGATTAAGTTAACACAAATTTTGTAAATTGGTTCAAGACTCATAGCTGTTTTACAGCTTAAGTCACGATATTGTTATTATTTTCTGCTTTAGAAGTTGTGTAATTTTGTCTAGTCACTAGCCATTGCAACGTGGTGGGTAATGTTCCAGACTGGCTTCAATAATCTATAGGAGCCAGGTTTGGAATTCCACCCTGATGTGATAAGTATTTGTCCTTAGAGAAAGATCTAAAATAATTTTGGAAGTTGTAGCTCCTAAAACTCAGATGTATTTCTGATACTCTGTCAGGAATTTTAAAGCTTTAACTATTGTGGGAAGTATATCTAGCTTTGAAATTAATACATTTTTCTATCTTGTAGCTTTATTTGCTCTCATAATTTCTTTTGTTGTTTTGTGAAAGGACAAAGAGGGTCAAGTGAAAAAGTTAGAAAGTGTAATGAATGGAAGTGCGACCATCATTAAGGGTGGCGAGGGTGACATGGGGGATAAGACTATTGTGAAAGACAGTAAAGACCAAGTGATTGTTAAAAGTGAGAAGGAAGTGAAGAAACGGAGTGAAAGTGCCGAGAGGAATAAGGTGAATGGTGAAAATAAGGGAGTGGAGGTCAAACCAGCAGTGGATGTGAAAGAGAAGGAAAAGGAATTGCAGTCCAAGAATGGGGTTGTCAGCAAAGTTGAAGGAAAGGAGTCAAATGAGGGTGAGCTGGAGGCAGATGAAGCAAAAAAGATTGTGGAGAGCATCACATATTCTTTCTCCAATGGAGAAGAGCAAGAAAGTAAGTAGCACATTTCCTCTTTCTTTACTTGGGTTCAAGATATGCTCAGTGTGAGGGTATCTGATTAAAATCAGTTGCTAGATGATAAATACTTAGTATTTTTTTGTGGAGGCACTAAAGATATATTTGTATGTGACATTGAAAATGTATGTCACAAGTTACAAACTAGAAATTAATACAGTCATGTACCCAGCAAAATAGCATTCATAATCCAAGTGTGTTTACAAAGCTTTCCTTACAAGTACCTCCTTTTATAGAGGCAAATAGTTGATGTCTCATCATCCATCCTCCACCTATCTTACCATTAAATTTTTGAATGGAATTTCTTATTAAAATCATGGTATATTTCATCTTTCCCCATTTGTACATATTAAAGTCATGGTTATGGACTAACATTATGTTATAATATGTTAATTTTTTATTGGTGCATCAAAATTTTATTGGGATTAAGCATTAAGATGACTAATTGACTGTACATTATTCAGTTATGCTTTTGAGTATATGTTGAAAATTACTTCTCACTTGATTTTTTCCTCTTCTCCTCTACATACCTACAAGGCCTTATCGCATGTCCATATCTAAATCACTTGACTCTATAAAATAGCGTTAACCATTATTAAAACACTTTAAAGTTAATATGAGTTAAACTATTTGAATGATTATTAGAGCCTGGAGTGGAAAATTGTTTGTACTCTTGGATAGCTATTTTTTTATCATTTCAGTTTTGTGAATTAAAGTTATTTGCTTCAAATATGTGAATGAGCAGTATCGTGTATTTTGTCTTTGTGTAAGGTAAGATGAATGACCATGTTTAGTGCCACTTGATTTGTATCTTATCAATATAATTTCAAAATCATCTCTTCTGTGATAACTCTGGGATGTGAGAAGCCCCATTTAATTGCAAAAACTTTTCACATAGCTGCTGTATTAGTCAGGTGTGGATATGTGGAGGGAGGCAGGAATTGATACATTCTGTGGTTCTGTGGGTGTGTCACCTTACCTAATATCCTTATGGTACATTAATATGTGTTACCATTTAATCTATTTCTGTGGGAATAATTTGGGATGGTGGCCCACCCTGCACCTCTCCTTAATCCACCCTTGATACTAGTGTACATTTTGTTATAATCATCCTTTAAGTACACTGCATTGATTCCATCTCATGTTTCAGAACACTCGGTGAATTTTTTTTATGTCCTCTTAATGTTAACCTCTAAGGAATATTCAGAATGTCTTCATTGACATTTAGTAGGTACCTGATAAAATGTTCAGTTACCACTTTCGTTTTATTGATCAATTCTAAAAATTGCTAAAAAAGAAAATCACTGGAATTGGGCAGATGATTTTATCATGAACTTGTAAATTATCCAGTCCTCATCAAAGGATGAGTCAGTCATCAAACTTACTTCATATCAACTTTGTTCAACTATTCAAGCCCCAATCATTATAGATATTATGTTGTTAGATTGTTGGCATTTTTTAATGGATTGAAATATGACATGTTTAAAATTAATATTAAAAGTCCTGAGAAGTCAAATGATGACTATCAAGCTGTAATATGTCTCAAGTATTATTAATGTAAGTATTGTCTTTAATTATACATGTTGCATGTTAATATGCGATAATGTGCTATATATGTATATTATATTAGCTACTCACTGTCCAGGGTCGGGATTGAGTGGTTCAACCAACCTATATGGTAGGCATGATATATTTTAGCTACCGTATGTGATGGTGTGCCTCAGTACATATCTATCCTTGTTTATTCTATGAGCATCTGTCTTTCCAGTGGAAGAAAGTACTCGTGACATTGTGAGGCGAGCTGCATTAGCTGTTGGTTCCCTGAAGGATACAGAGTTTGACATTCGGTTCAACCCAGACGTGTACTCTCCTGGGGTGAGGCATGTTGATCCTGATGGTGTTCGGCTTCGCAAAGAGAGGCAGTTGGTCAAGGATGCGGCAGAATTTCTCCTTACTGTACAAATACCTACCTTTGTGAGTAGTGTGCAACCTTTTGTTTTCACTCCTTTTGAAGTCTTACAGTTTGAAATTAGTTTGGGGTGGATAGCGTGACCACTTTCTTAATTTTTAATGCGGTTTATATCATGGCCTCCTTCAGTGTATCAAGTAAGTAAAGTTATGTGGGGAAAAGGAAAAACCCTATCGGGAGCACTTACGCATCTAGTAAAAAATGACTGTGGTGGTATTAGTGGCTACACAGCCACACAAGCTGCTACTCATCTGTGTTGTTATTTGTAGACAATTTCTGCTGCCAGTTTCTCTTGGGAAACAACATAATCTATCAGGCTGAGATATTCTTTCCAATGTATACCTATACAAACCTTTTTTGGGTACAAATACTAAAAAATAACCGTTTAAGCTCCTGAAATAAGGTCTTTCAATTCCTGAATTTTGGTGCCAAATAATTGCGTCTTTTGTGGATGACATTAATTGAGTTAATGATATATGTCCCAATGTAGACATAATCGTTATGTTTGTCATTGAAATTTGGAAACTTAGTTTGAATTTCTTGAACTATTTAACCAGAAAACTTTCAATTTATTTCATTCTTGCTCATTAATGCTAACTCCCATTTTTCAGATAATAGACTGTCAACTGACAGTTAATGAACTAGAAAACTTTCAATTTATTTCATTCTTGCTCACTAATGCTAACTCCCATTTTTCAGATAAGAGACTGTTTGGACCACTCGGCTGCACCCATGGATGGAACTACCCTGTGTGAAGCTATGCACAATCGAGGAATCAACGTCAGATACCTGGGTAAAATTGCTGACATGCTAGCAAATGTCAAACAGTTAGAGTATGTCCACTCTATTGCTGTAGCAGAGTTACTCACCAGAGCAGCTAAGCATATTTTCACACTCTATATGCAGGTAAATGCAATAAACCATATCTTTATAAGCTTGAACTCTCAGTTGTTATTACCTTTCCCTGTTATTACTTTTGTTTAGTTCATCTGTTGATGAGACAGGTTCTTTCTTCACAACAGTTAAATATGGTTCATATTTTCCTTTCAGTCTACTGAATTGATGTGCCTCTCAGCTGCAGTCAGCCATTTTCTCAACTGTTTCTTATCATCTAGTCAGGTTCCTCACCCACAACAAGGCACTGATGAGGTGAGAACATAAGATTAATTTATATTTGCTTTGGTAATACTTAATAGCTAAGCAAAAACTAATAATTAGGCTTTTTGAATTAAATATGTACTTCGTCTTATCGTCATGTGCAGTTATGTATAATGGACAAATTTGTATTTGGGTTGATACATACATATTTACTTGACCTGGAACTAACAATGTACTGGGTAAATTTGCTGTTTACGGGTGGTGTATGTAGTGGTGGAACCCAGCAATAAGAGATCTTGATGGGGCCCATAAAGAGAAAATTAACCACTGTACTGTATGATTGGGTATGTACTAACTAGAACTAACATTCATGTCGTACAGAAATCTGAATCAGGCTGCCCTACTTCAGCATCAGGAGCATGTATTTCACTAAATAACAAATGTGTGATGAGATACAATGGCAAAAACTAATATATTCACACATTCTTGTCACACATTGACATACATTTGTGCTGGTAATTGTATGTAAAAGTATAACTAATAATTTATTGGGTTCCCCTGGTAACACTCAAAACAAAGGTATGCCAGCCATTATTTAAAAAAAACATATATCTCATGCTATTTAACTACTGCCTTCAATCTCTTACTAGTTGAATCTCTAAATTGTTTTAATTATAACTTTGCTTTTGCATATCTTCATATTCTGTAATTTGCATATTTTTAATAGCTCCCTCAATGGAGAAAATGTATGGAAATGGTTGAGTGTAAGTAAGTTGAAATTTTTGCATCTTTGACATAGCTGAAACTTAAGTACTAGATATGTCTCAAACTCAGACATGTTACTATTTTATATATTTGAGAGTTCTTTATTTCCTGTCTATTTCAACTTTTTAAACGGCTACTCTCCAAAGATATAACTATATATAAAGCTGAAAAACTGACTCACTCACTCATTCATACAAATTCCTGAGCACTTCTAATCGCATTAGGAGGTTGAGATTTTCAGGAGAGGTTCTTAATTTTGATTTGAGTCAGGAAAAAATCGAAAAAGGTAATAAAAGTCTATTAGACTTCGAGTTATTGCAATTGATAGCATTACATGGAATTAAATGGTAAAAATGAAAAAATTTTGTGTAGATCTTTCTTCTTTCGTTCATTAAAATATGAAAGAATTGAGCTACAAGACTGATTCTTTCACAAGTATGAGGCTGAATGTTTGAAGAATCTTATTCCTGCAATTGATTCTTTCCTACCTATCGTTAAACTGAATTTTTTTATCTTTTATCTGGGGTTTTTGAAAATTTTTTCACTTTCGTTGCTATGGATATATTTCTCCATTGTCACCGGGCTGATTGTCGATTTGTGGTTTGGAACTCAGTGAGGCAGGCCAGTTTCAAGGGAGGGTTTCAAGGGATTTATGTGTTGATTAGGGGTAAAATTGGAAATGTGTAAAAAAGTCAGTTAGGCTTCAAGTTATTGCAAGCGATAGCTTTACATATATGAGTTAGGTATACTAAGTGCATGTTATTTAGTCTTCTTTATACCATTTTTCGCGCTGCTATATATACTGGGTATAATTTCTTCCTGGCCTCTACCGTAGCTTTGATGACCAATTTCAACTAAACAAGCTTCATGATATTGTAGTTTTTCATTCAAAAACATATGCAATCCATGCAGAAGATAGTTAGAGCAAAATTGAATATGAAAATTAGTATATTGAAAATCTCGATTTGGATGGAAGTTCTATAGTTAAATTCTACATGTTAGCCCTTAGTGAGTATGCTGTATTGAAATGGAATATCAAACGTAGAATTGCATGTTATATACCATCAAAAAAGATTATGATGAACTTGCAGTGGTTCCACGTTGGTTTCAGTATACTGATTATAGTATTTTTAAAAGTCGTTAATAACAGGATGAGATACACGATGTCGTTGTCGCTGGGCCGAGTGTAGATTCAAGGTTTGTAACTCGGCGAGGCGGGCCAGATCTATGTTTGATCATAGTATTTTGAGAAGTGGTAAATAACCGGATGAGATATAATATGATTTGTTCTAGAACTGTGTGGTATCCATACCTCATGGACCGGGTAATTCATTTTGAGATTTCCATAATATTCTTCTTTGCTTGCATGTAGCACGCATACTTGAGAGCTTTCATTAGTTTTGTAATGATGATACATTCATTTTTTGTTATTTAAAGAGTATCATCATATACAAACTACCCCCCTTGCTTGCAATTTGCAAGCACCCATTTACTCGTTAATTTAAAATTAAAGACAAAATTTTTGATCGTTACATTTCTACAGTGCTGTAAAAATAAATGTATGCTAGATCCAAGCATCAAATATTTTTGACGTGGAGTATCGACTTAAGGCTACTTATTGAATTATTGTGAAGAATTTGATGGCCTGACTTCCTCCTTTAAAAAATTCTAGGAATGGCCATTTTTGCAATTTCAATTTCTTACATTGGTAATAAAATCAAGCATGAGTAATTCCAGGTTATCAGACGTATGAAACTGTAGTCTCTTCAGGGTACATAACATAACATGTTTTACTTCATCGTGCTAGAAGTGACTGCAACTGAGAAAAAGAAGTTACTTTCAATGATTGCAAACACAGAAAATGCCCTATCCTGAGATTGAATAAAGGGCTGGCAAACTGTAATCTGGAAAAATAAATATAGAATACAAGTTGTTTTCAACTGATGAAACATAAGACTGTTGACTCAGAAAATATAATTTTTTTCCAAAATGGTCTAGCTTCCAATTTGGAACACTTGATATGGATTGACCCATAGGGCCAATTAAGGCTGTTGTTTTTGGGTTGGGTAGCCAGTGTCATGGAGCCTGGGGTAGGGCATGCATTATAATTATCATTTTTCCTAATTTACCTGGAATTAGAGCCCCCCTCCTGCAGCTCCCTTTACCCATCCCTGATCATGTATGAGTAGTGCATAGAGAATCATAATTAGTTAAGTGTATATGCACTTATCAGGAGGTGTCAATTACATATTTTCTGCCATATGAGGTCTTGTAAAACTGTCTTTTTGATGTAGTTTTGATTCAGGTCATTCTTTAAAAGTTAATTTTCCTTCAAATGTGTCATGAAAGAGTTAAAGGTGTGATGAGTGAGTTGTAATATCAGTAAGATAATTAGGATTGAGGTTTTAATTATGTATAAACTAAAGCTGTGCTTCATTGATAACTTGCCCGTGTATAAGTAATTTATTTTCATGAAAGTTGGTATTTCAATCGTAGCATCATTCATGAAAGCCATAGCACATGAAAACTCATTAGCTGACATTTTACTTTAAGGTAAGTGATATGTACGTACCTAAGGTCTAGTTATTGTTTGAAACAGTAATATTTCGGTGAATTTAAATGAAGGTAACTAAAATACAGACTAAATAATTTATTCTGATAAATGCAGGGAAATAAAATTTTACCCCCTGTGTATTTAACTTCTTAGTTATAATTTTTCAATGGCGAATGACATTTTCTGTTTCCATTCTCATTTTATTATCTTTTTTCCACCCTCCTATAGTTGCAGACGAAAAATGCCAAGAGACGCAACAAACGGAAGGGTCGAGGAGGAAACCCATTGGACCGGGGCAATGTGGATGAGTGGGCATCTTTAACGCCCCGATCTCTGTGGACCCAGTTGCGTACTGAATTAAAGAGCTACTATGATTGGGAATTGGCATCTTCTGTTGATGGAATTGATGCTGCACTTGAGCAATACAGCCTACAGAAAATCTCACTTCTCAGGTAGTGTTCACATCTTTTATATTGTATTTGGAAGCTACTATGTTATAACAAAGGCTCTTATATGAGGGAGGGATCAATCTGAAAATTTGGACAATTCCAATGGAATCAGAAACACAAGAACATTTTGTTCAAATTAATCCATGATAAATTGTTTGGAAAATTTCATATTTTTATAAATGATATTCTAAGTCTACTTGATGTTATATCCTTGATATATAAAGGCCATGTTAATGTCATAGTAATCATAAATGATGAAACTCTTATATAAAGTTAAAATACTGTTGGTACTTTCTCAAGCTCATATTTAAAGCATTTTAAGAAAGAAGACTTGGTGTATAATTATTGGAAAATCTAATGGTTTTAGGGCTGAAATCAAATATTTAACATGGTTAAGTATGAAAATATGTCTTCTCTTTCAGATCATTTTGTATAAAGACTGGTGTTCAAATACTTCTGCGGGAGTACACATTTGATTCTAAGAATCGATTATCCTTTTTTGAGGAGGATATTATAAATATTTTTCCTGTAGTGAAACATATTAATCCAAGGGTAAGTCTTTAATATTTTTATTTATGCTAGTTTTATGCTTATTATGAATGCATGATTTACATTTACGTTGCTAAGTGTTAATTTTGTCTATGATTTTACTTAGTAAAGACTATTATTGACATTATTTGGTCTTCTTTTCAGGCGAGTGATGCATACAATTTTTACACCACTGGACAAGGAAAAATTCAGCAGGGCTTTTTGAAAGAGGGCTACGAGTTAATAAGTGAGGCTTTAAATTTACTTAATAATGTGTATGGTGCTACGCATCCAGAGATTGCCCAGTGTTTGAGAATGTTGGCTCGGTTAAATTATGTGATGGGAGAACATGGAGAGGCCATGGCATATCAACAGAAAGCAGTGTTAATGTCTGAAAGAGTCAATGGGATAGATCATCCA
Source organism: Ceriagrion tenellum (assembly GCA_963169105.1). Taxonomy (NCBI): domain Eukaryota; kingdom Metazoa; phylum Arthropoda; class Insecta; order Odonata; family Coenagrionidae; genus Ceriagrion; species Ceriagrion tenellum. Next base: position 112,901,996 of record OY720634.1, on the reverse strand, counting down.
TACACCATCACAGAATATGTAAGGCTATTTTTCTATAAATGCTAAATGTGTGTTTATCTAAGTTCATGATTTTTAAAAGTATGTGATAATTTTAATCTTTTTTAGACGCACCTGGCATTATACTGCTTTGCCAACAGCCAAGTTAGCACGGCACTCAAGTTATTATATAGGGCGAGGTATCTAGCCTTACTTGTCTGTGGTGAAAATCATCCAGAAATAGCCCTGTTAGATGTGAGTATGAAAATAAATATTTACATTCATGCATGGTTACATATGCCGAGTTTCTAGGTTATTTTTATTGCCATATGTGCATCCTTTTGTCTATAAATTAAATCAGTGCTAATAGATTAATTAAGTTGTAAGACTTGAGTATCTCAGCTTTAATTTTTTTAACTATGGTTATCCTGGCTCTATGCGTGGCTTACATTACTATTAGTGATGGGTAAAATTAATCAACTCTGGATTCAAATTTCCTATTCATGTCCAATCTAAAACACATTGAATCTATATCCAATCTAAAATATATCAAATATATACTTGAATCGAAATCCTGCTTTAACTTAATTATATTACCCAGATCATTCTCATTACCAACACACAAATAATGATGTACTTTAAAATAAATTCAAATCTATTTTTAAATTTCCTTTTAAATTAATGAACCTACAAGTTTCCACCAGAACCTACTAGGTTTTCCCTTCATCTAAAATCTAATAATTTAGCTTTTATAAAGAAAGCAATAAAACTAGACAAATTTTTTTCACCATAAAGTCTTTTACTTTCTCAGTTATTAATAAAGATTAATAGTTAATAGTGCTGAATATTTCTAAAGTATGCTTGTGCATTCTTAGTTATTTCTAATAATGGTAAATTCTAGGCCCCAGTCATATTGTTCTGAGAAGGGTGAATAAATGCTAAAATGGTTGCTAGAGTAGATCTATTGTGTATTCTAGCAGTACATATAGGTACTGTGGTCAGACTGTGTGAGCAGTACTTCATCGCAAATATAATAATATGTACCAGTCTTTATGAAGTCCGTTGCTATTCTCAGTACAAGGATGCACAAAATCACAGTAAGGATATCACAATGAAATACTTTACATACAGTCATTTACTAAAAGTTAAATTACATTGGACTGGCTTTTGTTTATAATCCACCTTCTTACTTCTGATCGAAAAGTTTTGGTGCGTTGAGTTGCCTTAGTATCATTGCCCAATGCATTATACAAAACTATTCCTTTACAAAATACAGAGTTTTGAATCCCAGCTTTTTTCATGTAGGGAATGTGAATATCATGTTTAGCTCTAGTGGCATATTTATGAATATCATAATTGGTGATAATCAATTTTGTCAAGTTAGGTGGTAACTGTCCAATTTTGATTTATGAATAAAGTTTATGACTTCAAAGTCCAACATTTGTTGGATGTTGAGCCAGTTTAGTTGCCCAAGCATGACATCAATCTTGGTATACTTATCACATGTAAGTATAAATCTCATACCTCTATTTTGTAAAGTTTGTTATCTTCGTGCACAATAACCTTTCATCAAAAAAAAATGGTTGTTTTTATAATAAATAATAAAATGACTCTTGAGATAAAGCAAGTTATTTTTTTGCAATTTTCTCACATGTAGTCAACATGTTCGGCAAACCTTAATTTCCTATCAGTTATCACTCCTAGATATTTCATACTTTCCTTATACTTGTCCACTTCACCATGAATGAAAATGTTCATTTTCATGTCTGTAGCCATTTGATATTGAGAGTTGACCCCAAGAATCATTGCCTTTGATTTATTAGCATTTAATTTTAGTTTGTTAACATAAAACTATTCACTAAGTAGGATCAAGTCCTCATTCAATGTATCTATAAGATAGTTTACTTCAGTACCATGATAGTATATCACAGTATCATCTGCAAATAAGTGATATTTGCACTTTCTCAAAGCATTTCCTAAATCATTTATATATAATATAAACAGCAAGGACCCCAAAAGACTGCCTTGGGGCACCCCATGCACAACATCCTGTTTGGCAGAGATCACCTTTCACAATCTGACTTCTATCAAGAAGATAGTCTTCCAGCCACTTAATTGCAATCCCCCAAAACCTTATATTTCCAGCTTCTATATTAATCTTTTCCTGTGAACTGTTTCAAAAGCTCTTTTTAGATCTAAAAACACCACACCAGCCATTGCGCCACTATCAATACTTTCCTTACAGTCATATATCACATACTGAAGATCTCTTTCACAGCTATGGCTAGTTCGAAATCCAGATTGATACTCTGATAAGATTTGTTTTTTACAATAAACCAACCATTTGATTATACACTACTTTTTCCACTATCTTACTTATTGCACTTGACATATTTATAGGTCTAAATTCCTCCATATTTTTTGTCCCTGATATTTTCCTATTTGGGGCAAATGTTGACCTTTTCCATTTGTCTGGAACAACCCCTATTCCCAAGGACGTGTTCACTATGTTAATTATTTGTTCACCCATAACATCAAAATGCAATTTGATATAGTTAGCATTTACCTTATCTGGATTTCATTTGTTGGGCTTAGTATTAATTACATTGTATAAATACTCATATCAGGTAATATGAAGTTTTACATTTTTTTGCATTCAAAATTTTTATTAAAAGTATCTTTACACTTTTGTACAGAGCTCATTACATCATTTATGCTTTCTGTAAAAATATTCATTGAAAGTATTTACCAATTCACATTAATCTGATATACACTCATCCTTGAGATAAATATCAGTATACACTTCAGACTTCTTACCACCAACTTTTTTATTGTCTTCCACATTTGTTTTGGGTCCCTACTATTGAGGTCTATTTTTTGTTCATAATACTGGCATGTTCCTGTCTGACTAGTTGAGCCACCTTATTTCTTTATCTGTTTCCCATTGGCTTCTTTATATATTTCCCATTTCCTAGCATCTTTACTCTCTCTATACATTTTATACTTACTGTATCTATCCTTTATTGCTTCATGTATTACATGATTAAACCAACTCTTACCACATCTTATATTGACAGCTCTCATTGGCATATGCTTGTCTGTTATATTCATTATTTGATTATAAAAGTTATCATACTTCAGATTCAAGTCTCTTTCCCTGTGGAAAAATTTAGTACCCTTTAAATCAGCCTTTAACGTATTAACATCATAATTTTTTGATCGACTAAAACTTACCTTTTACCTTTATCTTTCCCCTTATGCATTTTTATTTATATATATATATATATGGTCAGTGATTATCGGCAAATCCATAATACATGTTTCCAAGTCATCAGCATTAGTTGCTTCTAAATTATTTTAATTATTATTTATTAGACATTAAGCAAGCATTATTACATTGCAATAGTCCTCTTCATATATCAAAAATAACAAATAATCACATCACATAAAATAATCAAAAAACATTACACTTCATAAAATCATCAGTAGCGTAGAAGGCTTTTGATACAAACCACCTGTGTAAGACATTTTTTAATCTCAAATATGTTACAGTTCCAGGCTCTTAAGGTAAAGTGTTAAAAAAATTTCAACTTCATCACATTAAATTGATTTTGAGTTTTTGATAACCTGAACTGAGGTATGATGATTACGTCAAATTCGGAGAGATGTTAGAAGCTTCATTCACGAAATTCATAGCCACAATGAAAAACGAGAGCACCGAAGTATCATGGAGATATTTTTTAAAATACTACGTAAAGGTCCAGAAGGAATACCTGCACTCATGCTGAAGGAGTTAGCACCACAGATTGCACCATTCTTAGAAATTATATTTAATAAATCATTATCCGAAGGCAAGGTGCCCCAAGACTGGAAAATAACCGTCTTTCCGATATTCAAAAAAGGAAATGGAAGTGACCCAGGAAATTACCGGCCTATATTGCTAACATCACTTTTATGCAAGACCCTCGAACACATTGTCGTTAGTAATATAATGACATTCCTTGATGATCGTAACTTCTTACATAGTAGTCAGCACGGCTTCCATAAGGGCAGGTCCTGCAAAACACAGCTTGCGCTCTTCCTTCATGATATCATCAAATCAGGTGAATCAATTAAGCCAGTCTATGTGATATTCCCTGATTTCAAGAAGGCATTCGACAAGGTTCCTCTAAAAAAACTCACATATAAATTGCAATCATGCAGAGTTAATAGAAAAATAGTTAATTGGATAAGTGACTTTCTCAGTGATCGAAAACAAAAAGTAGTTGTTGATGGTTTTAGCTCTGATATGGTCAAAGTCACTTCCAGTGTTCCTCAGGGCAGTGTGATTTGCCCTCTTTTATTCATTATTTATATTAATGGCCTAAGTTCGAGTTAGCAGTAAATTAAGATTATTTGCAGATGATACAGTTATCTACCATGAAATGAGCAAAGACAGACTTTGAAGCTCTATCATCAGACCTTAGCAACGTTCATTCGTGGAGCCAGGAGTGGGGGTTAGAATTAAATATCAGCAAATGCACCACAGTTCAATTCCTGCGAAAGTCATCACAAAAATGGCATACCTATACTGTGGGTGGAGTAAACATAAAATCTTTAGAGACAGTAAAATATCTTGGAATTACCTTAACATCTGATATATTATAATATAATTATATAATTTATTTTCTTTCATTTAAATAATAATAAATTAAGAAATATAATTAAAAAATATAACTCGGAAATGAAAGCTCTAGGTGGGCTCCAAGGTTGAAACCTGAACTGAGCCACCAGCATTTGTTCAATGTTCCCTTCATATAAGCAGTGATAGATGTAATTACAAATTAGAAATACAAAATAAAAAAATTACATTAAATATAAACATAAAACATAAAAACACAGCCTTGAATCATTTTTTTAAATTTTCAAGTTGTATTTGGTTAGTTATAAATAACGGACTTTTAAGAGTGAAGAACAAAAAACAAAGAACCACAACAATATTTGAACACATTCAACGTTTTCATTAAACAAAGAAACTATCTTAAACATGTAAAAATTTTACAATAATATTTGGAGAAAAATGTACAATTTTGTATAATCTTTAACATGAAATTCGCATAAGGAATCAGAAAAAAGATTCAAAATTTTTATGGGATAGCAGCCATTCTTTAACCATTTTAAAAATATTGTACCAGATTTGCAACTTTTTATTATATTTGTTAACGAATTGAAAGTTTTAGGTCCCATGTACAGAAACGATTCTTTATACAAAGTTATTCTTGGTTTGGGTAGTATATAATCCAAATCATTTCTTAAATTATACTGACATTTGCCTTCAACACCTGGCATATTTCCACTTCTAGCATAAAATATTTGCAGGACCTTATAGATATACAAATGTCTAAGTGGTAATATTACAAGGCTTACAAATAATGGATCTGAGGGAGCATAGTAGTCATTTGACGTTATAATTCTTATTATTTTGTTCTGCAATACTAGTGCATGTTTTAAGGTGTTCATATAGGTACCTCCCCAGCAGATAATGCCATAGTTAAGCTTAGAATGGACAAGAGAATGATATATCGTTCTTTGGAACTGAAGCGGGCATTTATTGCGAATGCAGTAAAATTTGGATAGGGCATTCCTAAGACATTTGTTTACACTATTGATATGCATATCCCAACATAATTTATGGCCCAAGGTCACTCCCAAATATTTTAATTCCTGAACACACTCTATGACAAAACAATTGCACTTATTGCCAGTACAAGTCAATGTGTGATAGGACAATTTGCAATTAAAGGAACATGCATTGTTACTTATTTCAAAGCACATAAGTTTAGTCTTTTCACTGAGTTCCAGTTGGTTAAAATCGAACCATAATCTTAAGAAATGTAAATCTTCTTTAGTAAGGGCTTCAACATCGTCCCATTTAGGGGCACTGTAGCAGAGGGCCACATCATCTGCAAATGATGTTAATTTTCCATGCAGTTTATGCTCACACAAATCATTGATATATATCAAAAATAAAATGGGCCCTAAGACAGAACCTTGGGGAACTGTTGCCGCCAGAGATATAAAGTCACTGTAATGTTCATTTATTTTTACACACTGGAGTCTTGATGACAGGTAACTTTTAAACCAGTTTAATGCTATTCCACGTATACCTGCATGATTAAGTTTTAAAAATAGCACTTCATACGAAAGTGTATCAAATGCCTTTGAGATATCTATATATAACCCCATTGTTAACCCCATATTGTGGGGATTACACTTACAGAACATATGTGGTGCAGCATTAAAGAAACTAGGTTTTGTTAAACGTATAATAGGAAGGTCCTCCAGTGAAAAAGTCAAAGAGAGATGCTACTTTGCTCTGGTTAGGCCACACCTCAAATATGCCACGAGCATTTGGGACCCTGGTCAAATAGATTTAGCCAAAAAAATTAATAAAATACAAAGGAAAGCAGTGGGTTTTGTTAAAAACTGCGACGAGCGTACATAGTGTCTCATAACTTTTAGAGGGATTAAGGTGGGAGCCCCTAGAGACTCGGTTTGCTTGATAAATTCAGATCTGATATTTTTCAGAGTGACATATAGAATATTATTATGACTCCTCACTACATCTGTAGGTCTGACAGATGCAATAAAATAAGAGAGATACTCTGTTGAACAGATAGGTACAAAAACTTGTTCTTTCCACGAGCAATGAGCGACCAGAATAAAAATTGAGCTCCCCTAAATACAGCCTATAGTACATGTCACCATTTCATCTCCAAAAAACGTACACTTTTACACGGCTGGTGACCTAACACCCCCTGCTACACGCCAAAGTGGCGGCTCGCAGGGTATTATGTAGATGTAGATGACAAGTTTAAGTCAATAATGTTTTCACTTTGTAATGATACCCTAGTGTATTCATTAATGAGCTGTTTCAGCCCACTATCTTTAAAACGTTTTTGTAAGCTATTAGTATATACAAGTACCTTTTTTCAACCTATTTATGTTGAAACCCCCAACAATATTTGCCTTCTCCCATTGCTGGCTCTTTCATCCAAGTAATCATATAAGACATCAATAAAAATTTTGTGGGAACTGTTTGGTGAGTGATGAACACCAGTTACTTCATACAATTTACTGCCAATTTCTACCAGTATTGCTAGTAACCAGAAATTCTTATCTTTTTTTCTTTACAGTCAAGTTTCCTACATGATACATCCTTCCTTACACAAAACTCCTGTCCTGAACTCCAATCCTGAAAACTTAAAGTCCTGTCTAATTTTATTTCATTTCAGGAATGACCCAACTAATTTGTGTGTCATATGCTCATTTCACTGCATCTGCCTTTATGTATAAGTATGTATTCAATTTTTATTTCAGAGCAATATAAGTCTGATCCTTCATGCTGTTGGGGAGTATGAACTGTCATTGAGATTTTTAGAAAAAGCACTTGCACTGAACATACGATACTATGGAGCCAAATCTCTCAAAGTTGCAGTTTCATATCACTTAGTGGCAAGGACGCAGTCATGCATGGGAGATTTCAGATCAGCTTTGCAAAATGAGAAGGAAACATACACCATCTATAAACAACAGGTATAATACATATAATGAAGTCAATTAAAACTCCTGTCACATGCTAATATCAATCAGTTATCCAACTCAGATAAATTTTCACACCCAGCTTCAAAAGTTTCACATTGTTGGCATTTTGTATTGAAGAGCACAATCAGGTTTTGGTGCCAATTTTTAGGATAATCTGAGGTTTATCAGGATCCCTGCATACAATTTTTATTTAAATCCTTCTAAGTGTCATTAAACCCCTTAAATATCTTGGTTTCCTCATTAACTGTGATTTCTTTTGGAATATCACTGATTTTTGTGCATTGGTCAAAATTGCCCTTCTGTTTTATATGGGGAAAACCTGGTACAAATATTTGTATTAGATTAAGTTTGGAGATTAAACGAGGAGGGAGGGAGATCAGATTAGTGGGGTTGCTGGAATGCTGGCATCCTATCCTGAAGGCCTAGGTTTGAATCCTGGCTGTGGCTTAGGTTTTTCAGTTGAACCTTAATCCCTATGTGGGGATAAATGGTACAAATTAATTTCATGTATAGTAATCAATCCTGTGGGTTATTGCTGTGTCCAAGTGGTGGGATGTTAAAATGTGGACCCATTGTTGCTCTCAATAAAGAACAGGCTAATGTAGGTGCTGGGTTTCAATCCACCTTTTTCTATTCCTCTAATAATTCTTCCATTACCAGTGTGTCTACTCAAAGATTCAAGTTGTGAAGTTTTCACTTGGTGGAAGGCCGACATTGTAGTACACGAAACTGTATCTTCCACAGAATTATTATTACCAGCACAACCAGTTTTGACGGTCACCTCGGTGTACCTGATGAAGGCATAACTGCCAAAAGCGATTGTGCTTGTAATAATAAATCTGTGGAAGACACAAAGTTTTGTATACTACTGTACCAACTCATCCTTAATGGTGTAAATAACCTCAGTTGTCTGTAACCTCCCCTTTCCTCTCCACTCAAATTGTCATGTAACTAAACAGCAATGATGTTAATCAATGATATTTTTATTTCCTTGAAGTTGGGAGAAGATCATGAGAAGACACGAGAATCATCTGAGTGCCTGCGTCACCTAACGACACAAGCTGTGGTGCTTCAAAAGAAGATGAATGAGATATGCAATGGGAAAGCTGGTGCAGGAGCTTCCCTCCCCCCAATCCAGATTCAAGCACCTTCCATGGGCAGTGTATTAGATATGCTCAATGTAATCAATGGTATCCTCTTTGTGCAAATCAGGTAATTTGTGTTTTTTGGCCTTTTTTCTATTGCTACTCCACTACTTATTGTCCAGCTGCGAACAATTCACCTTGTATACAGCTGATGAAATAAGTGTGTTGATAGAAAAGTAATTGTCTCCTCCATATGTTTGCTCTTTAATATGTATGTAATTATAAATGTGTGTGCATTTTGTAGATATTCAGCAAGGTCTCACTCAAGCAAAATTTGGCTTTTTTAATTAACTTTAGTTTTCAAACCATCTTGTTGCAGTACTTGTATGTATAAAATGACCATCTAGTAGAGATAACTGCGTCAATGCTCTCAGATATGCTTCTATTTCCTCGTATGAGAGCTGTCCATGCCCACCTTCATAAATAATATGTATTCTCCAGCTGTCTGGTGATTGCTCAGAAGTATTAATTGTCTGAAACCACTTTCACTTTGATTCTCCTTAATGGAACTTTGTTCCCTCCTACTAATGGGTCATTTTTACCAAATGGACTATTTTTATATCACTTCAAATTAGGGATAAGTTGATTCCGATTCCATCGATTCTTATCCCTAATAACAGGTGGGATATTGAGATACCAGTAGCGTAAGACTATTATTTAAATTCAAGTATTGGCTGAAATAAAATAACAAAGAGTATTAAGTTGCTCAAAAAGTATATTTATTAACAAATAGCAAATATATCCTCAGCTTTACATTTAGGTAGATAATAAGTACAAATTGAGGGCCTACACCCAAAATTACTGAGACAAATATGATGTGATAAATGAAATTTGATTTGAATGTATATCTGTCTGGAATCAATGGGATCAGAATCGACTTTATGCGGTCGATTCTCGATACCAATTCTAATCCTGAGAATCGGTGGAATCTAGAATCGACATTTGGATTCGACTCATCCTTACTTTAAATGAAATACCTTGAAAAATTTTGGTCAGCTGTATCATCATTTAAATGCTTGCTTTCGAACATAAAAGTCCTTGTGAACTGGCAGTTTAACTAAAGTAGATGCAACCCTTGGTTTGCTGGCAACCAGAGATGAGCTGGACTGATTTGTGTACTATTTACCACTAAAATATACTATTTTTTGTGAAGCCTGGGTAGTGTATGTTCCAAGAAGACTATGATGACATTACACTTAATGTTAGGTTATTCTTCTCGCTGTATGCAGACAACATCACAAATTTCATTTGAATGACTCACTTATTCACTTTGACACAAAACTGAAATAATTTGCCATGTAACTGTGAGATCATTTCAACTTATCTATGTATGTATTTCAAAAACTGAAATAGTCACCTATGCACTTTGCTTAATTTTCAGAGGATCTCATTATTTGAGGAAATTGTTTTAGTGGACTACATGATCAGTTTGATTTCTGGGATCCTGTAAATAACCTGCTAAATACTGGAAGTGAATTGTTCTCACCAGTTAATATCACAGCCATGAATTTGCTGCTGTGGATGACTTGAATTTTAGTGGTGTAGCACTTTTTCTTGGGGTAGGTTTCAACATGGAAATATTTTGTACTCTTACAGAGATGGCTCTGTCAACACTCTATGGCACACATCTTTCTTCATAAGTTATCCTAGGAGGTTTTCATATATGGTGTTGAAGTTAGCTTTGATTGGCATACATTAGGTTATCTACTGTTAGGTAGCATTATGTGGTGCTTAACGATCTTAGCTGAAAGTTAAGTGAATATGTAGTTCACAAATTTGTTTGCTGCAAGAATTTAAAAATATAAGCTTTTTTCTTATAAATGATCAAAAATTTATCTGTATCCATTTTGATGGCTTGATGCAAAATTAACACACACACAATACTGTTGTGGATACAATATTCTTGTCCTTTTTTTGCTTAATGCAAATCAACTGTCGGCCCTGGTGGCAGCGGGGTAAAGTCCTCGCCTGCTAACCCAAGGGTCATTGGTTCGAGTCCCGCCTGGGTGGAATATTATCTGCCCAGGACATGGGTTTCTGTGTCTTGTCCGTTGTTACTGTTGTTCACCCGACGTAAAATGGCCTAATGTGCTGTATTCAGGGCAGTGAAAATATATAAATAAATATAAATAAAAAATAAACTCGGCTTTAGATCTGCTTTGAAGTGTGCTACCTAGTGCACTTAAGCTGATGGAAAGCTCCTATAAATACATTCAGAGCGATACTGAACTTGAAATCTGTATCGAACATATTAATATCGATGATATAGTGTGATTTACTCTTAACCCTTTGCTGCTTAATTCTTGTACATCTGAATGAGTTGAGATCAGGTGTATCCCAAGTAGTATTACATCTCTGAAGTCTGTATTAGATAATAGTGCATTTGATAGGAGTGCAGCCAATTATTAAACAAATCCAATAGCATTTGGGGAAGGGAATCACATAACCGAAGAATCCATGATGGTGGCCTTAGTAAAAATTATAAAATCATGGAAAAATTGTTTACTTACATTTTCTTTCCAATTTTAAATCAGTATACTTCAACTATACTATTATTTTGGACAGACTCAAGTGGTAAATTTACTGCCTGGCAACGATGGTTTAGAAGTACATATGAATGTAGAACAATTGCAACCTAGAGCCATTCAATTCAGTGAAAAGGTTAGGGAGGATGAGATTGTTGCTTTTGGTTCTTTCCTCATAAAAATGTCAAATGTATTTTAGTGGTTTTTCTGGGCATGGTGAACTCATTTGTTCTTTCTTTTGTCTTTTTTGTTAGTTGAAGGCTACATCATCAAATTTTTATTTGAATGATAAAGGCATAATATGATGACTGCAAAATTTACATCACTTGTGCCATCTTGTCTTAATGGGTTTATTTTTCTCTGCACTATTTGCAGTCAGCAAGATATTGAAAACTTCAAAGCTGAAATTGAAAAAAGGCAGATGAAGGAATCATCCCCAACGCCATCGATTGAGGATAAAGAGAATGGGAGTGCATCAATCAAGTCAAGTTGAACAGCAATCTGTGGTGCTTAGGACATTTGAGAACTGTGTGTTAGAGGGTGGAAACGAAACAAGAGGGCATGGGAAGTTTTTGGGGCATGTGTACATGAATAAGAGAGTAATGACTGCCTAGTTATATTTTTTTGGCACCTTTGGAGTGACTGCATTTGTTTGTGGATAGCATGTGCAATTGATTATAAGTGTGCTTTTGAGAGTTGTTAGACTTTGCTCACGTAAAAGGGAGTGGACTGTGTGCATTTTTGCAGTTGCCGCTTGGGAAATATGATTCAATGATGAACGTATTATGGTGTAATGGAAGTTATCACCTCATGGTGTGGAAGGCAATGTGTCTGTGTGTTATTTGTGCCCTTAAAGAAAACATCTTTTCCACTCGATGAGAAACTTTTTGAGAAAGGTTTGACTTAATATATGACAAACCTTCATACGTCCATCCAGTTGTGGTATAAGGTTGTTGCTCGAATCATAATGACTCATATGATGATGATGGAGTGATATTTAAGAAAAAATGGCCTTCAGCCCATTCAAGACTACTAAGTAAGGTGGCTCATTGACTACCTTAGTGCTTCGAAAAGGAATGGAAATGGTATATTAATGTTAACGTGGCATATGACATCATATTCAGTTATTCTGGTTATGCAGAGATGTGTCCATTACTGATGTGGTAACCTATTATATTTGCTAGGTTTGGTTGCACGACTGGATTTCTGTTGCCTTACAAGAGCGAGAAAAAATTTAGGTGATGCAGCATTTCTGGAGAAATGTTGTATTTCAACCGAGTAATTTTTTTTTCCTCGTGTAGATTGTGATGTAAATGATGGTTCTTGCTTCCGTGAGTTGAGGCTAGATAGCTATGTTGTTATCATTGCTAATATGAGTTGTTGATGTTAATGGATCTTTTTGCCATTCTAAAGAATTATGCAATGCTTGCAATGCAAGTTACCTACTGAATATTTGGGGAATTCGGTTTAGTTAAAGATGGCATTACAAAATGTCTCAGAGGAGTTAGTTGTTTTATATTTTCAGGTATGAGAAATGTAGTATTAACATTTTCAGAGTAGACACATTACTCGGTAGTTTTAAAATGTAACTTTTGTCATTTTCTGGCAAAAGACAAATCAAATTGGAGGTTTATGTAGTACTCTTTAAAAAATAGAATGCATACTCAAATTGGTAATTAGTGAAAAATATGATGGGAAACAGTTTTAGAGCATGTTATCCTGATGAAGTTATTTTAGCCACAAAACAAGCTTCAGTTTTCTGGAAATTGACATAATTGGAAAATGTTGCATTAGTGCTGCCATGTAATGAAAGTTGGCTGAAGTTGATAGTGAGCTGTCGTGAGAATGATTGCTGTGTGCACAGTGGATGAGGACAGAGTATCCTAAGAGGTCACATCTATATCATGTAACTGCAAAAAAATGGCTACTACATCATCCTTCTTTACTGCTGTCTTCTCTTGTATATTGTTTTCATTGTACCCTCATCATTTCTGCCATTATATCTTAAAATTACATAGACCAAGTATAGTTTTGTAGTCCCATTTATAGAATAAATTTGTTATGTAGGTTCATGGTTACATGAACTTATGAAATAAACCATTCTAGTATTTTTGTAAGCACGTTTGTTGTGTGTATGTGTTGTGTTAGAGGCCATCCTGTAGTCAACATTCCAGGTTTAAAATGCCAAATTTGTAGAATTAGGTTTGTAATTCATTTCCATCAGCTCAGATTTTCATTGATTTAGCAGAAAGTTGCCTCTTTGGGATAGCATTTGCTCTTGGAATACTTCACTCATGCTCCTTGCACTAGGTCACCGCTGTTGAAAGAATTCTTTATGTTCCTAGTCTTCCGGTCTAGTGCAATTGGCATGACTGATACGAATCATTGGTTATGATTAATTGCCATTTTTCGCCACTTCTGCAGCATTCACTGTCAAAAGAAATGGTTCAATGCATCCACATTGTGATGTTTTGACAGTTTTTGTGAGACCAATGGATATCTTGTTGTTAGCACTAATAGAATCACCTTGCATGTTTTCCTTTATGGCTTCTTGGATTGCATGTATTCACGTGCATTTCCCAGTGTGCAAAAATATTTTTTTTAAGTCAAGAGAATTGAAAAATATAAAATTTCACAATAAACAAGTGGTTTTCATTTGTTAATATAATTAATTTTCATTGGATACACATTTTTCTGCAAAACTGTAGGAACTAGTTCCTACTAATGACCATTTAGTGGCCGTATCTTCTTTATTAAGCCTTGTGCAATCATATAATTTGTAGTCAATTTTTATTAATCAATGTTTCCTTTTTTTCTTATTTTTCTAAGTACATAGTTTCCTTTTTGTTTAGTCTTAGCATCTACTAATGTGAATCATAGCACCATCGTTAAATATCATTACATCATCAGGTCTCTCTCCAAGGTTTTATTGTAGAAACATTCAAGCATCGTGTGACATTTTCACATTTTTTCTCTGTTATGAGAAAGCCCCAAACATTTTCTCTAACCAAAATGAGGGGGAAGTCATGTTGTTTTTAATGAAATTATTTTAATGAAGCCACTAAGCCATTGTCTGGAGAAGTAATTTTGGCCTAGGATTTCAACTCTTAAAGTCAAACTCCCAGTACCCCAATAAAAACCTTAGAACTCCCAGAGGGCCCCTAATTGAGATAATAGTGCCTGTGTGAAAACTGTCTCTGAAAGAATTGAGACTGGAATTTTATACATACATATAAAGATGAATTTTTCAACATGCCGACTAATTGCATGATTTTTACCATTTATTTCCAATCTATAAAACATTAAACTTAGAATGAAAGCATCAATGTTTAAAAGCCACAACAGTTGTAACAAAATGAATGAGGCCTTGGCAGTTTTAGAACACCTGTAATTTGGTGGCAGTGAAGGTATGAAAAAGTACTGATAAAAGCCTGAAAACCAAATAGCAGAACTTACACTAGGTCAAGGTACAATCTCACATTAACATCGAGTCCTTAACTTGAGGCTGAACTATCATGTAATGCGCATTCTGAGTTCGTGCCTTCCGAGTAACACTCCAAGGTCACCAGATGTAATGTGTATTGTTAGTTCATAAAAGAAATACATGTTTGCTCGTGGTAAAAACTGATACAAAAAATCCACGATCCTGAGGAAACCGAATCGGGATGAAAACCAAGCAAGGCAAGCGTCTAGCTTGCTCAGGTATATAGCTTGCAGCATAAATTTCCTCCACGGAAGCGAATTTTCGCTTTTTAGACACCATAACACCTCTGGGGGAGAAGGCAAGATGTGATATGGCTCTGGATGGCTCAGGGTCCCAGCAGGAAATTACAACAGAAACCTCTCAGACTCGATGATCAAGTCAAATGATTTTTTTCATGGCAATTTTCAACCCTTGGTGTATAAGCACCCGTGCGTGTAACTTCGAACCACATAATTTGTCAATGCAATGATTGGAAATTTGTCAATTCGTCGTTATACAAACGCCAATGTTGGGTTTATCCACCACGACAGTGGCTTTGTAAGCGTGACTATCGTCTCATGTGCTACAATGTAGACTTTAGGAGTGGACATCTATAATCCTTACCAAATATCCGTGGAGCCACTCGAGTCTCCTGACCTCCCCAATGACCCACGGGTGGGATGTTAGCAAAGAGGCGGTCTTTCGTTTCCATTCGCATACGAATCTTAATGCACGTCAACGTCCACCCCTCTATCCCCACATCACCTCCCTTGTGTCGAAGGCCCCATCTCCTGCCGCGCCGCCCAATAAAATCGCCCAAACAGCGTGACATATTGTGACAGGGACTGGGGGACGAAAAAAATAAATTATTTGACCAAGTTCATCAAAAGGGTTGAAGTCTCTTGATCTTGGAGGATCTTGGCCATTGTCTTCCATATGGACTACTGGCTGAACTGAAAGTACCACGCAAAAAATTCTGGGGTTCTAATTCATCATCACTGGCAGAAAAAGTTGTAACGAACAAGGAAAAAAGTAATACTTATCCAAATAAAAAATTTTTGCTTTCCGTTACCTTTCCAAAGTGATAGGAAAGCAAACGGAAAGCAACTTTACTTTCCGGTTGCCTTCCATTGCTTTCCGGTTGTCTTGCGTTGTGGAGGGTTACTTTCCATTTGCTCTCCAATTCTTTTCCCCTACCTGATTGCTTTCCGCTTCCTTTCCATTTGCTCTAATGGAAGGCAATCGGAAAGCAGTTGGAAAGCAAAAATTTTTATCTAATTTATATCTATTTATATATATATATTTTCTTCCACCAATAATTATAAACTATTTCCTACGATGTACAATCGCAAATCACTCGCCAGCGGACCAACATCGCATGCATGCTATAGATATACCCAGGAGAAGGTTATCCATTAAACTATAGTTGAATATTATATAGATATATAGAACAGATGCAGCTCACATGTGACGGATAGTGAACTGAAGACCGCTGTACTTCAGCTGGGAATTAGTTTTGGGGTGAGTTGCGTGAGGGTAGAAAGCGGTGGAAACTTTCCACTGGGAAGTAACGAAACGGACAGTCGGACGGTCAAGATAGACAAAAGGGCCAGTTAGTTCTGCTCGTGAAGAAGTTTACCTACCTTTTATCGTTTCTTAACTTTTCCTTAGCGATATTTTTTACCACTGCAACAAAGAAGTTCGATGCATGCACCCATGGGTTCCTCCGCAATATTCACGGTTAGCGTATATTGCGTCTATTCGTGCATGTGTGCACGGAGGATGAGAAAAAGTCTCCAAGAGGTGCACCGGTTTAACCATATATTGGACGACAATTCCGCGACAGTTAAATGGAGTTGAAGATCCCACATTGCAGCCCACTCTGGAAGGAGCAAGAATTTCACTTTCCTCGTGAGGAAAGTTTTGTAAGCGGTAGCGAAAGGATACATAATTTGGCGCTCAACTAGGAGAAATCCGGTGGCCAGGTGCGTTTAATTCACTTTATTCACTTTGATGAAGGAATGACGGCCATGTGAGGAGTATTTCAATTACTTAAATTATAATGTCACATTGTACTTAACCTTAATCCGCCGTGCATGATAGATGCAGTCATTCAAGTTAAATGGGGTTCAATGGGTGACAGGTGAACAAGAGGAGGGAATATCTATCTAATCGTCTACTGCGTAGACTTTGAATATGTTCAAAGTCCACTGCAGCATTCGTCCGTATACCAAGCGTGCCCGAAAAGTCACTTAAAATTTTTCTGCTCACTGCCCCCCGTGTTAGTAGGAGCTCTCTAAGTTTAATGGAGTCCCATGTGTAATAACGAGCAGAAGGGCACCTATCCGATCATTTAATGAAGTGTTCGTCCGCATTGGGCGTCTAGTTGTGAAGGACTCAGTAATGCCGGTTCAAATATATATATAGATATATCTGTCTACGAGCTGCCTCTTCGGTTCCGGTCCTGCGTTCCTGTGGCTCCCGGACTGTAAGGCGTAGCTGTCTGTTTCATGTCCTATCCTTCCCTCACCACTGTGTTCTCCTATATTTTTCCTTAAGTTGCCCTATTCCTTCCCTTCTGCCTAACTTGCTACTTCCCCTTTCCATGCCTTCTTTCGACCCTGTTACCGCTTGGATCCATACTATTAAAAAACTATGCTTCAAGTTAGCACAGTTCACTTGTCACTCAGAATTTCTCTCCATTTGCCTCTCCCTAGGCATTTTTCCCAATGGCCTCACCATCAAACTCCCTATTTCCGGCCTCCCCCTCTTTACGCCTGTTCTTTCACTCTCACGCCTACCAGCTCTCCTATAACCTCTGTCACTCCGTGTTCTTGCACTATCATGCTCTGGTCAATCAATACCATTCCCGTATACATTCCCTCATCAATGTCATCAGTCTTTGCAGCCCCCACTGTACCCTAGTATCCAATGCATACTCGACTCTGCCCTTCGCGTTCTTTCCACTAGACGCGCTAAATCCCTTCGCAAACTTTCCTCCCTCGTCCTTTCCTTTCTTATTGTTAGTAACGGTATTTCCCTTCCAACGCAGTTTGCGATCCCCCCCTCCACAGCCACCCTTGTACTCAGCCAAACCCGACCTCGCCACATGTTTCAGCCTCCCTCCCCCCCGCCTCCTCCGACGTCATTGGTTTTCCCGAAACGCACTCTTCCAAAAAATCCTCCTCCTCCCCCAACATCCTCCACCGACAATACAGCTGAGCTACCAGAACAAGTGGTCAACCTTTCGTCCACCCCTCTCTCCCGCGACGAAATTTCTGTTCTGGGCTCAGTTTCTCTCCCACTCCTAGAATCAATCCCATCGCCATGCTCTCCGACGCCATTCTCTTCTGCCGCCGACTTAAATGGAAGCTTTTCTTGGAAACGCGGCCCTCTCTTTCTTCTTCCTCCAACCCCCCGGACTCTGCTCTCTCTAAATTCAAGCCTCCTTCACCATTTGAACCCAAAACCCTTCTTTCGAACCATCCTTTAGAAATTTTCACTAACCTTCTCCTTTCCAAACTCTCTGAACCCTCTTTTCTCCACTCCCTTAAACCTACTCCCAATCTTTCTCCCTCTGAAATTTCTGCCCTGAAAAGCCTCACCCGCAACCCTAATGTTGTCATTACTCCCTGCGACAAAGGCTCCACGGTAGTCGTACTTAACTCTTCTATCTAAATGAAGCTCTCCGGCAGTTGTCCGACGTCTCTTCCTACCAGCCCGTCCAAAATGATCCCAACCCTACCTTTTTGGAAAACATCATCTCTTTCCTTGAGGAAAAAGGTCCCGACGAAGGTCTCTCTTCCCATGATATCTCTCTTCTCACCCCCCCACACCCTCGCACCCCAATTATTACATTCTTCCAAAAATCCATAAGACACACAACCCTGGTCGCCCAATAGTTTCCTCTTATAACTCAGCCACTATCCGTTTTTTTCTTAACCAGCGCCCTGCTCCTCACGCCCTTAGTTCTGATTTTCTCCTTGATCTCTCCAACTTTATACTTACCAATAATGCTTTCTCCTTCAATAACAAATTCTACATCCAAACTAGAGGCTGTGCCATGGGCAGTCGTTTCAGTCCCTCCTATGCTAACCTCTTCTTGGGTGCTTTTGAGCAATCTTTTCTCTCGTCTTGCTCTCCTAAAACTTTTCTCTGGCTTCGTTATATTGACGATATTTTTCTTCTGTGGCCACATGGCCTTGATTCCCTCAACTCTTTCATCTCCTCCCTAAACTCCTCCTCCTCTGTCTCCTTCACTTCTAACATCTCTGCTTCCAACATCACCTTTCTGGATGCGGACATCTCCCTAAGTAACCTGAAATTCCACTCTCTTGATCTTTTTCTCTCTAATCTCCACAAATCCCTCCTTCGCAGAGGCTACCCTGAGCGTCTCCTTCAGAAAAAAATCTTATAACGACCCTCCTCTTCTAAATCTCTCTCTCTTAATAAGCGTCCCCGTGATCAAATCTCCCTCTGTACCACCTACTTCCCTGGAGTTCACTCCATCCGTCGTATAATCAAAAACCTCTACCCCATCCTTTCTAACAGCCTTATTACTTCCAAAATTTTCCCCCGCTGTCCTTCTCTTACTTTTAGATGCCCCCCCCCAACCTCTCCGCCCTCTTTAAAATTACCAAAGCTCTTTCAAAATCAATCTTTAGCACTTCTAAATCCCTTCCGACGCCTTGCAATCGCCTGCGTTGCAAAACCTGCGGCATTATCCTCACCCAGCCTCTGCCTGATAAATTCCTTGCCGTTTATCTTCCGTCCGTCCCCCCACTCTCTTGCATTTCCCATAATGTTATTTATATCCTCCTCTGTCAACTATGCCCTAGCTTCTACATTGGTTTGGCTACGACTCCGCTTAACATTCGCATGAATGGCCACCGCTCTAGTTGCAATGATCCACCTTCCATTTCCGTTTCCCTCCCTGTCGCCACCCACGATTCTTCCCACAACTCTACTTTTAATAATATTTTTAAGGTTGGTATTCTCGCCTCCTTTCCCCCTTCCTCCTCCCCACTCCAACTCAAAGATCTTGAGTCCTCTTGTAAGAATATATCTATATCATTCACTCAGACCGCTCAGCGGCAAATACACACATAAATGTTTATACAGAAAGGTAGAAAGAAAGTGGATAGGAAAACATAAAATTGACAAACACATTGGTGGTGTGAAGATGTAATGATGGCCGATTCCAAGCGGAAAAAATTCGATTGGACCGGGTATCGAACCGAGGATCTTCGGTTTTCGCGTCCACTGCTCTGACCTCTGAGCTACCCAGTCTACTAAAGAAGTATTGGAATCGGCGGGGGGTTTATAGGAACAAACACTCCCCAAGGCATGACCCACGAGAGCGGCCAATAGATGGCGCCAGGGCTGCTTTTCACCCACCGGCAGAGAGAGAATGACACACCGAAAGCGAAATGAAAAAATAACTCAAGCACGCAGACAGAGGTGAATGATATAGAACAGGCGTTTCGCTAACCCAAGTAGGACATGAGCCGTTCAGGCCATAAAATCAATCATTCATTCACTCAGACCGCACTGCGGAAAATACAAATAAATATTCAAATAGAAAGGGAGAAAGAAAGTGGATAGGAACACATAAAATTAACAAACACGATGGTCGGTCCCGGTGGTGGGACCGCGGGCGCCACCACCCGAAACGGCGACTCCCCGGAGAAAATCAAGCACTTCTTTCAATATCTCCGAACTCCGTCTCAACGCGGCTCCCACCCTGACCTCGCGGAAGGGAAAGTCAGGGAAAATGGCTCTATTCTAGAAGGATGGACTGATTGATAGATAATAGAACTCTAGACATTTCTCTCGTTTCGTTGCTCTTCGAGAACGTAGACATGTTTTGTCTTAAAAAGCGCTATAAATACATTACACAAGAGCTTCAGCACCCACTCCAATGTGAACGACTACATGTCGCTGGCGGTACGCATCTGAGAGACACGCTATCCCAAGAATTTGGGCAATGGACTTCGCCGATTCTCAACAGATGTGTGGTAAGTTTTCGCGTAAGCGAGACTGGCGGGGACTCTTCTAACGTTGTTGGGGGCACCCAACATCTACGTGGACTAGGGGGAGGCGGGGGGCACTTCAAGTAGAGTACTCCGTCTGTCGGATGAAACGTTAAGCCGTGGTCCCCTTGGCGCCTTTCGTAAAGAGTAGGCCAATGCCGACGCCGGGTTTCTATCCACCCTTCTTCCCTTACCTATCCCCTATGGCGCAAATGACCTTAGCTGTCGGTCGCCTCCCCAAATATCCAATCCAATCCTGGGAGGCGGGGGCCCATTGTCGTCCTTTTGACGGCAATCCGCCTCATGGTGTCAGCCTCCTAGTGGTTGTGCTTCGCTGACCCTTCCCATCCTTTTCCCTTCCTTCCCACTACTTACCCATCCCGATGATAAGCGAGAGCTTTAGACTGGGAGGTAGGTTTTTAGCCCGCAGGGAGACCCGAAACGCCTCTCAATGCTCGTCTATTGTCGTTGACCCGGGCGCCGTGGTGTCGTCCATGTGCCAGGACGCGGTTGACGGCAGATACGCTCTAATTTTCCGATTTACCGGTCATACCATCGACTCGACAACCTTATGGTCCGTTTGCTAGATCATTCGCCATCGGTTGACCATCAACTATCGCTTATCAATTGATCATCGGCAATAGATTGATCATTGACAGTCAATTGGCCATCGAATATTGATTGACCATCGTTAATCGACCAATTATTGACATAATGTCGACCATAGGTAATTGATCGAGCAGTATCAATCAATTGAACATCGATAATCTATCGACAATCGTATTAAGGTATTTGATACCCACCATCGACATCTAAAGTTAACATCGACGTGACAATTTTGATCAATTGAACCATAAAACAAGCCTATCTGTTCGTGGCGGCCATCAGCAAGCGTGGTGTACGCATATTCATTGTTGCTGGATCAAACAGCTAAGAAAAACCGCACGGCTCTTCTCCGTGTCGGTAAACAAGATCCATTTCCATCAGCATGACGATGCATGAAGGTTTCGTGAACCAGCGGTAGGCATAATAATAATTTAGTCATGTACGTTGCTTACCAAAGAGCATTAACCTATTGTTTACTCTTACTATTATTAGTACAGTTGGGATTAAAAACTACTGTAATTTTTTATATATGACAGTTTACACAGAAATACTTATATTTATAAATTACTTTACGCTCATTAGGGGGCGTCCATTAATTACGTGAGGCGTTTTGGGGGGGAGGGGGTTGAGCCGAATTTCACCCAACCTCACGTGGGGGAGAGGGAGGGTCTCGGCAAATATCACGTAATTTTTTTCCGCAAGAAACAGTAAAATTGCGAGACAACTGGGTTAAATTAAGTAGAACATGTTTATCCACTAAAATATGGCTAAATCCTACACAATAACATTTATCACGGTTATGCGAACACCACAAAGTAGCACAGTAGCCCCTCGATTGTTTAGCCGCCGCCGTCCAGCCAAACGAGCGACTCGACGAACGCTGCGGCGTACGAGTCGTTCTTCGTAGTCTTAAATACTAGTCTTAACTAGTCTTAAATAAAAATAATTGAGCAAATTATATTTTTTTAAATAAATCCAACGCAATCAAGCACATATTAACGTATTTACACTAAAAATACGCATTTTGAAAAATCTCACGCGAGATTAGGGGGAGGGAGGGTCGAGCCAAATCTCACGACATTTCACCACGGGGGGAGGGGGGGTCGTAAAATCTCCAAAATCGCCTCACGTAATTAATGGACGCCCCCTTACGACGTTTTAAGCATAATTATGAGTTTCGTGACGTTTCATATATGCATAGATACGACCATTTGTAAGTTTGCGCCGTCGGCGCCGCCGCTGCCGCCTCCACCCGTTTTACCCCCAGACGCCGCCGCCGAAGTCAACCTTCTCGGCGCCAATCTCTACACTGCACTGGAGACGGAATGAACTGACGGTTCATTTCGTCTCGTGTCGCCGGCGCACAGTGGGACAAAAGCGAAAAAAGCTGGCCAAAAGTTAAAAAATCTTTTTTTTGGTCCGGAAGTTGAAACGTTGCACAATTATTGCCAATAGATCGGTACAAGTGATGACGTATTCAATGTTTCATGGGTAAATTGTGCTAACAAAATAAATGAACTCAAAGTTAAACAAATTTCGCAAAAATCGCTGGTATTAATTTTTTTCCAAAAATCGCCGTATTCAAGCTAATGCTGAACCTTTTTTAGCAAATTTATATAATTAAAACTTAAGAGTGATATAAAACAATTCATCCTCTTTAATAATCATCTATCTACATGGCCCAATTGTTGTATTTGCCTGAGATACGTTAGAAAATGGCGGACCCTGGTTTTCGTCAATTTTTTGTCTTTATGTAGTAATATAAAAAAATCGACATCGATGTACGCTAAGATATTTACACCACAACTACAGCAATGCTTTAGGAGTTTGAATCCGAGGAGATCATCTTCGACCGTTTGTGACGCCGAAAGTAAAATCGATTTTTCGATCGTGCGGCCCCGTCCGGAGCTGCGCGCTGGCTACGGGGACGCCGTTCTTGAAAGGTGTTGGAAAGGGCAAACATTGAACCTTTTTTATCAAAGTTATGGAATAAAAGCTTATGTTTATTAGTATAACAATTCTTTTTAGTTTATGATAACTTATTTTCATGACTACACTGTAATATTTGTCGTCAATACATAACAAAGTGGCGGACCCTGGTTTTCGTCAAAGTTTTGTCTTTATGTGGTAATATAAAAAAAATGGACATCGACCGACACTGAGGCATTTACTTCACAATTACAGCAAAGGTTTCAAAGTGTGAATCCGGAGAGATCATCTGCGACCGTCCGCGACAACGTAAATAAAATCGATTTTTCGATCGAGAGCCCCAGTACGGAGCTGCCCTCTGGCTACCTAGAATGCTGTGACGCGGCGTATATTGGAAGGTGCTATGTTCTATAACCTTCGTTACGGATATTTTAAGTCCTATTAAGTTAATAGACTTCGTTTTACGTGGATATGATGCCACTAGGGGATAAACAATCTCCTCCAATATTCATACTGTTGGCCGAGTTACCGTTTTGCCCACTTTCCTCGGATGCAAGCAAGCCTCTACGTCCCACTGTGCGACGGTTCAAGGAAACGGTTTAAAGGAGGAAATGCCCAAAGTTCTGAAGAGGAAGACCAAGAGATAGACAGGTGCATATCAGAAAACATGGTAGAAGAAACGGAAGTTATGGAAATAAAGAAATTTTCAGGGAAAAATCAAAAGTTGAAGCCCAAAGTCTCCTAATCTTGGGATGATAGAATGACTGACGATGGTGATATATGCTCAGTATTTAACGGTTAAAAGGAAAAAAAACTTTCCTGACACACGACGGTTGCCACCGGGATACTTGCCTTTTTGCTTCGCTTGACTGCAGTTGCGCTTTGCCGAAACGAATACAGAAAATAAAAAATTACCACAACGGTGGCCAATAGAAGCCATCACCTACCCCACCAAACGCTCACCCGTCCTCGAGTCCCTTGTCTCTGCATGAGAGCAGAGCAGAAGACCGGTTCCCTTTCTTCTCCCTTTCCCCACTACCAGCCCTTGAGGTGGTAATCGGGAGTGACGTGAATTCACGCGAGCGTGTGCGCGCGCGTATCGTCCGATTTGGCGATGCAGAAGATACTGCAGGAAACACAATCTCTTCTGGCGTCCCTGGGCCCGGAAGAGAGGGCGGAATTCCTCCACTGCCTCCTGGAGCCTGCCGACGCACCTCACCCCTCCTACTCAACCGCTAGCATCACCCTCTACACTGCGGATGACACTACCATCACTCCAACCACCGCCCCGGCCCCGGGTACGGTGAGTGCGAGCGCTGCCCCCCCTACCGGTCCAAATGCGCTTGTGCCCCCTGTAGGCAGCCTGCCTGTAGCCAATGAATCTGACGTTGATGGGTTCCAAAACGTCAGTAATAGGAAGCGAATGCGCCCTGCCTCTCCCCCTGCATGTCCCACGCCCACTGTTAAGACCGCTAACCGCTACGCCGCGATAACCCCCGACTCCGACGAGTCCGATGAGACTGCCCCGGCGTCTCATTCTAACGAGAATGCCATCCCCCCAAGGTCCTTCTCCGGGCCATCAACCTCCGGCGCTGAGGCGTCTCCTGACGCCGACCAGCCGCGCAGAGGCCGCATTCCCCCGCTCCGCATTGCGGACGTTTCCCAATGGGGAGAGATATGCGCCGTCTTCAACGGCGGTGCTCTCCACTTCCCCTCTCCCACTCCACTTCAGATACCACAGCCATCATCAAATGTCTCACTACCGAGACGTATTTGCAAACCCGTACTATCCTTGCGGATTTGGGCGTAGAATATGTTTCCTACTGTCCCCCCGAGAACCGCCGTCGCGAATTCGCCGTCCGCGGTATCTTCCCCAGCGTCCCGGAGAGTCACGTCCTCTCCGAACTCCAAGCATGCGGCTTCCCCGCCATCTCAGTGCTCCGCATCACTTCCACCCACCCCACTGACGAGGAACGTCAGGCAGGTCACTCCTCTGTCGAGGAATACCCCACCAGGATGTGCCACGTCGTGTGCGAGCCGTCCTGCGACATCTCGGCATTCTTGGCGATTGAGCGCCTCGCAGGACTGCGCGTGAAAATAGCTCCCTTTCGCAGACCGAACGAACCCGCACAGTGTCACAACTGCCAGCGCATAGGACACACACGCAATTATTGTCATCTGAAACCAAATTGTGTGCGCTGCGGTGCCGCTCACAAGAGCGACACTTGTGTAAAACCGCGTGAGACGCCATGCAAGTGTTTCCTTTGCGGTGGGCAACACCCCGCTAACTACCGCGGATGCCCAATCCATAAGGAGGCGAAGCGTGAGCAGGGCACTCGCTCCAACCGCGCTCCCGCCGCCCGTCCTCCCCAGCCCCCAACTCCTGCCCCGCCACCTCCCCCACAGACCCGCTCCTATCTGTCCGTCGCAAGCGCTGGCATTCCCTCTGCGCCGCCACCAGTTGGCGCTCCCCCTCACATTGCCTCCCTTTCCGCGTCCCCTCCTGCGAGCAATGACAACACGCAATTGGCCAACTGGTTTGGCGGCCTTTTAAACCAGCTGAACACCTTCACCACACTTAACGAGAAGAAGATTTTTCTGCTGCAACAACTGATTGAACTCCAATCATGAATCACACGCCACGAAACTCGAACAACACAGTATCAATCATTTCTTGGAATTGCAACGGCATACAGACAAAAAAACATGAACTCCTCCGACACGCCGTTGACAATCACATAGACATCATCCTCCTACAAGAAACTCACCTCCACGCAAACAATTCACTCTTCACGCCTCACTACAATGTACACAGACACGACAGACAGCTCAAAGGAGGGGGCGTGGCCATCCTCATCAAACCCTCCATCCATTACTCTCTCCTCAACCTTCCCGTCTTTTCATCTCTGGAAGTGATCGGCATCAAAGTGCACACCCCCCACGGTGTATTGAATATCTTCTCCGTCTACCACCGCTGCTCTAAATCTCTCGATCCCTCTGACCTTCAGAAACTTTTCTCCGCGCACAATTCAGGCTTTTACGTCGGAGACTGGAATTCCAAACACACCGCTTGGAATTGTTTATCGGGTAACCGCAATGGCCGCATCCTTTACTCGTTCGTACAGGACTATCCCATTTCCGTCATTTCACCTTCTGAGCCCACTCATTACACCACCCGGCGTCGCAATCACCTCGGCGACATCCTCGATTTCGCTCTATGTCATAACCTACCCATCCAACCCGAACCTGAAGTCATCCACGCATTCACCTCCGACCATATTCCCCTGCATTTCTCTCTCCCGCTTACTCCCAAATCTCTCCTACCACCCACCATTCCTTTCACGGACTGGAATCGTTTTCCGGACGTTCTGGAAACCATCCTTTCTCCCATCGACTCCCTCTCCTCTCCCACTCCTCGCGGTATCGACAGCCGTGCGTCGCTACTAACTTCCTGCCTTTCATCGGCGAAGGATGAAGTTACGAAACATCTTCCCCCTAAGCCGAGATCCTCCACAAAGTTTCCTCCGCATCTTGCTGACCTCATCAAGGCCAGAAATGCTGCACGCCGCCGCTGGCAGCGCTCCCGCATGCCAGACGACAAACGCACTTATAACATCCTGTCAAACGAAGCAAAGAAAGCCATCACCGCTTTCTCTAACTCCTGCTTGGAATCTCACGTCTCCAGCCTCTCCTTCGACGACCTTTCCATTTGGAAAACCCTCCGCTCACTCAGAAGGTGCCCTAAATCCTTTTCTTCTCCGATATATCACCTCAACTCAATCATCTACGACCCCAAGGCGAAGGCTGAAATCCAAGCAGACCACCTCCAAACCATCATGGCCGACGACCCTACTCCTTCTCCTCTCGACAAAACCATCAACTCCACTCTCACCAACCTCCCCTCTCCCGACCCATCCGATATCCCTATGCTTACCTCTCCCTTGCAACTCCGTTCCATCCTCTCTTCCCTCCCCGCCCGCAAGGCTCCCGGTCTTGACGGCATCTCAAACGCCCTTCTCAAATTTGCCGCCAGGAGTAAGAAATTCCTACTTCTCTTCACCGACCTCCTCAATTCCTGCTACTCCCACTTTCCATCCTCTTGGAAAGAGGGCAAAGTCATCCTCATCCCGAAACCAGGAAAAGATCCTCGACTTGTCGGAAATTCCCGCCCAATTACCCTTCTCTCTAACCTCTCCAAAGTTTTCGAACGCTTAATCCTCGACCGCCTTCAATCCCTCGCCCTATCCAATAACCTCATCCGACCTGAACAGCTTGGATTTCGTCAAAGGTCTTCAGCGATTCACCAGGTCCTTCGACTGGTTGAAACGATCACCTGGGGATTCCTAGACAAACAGACCACGGATGTCATATTTCTTGACGTCGCGAGAGCGTTCGATAGAGTGTGGCACCGTGGTTTGATTTACAAACTTAGGTCATTGCGGTTTCCGGTCCCCGAAGTCAGCCTCTTACTCTCATACCTTCAGTGCCGTTCCCTCTGTGTATCTGAGGGCGGTACCGTTTCCTCCCGACGACACGCGGCCGCCGGCGTCCCGCAGGGTTCTCTCCTGAGTCCCCTTCTCTTCAATCTCTACGTAAATGACTTCCCATCCTCTCCTTCCACGCAACTCCATATGTACGCCGATGACACCGCCATATCCGATACTTCCTGCTTTGGTGACACCAATGTCAGGAAACTAAATAAACATCTTAAAATTATTAAACGGTGGATGGTGTCATGGAAGGTCCAAATCAATCCCGCTAAGAGCTCACACATGAATTTTTCCAAACGCAGTAGATATCGCTCCCAGATCCCGGTAGTTCTCTCTGAACAGCGTATTCCCAGAGCGGCATCACACCGCTTTCTCGGAATTGTCTACGCTCACTTATTCCGATCATCTCCGTGCCTGCATGGCCAAGGCCGTAGCAGCGCGGATGGCTCTTCAAGCCCAGTCCTCCCCATCATCCCCGCTCTCCCATGGCACTCGCGTTCGTCTGTACGCATCCGTCGTCCGACCCATCCTCTTTTACGGCTGCGAAATTTTCGCCAATACTCCGGCCATTCGTGGGCAATTGGAGTCCTTCCAAAATAAATCCCTTCGGCAACTCCTGGGCATCAGTTCTCTCACCCGAATGCAAGACGTTCGCAGAGCGCATCGCCTTCCTTCAATTCAGGAATTGATCGCTAAACTAGTCCGAAATTTTAAATGCAGGCTGCCTAGCACCTCCAACATTCTACTTCAACACATCTGGGACTATGATCCACATCTCCCTTCCCAATACAGACTGCCTCAACAAGTAACTCTCCTATGAGTCTTTACTATGTCTTTTTAATCTAAGTTCTTCTAGCTAGTAATTCATTTTCATTGTTTGTTTGTCGTAACCTCTCCCTTTCTCAGACAGCGATGCCACTCCGCGTTGGCACGATGGCGTTGACGCCCTGCGGCCGATCCGCTATCGTACCAGCTCGGAGCAAAAGACCCTCCTCAGCAGGGACTTACAGTTGACAACTTATGCGTCGCTAATAATCAATCGTTATCAATGGAAAAAAAATAAATGAATAAAATAATCTTAAAAAAATAATATGAATTATAAAATTAATAAAATAAAAAAATAATTCACTAAATAAATAAGTTAGACGTTCTTACTACTTCAGTGCACCAATTCTTTACCCGAGAAGCTTGCAAGTGGCTGTACTGGCATCTTCCTGGTTCTACGACCTGCTCTCTCCTTAGTTGTCACTATTGGAGTAAGCATTGCCCATCATTCATTATCCTAGTGTTAGTTTTCATTCTGTGTTTTGCAACAAGTAAATCTGTTGCCTACATCTCCTACAATTTAAGGCTGCAATATATAGCCGCAAAACTTTTAGTTTTAAGTTTCCTATTCTCGCAAACAACACTCCCAACACGACACTTATACATTCACACGACACTTAAGCGCTACATGTCATTGGACCGGTAGGGGTGAGTCTCGCACTCACCGGAACGGTGTTATCTTTTTGCGCCTTCGGCGCAGTCAACTCGACTCGATTGAAAAACTTTCCTAAGTTAACCAGGGCCACATGACAGAAAGTTTGTTGTTGGATGCCTGTAAACCAAACCTAAGCTGAACATATGACATATAAAACGTAGAGTGAACTTCAGAGGTTTTCGCCAGGTGAAAAAGCCCATTTCATAACCGAAAAAGTAAGGTATGTCATTTTCATTAACGTTGTATGGCTTTACTTAATGGAACCACTCCATTATTGAAGAGAAATATGCGGCACTCTTTGCTGCATATTTTTCTTCAGGTTTGGCAGGTCTAACCAAAATATTTATTGAAAATAGAGCTCAGTTGGTTTAGCCAGCTATGGTATCCTCAGGTATGCATGCGACAAATGCTACTTTGACGCATGTGCACCTGAAAATGTCATATCTGGCGAAAACAGGTGTGCTCTATTTTTAATAAATTGTTCTGTGGACCAATATAGAGGACCGCGTATTTTTCTCCAAATCCTCCCTTTCACCAAAAAGATAAATCTTGGGTGTCAGAAGTGGGATCTTGCGAGTTCGAAGAGTTGTAAGTAGTGTAAGTGGTGAGTAAATATGGCGGGACGTGTGAGCATGTCGGGACGCGAAATGGAACTGCAGCAAGCGTTAGAATAATTGAGCGAGCAGTTGAGAGTGCTGAAACAGGAAAGGGAAGAAAGCGCTGCGAGAGATGAATGTAGGAATAAATCGTATTCGACGTTATCCGCTGTGGAGCCGTTCACGGGGGCGAGAGGAGAGACCGTAGATGGGTTTGTGTCGTGTCTAGAGAGAGCGGCCGAATTCGGCGGATGGAGTGACGGGGACAAGTTAGGTGCTTTGGTGTTGAAACTTCGAGCAGGGGCTGCGGGGTTTATGCAGGCGCATGAAAAAGCGGGGGATGTGACGAGTTACGCCTTGGCGAAAGACTTGTTATTGAAGAGGTACGGCGGCGTGGAGAACCGCCGGTATTATAGGGAGTTGTTAGCGAATGTGAGGATGGGGCCGGGAGAAGGAATTGAAGAGTTCGCCGACCGGATACGTAGTATAAACATACAGACGATAAAGGTGGAAGAAAACCCGGGGGAGGCTGCAGTTCGGCGGGCGGAGGCAGACGAGCGGGCGTTGGACGCGTTTTTGAATGGCCTCGTAGGGAGGATAGCTGAACACACCCAGCTTGCGATGCCCGAGTCGCTAGATGCCGCGGTGGCGGCTGCGGTCCGCGTGAGAGAGGTGGAAAGGCGAGCGAGACCAGTGAGTGAGCCCAGGAAAGTATTCGTGTCGGCCGCTGGGGGTTGCTACACCTGCGGACAGGACGGACATTTTGCTCGGGAGTGTCCGCGGGGCCAAGGGGCCATGAAATGTTACAACTGCGGGGACGCGGGGCATAGGGCGAGGGAGTGTCGACAACCTAGACGAGTGGTGGGCCAAGGGTTAGGGGGGGATTTAAACGACGAGGGGGTCAAGCGTACCGCTCGCTAAGACCCCAACTCACGTTCTCGCGCGCTTGCCGCCAGGGCGGAGAAGGAGATTTAATCATCTTAGCGACGTGCGGAGGACAAAAACGGCGGATGTTACTCGACACCGGAGCCCAGGTGAGCCTGTTGTCGAAGAATTGTATTGGTGACCGGGTGCCCACGAGGTCATGGTGTCGGATACGGGGGCTGAACGGAGGAATGGTGTGGAACCATGGAGAAGTGGTGATGGACATTGATATAGGGGGGTGCCAGCACCAATTGCGAGCCCAAGTAGTCAATGGCCTGGGCGATTACGCCGGAATCCTGGGGGTGGATTTCCTGAGGGAGTGTGGGGTCGTAATTGACGTAAGAGGAAAAAAGGTGACTATTTCGGGGAGGACAATGATGCTAAATGGGGGTTGGGAAAGAGAACCGCGGGAGACGGCCCGAGTGACGGGCGAGGCAAGGATGCCGACGGCGCGGGGGCGGAGAAAGGGTCGGAGAAGGGGGTGCCGGGGCAAAAGAAATGGAGCAGCGACGGAGCAGCCTGGGGAATCACCGCGCGACGGGAGCGAGGGTACGCCGGAGGTGACGCGGATGGGGCCGGCGGAGACGACAGAGTGGACGGCGGCGGAGCGGACGTAGGGATCACCGAGCGACGGGGGCGGAGTTTCCCCGTGGGCGGCGCGAGAGCATTCGGCGAAAGCGGGCGTGCGCGCGCGGGAGACCGCGCCGACGAGGACCGGGGTCCCGGAAGGACGCCGTTACCGCGTGGAAGTGCCGGTGCGGCTTGTGGCGGCGGAGATCATCCCTGCCCATTCGGCGAGAGTGGTTTCCCTTCCCTTGCCACGAGATTGATGGAGAGAAGGCGAGGAGTGTGTCCTCGAACCGGCGCTTGAGATGGAGGAGTGCTGGGTCGCTCGGAGCATAAGTAAGGTGAGCGAAAAGGGGTGTGCGCTGACACGCGTAAGCAACATTGGGTTTAATGATGTGATTTATTGTAAATAGTGGCCATTACGAGTATGTCCGTCTCCCTTTCGGACTTCGGAACGCCCCAAGTTCGTTTATGCGCTTCATGAATGGTATCCTGCGAGGACTCAGTCCCAATGAGTGTTTAGTGTATTCAGATGATATTATTGTCTTTAGCAGTTCGGTGAGTGAACATGCAAGTCGGTTGGAGCGTGTGTTTCACAAATTCGAGGCAGCAGGCCTGTCACTAAAGTTAGAAAAATGTCATTTTGCGCTTCCACAAGTTAATTATTTAGGCCATGTGGTCAGCGCGGAGGGACCCGGAAAAAGTGATGGCAGTGCTGAATTTTCCTACCCCTAAATCAGTAAAGGAGACGCAGTCGTTCTTAGGGCTAACAAACTACTATCGCCGATTCGTAAGTAATTGTGCGGTAATTGCCTGTCCCTTAACGAGGCTATTGAAAAAAGGGACCGCGTTCGTGTGGACTCCGAAGTGTGACGATGCGGTGGAAGCATTGAAGAAAGTTTTAACTAGCACCCCTGTTTAGTATACCCGGATTTTTCTATTCCCTTTGTCATCTCCACCGACGCAAGTAATTATGCAATAGGCGCGGTTCTTGCCCAAGTGCACGATGGCGAGGAACGCTCGATGGCGTACGCTTCTCGACAGCTGACAAGTCCCGAAATCGCGTACACAACGACTGAAAAAGAGTTGCTGGGGTTGGTGTGGGCAATTAATCATTTTCGCTACTATGTGTACGGACGGAAGTTCACCATAGTGACTGATCACGCGGCATTGAAGTGGTTATTCGGGCTAAAGGACCCAAGCAGTCGGTTACTGAGATGGACCCTCAAACTGGGAGAGTATGACTATGAAGTGACACATAAGCCAGGCAAAAAGCACTTGAACGCTGACGCGCTAAGTAGGAAGGTGTGGAAGGTGATCGCTGGAAATGAGATAGACTTTGGCGCAGAGCAAGCGAAGGACGGAGATTGCGCGAAATGGGAGGGAAGCGCAGGGTTCGAATCCCGGAACGGAGTGCTCTATAGAAAGTTTGGATGTGGAAGTAAAGTGGTAGTTCCTGTCAGATTAAGAAAGGAGATCCTACAGTGGAGTCATGAGCATGTGTTATCAGGGCATGGGGGAGTGGCGGCCACCACGGATAGGATAGAACGGAAATTTTGGTGGCCCAGTTTAAGGAGAGACGTGGAGGAGCACATGCGTAGCTGCATTGCTTGTAGTAGGCGTAGTCCCTATGGAAGGAGTAGAGCCCCCTTGCAAGCGTTGCCCGCACCCAAAAGCCCTTTTGAGTTCATTTCGGTGGATGTTGTGGGCCCTTTGCCTAGGACAGCCCGGGAAAATAAGTATATTTTGAAAATAATTAATCACTTTTCGAGATATGTGACGATGGTGCCGCTACCAGATCAGACGGCGGAAACCGTAGCGTCGGTCCTGGTGAGGCGTTGGATCCTGAAATTTGGCGTCCCGGAGGATATTTTGTCGGATCAAGGGAGTAACTTTATGTCGGAACTATTCAAGGGAGTGTGTAAGCTGTTGCGTGTCAGGCAACTAAGAACCAGCACTGGGCACCCCGAGGGGAACAGGCGTTGCGAGCGGGTTCATCGTTCCATAGCACAGATATTGAGCCATTACGTAAATGTGAAAAACAATGATTGGGACGAGTGGCTCGACTATGCGGTGGCCGCGTATAACTCGAATATTCATTCGGGCACGGGATTCTCCCCACAGGAAATTGTGTTTGGAAAACCCATAGTAACACCGTTTGAATGTGGACAAAAAGCGGGTGAGGAATCAGAGCACCACTCCGTCGCGGAGTTGAGAGTGCGGTTGCGGGAAATATGGAAAAAGTGCGCGAAGAAAGACAGACAGTCACAGAGGAAACGGCAACAGGTTACGAAACCAAAGGGGAAATTGCGGGAGTATAAGAAAGGCGATTATGTATTCCTTAGTGATCCAGGCCTAAAGGTGGGACAGGTGAAAAAGTTTCATAAGCCGTGGGTAGGCCCGTATAAGATCCTAAAAGTCATGTCCAAGTGCAATCTCTACCTGGAGCTTCCGTTTCGCGCCCTAGTGGTTAATAGAAATCGTGTGAAGCCTTATCGTGGTGCTATCCCCCCTGTCATAGAAATTGGTGAACATCGCCGTCGTGGACGGCCATCGCGGAAGATCCCCACACAGCCAGACAACGCGGCGCCGGTTTTTTCCCCTCCTTCAGGAGGAGGATGAGTGGGAGGAGATAGAGGAGGTCCCCCAGCAGCTATCCGCGTCTTCTCCTCACGGGGAGAGGGACAGTGGAGAGGAGGAAGGAGGAGAGGGACCGGAGGGAGGGTACATCGTCGACGAGGAGGCTAGTGGGGAGGCCACCCCATCTTCCCCTCCCGCCTCGCCATACCTGCCCCCACCCTCCTCCCAAGGAGCAGTGCATCGGTCCCCCTACCCGATACGCTCTCGAATGCCCAGAGAGCCATCATCGCCTCCCTCACTCGTACTCCCTTATCAACTGCGGTGAATTGAATGGAAGATTATATTGGGAAATGTGACACTTGTGTGCTGTGTTTTATTTCAGGATTTCTTGTATATGTGCTTCTTATTCGGTAAGAGTCACTAATATTGTGTTTTGAATAGGCTTAATCATTAATAAGGAAGATGTCTATATTATGGTGTTGGGTTTTTGTCATTTTGGTAGGTTGTGGGGATCGGCCACACTTGAAGGAGGCCGATGGTCAAGAGGTAAAAACGCTGCATAGCGGAGTAATGTTTGAACGGCAGCAAGATGTGGCTATGACGGATAAAACGTGGGTTTTGGTATTCAACTTAGACCTTAAGGAGGTACGGGATGAATATAAGCGCCTAGTCATAGTGTTCGACGCTTTAGAGCGGCACGCGAAGGCGTATAGCAATGGTAGAGTAGAGGAAGGATATAGAATAGCCATTGGGCGAATGGCTGCAGAGTACATATACGCGCGTAAGGGAGGAAATGGAGACACTTGTAGATTTAATTGAGAAGCGCAGAGTGCGTCGGGGTTGGATAGATGCTGGAGGGTCAGTGTTACGTACGATATTTGGTACATTGGATGCTGGGGATTTGCGACGGATAAATGAGCGGTTGGAGAAATTAGAGAGGGATAGGGGAAATGCTCAGGCGGAAATCGAGGGACAGTTGCTTGTAGTAGAAGGGCTAGAAGACCGGGTGTCGAATAACACAAGGTTCCTGCGGAGCTTGGTCGAGGAACTAGTGGAATTAAGGAATAAATCGCTAGAGCGAGCCAGCACATCTGCAGCGAATCTCGCGCGTGTGAGGGGGCTCCTATCAGACGAGGACGCGCTAAGACAATTGGGACAAATATTAGTGAATGTGCGTATAGATGTGGTAGGGTTGAGAGTCGCCCTAGAAAACAGTGCGTATAATCGTCTGAGTAGTACTGTAGTGACCCCGATTAGGTACTTGGAATTGCTAAAAAAAATCAGAGGTAACCTGAGGCCGCCGTTATCCATGTTGGTGCCCTGTGAGCATGAGTCACTCTACTGGTATTATGAAATAGCGCGGGCCTCAGTCGTATTAAGGGGGGATCAGTTGCGGGTTTTAGAGGAAATTCCTCTGAGGAGCAAAGGTAGCGTACTGGAGCGTTACAAGATCCACGTTTTCCCCATTGAATATCCGGAGTTGAAGATTTTCGGTAGGTGGATGGTGGAAGAGTCCACCATGCTGGTCACAAAAGACAGATTGTACTACGCCCTAGTGAGTGGAGATGAACTAAAGGATTGTCGCATGGGACCGATTTATGTGTGTCCGGGAAAAGTTATGTTGATTAGAGCGGCCAGTGGTGGATGTGAGTATCAGCTGTTCATGGAAAGAGGCTCAAGGAGATGTGACCGGACGGAATTACCGTTTGATATTCCGTATTTTCCCCGCATGGGTCATGGATGGATTTGTCAAGTTAATAACGCTTGTATGAAGTGAGGCGGTGACGGACGCGCGGCCCAGGTCACTCAATTTGGAAGGAAGTGGGTTTTTAACAAATGTAAGACAGTGTGACATAATAGGAGAGAATTTTAAGATTATGGCTACATGGCAAGGGAGGTCGGAGGCGATGGGAAACTTGATGGAAATATTGTCTCCCAAGTTGGACATGTTCAGGGAGGAGAAGATGACTCTTGAGACTGTGGATAGCCACCGTATGAACGAACTTAAGCAGGAAATTGAGAGGGAAATTGGTGCGCCGCGTTTGACGACGAAACTAAGGGGCATTATGGCGAAAGTTGATAAGGAGCGGGCGCCGGGCAGCCAGGTGTACATCTATATTGGTATTTGTCTCGGGATATTTGGGATGACACTAATAGTTGGGGTGTATTGGAAGCGTGAAGAATTATTTAGGAAATGTCGGGAGATTAGAGGGATACCCGGTGAAGAAGAAATAATGGATGCGAGAAGAATTCGGGTGAGGTTGGACGGTGGAGAGGAATTATGCGTAGAGCCAGAGCCGGTTCCGCGTAATCGATAATGGAATGGGGTATGTCACGGGATTTTGGTAAATTTGGCAATTTTGGTAATTGTGGTAATATTCTTTGAATTTGAATGTTCACTTTCTACTTTTAAGTTCTCATAGTAATGCAATGGAATAACTGATTAGTAATAATGAATAAGCCTGATCGAAAAGAAAGATTGTAACAGTGTATTCTGGATAGGTCTTTGGCGTGTTTTGTTCTTAATTTTTTGAAAGGGGATGGCACTATTTGAAATTTGGTACTTGGGTTTTGATGAATTATTCTGATGTGTACTGTATTCTTGGTGAAGATGTTACCGTGTAGTTCCTAAGTAATCGAAAGTGGGTGTGGTTTTTGCTGGGATTTGGTATTTGGGGATTTGAGTATTAACGGGATACTTTAATGTGGAATGTGTTCTTGTGGAGGGAGGTGTGTGAAAAGTGATTTCCTAGGGGATAGCCGAAATTAGCGCATCGGAACCGTGCACTTTGAAGTAAAATTGGTAAATTTTGTCATGTTTTCATGTTTTATGAGTTGCTGTTATGAGATAATCAGCAACTCACTTTTGGAGGGGGGTGATTGTAAGTGTGGACACTGTCATGTCCTTATACGGTATTCTTTGGCGGACACCTCCATGTCCACATTGGGGATACTTCTGTGCCGCGCTCGTCTCTCAACGGTCGCTCAAGAGCGTCCACCCTTTCCGCGAAGATCAGCACGTTCCAAGATAAGAGACGCGTCCGGGAGAGCCAGCCGCGCGCGCGTGATGATGCCTCGAGGAGTAGAGATGGGCAACATCGTTCAGTACAACGACCGAGTCTTGAATCGGTCGTTCAATCTAAGGAATCGATTCTTGGATCTCGTTCAATTTTTTTCATTATGGTGGTTAATTAAAAAAAAATTAAAATATCTTGGATGAATTCCTTTATATATTCGGCTTTTATTAAATTAAATGTAGCATTTAAATCAGTACATGGATAAGTATAAATATAATTTAAAACAGCAGTGATTACATATAGGGTGCTTTCGAACGGCGATCGCCGGCGATAGACGGCAGTCGCGCAAATCGATCTTGCTTTGTTCGGCTCTCCTCATAGCGGAGAGCCACCGATAGCCGCCGATATGACTGAATTCGTACATAATAAACCTAGTCCCTTAAACTAGCAATATTATGACATTAAGCAGTAGATATAACATGCATTATTTCAAAATTACAGGGTATAAAATATATGTACAGATGAGCGTTTCCAGGATTTATGTTAAGAGTCAGGGCACCCACCAATGGCAGTAAATTTACGTTAGGGGAGCAGCTTATCATCCCCTCTGGCTCCGTATGATAGATTTGCAATTAAACGACTAGTACAGAGGAGAACAGCTATTCAGACTGACTATCCTAAACTACGCCCCTGATTATGCGTTTAAATATAATTACAATGGCTATCATAAGGCTACTATGATTACAATAAAGATGTACGAAAAATTGTGTATTTAATTAAAAATGTGACAATTGGCTGCACTTCGGCCGATCTACCACTGGCAGATCGGCCGAAGTGCAGCCATATGTCACTTTTATTCTTCCTTTCCATTTCCTGTAAAAGAAATGCAGCGGTGTAGGGCGGATACAAAAACTTCAGAAGTTTCTTTAAGCTTTTAGTCATGCACTACGGATGTAAGAAATTCTAATCATTTTATCAGGATGAATTTGTAATACTTTTGGAAATTTAGACTTAATTAAATGCTCTTTAAAATATTTTTCGCCTTCAAAGCTGTTTTTTGGGGTTTATAACTCCTCGTGACATTCCATGCATGTGCAGTATTAAAAATTCTTACTTTTTAAGCATGTCTTGATGTGCCAAATGCAAAATTAATTCGGTAATTCAGGTTTACAGGAAATAGACATTACTTACGTGTTTGATGGAACTAGCACAATTCGTGGTTTAGAGGACGGATGTATTATATCCCCGGTATCGCAGCACCAAAAATGAAGTTGAAAATTCCTATGAGGATCTGCTGTAAGGGTGGCCGTTGGTCATATAAAATCACTCTCCGAACTCTACCGGAGCGAAGCTAAAAGCGTCTTCACTGGCCGGTCGACTTGGAGTATCTGCGCTGCGATCCAGAGGGTGACTCTAAAATCCCTAGACCCTAGCCCCCTTAGTTTCCCTAGGAGTTCCCTGGGTCCCACATGGCCGAAGATTATCTCGCTTTTAAGTGTTGACACATTAGAATAGACTATTTTCATCCTAAATCATTCAACGCTCCACTTTTTCCCTCCAATTTGCCCCTTTGTAGGCGAGACGTCTTCGCCGCCATCCTAGGGTCGGAGGTAGTATTAGGGAGGTTTACATCGTGTGTGGGTTTTGTGAGGGTGGGGCATGTAAGAAGAGGGTGGGGGGCTAATACCAGGCACGTTCCTTCATTTTATGACTTGGAAGGCGTCTCGGAGGAAGAAATGCCCTCATTGTCGCCCTGAATCTCCCTCTAACCCAAATCTCCAATATTGGGTGAGAAATTGTCGGGGAGATTGTGGTATTGAAATTGGGCCGGAAATTGGTGTGTGTCAAGCGTGCCGCAATCAAATATCCAATGGATTGGCCAATGTATTGGACCGTGCCAAACGGGCCTCACAGATTAAACCCAAATTATTTTCCTTTCGTTTTCCCTCTTCCCCGAAGGATAATCATCCGACTTAACTCTGCCTTAGGAAACAATTCAATAAAATTAGTAAAGAGGTTCTTTAATTTACAACATATAGTGAAACTTGTATTTAGCGGCCAACAGCAGGCCTTTGAAATAACTCCCGCAAGAGAAAGTGTCCGCTGATTGGAGGTAAAATTTTAATTGATAATATCATAAATTCATTTTCTGAACATTTTTATCGCACACAGATGAGACCGCCCTAGGGAGGTGGCCTCTGAGGCAGGTTTCACTATGCAGTGCTTCTGTAAGCATGCCTTAAAAACTATCGCTGACGAGAAAAAGTATATTAGTTGCTGAAACATGTACGACTTCAAAAAATGGTGAAAAACCTACAAAACAGTTAGAGTTCTATCACTTGCTATAAAAAATGGTATACACCGCCGAAAATTTACGAGAAATCGAGTCTTTTAATTATACACCATCTTTTTGAGTGTGTAAGAAATGCATCGGAGTATATAAAAAATGGAGGAGCTAAAATCTGCTAATGCAAGTTTGGGTGGATGAAGTACAGCGCGTTCATCGAAATATTCGAAGGCTACTGTTCCTGGACGGAAGTTTCGGAAGCATACGCCTAAAATGCAGCGAAAATCTTTTGGAACATTCTTTCAATGCTATTCTTTTGAAAAAAATTACTGCTCCGTCATTTGTAGAAAAAACTCATAGACATTAAAAAAATATTTCCTTTTTTTCTAATATAAAAAATTTTTCTTAATAAATATAAAAAATTTATAATTTTGATTAAATAGTTGCCTCAGTAGGTTTGCAGATAAATGAATCATGAATTTCTTTATTCAAAGATCGAAGAATTTTTTTAGAAATTTGCGAAAAAACGCATACGGACAAGATTTTAATAGACAAGAATTCATTATTCCACCGCGATCACTAATTCCTCGAGTATTAATTGATTCTCGGGCAAGCGACTCAAGGAATCACTGAATCCGAGTCTTCAACTGAATCCGAGTCCTCAACTGAATCTGAGTCCTAAACTTAATCCGAGTCCTCAACTGAATCCGACTCCTCAAGGACTCATGAGTCCTAAGGAGTCGTCCACAAACGAGTCCTCCCTCTCCGCGGGCTCTACGAGAACGCAGGTCCCCCTCCCTCAGACTTCAAATTTCAAGAGTGGGGGGACTCGTTTCTTCCTCTCGTTCACTTGATTCTCAGCTTTGCCGAGTGGTGCGCCCATTTCCATTTCCAAACTTCCAAGGGTGGGGGGACTCGTGGCCTCGCCCGTCAGATCTTTGCCGGGTGATGCGCCTATTTTCATTACGAGTCGTAAGGAACGACGGTTCTTTGCCGCGAACGACTCCGTTCGTCAACTCACTTCAAAGAGTCATTCGAATTGATTCGTTCGTTCGCGACCGACCCATCTCTATCGAGGAGTCTTGCTTGAGCCGTGATGAGCGACGGTCGGTCTGTGTTGTAACATGTTGTTTTGGAAGATTAAACGAGTTAAACCAAGATTCCCGGCTTTTCCCTTGCAGCTCTCAACCGAACCCATATCCTAAATTACAAATCGTTGGTTCCGCATTGGAGTACATCCCGTTAGATGCGATTTCTCTGAAGGTGAAAATTTTCATGATGGGAATTTTTCTTGGAATAGGTAGATCGACTCTTTTGTCAACTGGCCACGCCTCAGTCCTCGCGATAAAGGCTTATCGGTCTTTAATTCAAAGAAACTATATG
Organism: Ceriagrion tenellum; assembly: GCA_963169105.1. Classification (NCBI taxonomy): domain Eukaryota; kingdom Metazoa; phylum Arthropoda; class Insecta; order Odonata; family Coenagrionidae; genus Ceriagrion; species Ceriagrion tenellum. The sequence goes on along the minus strand of OY720634.1, from coordinate 112,861,412 downwards.
CGGGCATGAGATAAAAAGGAAAGAAGTATCCTAAAGCCTCAGTACATTTCGAAATCTCAGCGGATAAGGCGAGCACAATAGAAACAGTTCACAGACACCACTCGAAGAATCATAAATTACGAGAGACGGAGTAAGGCCCGAGTTCTCCAAGGTAATCCTCCAATGTAAGCTTACCATTAATATAGTATTGAAGTTCTTCATTAAGTGGTCTCGAGTTCACCCTTCCAGAAATGAAAAAGGCTTACTGGATTGTACATCTACATTTGCCATGCTTTAAAGTATTCGATAAGAGAGGTTGAAAAAATATATCGTCTCTTCTCGCTGAATTGCAACTATAGAAAGGATTTCAACGTGTACCATTAAATTAACATAAAGGTTTTTGTACCAAACGCCGAATAAGTTTCATTTGGTGAGGTTCGGGTGAAGAATGAATATTTAAGGTAGCTACGGAAATTGGATGATTTAATAATGAACAAGCGTCAAAGAAGTTCACCCAGATAATGTCAGTTTCGCATGAAGAGCAATTTTAATTTCAAAAATATAAGAGGGGTAGGTGCGACCAGAGATTGTATGTTTGCTCATGGGTGCTTGTAAACGTAAAAATTGCCCATTTTCGAGCCCCAATACGAATGTTGCTCGTTTGGTGCTTCATTATAATGAAATTAGGAGAGTGAACCAAATTTCCTGTGTGCACTTGGTACCTATAGTCTTTGCAAGAACTCACATGAAATTTAACACCATTTACATGATCCGTTTAGCTATTATTAAGCAATGCATGGAACTCTATTATCTACTGAACCGCGCCCCCGCGAAAATAACCATTGCACCATTTTTTCGACCGAGCGAAATGCACTCGTGCAGACTCCTTTAGAACCTATGTCGTGGATTTAGAATATATTTATGGTTCTAAACCCAAGCGTGGAAGAAAAATTTCAGCCGGCGAATAGTGAAGGCTCAAGAGGAATGTAGGTGGTGGAGCGTACCGTTAAAAAATTTCAATCGCAATCCAGTGTCATTATTTGTCGTGTTCTCCTCCGGCTCTTGAGAGCTTTTTAACAAGGTTATCGCTGCCGTTGATTCACGATTGTATAATCGTGAATCAACGGCATATCGGCAATCACGAGAGCATAATAAAGATCATCGACCTTCAATTTTATGGTGAGGTTCTTCGATATATCTCTGCGAATATACATGAATTAATTCAAATGAAATGCAACTTGCAGACAAAGTTAAAAACTCCGGCGACTGTAAAAAAAATGAATACGACTTTCTCAAGACTTTTCCGTGAAAATGGCAGGGTTTCTTGAAGTAATTAGGGGTTTCCAATAATTTTGGGTGACATATTATGAAGTTTTAATGGCATCAAGATGTTTTCTTCGTGCATGAAATCAATCAGAATGGCACTACCACACAAATTTGTAGATAAGTGCGATTCTGTTTGATCTCATAATGACGAACTTCCACTACATTAGGCCTGAATCTGTTGATATTATATCTTTTACTTAGCGCCAAAAACTCAATTGCATTTAATGTCCTCTCTCTTCAATAATGTATGTGGAGCCGCGTGGTCCGTCACGACAGCCTCCTAGCAGACATTTGGAATGGATTATAAATGATAAACGAACTCGGCACGAGGACCTGGGAATTTTTGATCGAGCTTCTGTCCAACAGGCGGATTATTTTCATTGTGAATATCACTCATTCGTGGCAACAATGCAAAAGATTCCAACTCAATTTTACGTCATAATCAGCAGAAATCAATCCCCTAATTTGGATTTTCTGAGGCTCTCAATTCCACTCCCCATCAGCCAATCGTTTCATTCCTATGTTTATTCAATTTGACATGTGTATATTAATTAAATCATAGCAATTTGTATGTACACGACGCTCTCCGTCCGCTTTCCACGAGAAAACCAGAAGACGAAATACTTGGAAATTTTGCATTTGGTCATTAGAGTGCATTAGGCCTGCCATAGGCTAAAAAAAAGGCCTCAGCTCATGGACATTAAAGGGGAAAACCCTTGGCAACACACACATTACGGTATGTAATGATCGCAGCCTAACTCGAAGGATTCAGTTATTTAGATTTCCCATCCGCTTCAACATTCTTTTTAAATGCTGATATGATGATACTCGTATTTGAGTAGTACCTCAGGAAAATCAGGGCATGATCACGGAAAATTGCGGCGTGGACAAATCTCAGAGTGGTCGATTTTTTTTCTATCAAGCAAATACTATGCTAAAGTTTTTTTTAGTCGAAAAAATTCAGGTTTTGCAACTTCTTACGATTTTGAATGTTCTCCTCTTTTTTTTGGAAACGACCCAGAGTGAACGGGGGCGTGTGGCAGGGGGTATCAGGACACCAACCAACGAAAGGGAAGGGAATGAGAAAAAGGAATTGGAAGAGGGAGTAGGAGGTTAATTGTATGTCGTAAGAGAGTGTTTTACAACGAATGCCTCGCTCTGTTTTAGTTTGAAGTCATGCTGCGTGGGAAGATGAAATTTTGTACCCATCAGTGCGTACCTTAACTGTCGCTTCGATCATCTGTACTGATAAAGTTCGTGGTTTAATTTATAGACTCTCCATCAGACTGGAATTCTAAAAATTACAAATCTCCGAATAATCTTAGCCAAGCGTACAGCCTCAAGCAGTTCCCGACCTTGTCCTCCGTCAACTGCGTTGCACACACTGTTCAAAGTAAGTAATTTCTGACACTGAGTGTAGCTTTGTAATTTGTTCATTTTTGGTACATTACTTTTCAATGCGGGTTCCAAAATTCTTATCGCGTACACGAGATGAGGTGTAATTAGAGCGAAGTCTCATCCCTCTTTAGCTTATTAAATCTTGGACCTTCCTGAAATTCACTTAAATTAGAGTTTCTTTAATGCAGCACCGATAGCGTTTCGTGTGTATATCCAGATCGACATTTCTGAAGATATAGTGACTCACTCGCATTTGACTTTATCTGGTGTATTAATTTATTCCTCCTTCCCACCTCGTCGATAAGGCGTTTGTGTGACTTATTACGCTAAAGTTGTACCGCATTGCATTGAATAGATTACGCTTGATGCCCGGTTCAATACACCACGAGTTATCTACGGATGCAGTAAGATTTCACAAGAGAAGTTCGCTTTCGCGGTATTTTCTCGGTAGACCACCGCAAACAATGTAATCTGACCTCTAGAGTGGATATCAGTTATATTAGGTTAGTTTAAGATTGAGTGAAAGATAAAGAGTTTAAGAGAATTTGATAACTCTCGTCGCTAAACCGAGGAATCTGGGCTCGAAGCAAGGCTCAGGCGAGTGATTTCATTTATTTTTTCGGTCTGAATTAAGAGAATTTGCGTCCTTCCTCTGACTTGACTTCGGGACGAGGCAATTGCCGCTATACTTTTATAGGTGCGGCCACACCAAGTGCCGAATAAAGGAGTAACTTAACCCTCAACTGCTATTGTCGGGTCTTTTTGACCCGAAGTAATTTGTTATTCGTTGAAGGTCATTCGGGCTTCCCACCGGGTCAAACTCTCCATCTCGGTCGACGTTTTGATGAACGAGTCGTCCATCGTCATTAGGGCATGATGACGATGCCCTGATGACGATGGACGGCCGAGATGGAGAGTTTGACCCGGTGGGAAGCCCGAATAACCTTCAACGACTACATACGTCGGGAAAGCCTTAGATCGTCATTTGTTATTTCTTGTAGTGCTAAAACGGCCGCTTGCAGCATCCTTGTCTACAGTTAATCCAAGGAGGGGGTAGTGAGCCAGTCGAACTTAAGACAGTGCGGGTGATGGTTGTTGTTTACGAGCCATTCGAAAAATCGTGTCAAAAAAGACCCGATGATAGTGAGTACGTGGCCAAAAACCACGATAGTAGTTAAGGGTTAAAAATATTAGTAGTACCAGGATAGTCTACCGGATAAGGTAGGTCCAAATAGAAGTGAGGGAAAATTCTCCAGATTTTTGCATGCACAGGACACCATCTACTTTCACAACTTCTTCCTTCATCTCTTCGTACGTCCCACTGCTTTTCATGCCGTCCATTAAATGTATTCTCCTTATTTCCCTTTCCCGTTTACCCAACATCTTCCCCTCTATCACAGACCTATAATCCTGACGCCTCCAAATATCAACTCTGCCTCCTAATATTCTCCATAAGTTTCTCCTCTTCTCACCCCACATCAAGCACTTCCTCATTTGTATTCCTGTCTGTCCATTTCGCCTTCTCCATTCACATCTACATCCACACCCAAAGCACCTGCGACCTATTTCTGTTCTTTTATCCCCAAGTCCACATTTCTGCCCCTTACAACTTGACACTCCATCCCAACCTGTAATTTACATCCTTAAACATCTGCCCCTAGTTAATGCTGAATACTTCTTTCGCTGGCGCCATTATCTCACTTCCTGATGTCTCTACTACTACATCCAATTTCCTCCGGAGTACTACCCAATTAATTAATTAATTCTTCTTCTTCCAGTTTTAGTGCTTGCTCCGAGACTTAATCCTCCAAGCATAAGATCTTTGTCACTTCTGAGATCGTTTTTTTATCAATTTTTTTATTATATTAGGACCAAAAACCTTACTCTATTGAATTACCGATCGGGCGTTTAAAAATTCTTGTTACATTTAATTATGAGTATGCTTCCAAAAATGTGCGAGAACATTGGTAAAATTAGAAGGGAGGGGGTTTATGAAATCTTATGTTGTCTTATAACGGGAGAGATCGTGAAAAGGAGAGTAAAGAAGTAGCCAAAATCACCTCGTACCTGCTACTTAAATAGTCACAAAGGCGCCATCTATTCTCGTTTTTACATTACGACCCACACCATCAAACTTCTTTTCTTTTGTTACAGAGCATTTCATCGCTCGCCTAGAGGAAAGCTATCGAAATGGCTAGCTTATGTACCAAAAACATCCACGCGACATATCCGCTCAGCTCTACCATTGCTGCAGCCACTCTCATTCTACTCGTCATTCATGCCGTAGCTATGGCTGCCCCAGACGCGAATCCTGGATCAGAAGCGCACTTATTCAGAGAGCCGGAGAAAATGAGGTTATGTACATATTTCGGGGCGGAGGACACAGCCGAGAGAGCTTTCGTCGCCTCGAAGACCGCCGGGAGTCCCCGGAGATGTCTGGAGCCTTACGACTCGAGCATCGGGTTCAGCCGACGGGTCAGGAGGGACCGTTATGCAGATAAGCAGAAGGAAACGGCGACCCTGGCTTTCGTGTTCGACACCACAGGATCCATGAGCGAGGACTTGGCTCAGGCCCGCGAAGGTGCCAAGGCGATTCTCAAAGCCTTCACCGAGCGGGAAATAATGCCCGTCAGCAATTTCATCCTCGTGCCGTTCAATGATCCAGGTGGGTTCACTTTCTCGAAACTGTCGTCATGCACCCAAAAATGAACTGGCATGTCATGCCCGTGCCCTGATCATTTTAAACCATAGATGTTTGAGGTGTGAAACGTCTTTACTGTCAGCTTTGATTGCCTGAAACCTCATTCAAGGAGCCGACTTGGCTGCTGCTTTGAGTTCCTATCTCTCCCGAAATATGCCAGAAAATTCCGTCGTCGACATTCTTTGCTTCTCATACTATTCGGAATTCGATTTTCTTTCATTAACTAGCCTCATCCCCTTTTCTTGCGGACCTCTTCTTAGGTGAATCTGTCCTCAGATAGGTTTCAATTGAACTGCTGCCTCCAAGCTCGTCTATCTTGTGCTGTCTCCCTCAGCTCTTCGTAACTCTTTCCATTCATAACATCCGTCAACATGTTATTTCTTCGTCTTCCTCTCTTTCCATTGATCTTTCTTTCTAATATTCTTTTCAGCGGGCGATCTATTCTGAGGACGTGTCCCATCCAGTTCGACTTCCTCTTTCTGATTGATCTCAAAATATTCCTTTTCTAATTCATCCTTGCCGATATTTCATCGTTTCTCACTTTATCTCTCTATTTTAATCATTCCACAGCCACATTTCATAACCATGTAGATATTTCTCCTCTTTTCTCCGGACTATCCATTTTTCTGCTCCATAAAGCACAACACACCAAATACAACATTTTGCAAACCTTTTCCTTAAGCTTGTGCCTATGTGTCCATTGATTTGGCCTAAAGTAGTTGGTTGACTTTCCCTATGATATTCCACTTCTTATTCCCTCCATAAATCTTCCATTCCATGTAATATCACTTCCAAGGTGTCTATTGCAGCCTTTTTTGTGGCACCCACACGTTTACCTCAAAAAGGACAAATTTCTCAATATTCTTCATTATAGCTCTCTAATTTAAGTTTTCTCCTGCCCACAGATTTGGTCTTATCGGCACTAACAAAGGGCTTCATTTCGGGACAAAAATCATGAAGACTTTAGATTTTCAATTTTTTTGAATAATTTAAAAATCTACGAGCATACCTACATGAGGGAGAGTTACCAAAACTTTTGCTCTAGCTTATTTATTATACGTTTAAACATGCTCATCATTGTTTTTTTACAATACACATTCGAGTATTTAAGACGATGAGAATAAAAATGTGTCAGGTTCTTAGCTCTTGTTAATGTCAGAAACTACACCAGTACTTCAATGACATCCAGCCAAATACAGCAATGAAGTGCACACTTCAGGATGTTTCACTATCTCGCACCAGCTCACAGTAAATACGTGAACATCGTCTTTTACGGCCTCAGCACGAAAGATCTCTTCATCATTGTTGCTATTGTCAAATGCGCAAAGCAGTCCACCGTCAATCATACACTTTATGTTTTTCTTATCTAGCTGGCGCATTGAAAAAAGGTTGTCGCTCGACTCAGGTACCCAATAAACCTGTTCTAACTCTTGTGTCCACCCACCAAATGTATCATCTAACTTCATTATAACTGCCCCCACTCCTTTTACGTTGCATGACTGTTGCTTTTTCGCTACAGTCATTTTCCCTGATACGGGTGAAAAATTTTGAAGCAGCTCTCTATAGGGCGTACAATGAGCATTACAGCCACTGTCCACACACCAACGATTTGGATCGTTGTCCTCATCTTCCCCTTGCGATCGTCATTGACGTTTCTCATCATAGCTCTGTATTTCACTCTCACCAACCCAGAACCTACATTCACTATATCTTGGTTCTCACTCTAGTCTATCTCCACTTGGTCTCATAGCTTTTAAATTGTTTCTGCTGTCTCCCTGGTTTACCACTGTAGTTATTGAAGCCATTGTTTGTGCTACTTCTCGGACTGCCGCTGCTTACACCGGGAGCACTAGATTTGGGACAAAATTTTGACGCATGCCCCTCTTGACCACAGGAATATCACAATACCGTTCCTTTATATCTAGCATCCAATACTTTGTAGCACTCTTTAGCCATATTTCCAATTTTATGACACGCTTAGCACTCAACCTTTGGCCTATTAGGATTAGAAAAAATTGCGGTGGTTTCTTTGCCATAAGTCCTCTCAGATTTCTATCACCCTCTTATCTTCATTGTCCATTTTAATTCTTGATTCCTCAGCGCTCAGGATGGGGATCACACTCTTCACGGATAATGTGGGATCTCTTGCTAAGGATCTCACGCAATCACCACTGAAAGTGATAATGGCGCACTCTGTTCTGACCGACCCAACGCTAGTGCCATTTCCTCCGCCAATCAACGACCCGACAAAGATTCCCCTACTCCCCCAACTCCTGAGTTGGTCAGCTGACCTTAGGTGGTCGTGGCTGACCCCCCTCAATCGCCAGCCGCGTCGTCTCTACGTGTAGTATATGGCGGTATATCCGGTATATGGCGGAGGAAATGGCGCTAGCGATGAGTCGGTCATAATAGAGTGCGCCACTAACACTGTATCTTTGGTCTCTACGGTCTCTACGCTGAGCTCGACCTCTTTTGAAACTGACCGCTGAAGATAAAGGACCTACTGGAGTGGTGACTGGTGATCGTCTTCTTTATATCAAGTTTACGGTATTTAGCCTAGGGGCTTGTTTTAAATTGTAATACTTATTTGTTATATAAGTGTTCCTGCTTGAAGTTAATCAAACTGGCTAAGGTTGTTGTTATTTTCTCTCGTCTCCGCCTACCATTCGCAGTCAATTCACTCGCCACGTCAAGTTTAAGTGATTTGCGTTGCGCAGTTGTCGACAATTCACGATGGGCTCTGGTTACTTTACGGACATAGTCTAGCCCTGACGTATTTTCGTACTTTTCCATTCGCATAAGGCGTTTCGTCATTATCAGCTGCTGACACTCGTCTCTCTCGCAGAACTGCGCCTTTAGAGTGCTCCACACCTCTTTGGCACTCTTCATGTGTCCTATGTACTCCATATGTGACAGTCATCCACGGTTCTCTTAATGAAAGCTAACGCCTGTTAGTTGGCTTTCTTCCCTTCTGTTATCGCTCCCGTCAATTCGTCTTCGGTCCACCCTTCCTCCACCGCGTGCCAGAGATTCCGGCTGTCAAGGATTGCCTCCACTTGACATGACCAGGCGTAGTAATTGTCGGAGCCAAGTTTCGTGATCGCGTCCCTCTCCGTGATGAAGCGCGTGCACGCCGACACCAACCACAGAAATTAATGAATTCGTCATCGATGCAAGAAATTTTTCACTAGCATCCCTGTCCGCTGTTAACTGGGCCCATAAGCTGTTGCAATTCCTTGCGGATTCGAATTAAAAACAATTTCATCTTCAACTCTTTAGCTCATGCTTTAGCCACACGTGCACGCTCCTCTCTCACATACACAGAAGAAAAGCACTATAACAAAAGAAGGCGGTTATCAAAAATGATGAAGAACGCTAATTCAGAAATTATATACTCTGATTTACTCCAAATTTATTAATTAGGAGTAAATCAGAGTATTATATACTACTGATTTACTCTTTATGGAACAGGCCGGAAGGAATGGAAGCCAGGGAACACAGTCATTTTCGCCAAGCAACTATTGTGAATCTTTACTTTATGGAAATTCTACTATGTATTATAATATTTGTTCAAAAGCTAGGTCCTTACTATTAACCCTCAACTTTTTTTTACGGGTTTCATTTCCAATCCTTCGCGAGCCAAATCTAGTGGTATTCATGCATGAGTATGTGAGTGAATTATATCAGTCAAATGGCTGAGATTTTTAATGCAAAAATAAGTAAAATCAGTGTGCAATAGGAAACCATTTCAAGTAGGGTCTGAGAATATTCGATCATATATGTTCCCTTATATTTCTTTGTTGTATCTCTTCATCTTCCGGGTCTTCTCTTCCGTCAGGTCCTTCAGGGGTGATAACAGTTCCATTGGCACTCCTGCTGGTGTCTTTAGGTTGAAGTAGCTGGACCATGATTTTGCCTCCCTCATAATTATGGCCCTCCTTCTTGTAGCTGCTCTCCTATTGGCTAGCTTCAGGGCAACTCTCTTCCATGAGTTGAAATTTCAATGGAGACAATAATAATATATTTATTAACGGGCATTGATGCCCTTTTACCAAATATTACATTGAAATTTACATCATATGACTGGATAATAAAATTTCACACTCATACATATATCATAAAAATACCAAAAATTAAAATATGTAAAAAAATGTTTCATACAAATATGGCTACAGAATAAATCTCCACAAAATACCAACAAAAATAAGTCATTATGGAAAGAATCGAACTGAAGGATAGTAAAAGTAAAGATTATCAAAGAAACAGCATAAATCTTTTGAAATCTTTTGGAATTTTTTTAGAGCAACAGTTTCGCTGTGCTATTCTGCCGGCTTCATCAGGCTTAATGTTTCTTTTCTGTTGGTGGTTGGGAATTTATAGGTTCGAACAACAATGGTCTTATTTAAAATTTCGGCTGTTAATTTTATATTAATATACCTATATCATATATAGGTATGTATATATATGTATATATATATATATATATATATATATATATGTGTATATATATATATATATATATATATATATATATATATATATATATATATATATATATATATATATATATATATATATATATATATATATATATATATATATATATATATATATATATATATATATATTGTGACGATACGTACCATCAGATGAGTTCGCCAACTCTGATGTTGGACGATTTCGATCCCCGGCCCCACTGGTTAGAAACCAGCTGCGATAGTGCATACCTTCACGTAGTCCGCTGACTAACCCACAGCGGGTCGACGGCGGACGGGTCTTACTGAAAGGAAAACCACGTGGGTTCTACGGCACGCGATCACGAAAGAGAAGGAGAATACGGGAATTTTGGACCTCAGTGCGAAGCACAGCAAAAACGAAACGACCCCGTTCAGATTGTGAATGGTTTCAGACATTTATAGGCAAAAAAATAAACATAAGTAACTTCCTCCTTAAATCTAATGGGGGATGAAATGATTATCTGTTTGAATGACACACTGATGGAAAGAGAACACAAAAATGCAATAACCCACAAAAAAAACTAATACTAACACATAACAAAATTCACAATGGCCTCTGTAAGAATCTCTACTACAATTCTTATTGTCGAGTTGATTGTCCACCTTGAATTTTACATGCTCCGCGTCCGATCGTGCGAAAGTGGGATTTGGGATTATTGGGATTTAAAACACAAATCACAAGGACGGGAGAATAATTATACAGATTTTTGCTTTGCGACAAGCTTAGTAACGTTAAGTGGAATTGTTCCTGAGTCACTATTACATGCGATCACCTCCACTCGAGGTGACTTCTTCGCTGAAGAAATGCTGGTTGGAGCAGGAAGAGTGGATAATTCACTATCCAGGGAGAAGGGGATTTGTAGAGTACTTATGTGTCAAGATGTGGCTCCACGTCGAATTCACCGCTGGGCGCGTCATCAACCCACAGGTTTTTGGTTGCCTGAGGTTTTTCTGGATGATCGGCGTTACACGACGTGACGAATTTCCTTGACACTGTACCTCGGCCCTCTTCTCTCTCTCTCGCTCCCCGGTGCTCTGCTGACATTTGCTGCCAGACTACGGAGTATTTGGGACTGCCTCCTCGCACCTTCCACCAACATATCTCCCAGACGCCTTGCGCCGGGCCCGTTTTATACAGTCGTTCACGTGACACAATACCCAAAAAGACATGCGAAACCCTAGTGTAGTTGAAGGTGAGGCCGCTTGTCTAATGCTGTGCCCGCGCAATATGAACGAGCAAAAGCTCGAGACAGGGAACGTCCGAAGCGAAAAATAGAATAAAAAATGAAACGTTACTTGTGCGGGTCATACCGTCACATTTATATATATATATATATATATATATATATATATATATATATATATATATATATATATACACACACACACACACACACACACACACAATTAAAGAGGAAACTTACAGGGGGTAAAAAGACGAAAGTAAAGAGAGAGTCTTACTTAGAGACGTTTCGGGTGTTAGCCCTTCTTCAGTCACACAGAGTATGCACTGCCTTGGCATATATATATATATATAGTGACGGAACACAAACGTCACATACGTGGTAGGAAGAGGGCACACCAGCCGTCCCGAGTGAGGGAATAATCGAGCAATTGGTCTATTTGAATCCACCAAAATATATTTCGCAATGCCTGATGTCGTACAAATTACACAAAAAAAAATACCCTGATGAGGATGAATGTATGATAACACTTGATGATTCAAATGAAGATGAACAACGTGAAATACATACATCAAACAACAAAACAAAAAGGTGAATGCAAGATACTTTTCCCCCTTCCAAAAGATGTGATACAATTTACAAAGAAAAAGAAAATGACTTTGGGCAAAAGTTCATATTTGCCCTTAATTAAAGTTTCTTGAGCACCAATGGTTCACTGTCTTATTCTTTTCAACACTAGGTCTGAAGATTGTGAGGGCAAGATGCACGGGGGCCAAGGGAAAAGAGATTCAGATCTCGTGACTGGGGAAGTGAGAGTTTATCTGGATAATCAGGACGGTGGACGGGTCGCAAACAGCGACGTTCTTACAGATTTCTGTCGATGCAGGAATTGTTGAAGCCGACAATGGAGTCACTGCTCGGATCCCCACAACCGCGGCACCAGGAAACAATCTTCTCCCGCGTCGTCGAAGAACACGGCCGTCATTCGTCCGCTCCAGTCTCTGCTCCTCCAGAACTTTCTTTGCTATCCCGTCCTCCACCAGCATAAGCTTCGCTTGGTCGGGAGGGCGAGGGCTATCATGCACCTCGTGGGACTTCCGGCAATCTTACTCTCTCTGGTTTCTGTGTCTCGCGAAGCACATTCACCAGGCCTTTTTATATCCCTCGGGAGGGGTAGTCACCCGTCGAAGGAGGGTTTACGGTGAGAGGGGGTTACTGTACTGAGACGCAATCGCCCACGTTGCAAAACTTGTGGCATCCTTCTCACCTAGCCTCTGCCTGATAAATTCCTTGCCGCTCATCTTCCTTCCGTCCCCTCACTCTCCTGCGTTTCCCATAATGTTGTCTATATCCTTCTTTGCCAATTATGCCCTAGTTTTTACATTGGTTTGACGACCACTCCCCTTAACATCCGCATGAATGGCCACCGCTCCAGTTGTAATGAACCACCTTCTATTTCTGTTTCCCTCCCTGTTGCCACCCATGTTTCTTCCCACAACTCCACCTTTAATAATATTTTTAAGGTTGGCATTCTCGCCTCCCTTCCCCCTTCCTCCTCCCCACTCCAAATCAAAGATCTTGAGTCCTCTTGCATTTACTTATTCCAGGCTTTCTCTCCGCCAGGACTCAATAAATCCCACTAACTTCTTCTATCACCTCTGCCCATACTACTTCTTCCTTTCGAATTTCTTCCACTTCCTGCCTCCCGCCCCCACCTTTCCTCTCCCTCCCCCTCCTCCCCTTCCCAAGTCCCTCCCCTCGCTCCCTTCCTTCCGCCTCAGTCCTCCCTTCCTACCGCCTCAGTCCTCCCTTCCTTCTCAGTCTTCGCTCTTGCGACCAAGGTGCTAGTGGCACCGAAATATCAAGAAACTTTGTGTGTTCATCATTTTTTTGTTTTCTGTGTTTGTCGTCTGCCTTCCTCTGGCAAACTTATATATATATATATATATATATATATATATATATATATATATATATATATATATATATATATAGTATTATATATTAATTAATTAATATAAAAAGGTAATCTCTCCTATGAAGTAGGGTAGTTATATTAAGCAATTGCATAATGCTATCATAAGGCACATCATAAGAATGGTGTCCAAGTTTCCTGTATACTAATTTAAGGAATTTGTGTTTAACTCTCTCATTAGAGTTCTGGTGGTTTTTATAGAAGGGGCTCCAAATTGTGGAGTTATATTCAAGCATAGAACGAACAAGAGCACAATATAAGATTTTAAGGGAATTTGGATTGCAGAAGTCCTTTGAGAAGCGATACATGAAGCCCAACATTTTGATGCTTTTATTGACAATGCATTCAATATGTAGATCAAAAGAAAGTGAGGAAACAAAAGTGACACCTAGATCACGTACCCTATCAACACGAGGAACTGTTTCCTGGGCAACAGAATAATTTTAATACAGTGGCTCTTTTTTATGGTGAAAGGATATAGCGCAACACTTACTAACATTTAGCGTCATTTTGTTTAAAATGCACCAATTATTTATTCTATCCAGGCAATCATTGAGGGTTATACAGTCCTCATGTACCCTGATAATTTGGTAAATTTTAATGTCATCAGCGTACATTAAGTGGTGGAGAGGGCTGATAACTTGACTTATGTCATTTACAAAGATGAGGAACAGTAGTGGGCCCAAGTGAGATCCCTGTGGGACTCCTGATGGGGCATAATAAGATTGAGATACTGCAGATTTGTACTTACTCAAGGCATGAGAGTTATCCTGAAACTAGCCAATAGGAAAGCAGGGGGGTGCTGTGCAAGGATGGCCAAAATTGTGGTCCAGCATCTTCATCAGAATGCACCAGCACAAATACCAGTTTAACTGAGATCACTAGAAAGCAAACAGATACAAAAGAGGACCTGGAGATGGAGATATTAAGAAAAATAAGAAATGAAGAGATTAAGATTCTGAGTATATTTAATCAAATGTCCACCAAGTTAGCAATTTTGTTTATCTAACAAGAACAGAATTGTACCCTCATCAAAACTCTATATATCATTTTTTCCAGAACCAAGTTAGTTACTGCAAAACAACTCATAAATCTCAATATATTTTTTTGCCAGTCACAAAATTATCTATAGGTATTGGTTTTGTTAGTCAGGCAATAGTTATTATGTGATCAAGGGAGAAATTCCACTCTGAATCAATGAAGATATTTTGATTGATGAAGTATCATTGAAGAAAACTTGCAACAAATGCTGAGGAAGACTAAGGGTGAATATTCCCAGGATATGAATAAAATCACCTATCCTGAGGCATAATTAAAGCTGACAAAATTAGAGAGGAATTCTCAATTACTTTGAAAATCAAGGAGGATTCATGTTACTTAAAAGGAGTTTTCCTGAATTCAAGAAGGGGTGAACACCAAATAATATCACATCCAAGACCATGAGCCCTCATAGCTGCAGCATGTACCTAGCATTTAATATTACATTCACAACATACAACAGGTGAATATCAGATTTGAAGTGCATGTATGAAATTTTACATTGACCTATTTTAAGTTTAACAATGGTTTTTACCTTAGATATTCAGCCAATGACTGTCACAGAGAGTCCAGATGACTTCGTGAAAGCACTGGATAGGTTGACAGTTGGTGGTGGAGGAGACTGTCCTGAATTGGCCTGTGCTGGAATACTTCAAGCATTGCAGAATGCTCATCCTTACTCCTACCTCTATGTTTTCACTGATGCACCAGCAAAGGATCATCACTTATATGATGACATTCTGGCACTGATACAAAGGAAACACTCTATGGTATGTAGATTACCCAGTTGTTCAATAATAGCAACTGTTCATGTGTGAATGTTTCTATGCAAATAGAACAGTTTGTTCCATATTCTTACTGCTGTTTCAATCTCATTTTGCCATTACTTGTTAAGCAAATTATAAACTGCCAAGCATGAACCCTTCAGGGGGAGTGTATCACAGGTTTGGAGTCTATGATATTAATGATAAGGGAACTAAGAGGAAAACTTGTCGGTCAAACAAATGTTTATCAATTTAATTTGATTATTTTTCAAATTGAGAGGTGTTTTCAAGCCATGTCATTAACTTGAGTATCATTTCACCACTAATGTGTTTTAGTCAAGGTAAAAAAAAAGTCATCAACTTTTAATACAATTGGATACAGTTGATTCATTAAAATTTGATGGGAAAAAATTCCAAGTAATCACCCCCTAATTTTCAATTTGAAGAGGCAAATAGTGTATCATTTGATGAGACTATAGCTGAATTTTTTCTTTACTTGGAATGGGAAGGATGTACCATATTCATGGCTAATAGAGCTACACTATAATCTCAAAGAAATGATCAATTTTCTTGATCTCATAATGAAAAATTCAGGGGAATTCAGAAAAACTTCAATAAACATTTGTTGTTTAGTTTTCAATATGATATGGATGTAATTTTGAATAAGATAATTCATTCTTTTGCCTGTTGTGAGACTACTGTCTAGCTGAACAATTTGTAGTTAATATCAATTCCACATTACAAAGAGGGTGCATCAAGTGGGACAGGTGGAATTCCAAATAGGGGAACTATTATTTTTCTTGGGATTAGTAGGTTAAGAGGTAAGAAATGGATTACTTTGGAATGGAGGAAGATTGGAGAAAAACTTGGCATCACCTATAAGACTGACCTTGATGATTTGCATTAAGGGTCAGAATAATACTTATACCAAAGTACCATAACTAACTAAAAACAACTTTCCTCAATGCACAGGTCAGTTTCTTTCTCAGTGGGCTGTGTGGATACACAGAAGAGTCAGTAAAAGTATATGACCACATAGCTGCTGCAAGTGGTGGTCGAGTTTTCTCAGTGACCAAGCATGACATAAAAATGGTAAGGAAATCTGCATAGAATGGTGAGGGAATTGCTTATGATTTTACTCCAGTTTATCCTAAAAATATGATGAAAACATATTTTAAAGGGAATGAGCAATTTAATGGAATGGTGCCATGATGGAGAGCATCCATTAGGGGTGAAGATGCCACTCCTATGACATAAATTACCAAACAGAGGCACACTAAAAACTTATCTATCTCCATTAGAGATGTGTGAATTACAGTAATTTTCATTTGAAGTAAATTACTGTGGTAAATCACGGAAATTTTCGAAAATTACTATAATTTTCTTGTAACTTACAATTTTCTGCAGTTAATAGTTTATAGACGATTTAACATGACATCCAATAGCAATAGTCAGGGGTTAATGGCATTTAATTCATTACTATTACTACATTGATGTATTAGTAATAAAGAAAATTGAAAAATAAATATGGCAACCAACATGCAATTTGGCAATCTATTGTTTGGTAAGATAAATTTTCATTCCAACCATTAAAAGGATAGCCCCATAAAATATTCCGCCAGCAAAAATATTCCATAAATGAGTTGAAAATGCCTTAATTTATAATTAAGATTGTATGAAATATATATGATACATCCGAGGTGAATATTACCAAAAATTAGGTACCATCTAAGTTCAGGGGCTGCTGTAAATTATGTAAAATACCACAGTAATTTATGAAAATGACTACAGTAATTTCAGAATGGACCATTTCTAGTCGCCAATGCTACTCATAAAATGTCAAAATTAACACAACCACTTATAATATTTCCTTTCACTACGTAATTTTAATTTCCTATTCATCTAACTATACCAAATAAGAATTTGAAAATCAACATATAAGTACCTGAAATACAAACAATAAAATAATTGTGATTTGAATTTCAGGTGCTCAACTTTGTACGAGATACTCTGCGAGGTGGAGATGAAACGATCTATTCTGTTATTCGACCAACACCAATTACAAAGGAGCCACATTCAGAATCTTTTAATGTGACAGTTGAAATTGGTCTTGAGGAATTTGTAGTGACATTAACAGGAAATAAGCCAGCAGTGGTGGTAATCAATCCCCTGGGTGTGATAATGAGAAACCTGAAGACCATTCTACAGCTGTCAAATGTGATGGTTGTCAGTGTCCTTAATCCAGAACCAGGAGGCATTTGGAAAGTTGAAGTGACAATCCAACCAAAAAGAAGCACTTCAGCAACAATCCCAGATGGTTTTGCCCTTCAAGTAAAAGCAACTGGAGTTACCTATAAAATCCAGCAGGGCTTTTCAATTAAACAACCAAATAGTCTGAAAGAAACAGCTATTCGTCCCCTTGAAGGTAATACAAATGGCCATTTAGCAATTACATCCAATGAATTTAATCAGAGAATGAAATAAGATCACACGAAAGAAGACATGATCTCTTTAAATCATATTTATTAACCATGATCACTTTGTGGGCAGTGGACAGCCAAATTTCTAGGTTAATGTGGACTGTGGATGGCAACCATCTCAGATAATCAGTCACCATAATAATATAAAATATGCGCAGACATTTTGATCTATGGTCTTAAAACTGCACTCTTAGCGGTGGGAAAGGGATATATTGCAGCTTAGGATAACCTCTTTTGAGGACTACTAGATAGCAAGATAAAAAAGGGCAATGAAAGGTGAGGATTAGGACAAGTGGTCAGGGTTGTCTCAGAGTCTGTTTTCATTTCTGGAAAAGAAAAATGTTTCTAACTAATTCATGGCATCTTTAAAGGAGGAATTCGAGAATTATGTTAAGTTTTGATTTTTGCCCTTAAAAAAGAAAGAATCATGAGAATATGAAGACTAAAGGGCTATACATAGGTTTATTTCTACTGGTGGGAAAGGTATTACCAGAGAATAAGCTTGACTTAGAGGTTTTATATAAGGTTATTCTTTGAAGGCTGGAGAAGGGAGACAATAACTGCCTACAGCTGACAAGACTGCCTAACTGACAAAGGCCAGCATAATTTTGGAAAATAGAAGGGCATTTTAGGGATGCAGCTGAAGATTAGTAAATTTAAAGATTAGTAAACTTAGAAGAAAATGAAAATAATAATATTTTGCTGAATCATGAGGACATGAATAACAATGAGAGAAAGATGGGAATCACTGGAGGGTGTCAAACAACTTCATTATTTGATTATATTCTTGGAGAAAACTGAGTATAGTCAGGGAAATTGGGAAAAGAGAATAGCATTATCTGAGAAGGTAATGATTGGTCACCATCAATTAGGACATTACATATGTAAAGGGGTTGAGGAAAGGCTGAAGAAGAGCCTGATATATGGGGTATCAAGGAATGATACATAAACAGAAACGTGGAAGAAAAAGGGTAATAGTGGATAAATACTTGAGATGTTGGTTAGGGAGGTTCGATTTTCACCGTTTTTCAATATTCCAAATGCCTGAGATAGGAAATGTTGCCTTTTGTGGTGTTAGGTAATCAAGTCAAATTTTAGCAAAATAGAAGTATGTCCAACCTAGCTTCCTTGGGATTGGGTGTTGAAATTTTATGCAAATCAGGCTTATAGAAAAGAACTTCAAGTTAAATTTACTTATCAGATAGGAAATGTAACTTTAACCATTAGTATGGAGAATAAGAAAGCAAAAGCATCAGACAAACTCAGGCCAAAGATACTTAACAGTAAAATGCAGAAGGCATTAT
Source organism: Ceriagrion tenellum (assembly GCA_963169105.1). NCBI lineage: Eukaryota > Metazoa > Arthropoda > Insecta > Odonata > Coenagrionidae > Ceriagrion > Ceriagrion tenellum. Next base: position 112,842,746 of record OY720634.1, on the reverse strand, counting down.
AAGATTTGCAGGCTAGAATAGCTGTAGGAGTAGATCATATCCCTTCACAGTTTCTGCAGAGTTTGGGAAGAAACAGAAGATGGACTTTTTTCAATGTCATTTTAGTAGGAGGTAGGAGGAAGGGTCTTGGTGAGAGGACTTGGTGAAAACAGTTTCGATACCTATTCCAAAGAAGAAGAAAGCTCCAGAATGTGAGATATGGAACAATTAGTTTTCACACATAAGTTTTCCTTGGATTGATTAAATCTTTCACTGCTTTGAACGTAGCTTCTACATTCCGTTGGCAGGTGGTCATTCCTACTAATGCCTCCGGACTTTCTCTTTTTCTGCAAATGCCATTTGCTGAGTTCATTGTTATACATTGTACTTATCCCTTCCCGGGAGCCTTAATGCCTATTGAGTTGCAGGTGTTTGGTATTGATTTGAACGAGAGACATACTGTGTCGACGTCGGTGATCGTTCACTATTTCGCCGCACAGGGGCTGGAAAGTCTCTGCAGTTTGACCGCAGCGAAAGCGTTAATGAAAGGTTGGAGACTAGAGCAAATTACTGCTTATAAGATGACTAGTTTTGGTTCAGGAAGGGGAGGGCAACTCAGAATTTTGTTGCAGTCATGAGAATACTAATAGAAAGGAACCTAGATTATGATCAGAATGCTTTCCCTTGTTTCGTTGACTTTGAAAAGGCGTTTGACACCATTAATTATGAAAATCTCAGGCAAATACTGATGAATATATGAATAGAGTTGTGAGATAGGGGATTCATCCATAGCTTAAATGGCCCCAAGGGACTGAGGAGAAGGTGGTGGACATTAAATCAGGATGGTCAGCAATAGGCCATAAGATATGGCAAGGGTGCCCTTTTTTGGCTTTGGTTTTTTAACATTTATGCCAAGAAAATAGTAAGAGAGGCATGGGAAGAGCTAGGTGTAGGAATCAAAGTAAGAGGTCAGCTGATAAAAGTCAGCTGGATTAATGGATAACCAAGCTTTGCTTTGTTTACAGTCAAAGGGACTTTAAGCTTAAGTTAGAAATTCTGTAAAGAAGATTTGTATTAAGATTAACGGTTAGAAAACGAAAGTTACGGGATTTAATTCAACTGGGAGTGGATTATTGGTAATATCGGTAGAATGGGAAAAAAACCGAAGAAAGTGGGGCAATTTAATTACCTTGGTTGTGTGTACATTGAAGGATGGCATGAAGAGTGGTACAATACGATGGTATTGTAATGAAAATGGATATAGTGGCAGAAATATTATAAAGAGAATTGTACTAGTAAAAATAGCATTCAGCAATTGAAGGAAGCTTATGATGAGGGCCTTATATAATAATATGAAAAATAGGTTAGCAACAAGTCAAATATATGAAGTAGGGTTGTATAATATGGAAAAATGGACTCTAGGAAAGGATGACTTGAATAGGCTGCAGGAATGGTGGAGGATGGAGAGGGTTGGTGCATGGAAAGGAACACAAGCAAGAAAGTGCTTGGTATGGTGGGTGAGGAAACTTCACAATTAGATCAAGGGGAGACAGCGAGTGGGTGGCAGGAGTGGGCAGTGAAAGGAAAAGGGATGCTGAAGTCCATTATAGTGGGCAGAATATTTGTTAAGTGAGGAAGGGAAAGAAAAGCATTAGGTTTTATGCACAAGATAAAAAGATATAGGAGGTATGGTATGATGAAGAAAGAAATGTGCCAGAAGATATGATCCTAGAGGACTTTTACTCCCATTTCATCCTACCTTAACCAGCATGTATGACAAAACAAAATGCAGAGCTGAAAAATGTTCCTTAATATCCATAACAACCTTTCATTGGTAAATAACCTACCTAAAAGTATATTTTAAGCAAGGAATAAATTTTGATTTTGTTAATGCACTTGTACAAGAAATAACAAGCATAAGAGTGTGTTAATAACTTGGTGGCAATCAAATCATCCCTCATTTTATGAACTTTGGATAATAATTTTTATGCATTCAGCATTTATTCTTCCTTAGGTACCAAAAACTATTTGCTCATTGCTATCATACCTCTTCATGAGAATGAAGAAACAAATATCAGCCTGGAGAAGTATACATGGGAATCTGTTGATATTCGGAAGTTGGATGGTGGAATTCACTCCACTGAGACATTACAACCTGTCATGGGGAAAGAACAGAATGAAACTCAAATGCTTGTATTTAGTACTGGTCCATTTGATATTCCTTTTGATCTCTTCACCCTGACGGTAAGGAACTAGTATTAGAGCAGATGAAAATGTACTTTCATAGTTGAGAATATTTTGTCATGCCTATCAGGCAAACACAATGCCCAAATTTTCTTACAATTCTCATCCTGTTCAACTACCACCACAAATATGTATCAATGCTTTATCCATGTATTTTGCCCAAATTATTGATGAATGTACTACATGTAAAGAATTAAGTACTGTATTTCCCGGCCTATAAGATGCACCGACGCATAAGACGCACTGTGATTTATCAGATTGGAATTTACGAAAAATAAGCCTATAAGAATCACTGTGATTTATCAGGTTGGAATTTATGAAAAATACTTCGACCAGACAAAAGAGAATCAAATTAATTTAATGACTATACTTTACAAAAAGAAAACGGAAGTGTCACATTTAAAAATTGCAAATATATTAGCATTTATTCATCGTAGTATCCCAGAAATTCGTCATCACTACAGCTAAAATCATATACACAAGTTATTTTTGCTGGAGTTGTCACTTTCCTCATACATGAAGTCATCTTCACTTCCATCTAGCACATTGCTAATTCCATGCTTTTTAAAATACTCTACAATAGTCTTCTTTTTAACTGTCTGTCTTCAATCGTACGATTTATTTAGGAATTTTTTAGGATGTACTGTCAAGGATTCTGTCAAACTCTATTGCTTTCGACTGGCTCAAAACCATGTTATTATCAATAGTTTTAATGAAGGCAACCATTTTCTATGCCTGATGCGAGAAAAAATATTTAACAGTATCTTTCCCGGGGAATCAGCTCGCGTCTTAGAGGAAGAAGTTACACCTGTAAGACGCAGGCTGATTTCAGAGCACATTTTGGAGTAAAAAAAGTGCGTCTTATGGGCCGGGAAATATGGTACCCTCAAATTCACTTAGAGCTGTATTTCTGCATTACTTCTTTTCTCCAATAATTAAAAATTGATGGAACTCATACCACAGGGTCAGACTTCCTCGAGCTATATGCTATTGCACTTGTGGGCAATGGATGGGGATACATTTTGAGAGAGTGGAAAGGACAATATCAAGACCAACTCTTTGGCTGGATGAATTACAAAAAAATATTAAAACCAGTTGGTTTATCTTGATGAAATTTTTTTTTGCATCTTAGCTCATCCACTCTTTCCTTTTACCTTTAATATGAATAGTTATATAATAGATCTATGATTTTTCAAGAATTGCATGCTGTAATTTTAACAGCTAAAATATAAGAAATCACGAAGTAATCATAAAATATACTTCTTCCTAGTTCCATGGATTCGATGGAAACGGCAATCCTGTATCAAGACTGTCATCCAATGCTATTAGTTCAGCCCCACGTAAGTACCCACCTATTTTCCTCCTCGATATCTCCATCAAGATTGATGTATCCTTGCCCCTTAACACCTGGGATTGAGCCTGTTGGCAGCTTAGCATGCCAGGAGGTTGCCCCTTAGAGCTTCCATTCACTCCATAAGAGCTCCCTTGATGGTCTGAATCTTGTTGTTGCCGCTCCCCACTTAACTGCGAGAAGGGCCCCATTTAGAGATGGGCCATTCTGAAAATTATCACTGAAATTTTCTGAATGCAGTAATTTTTGGTAATATTCACTTGTCTCAGATATTTTTCATACTGATTTATTACGAATATATAATATAATGTTCAATAAGAGAGATACAGTACCGAACAGATAGATACAAAAACGCGTTCTTTCCACACATGATAAGCAACCACATTAAAAACTGAGCTCCACTAAATAGACTCCCATCATACACTTACCAATTTACCAGCCAAAACCTTACGTCTTTAAACGGCTGGTGCCCTAGCTCCCCCTACCACTTGCCCATGTGGCAGTTCGCAGGATGTAGATGTATATGTAGATTACAAACATATTATTTTAAGTCAAGTCTATATACATTTAATACAATCTTAATTTTTGATAAAGACGCATCCAGCACATTTCTGAAATATTTTTACTGGTGGAATATTTGTGGGGATGTCATTTTCAATGGTTTTAAATAAAATTTCTCAGGCCAAAAAAGAGGACACCGGATTGCATGTGAGCTGCTGGTTGTTTTTTAATTTGCTTTATTTTTAATGTATTAATGAAGCAATAACAATGGTTTAAATGCCTTAATTAAGGCATTTAATTTTAAACCCCTTGCTATTGGTATTGGCTCTCCCCTTAAATCCTGTAATAGCTATTAATTGCAGCAAATTTAAATTTACCGGAAAGTTATGGTTATTTACCTCAATTGAAAATTATAGTAATTTACCCATCTCTACTCCCATTGGAGAAGAGCTGGTTTTGGGAGGTTTTTCTGGGATTCTTTTTAAAGTTAGTAAAATTACATTTGGGGTGATTAGCCCCACTTGCAGATATCCACCATCAGTTAGCAAAAGCCATTACTGTGTATGACAGGAAGGTTGGTGGTTCAGCTTTCATACCCATATTTTTGTTACACATATTAGTGAAATGCAGTTTGACTTCGTGGTGGATTAGTCACTCCAGAGGCATTATTTATAGTTCAATTACCTATCCAGAAATACAAAGATATAAACTGTTTTGTTTATATGCACATATTTTGTAGCTTGTTTAAGAGAGTAAAAAAAATAATCTGAAAGTAATAATAATCCATATTACATTTTCAAGTTGTATTTTCAAAATTTTCCATTTTAGTTTCACCACCGCTGGTCACAATGAAGACTGAGAAAGTTGGATCAGAAGGAAAAGAATTGACATTGCATTGTGAAGTTGAGAGTTTAACAGCTTTCACATTGGATTGGTACAAAAATGGCCTGCTTTTCTTGGGAAATTTAACTTATGAGTAAGTAAATTGAATATGCCTGTGTCAAATATTTTAACTACTGACATCTAAATTACTGAGAGCAATACATGAAATTTCTAACAGCCCGAATGTAAAATACGTTGGCAAATACACCGGAGATAATTGAGGGATTTAATGATATTGAATACTGCTGTCGGTATATGTACTTTGAGTAAAGGAGAAACAAATTTTACCCTAACGATTGCAGTTTCATCGCTACAGGTTATATGACTTTAGATAAGGCAGCAATACTTATTACTAGAGATGGGCCATTCCAAAAATTACCATGGTAATTTTCGTAAATAAGTGTGGAATTTTATGTATTTTACAGCAGCCCCTGAAAATCACTGCCTTTTTTTGTAATATTCACCTCTGCCTCAGAAATTTTTCATACCGATATATTATGTATGTATATGTTTTTAGTTCATCACAACAGAGCTACTGATAGATGCTCCTCATTTCAAGGGGCGCTTCTCACTGCATAAGCATGTGATGAGAAGATCATCACTCCCCAAGCTCATAATTCAACTAGACTAATCATTCAGAAAGCTCACAGCTTGGCTTCACCTCATCTGCAACAGACCCCCATCAAAGATATTTTTTATGGCAAAAGAAACAGGGAGGAAACACAAGCAAGATGGCATTAATGCGTTTCACAATAAAATTTAGGTGAATTGCTTCCAGTAATACGAACATTTTGAGATGTTGTGAAAGCTGTAGTGAAAGCTTCTGCAGAGTGGTCTTGATACATCATGGCTTTCATGATAACTTCCGTGTTGTGTCATTTTTATGACGACAGTTTTGTCGTGTCCATTCCAGCTTGCTTCTTTAAGTCTGAAGTGCTCACAATGCATTTTGGCTGCAATATATAGCTTGGCAGAGGGTCAAATGCGATTTTTTTTGCCTTTCTTTCCATCTTTCCCCACATTTTTTGGAAGACCTGCTTACTATTTGTGGATAGTGAGTAACCATCCATTGACATTATTTGGTGTTTTGGATATTTCAATGCCCCCCCTTTTTAATCTGGGGAAGTTCTGTGTCTTCTTCACTATAATTTTCACCTCCTCCAAATTCATGTAATGTGATGGCCTGCTCCAAGTGTCATCTGCGATGGCAGACCTGTTCGGTTATCTATCTTTGCCAGCTCTTTTGATGTTCAGAGATGCGGCACTTCAGAACTCAGGAGGTTTGGCCTATGTACAACTTCCTGCATTCACATTTTATATCATATACTTCTCCTTGTGAGCCCTTTGGCAATTGGTCCTGTGTCCACACATTGGGTAGGATATTTTGGTGACACAACTGTTCCTTGTTACCACGTCAAATTTTTGGAGTACTCTGGTTATCTTCTCTGTAGTTCCCTCAACATATGATAAAACAGCATAAGATGTTGGCCTGGACTCTTCTGTCTCTTGCAAGGTCCTTCTCAGGGCCATGACTTCTTGATTTTCTTCATTCCGGTCAGTCTAGAGTCCGGGTGGGTAGTAGTAGAGGAACAACATTTTGAGAGTTGAGATAATGTTGCCAAAACTTAAAATTGAACAGGCTTTTACTAAGCAAGTACCTATACACTGGTGAGCATAAATATTTAGATTATGGAATTCAACTAAAGTTGAGGATTTTGCTTCTTATTGTTAGATGAACCCACTTTCCTTCAGAAGTTCAGAATGAGAAAATACTGTCATAGATTCGTGCAAATATGGTAAACCATGTTGCCAACAACTTTAAAACTGTTAAGCCTGAATCACACGATCATTTTTTCCATCCCTTTTAAGGGATGATAGCTCAAATGGGCTCAAGGGATAGCTCAAGGGATGATAGCTCCAATGATAGCTCAAATGATCGCTCGAAAATGATCGTGTGACTCGAAGAAAGTCAGGGATAGCTCCAGCAATAGGGATCCGTATCGCTTTTTCCATCACTGGACACGTCCTTTTTTCTGTCCCTGGAGGCATCGCTGAATCCACCATTTAGCCAATCGGAGCGCTCAGCCGCAAAGAGCGACTCTAACGCCACGTTCAGCTTTCAATGGAATGAGAGTAGTAAACATAGAAATGATGCAAAAAGGGACGGAAAAAATTATGGAAAAAGGGACAGCCAAAATGACCGTGTGATTCCGAAAATGATAGCTCGAGCTATCATTGTCACGGTCCCTGAAAAGCTATCATTGGAGCTATCCCTTAAAAGGGACGGAAAAAATGATCGTGTGATTCAGGCTTTACTGTCTCAACTCAAATTTTGGGCTGCTTGCGCATCCCTAGAATACATACTTCTCATTAAAAACATGATTTTCACCGCCTGGGAAAGATTTTATTTTACCTATTTCCATGCAAATGATGAATATTTTTCATTCTAATTTTTGGAGGGATTTTTCCTAAGTGATTAGAGAAAACTTAATACATACAATCGATAATGGCTTCCAGTATCATTATTTCATTCCACGCAAGGAAAATTCCCATCATATGCTAGAAAATATACATATATGTAATATTGAAGGCTTTCCTGTTGAATGCTCAGAATGTAGAGCTCTCGGGTTTCCAACGTGTGATGGTGGTTTGAGAGACAGGCATTTCAAAGGCGTAGTCTGTTATTGTCCTCAGGGCACAGAGTATACAGAGAGGACTTATGGCATTTCAACCTGTAATCACGAAATTCGCTTCCGTCTTGTAAGCGCGTTTACTTCGAAAGAAGTGAGCATGTCAATGTGGTGAAAAGTGAGAGCTTCACAAAGTTTTTCTCTTTCCTGGTGATTTACTCCATCTCCCTATGAGTTTGGTCATAGTTTGTTTCCCTGGAAATACAAAACGTCCGAAAAGGAGAGAAAAGGTAGATTTTCTCTATATGCTCAATGAAACCTGGTATGAGAAATTCAATTCCAACCCAAACAGCGCCGATGTGCGTTGAATGCGCATTAAATGCACGTAAAACCCTTGTACACTACCCTTGTTTCTAATCGAGCGGTAGATGATAGGTAACACAGTGGACTGCAAGGCAGAAGGTGTGAAGTTAGCTCCTCTGTAGGGGAATATCTTTTTCGTCTTTTTTCATAGTTTTTTTCTCTTACATCATGTAAACATTTTGTTTTTATCATGGTAACTCACTTAAAAAATATTTTTCCCCCTAAAAAAATAGAAATGTGCCTTAATAATGCACATTAAATGCACATTAAAGGCATGGACAAAAATGTGCTTTTAATGTACATTTGAAATGCGCATTAAATGCACTTTTGATGCGCATTGGTTCTGCCTGGGAAGGGACAACATTCTATGACTGTATGAATCTTCATTGCTTCAATTAAATTAGCTACATCATTGATATGATTGTTGTATTTTCCAACTTTCCTCCATAAGTTAAAGCTGAATCATGTCAGCAGGGATATGTTTTTGAAGCTGAGCAAAGGATATGGTGGGTACCTACTTTTTATAACTGTGTAAATGTAATCGTAATGGTGTGGTTAATGAAAAAAAAAATTAATTTTACTAATTCATGGTAAAAGTCTCATAATGATTGATTTGGCTGTCATCTGTAGGATTAATTTACAACCCCATTCTGGACTTCCTTGGAGTATCTTTTGACTTAAACTTCCTGTAGAATTAACATCATTTGTGCATTTACCTGTCCCCATCCTCCTTTTGTGTCTATCTCGAGTAGCATGTAGGCTCTTGTACCATTTTATCTGAATTTGTTTAAAAAGAACCTAGGTTCAAGTGGACAATGCTGTTTAAAGGGCCTGTATCCATCAACTCCCTACTAATCAGATCATTTGGCTCTCTTATTACTCATTTCTCTGGTACTGCCAAGGCTTTGAATAATTATAAACTTCAGCCTTTTCTCACCATTAGCAACTCAATGTTTACTATTTATTAAATCATATATTCCTGGACCCAGCTGGCTCTCCACTACCCATTACTTTACTATCTAGTTGTCTAAGCCCGTGTTTGTGTTCTCTATCATGCAGCTGTTATATTCTCTGTTATATTCTCACAACGTACCTCCAACAATTTTTTTATTTTGTTCTTGATTGAAGCTAATTTTTTACCCAATGTGATTAACAGGTGCTTTACGCAAGATTCCTCACCTGCGTTGCAAATTGTAGTAATAGGTTAAGCAGTGAAAATGATTTCTACGGCTGTGCTATTCATCGTGCAACTATTGCTTTTGATTTAATTTAGAGATACATGGCAGAATTACCTTCAATGCACTTCAGGCCCGAAATTTATAACTTGATAGGGGCAATTACACCTCTGAATACCACCTGTAATGCGGGGATACACCTATACTACATAGACCATTTTGACTTCCTGCAGTTTTTAATGCGCTAGGAACATCGCCGATGCACGCATTCCGCATTACAAAATTTAAAGGGGGTAAATGGAAAATGTCCTCTGTGCATACACGGTGAATGTTTCGGTCTGAAAGATGTGACCTATTTTTACTGCATCATCAGCGTCAAGTTGCTGGAGATTGGTCCTCTTTTCCCAAGAATTTCTCCTGTAAAATATCAGGCTACATCTTCAAAACATCGTTGCCACTAACCACCATCACACAGTGGGAAACCCAAGAGGTATATATTCTGTTAATATACATAATTATGGGCAAAGTTATTTCATCTTGATAAACAGAAAGAGTAGCTGCTGTGCTGCTGTAAAAATTGGTTCATTTAATTGTATCCTCTCATAATACGCAGACTGATGCACCAAAGTAGATACTGTTCCAGCCAAACTGGTACATGTGGTTGCCTTTCCTATGGGCATTAGGGGTCAGATATTTCACCATTAAAATACTCATCACTGTATTTCATAAGAACTACAGTTCAAAATATGAATAAGAGATAAAATTTGTTAAACCTACATTTACATTCATATCTGTATGTCTCTTACTTGTAGGCAAAGCCATGATGCACAGTTGATTATACCTTCTGCACAGAAAGATGATGAAGGATTGTATACATGTAAAGCCACCAATACCAAAGGATCAACTCTGTCACCACAGGGAACCTCAGTGACTATTATCGGTATGCATTTTAAATATCAACCCCAATGACCAAAAAATAAATATGAGACCTTGAAAACATGTACCCATCATTTAAGCCAAGGCTTAAATCATACCAAAGCTACTGGAGGAGAGAAGGTGAATTTTGTAGATAACCATGAAAAATATTATTTTTATTTTCCAATATCTGAGCTCTAAGAGATGTCTCTTTGTGGGAGAAGTTTGGACAGACAGCCCCATTAGACAAAAATTTTCACATAGAAAATGGATAAACCTTGATTAGCTGAATATCATTTCAGGAATTGGTCATAGCTTATACATACATTTGGTCTGTACAAGCTTGATTATGGTAATTACAAAAGAATAGGATGTGGAATATGCTCATTTATACCATTTTTCACAAATTTTTTTGCAGGTCCACCTGTGATAGTCCAGATGAAGTCAACAAAAACAATAATTCCTGAAAATCATACAGTTATGCTAGACTGTGAAGCTGAAAGTGAAGTTAGCCATACAATTCAGTGGACTCTTGAACATGAAGGGCATCTTGGTGAGTAATGCTAGCAGCCTGTTTTTTTACAATTTTACATTTTTACAATTTTATGAATTATTCTGTAATTTGGAATTAAGGAAAAGGGAAATCAATTTTGGATGAATTTGGAGAGTCATATTACATTCATTAAATTAAAGACATACCTATGCATTAAAGGGCTGATATTCTTACCCTCCTTGGATCTGTACTTGGAAATAAGATATTTGGCAGGCTGGCAGTTCAAATCATCAAGTGTTCTCGCCTATCATTTGTCTAACAGAAAAATATTAAAAAATCAAGTGAAGCTGTCATTGATGCTATAGCAGAAGATCTTGTCATCGTGTACCTAAATGATTTGATGAAAATTGATCTGGCTGATGAGTTCAGAATATACTGTAAACTTATGAAAATTATAATAATACTTGTTGTAAATATTAGAACCTTAACTCATCTGTAGATTTGTTGCATGTGATAGGTGAGAAAGTTTTGGGATATTTGTCCTTAATGCAGAGAAAATAAAAAGGCACATGTGGTTTCTATCGTTTAGTCAAAGGATCAACTGGATACAAAAAACCGGAAACTGGAAGTACAGCATAATACAAGTTGAAAGAAAAAGGCGCGACACAAATTCAAGATTATAACCAGCAACAGAAAGGCTTTGAAAACCTTCAACCTCAGATTTGTATAAGTTTGAGACTTAACTGTGATTCCAGTATCCGTGGCAACTGGAGAAAGAGCCTTCAGCAAAATGTCACTGATAAAAAAAAATTGTCTGAGGTCAGTGATGGGTGAGGACAGGCTCGATCATCTCATGATGTTTAGTATTGATCATGAATTAGAAAACTTCATAAGTTTTTGGGAAATAGTAGACGATTTTGCCAAAGTGAAGGTAAAAAAGAAAGATTTCAAGGCCTAAGTTGATTCTGTTAGTCTTTATACTAATCCATTTTTTTCATTGCTTTTTTCTTTTTGTGCTTTAAAAGCTTGGGTAATAATCTCTTAAATATGTTTACTTGTCTCGTATGTTCACTTCACTTGTGTTCTTTCCTCCTTTCTCTTTCTAGAGGGAAGTGAAGAGAGTAAAGAAGGGAAGGTTCCAAAGATGATGATTCCCCATTGTCTCTGGGTAGCCCTGATTAATTTAACATGATTTTCCCTACTGTTAAAGCTGGTCATTATTTTATTGGGCACACACAAGTATGTGCAGAATACAAAGATGAAATTCTCTAAAATTGAACAAGAAGAAAACAGCCATCAAACAGAACTGCTCAAAGACTCAAAAAATTGGAACTTCAACAGATTTGATTCTCATTGTTGCCCTAAAATTCACTACCATAGCATTTATGCTGCAGATGTTGTCAAAAGTATTTTATACTACCATTCTATACCTGATGGGAGGGAGAAATTTTGAATTTTTTTTGCCAGATAGGTGTCAGGCTTTCCTATAACTTTTCCCTAATCCATCAGATTCTTAATGACAGTGATTTTCAGTAAATGCACCAGATTCATAGCCATGTTGAAACTGAGAGCTAGCACAAACTGAAATTGTGAGTCACATCTGAATCAGTCCGATTTTTTCTCAATTTTACCTTCCATTACAAAATTACTCAAGTGAGCATGGTTTTCCTTAATAGAGGATAGTCCTCTCTCTAGCAATATCTACCAAAAGTAATCATTCTGCCACATTTTCAATGGGAAGCCTGTGTAGTAAGAAACTGTTTATGGTGTTGATATGAAAACATGGTTATTGATAACAAGGATATGGATACCAATTGACCCATGTAAAAACATATACTTTAGGGTTAAATAAAATAATATTCAATCTGCTGACATTTGGAATAAACGAACCATGGAATGTGGACTCATGATGTTTTACACTGCATATGCATTATTGCCCATTACCATGAGTATAAACGAGGGTGCAAGGGAAGAGGGGGGTTGTCTCCTCAACGTTCTTATTTTAGGTTTTTTTATCTAATGTTCATTGTAATTTATTTATTTATTTTTTATTTATCTTCACTATCCCGAATACAGCACAATGGGCCATTTTACGTCAGGTGAATAACAGTTAAAACGGACAAGACACAAACACCCATGTCCTGGGCAGATAATATTCTACCCAGGCGGGACTCGAACCCAGGACCCTCGGGTTTGCAGGCGAGGACTTTACTCCACTGCCACTGGTTCATCTAAACATCTAGTTGAAAATCACATGGCTTAATATGAGATGAAAAAATGCATGCTATGTCTTTTTGCAAAATATGCTCGTGTATATTTTGCAAAACGACATGTATATTCTTGTAATATACTCATAACAACATGTGAGGTGCTCCATGATTTTAATTTTTTTTGGACTTCCTACTTTTCAAATTAGGTACTGAGGATTTTGGTAGGTTTTTCTTGGTATATTGATGAAAAAGTAAGATATTTGAAGCAACTGTTAGAGAGAAATTTCATTCCAACTCTGTTAGTTGGGGCGAGACAGGATGATTACTGGCCATTTCCTTCCCCCTCCTGTCCTAATAAAGATCCTGGCAATACCTGGGCCCATTACTTCTTCTATGATGGGCATTTTTCAGGGAAATGGAGCTCAGCCAAACTGACAGAACTATACCATTCTAATACCTGTTTCAATTGCAAATAAATTAGTTCAGACTAAATGTAGGAGGTATATGTCTTATAAAAAATTACTGATAAATTTGGCTAATCTATTATATAAAAGGGTTTCAGGAAGGAATAGTTTTTGCACCAAAAATTAAGAGTCAGCTGACATTAACTGACAAAAATAAATATAAAGCCATGAATAGAAAGAGGAGAATACAATAAATATAGAAAAATATTTATGGTGCTATTAATATAAAAATACCCCAAATTTAATAATTGTAGTCAGAAAAACTGTAGTCAAATTTGTTTTTAAAGTCTACACCTATTTCAGAAAGGCTATCAAATGGACATCCCAGTGAAAGGATTCAACTACTCAGTAACAACTCTTTGCTTATAACATCATTTCATCATAATGACTCAGGGCTGTACACATGCAGTGCTGAAAACATGGGTAAGTAAGAATGATTATGCCTTTCTTAAGTACATCCAGGTTCAGGATTGGTGTGATTTTAATTGGCATATATAGATGATGCTAGATCACTTCATGTTTGCATCAACAAGCATAATGCTCTAGATTATTTTGTGTGTTCCTCCTCACAGCTGGCATGGTGAACAGAGAAATGGAGCTCCTCTTAGTGATGCCTCCAGCAATAGAGACATCAAAGGAAGAAGAATTTTATTTTACTAAAGGGGATGAAATGGACTTGGAGTGCAAAGTAAAGGGAAAAGTTGGTTCTAATATTTCCTGGGAATTCAATGGAAAACCACTTCTTCATTTAATCAAGTCTTCCACTAAATATGCTCACAGTATTGCAATTCCTTCGGCATCCAAAGATTGGGAAGGAAATTATACCTGTATAGCAGAGAATGAAGCTGGAATAGGTAAGATTAAAAGCATTTTAAGGGATGTAGCCAAGTATTTAGGATCCATTATTAGAAAGTACTTAATTCTATAATTTAATTCTTTATTTTATAAAATTTATTGCTAGTTTTTCCATGAATCTTTGTGAAACTACACAATATAGACATTTTATCCCCTGATGATGTACATGTAATGGAGATGGGTGGAGGTTGTTAATGTTTTTCACGGTTTTCCTATTTTATTCTATGGTATAATTTTAGAATCCCATTCAGGGTACATGAGTTAATGAGCCAAATAGCCAAGTGTGGTGCACAGTACATTGGCCAAGCCAGCCTGTGAACAATTGCCATTTAAATAAAGGAACCCTAGCAATGTTACCCTAACTTAGTGACGTTAGTCCAAGGATTAACATAATGAAATAGGTAGGTACTCTTACTTTGGTGCCGTCAAGCCGATGATCCTGTGTAAAGAGTAGGTATGAGGGGATTGAACTCTGCGCTAAAGTGACATTCTAAGATATCACAATCCCTAAACAATGAAATAACCATATTTTTAATGAGTATATGCTACATAAACTTTTCCCTCCAAATGTTGAATATTTCCTAGCCATACTTCCCTCATGCAAAACCTGTAAAATTTGATCAAGTCAATAACAATTATTGGAGCTACGATTGAACAAAAATCAAATACATGGTATTTATGTAGTATGGTTGGGAATTGTCCCCGAAAATTTGGAATTACTTCCGGAGTGGTTAAAAATAGTCTTTTCTTAACACCAAGGAGCCAACTTTTATAACTTGATTGAGATCTAAACAAAAATGTTCTAGTTGCATGCAGTCATTTAGGTTTATGATTTTCTAATGGAAACACCAAACTCTTAGCTTCCAAACTTAAAATCAGTTTTATTGCAAAGCAGAGTACATATAAAATGAACACTTTTCGTCATCTTTCTTACTTAAGGGTGTGTGAGCATATATGGCAGAGATACATATGAAGAATAAAATTCAAGGAATATAAGATTACTACTCTTGGAATAAATTCGTCCATTTTAAGTCCACTCCCCCTTATAACTATACTAACCATTATTATACTATAGTTATACTAACCATTTGTACAACTTTCTCCCACTCTTTTACAGCACAAAAAGAGATAAAGGCAATATATTGGGAACCTCCAATTGTACAGCCACAGACCGAGCCGTATATGACCTATGTAACTGGTGATTTAGCAGTGATGTCATGTTTAGTTTCTGAGTTTCCAGAACCTACAGTGACATGGTTACACAATGATAAGATCATTACAAATAATCAGTATTTTGAGGTAATACCAAACACAACGACAAGGTCATTAAAAATAAATTATCAGAAATTTTCATTTTTAGATAAGATCTGTCTAAATTTTGATTGGTAAGATTGATTTATGTGACATCATAGTTTTATCATGAAGTGTATGCTCTATAAAATATTCAAGAAGTCAGCTTTCTTATTAATATTTTCAAGACAAATATTCATACCATATTTTTAATTAAATTTTTTTAATGATTTGATAAAATTACATGCATATCTCAGTGTTGAGATACACTTAATTTTTGTATGCTTCATTTTGAGGGAAAATGTAAGCATGGTACCCCAATATTACATAAATATACTTTCAGATGAATGAATAGTGCTCATATAAATGTATGCTCAGTACTCATGAGGAAAACTGTTTATTTTTCGTCTATGAAATTCATAGGTGAGAAAGGCATCTGGGCAACTAAATCGATGAAGGCATAAATTAAGGGGAGCCCTTCCATGGGTTTAACTGATTAGAAATTTGTATGTTAAAAATGATCTTCAATATGGTGGAAATGTTGGTACTAACAAAAGATTGTGATGGAATGATAAAAATGAATGAATGATATTTTGTCCGAGATGATGGAATTGAATACTGAAAATGGTCATTAGAGAGCTAATAATCTAGATTACAACCTTCAAACTGTTTAGCAAAAAAGTAACACTTTCTGTTGCATTGAAAACTACAGGATGAATCTGTTCAGTCAACATATCTATCAGCTTTTTTGTGTTAAATCTCACAAAAAATGAAATTAACATTCTGAAATCTTATTTTCTGCAGCTGTCTGTAGATGGATTGTCTTTGAGCATTCATGGATTCAGTTCAGCCACTGAAGGCTTCTACACATGTAAAGCTCACAGTATTCTCAACTCAACCAGCGAATCATACTTTCGACTACTTCTGGGTACTCCTCCAAAGCCAAGTAACTCTCCGCATGGTAAGTGTGAGCCTCTAATGCCCCACCAAATAATTTAGGCAACACAGCTGTTCATATTAAGCAATTTATTGGCTATTGTGGTGGCTACAACAGTGACACAATTATGGCGAGAGCAAGTCTGATGGATGCCATCACAAGAAGCCTTGTTCGCTTTCTTCAGTCCTTGGTCCGATACTGGTTTTTCATCATGTAGCTGGCACCGTCTCTTCCATTGGTGGCAGGGATGCAAACTGCGGATAACTGTGCATCGAAATTTGCAATTTCATCTGCCACCACAGTAAGCATAAGCAGAAATTGCCACAAGAGAATGAATAAGCAAGAGAAAAGAATAAGTATAGCTCACAATAAGAGCAATGTATATTTTTGGGGGGAATGGGGGAAATGGAATACCCAACTCTCCCAGAAGCAACTTTGCCAAAGGTATCAGCATTATTGATGACGGTTCTGGTTTCCTACTAAATCAAACTATTCATCTCTGCCAACGTTTCAATGTACAAATTGTCCGTTGTCCATGATGGATGGCTAGAATGTATATACTTTGTGACACTAGCAGAGATGGAGAGTTTGATCCGGTAGGAAACATAAACAGACTTCAATAACATCATATGCCTGGGAACCATATAGATAAATTTCTTAATAACAACTAGAGATGTGACAGAAAGTAGGGAGGGGGTGGGGGCAGGAAGTGACTTTTAATTATACAATACAATACAAATTTATTTGCTCAAAGATCAGGGTACAATTAATGCACATGATATTAGGCACGTCATTTTAGGTACATACCATAAAAGTACCACATATACCATACCACTTTATATGCATATCACAATTATCTCCATATTATAGAATCTTATTAAATTAAATATCTTATAACCAATAATAGATTTTCTTTAGTCCCCCAGTTTACTATATTAATTACCCTTTATTCAAATACTCTTGCACAGAATAATACATTTTCTGTTGTAAGTACTCTTTTAATTTGGATTTGAAACAGCCCATTTTTATGTATTTAAACTCTGTGGGCAAATTATTAAATAATTTAATACCCATTTCTTTTGGGCCAATTTTTAGCAGCTTAGTTCTGACAGTTTGGTAGTGAATGTCATTTCCCCTTCTTGTATGGTGATCGTGAAAGTCACAGTTACGGGCAAAACTATGTAGATTAGCTTTTACATAGATAATTAGGTTCATTATCTATATGCAAATAAGAGGAAGTAGATTTCCAAACATTGCATGTAACAAATGATATGGTACGAAGTCACTCGCACGGGTGCATATACACCAGGGTTGAAATTTGCTATGAAAAAATCATTTGACTTGACCGGGATTCGAACCCAGATCTCCCAATTGCCGGTCAGGTGTGTTAGCCAGTTACACTGTGTACCCCGGTCAAGTCAAATAATTTTTTCATAGCGAATTTCAACCCCGGTGTATATGCACCCGTGCGAGTGACTTCGTACCATATCATTTGTTACATGCAATGTTTGGAAATTTGTCAATTTCGTCATTTTAATAACGACAATGTTGGGTTTATCCACTGCGACAGTGGCTTTGTAAGCACGACTTCGTCTCATGTGCTACAATCTAGACTTGAGGCCTGAACACCTAGTTTGCATAAACCCCCCTCGAAATTCGCCTTGAAGGAAGATGGCTTGGTCGTGTAACTGGCTAACACACCTGACCGGCAATTGGGAGATCTGGGTTCGAATCCCGGTCAAGTCAAATGATTTTTTCATAGCGAATTTCAATCCTGGTGTAAGAGGAAGTAGGTTCAGGTTTGTAAAAATTGGTCTCGATGGTGAGGAATGCGGTTTTCCAGCTATTATTCTTACTGCTCTCTTTTGGATCTTAAAGACGTTTAGTGATAAATGTGAAGAGCCCCAAAATAAGATGCTATAGTTAATATGCGAATAAAATTCGCCATAATAAAGATTTAGCAAAATTGTTTTGCTTGTTGAGTACCATAGCTGTCTTAGAAGGTAGCAAGTTGTAGATAATTTATTACACAAGTGTTGGATATGTTCTTCCCATGAGATGTTTGAGCTTTGGTGGACACCTAAGAACTTCACTGAAGAGACCTGTTCTATGGATTTACCATTAACTTTTACTAACATACTTTCATCTTTCTTTTTATGTGAAAAATAGACCATTTTACTTTTGTGCATATTAAGATTTAATAGATTATCACAGCACCATATACTAATTAATTCAGATGCTAATTTAGAACTTTTTACAAGGCAATCCTGTGAGCTTGATGATATTATTCCATTGGTATCTTCAGCGTATATAATTGGCATCACTCCTGGAATTCCAGATAGTTGATTTGGAAGATCATTAATGTAAACAAGAAATAGAAAGGGGCCCAAAATAGAGTCCTTAGGAACCCCTAAGGAGCTGGAACACACATTTGATGTAAACTTTATCCCATCAACACTAAGAGTTACTACTTGAGAACGCATTGACAAATAAAATTTAAACCAGTCTAGGGAGACACCTCTGATTCCAATTCTTTCTAGTTTAGCAAGGAGCCTATCATGGTTGACATGATCAAATGCCTTTGACAAATCAAAAAACAATCATACGGTCTGCTGTTTATTGTCAAAAGAACTAAGTATCATATCAAGAGCATCATATATTGCAGACAGTAGATTTCCCTTTCCTGAAACCATGCTGGGAAGTGGAGATTATACCACACTTTTCAACATATGCCATTATTCTTTAAATACCGTCCAGCCTCCTGGGAGGCTGGCCGGTATGGAGATTGTTTTTTTTAGCCTTTCCAAATCTGCTGGCGAAGACAGTGTCTTCCCTGCACTTCTGCAAGAGGGACAGAATCTGGTGCTGTTACCAATTGTCAGAATCTTTTGATCCTGCCTGACATACGGGTACATCCCCAAAATCTGGAGGATCACTAAAGTTGTCTTCATACCCAAACTAGGAAAGACAGACTATACCAAGGCTGACTCCTTCCGTGGCATCAGCCTTATATCCTTCATGCTGAAAGCACTGGAGAAAATAGTGGACAGGCAAATTAGGGAAGGACCATTAAAGGAAAATCCCTTACACCTGAACGAACATGTCTATCAGTTGAGACAGCACTCCACAATCTCGTTACCAGGGTAGAAGGGGTACTGGAACATGGGATGTATGGTTTGGGCACTTTCCTCGACGTGGATGGTGCCTTTAACAACACTTCCTTTGATCAAATCTGCCTTGCAGCCAAAAGACATGGCATTCATTCACACATTGCCAACTGGATCAGGCTAATGCTTGAAGAAAGAACCGTCAAGGCCGCCTTAAGGGAGAGTACAATGGAGGTGGCCGTGACTCGTGAATGTCCTCAGGGGGGAGTCCTGTCCCCACTGTTATGGAACATGGTGGTCGACGGCCTTATTTCAAGATTGAATAAGACTATAGCCTACACCCAAGGGTACGCTGATGACTTAGTGATTCTTATCACAGACAAGTACCTCGATACCATTTCGACACTTATGCAGAAAGCCCTGGAAAAAACGATGGGCTGGTGCAGTGAGACAGGGCTGACTGTGAACCCAGGAAAAACGAAACTCGTATTGTTTACCAATAAGAGGTAAAGAGAAGGACTCAAACTTCCTTCACTACAAGGCTCCTACAGCTGTCAACAATAGTAAAGTACCTGGGAGTCCTCCTGGACTCCAAACTCAACTGGGGAGCACACCTTGAGGAGAACACCAAGAAAGCATGTGCCTCCCCATGTACATGCAGGAGAGCTCTAGGCAAAACCTTGGGACTTCAACCAAAGGCGATCAGTTGGATCTACTTTATTGAAGTGAAACCCAGCTTTCTACACTGCTCAATAGTCTGGTGGAGGAAAACAAGGCAATGTACTGCCAAAAAAAAACTCAACCACCTTCAAAGAATGGCCTGCATGGGCATCACCGTGGCACTGAAGACTACCCCCACTTTGGCTGTGGAAACCCTACTGGGTCTTCCTCCACTGAACGTGGAAGTAGAGACCCAGGCCAGGGCAGCAGCATATTGTCTCAAGAGACTGGGGCAGTGGAACAACATGGGAAACCTATCTGGACACAGGAAAATATTGCTGGAGCTCAGGGAGTCAAGCCCTATCTTTGAGATGGGCTCACACAACAACAGCTTCACTCATTGACTCACCCCCACTTTTCAAAGTCCACGTCCCGAAAAGGGAGTGGTGGGCAAAGGAAGGGGACAAAGACCTCCATAATGGGGCCCAACTATGGTTTACCAATGGCTCAAGGAAGGAAGGGAAAGCAGGGGCAGGCATTTATTGTTGGCGCCCACACAAAAGGCTCGCCATCTCATTGGGAGCATACGCAACAGTCTTTCAGGCAGAGGTCTATGCTCTGCTGACCCATGCCCACGCCTTAAAGGAAACAGGCCTCAAAGGCAGACCAATTCACAATTGCACCGACAGCCAAGCTGCCCTATAGGCCCTAGCATCACCATGGTGTAAGTCAAGACTACTTCTTGTACGTCGCAACATACTCAATTAACTGAATAGTCTTGGAAAGGTAGAACTCTTAGGTCCCAGGACACATGGGCATAACCGGAAATGAGATAGCAGATCAACTCGCTAAAGAAGGCTCAAACCACACACCGACTGGACCTGAGCCTTTCATCCCAATTGCACCCTCAACAGGGACAACAGAGATCAAGAAGTGGGGCCTTTCCTGTCATTCTGAGATCTGTCAGAACATACAGGGGCTCAGATAAGCCAAGCTCCTGATTGAAGGACCCAAACCGGGACTGGCAAGAAGACTCGTTTTGCTAAACAGAAGTCAACTATGCACGATAGTGGGACTCCTAACCGGATACTATCACGTCATGAGGCACCTCCATCTTCTGAAGCTTGTGAACTCTGCCAGATGCAGATGGTGCGAAGAAGAGGACGAGACAACATCTCACGTTCTCTGTGACTGTCCGGCCCTGATGAGGACTAGAATTAGGCTCCTGGGATCTCCCTTTCTGGAACCAGCTGAAGTTAGGGGTATCCCCATAGAGGACATGCTGGCCTTCAACAAGGCCATCAGTCTCTTTGGGTGATACAAATAAGGTGGTCAGCACAAAGGACCAATAGGTCTAGGTGCCTCAGGTCCTCCTCACGGGACCTCCACCGAAATTCAATCTATCTGTCTATAGTTACTCAGAACAGCAACTGTACGGAGGAAATTAAAAGTAGAATCGCGCAAGGAAAAGTAACATTAAGCAAAATTAAGGAACTGGTGACATCGAGGAATGTCAGGACAGATATAAGAAAAAGATTTGCTAAATGCATACGGAGTATTGTACGATGCGGATGCAAAACATGGACCTTGAAGAAGAGGAAAGAAAAGTACTTGGAAAACTTTGAGATGTGGCTGTGGTGATGAATGGAGAGAATTGGGCGGAAACATAGAGTTGGGAATGATGAGGTGCTGAGGAGGAATGGAGAAGAAAGGAGTATTTTGAGAGAAATTAAAAATAGGAAGACTAATTGGATTGGGCATATTTTAAGGAGGAATAATGTTCAGAAATTAATTATAGAAGGGAAAAGAGGAAGAGAAAGGAGGAGGCATGGAATGCTGACAGACATAAAAAAAAGGAAGGAGCTATGAAGAAAGAACCCAGGACAGAATGCTGTGGAGGCAATACCATTGAAACCTGTCCAAGGACAGAATCACAATGATGATGATGATCCCAAAAGAAATGCATACTTCAAAAAATGAGGATGACCCTGATATGTACAGTATGGATGAGACTGGTCTATTTTAAAAAGCTCTAATGGACAGAAAAATACACAAAATAGGAGAGAAGCATCATGGTAGATAGGTTTGTAACCTTAAAATTCACCAAATTCATTTCTTTTTTCACAGATGCCATAATCAAGCTTGGAGAGGAAGAGTGGCTTCACTGTAATGCAGAAGTTATTGCTGATACTGAAAAATTCCCTCAGCTGACAGCAAAAACTTCATGGAAAAGGGAAAATGATATTCCAATAGATTTGATGAGGCACGAAGTCCTTGCATCTGGGACCCTTCATCTTATCGGTAAGGAAAAGCTAAGTACAATAGCTGGCCTAAAATGTGAACATCATCCAATTGTATGATGTGCACCATACAGGCCTGCCTTAAGGGTATGATACAATGACATCTCTTCATGATCCAGGAGGAGGATCCAAAAACACCAGTCAACATACTTCTCTTTTTCAGCTAGCTGTGTATGTACGCATTAAGGCCATAGTAAATATACTTATTCCTGAATGGAGATGGGCCATTCTCAAAATTACTGTGGTATTTTACATAATTCATCACAGCGCATTAAATTTAACGTAACTTTCAGTAATATTCACCTCCATCTCAGATATTTTCCATTCCGATATATTCCAAATATTTTAAGCAAAGTCTGTATATAATTTAAATGATCTTAATTATAATTTAAGAGCACATACAACTCATTTTTGGAATATTTGTGGGGCTATCATTTTAATGTTTTGAACAACAATTTCTCATACAAAACAAAAGAATGCCAAACTGCGTGTGGGCTGCTGTTTGCTTTTAAATTTTCTTTTTATTTCTAGATTTTTAGTACATTATAATGTAGCACTGGTAATGGTGAAAAATGGCATTAACTCCTTCCCATAGCTATTGGCACTCATATTGAATCCTCTATTAGCTATATAATGCAAAAAATTAAAATTACCATGGTAATTTTAAGTTACCATAATATTGTGGTTACATTACCATAATTTACCTTAGTAATGTACTTCAAATGAATATTATAGTTATTTTCCTATCTCTATTCCTGAACAGTGGCTGGTAAATGTTTTGTCTTCTACCAGGAGTAGAGTAGGGATTGTACTTTCTCATTCTGGAGCAGAATGAAATAGCAGGTGGATGACACTAATTTTCAGTTCAGCTCTTTCTGCAGGCTGAGATTATTATTGCAAAACACTAGCAGAGAAGAAATTGAATAGAAATGATTTATTTTGCATGGAACTTCCACATAAATGACTATATTTAATTAAATTTCTGCTTCATAATTTTATCTTATGCTAAAGAATACAAAAATGCCTCGATTTAGCTATACTATCTAATTTTGAATAAAATAAAGTCTGTAAACAAGAACATTTTCCTTACAATTTCCACAGCATACCTAAATGATATGTATATATATATATGTATATATATATATATATATATATATATATATATATATATATATATATATATATATATATATATATATATATATATATATATATATATATATATATATATGCAGCGCCGGACCTAGGGGAGCTGGCGCCCAGGGCAAAGTTGCAGGTTTGCGCCCCCCCCCCATAAAAGGTGGAAGTTCACAAAGAATTTTACTTTATAAACAACTTTTTATTAATTTATGGTAAATCAATATCATAAAACATACATAAAATCTTACAAACAATCGTAAAAACATGGTGGGCAAATAAATTATAGCTGCACTCTCCTGGATTTTTCACTGGCCATTTGGTCGATTATAGTGTCAAAGTTCAGTTCTTTAGCTATATTGTACTCAATCGACAATATTGCCAAATCACTCACGCGTTGCTGCCCCATTTGTGATCTCAAATAATTTTTGATCAATTTCAATTTGCTGAAAGATCGTTCGCAGAGGCGGACGTGAAATCAAAAGAGTCTATGAATGCGAGAGGGAGAGAGAAAGAGGTTTTGCGCGAAGCGGAAAGTTGAAAATTCTCGGCACTTGTTTTCATCGAGAAAGCACGCGTTTTCTTGCACGTAATGAAGGCGCCCTGATACAGACTGAAACACTGAAAAATATTTAATTGTGGGTTAATGTGCTAGCGCGCCCCCGCTTGCTTGCAGTTTCCAGCAGCTTAGGATTAATAATTATTGAGTGCATACACCAAACTATTAGTAATATGGAATAAAAACATCCATTTCAATCCAAAGCCTAAGTTTTCACAATTTCTACATGCATGTTGAACTCAAAATGTGTAAGCAAACAAATTTTTTTTGATTCCAACTTTAAAGAGTGTTGAAATATTAGCTCGGGAGAACGATTACCAGGGATTTCTTGGAGTTTTGAATGAAAACAACCGGCTCGTATAGGAACAACATGGCGAAGGGAAAGAGCGTAGGGATGAAAAAGCGTTGGCAGATATTTGCCTCATGCTCTACCGACTGAGCTAGCCGGGCTAACATGAGGATATACTACAGGCTGTACCATGAGGCAAATATCTGCCAACGCTTTTTCATCCAGGAGCCCTCATAGGAGTGTTCCTGGTAATGTCCCTGAGGCTTTGTGGTCTGGTAAGAAGGTCAGTCATTATCAGCTTAAGGTTTTTGGCTCTGATGCTTATGCTCTAATCCCTGAGGAAATTAGAGGGGACAAACTGAATCCTCGGAGTGAGAAAATGATTTTTGTGGGTTACTCATCAGATTGTAAGGGGTATCGCTTACTTGATCCTAATAACCCAAGAAAAATTCATGTTGCTCGTGATGTTGAGTTTAAGGAAAATTGTTTCACTGCAATCAAGGCTATTGGTGGAGGGAAGAAAGGTTTTTTAAATGTGCCTGTAACTGTTAACCTAGATGATGTTTTTCCATTTCCTAAAATGTAAATCTGAAACCAAGCAGAGAGTCATTGATTTTGTAAATATGGCTGAAAATGTCACTGGTAAAAGGTTGAAATGTTTCAGGTCTGATAATGGAACTGAGTTTTTGAGTGATGAGCTGCAGAATTTTTTCAGATCTAGAGGAATCACTCATCAGAAAACTGTGAGGTATACTCCCCAACAAAATGGAGTTGCTGAGAGGTTGAACCGCACTATTCTTGAGAAAGTGCGTTGCATGCTTTTCCACTCAGGAAGTCCTAAACAGGTTATGGGCCCAGGACGACATCCGTGAATTGCCGCTGTGTGTAGAGATCGTTTTTTGTGGTAAACAGTGTTTTTTCTGTCAGCAAAATGTACGAAACTCAGGTCACGTCGCAGTCGTACGGTTTTGAGAAACTCGTGGGCCGGGAGAATTATTATGACTGGTCTTTTGCGATGACGAATTATTTGCGTCGCAATGGGTTGTGGAGTAGTGTTCAAGGAACGGACAGTGGTGAAAGGAAAGAGCGTAGGGATGAAAAAGCGTTGGCAGATATTTGCCTCATGGTACAGCCTGTAGTATATCCTCATGTTAGGCCAGCTAAAACAGCAAAGGACGCGTGGAATGCTTTATCTAAGGCTTATGAGGACAAAGGTAAATGGCGGTATGTTTCCCTGCTTCGCTCAATGTGCCAAATGAAACTGGATAAGTTCGCATCAATGGACTCGTATATTAGTGAGGTGATCGGGTTGGCGCACAAGCTGGAGGGTATCGGTGAGCCGATGGCTGAGAATTTTGTTGCTGCAATGCTGCTTCAGGGGCTGCCAAATTCATACGATAATCTCGTCATGGCTATCACTAGTGGTGAGAGTGTTTTGAATTTGGATCGTGTGAAAACTATTTTGCTCAACGAAAGCTACCGGAAGAGCGTGAGTGCCGGTCAAAATTCTAGTGTTCCCGAATCCAGTGCCCTGTACTCTAAGGGCAGTAAGTCCAACTCTTCGACCATGGCTGGGAGTTCGTCGGTTGTGAAGGCGTGGAAGTGCTGGAACTGTGGTGAAAAGGGGCATCTTAAAACGCAATGCCCACAGTTGCGGAAGAAGAAGGATCCGAACGAGAGCAGAGCCGAGGTTAAGGGAGAGAAGAGTGGAGAAGATAGGAGAATGAAGAGAAGTCTTCTGTGTGCCCTGTCGGCTGCATCCTGTGACTCGGATTGGTTCGTAGATTCCGGAGCATCCGTGCATATGTCACCGTATGGAGACCGTATGCATGATTATTGTCCAGACATTGAAGGCCATGTAGAGATTACTGTTGGTAATAACGGTAAGCTTGTGAGCAAAGGTGTTGGATCTGTAAACTTAAATGTAAGTGACCATATTTCTGAACTGAAAAATGTTGTGCATGTTCCTGGCTTGAAAGAAAATTTGATTTCTGTTAGTCAAGTGGCCGACAAAGGAATCACTGTCGTGTATGATAACAAGGGTTGTAAAATGTATGACAATGACTTTGTGTGTAATGGTACAGAACTAGCCACTGCAAGTAGAACGAGTAATGGGTTATACCGTTTGGATGTCAAATCAAAGCAGGCGTTTGTATGTGATGGCAATGATTATCAATTGTGGCATCAGAGAATGGGTCATTTGGGTAAGCAAAACATGATGTTGTTGCGAGACAAATTGAGTGATTGCATTAATTTCAAACATGAGCCTACAAGTGATTGTGATGTTTGTGTTCTTGGAAAACAGCACAGGAAACCTTTTCCTAAGGAAGGAGGTACTAGGGCAGATGAGCTATTCATTGATCAGATGAGCAGTTCATTCTGATCTTTGCGATTTTGGTTCAAATGTGAAGTCATGGAGTGGGTCAAGGTATATTCTTACTCTCATAGATGATTTCTCTAGGAGGACGACTGTTTATTTCCTAAAATAAACTGTCCTTCGCCATGTTGTTCCTATACGAGCCGGTTGTTTTCATTCAAAGCTCCAAGAAATCCCTGGTAATCGTTCTCCCGAGCTAATATTTCAACAAAGAGTTTTGCCACATGTCAGAGAAAGAGAAAGGAGGCAAAGTGAAATTGATCCTAATACGAATTATGTACTTAGATATTCTTCCTGTTGCAGACTTTAAAGAAGAAGACCAAGGACTTTACATTTGCACAATAGAAAATGATTATGGGAAAGTGGATTTCAAGGCAAAACTGCGACTGGAAGGTAAGAGTATAATTTCACCTCCAATTAAAATGATTCCTGAATTATCTCTTTGCTTAGATTCCATTAAATTTTAAAACCAAAAATAAATATTGACATATATACTCTCACAACTCATTCTCTTTAATTTTAAAATTTTTAACTGGTGACTCAACTGAGGTGAACGATGACCAATTTCAATTAACTAGACTTATTTCATCTTTATTCTCTTGATATGAAGTTTGATTGATGTGATTATCAGTTATTTTGGCAGGGGATGGATTGCTACTTTCCAGGGTTCTCAGGGGTAAGGAATACCTTATGTCAACAACAATTTTCATACTTCTCCAGGTGCTACAGGTCATCCTCATTCACTCCCTGTAAAAATATTAGGATGGATATGTTACCAAATATTAAAAATCCTGCTGATAATTTCTGTTAGTTCTTAACAGGGACTAGTATAGCAACATTCACTACAATGTTCTAAAAAAAGAAATTCTCTCTAAAAAAAAGAATGGGTTTTCAGGCAGTCATGAATAATTGCATGCAGATACTTTGCACCACCAATTGCAATTATATTACAAAGGTATTGTATTATGGTAGAGAGGACATTTGGCTGCATTACTGATATTGTGGCAACATTATAGTGGTTGTAATGCAACATTTTGGTAAAACGCATGGTTTACAGGATGCTAATAACATCCTTTATTTCATTTCAGGTTCAACTAATGCTGCAACACCAAGGTTTTGCATTATGGCCCCTTCTGTCTTCATAACTCTGAATTTTTTTATGTATCTCATTTCGTATATGCTCACCTCTCACTGCATTCTACGGAATCATTCTTGATAGCAATATAAAGAAACAAGAGCTCACATGAAATGAACTTTCGCCTCATGATATGCATATCATCATTAACACATGCTTGTATTGTATTTGTACATATTTACATATATTTTTTATTTCTTTTGCAATAACTTTTCTTCTTTTTTTGTCAACTGTGACATCTGATTGAATAAAAAAATGGTGAATGAGAGCGATAGGTAGCCATATTGTCAAGGCTTGCTTTCTGTTCACATTCACACAAAAAGATTGCTACGGATTATCATTCTTATTTACAACACTAGGGAAAGGTAGAATCTTTAGATCTTCTTTCTGACATGTCTCAGGAAACTACTGAAAATTGATCAGGAGCTTTTATTTGTATGCTATAATGGGTACCCAAGCAGCCATGAATAATGGCTGGATATTGGTCCAATGTTGGCTCAACGTTGGCAACATCGTCCTGGTATTGCTATTATTTAGCTAACATTGGTCCAATATCAGGGGTCAATATAGGCCCAATTTCAGGAGTCAATATTAGCCCAATATCAGGAGCCAACACATGCCCCATGTCAGAAATCACAGAAGCCAGGGAAAGTCCACTAACTGAAACCAAGATATGCACATTACATAATTCATAATGAAACCCCATTGGGGCAACTTTTTTAAGCATTCAAGTCTGAATTAATGCTTAACTTCAATTTAAGTGGTCCAATATTGGATGGCTACTTGGGTATGTTCTGAACTTTGCAAGGGTAATTTTGAACACTATTTTTTTTAAGAAGTAATAATTTATATTACCTATGACTGGGGGCCCTGAAAGGTTGCCCCAGTCAGTGCATCTATTTTACTTTCGTACCCTCTCAACTGTTCTTATCCTTTTGAGTTTCTCTCAACATTTCATTATTTATAAGTTGTTATTGGAGTCTACATCAGCCCTTGGATGGATATGTGAGTTTTTGGTACTATTCCTGAACCTTTTCTCACCATTTTATAATCTGTCTGGAACCTGTCTCTCCTGGCTTATTCCAAGTTGTACCTACATGAGAATGCAGGACTCCATAGGAGTTATGAGGGCAGTAGTGGAAAGAAACCTAAAATATGGGAAAAATGTTTTTGCTTACTCTGTGGACCTGATGATGTTGACTAGAATGCCAGTGAAACGGTCATCCACAGAAATTTTGCACTGCGGGGAGGACCCGAAAAATACCAATAAACAAGAAAACCGCAAAGCCTTCATAACAAGAACTTATCCTCATCCATTTTCACTCTTATGCACGGCCTGCCATTAGATCCCATTTCAAAAAATAATAACATTCCGAGACTGGCGTACTTCCCATACTGAGTTTGATTGAAATCAAAGAACCCACCCACTGAAAAGGAACTTTCGTGTAACTGCCACCACTTTTTGCAACCACTGTAAAAACACTAACTTCTCACCAAAGATAGGAAGAAAGGATAGTGTAAGGTGTCAGTGGGAGGATGAAAAAGAAAACTTAAGTCTGACAGTTAGTGGTAACTAGATATTGGAACATAATGGTAGGTGTACGAGGAGATTGAGGAGAGGTGTGAGATTTTAGGCAAAGAATGTAATAAGAACATCCGTGAATTGCAACTCAGGGAGAACAGATCCATGGATCCAAGTGGGTCCCACATGGAATCCACCTGAGTGAATGGATATTTGGTGGAGGTGGAAATTTTCTTAATTTCCGCCAATTACCCACTGTAGAAATTGCATGGAAATTATGTGGAAATGGAAATTCCTAGAAATGTGTAAAAACTCAATAAAGTAAGCGAGGTGTGTCCTGGATAACCATAAAGTTCGCAAAATAAACATTTAATGTATGTGAAGAGGAGCCCATGTGAAATTGATGTGGGTCCTACCTGGAGTTTAAGGGAATCCCCAGTGGAAATTAGTAGGTTAAAGAATTTTGGTGGAATCCATGCAGGTATGATGCGGAATCCACACGGGACCAATGTGGGCCCCACATGGAAATTTGGGATGTTGGTGGAAATTTTGTGGATATGGTGATCATATTCATGCAAATTCCACCAAAGATTTCCACCTTCATATCCAAGTGGTCCCCGCGTGGGTTCCACCCACTTGTTCTCACTGGGCAACTGGGTTTGGCAAGAGAAACAACACAATGATCATAAATACTCAGTTCAGACATAGTTGTAGGTAAATTTTGAGGATGACATAGAAAGACCTGGTATCCTCAAAATTTGTCAAAAGAGCGAACACCTCTTGTGTTCAACGTTTGGCTTCAAACTTGCGGACTGAGGTTCATAGCACACAACTTGGTTATGACTAGTTACGGAGAATGCCCAGCAGTCTTGAACACCTTGTTACTTTAAAGCCAGCAAAAATCCACAGGGGAAGAGAATGCCTAGGGTGTCCCATTTTGCATTAAGGTCTGAAAGTTATGGGTCTTAGATGGTGATATTTTATGAGAAAATGAGGTGTACAAAGAATTTCTGAAATCTAATTATATTTAGGGGTCTTGCACGCAGCTTTTCGTTTAACATGGGGACTCCCATAAGTGCGTGCTGCCCATTTGAAAAGTACGTGCTCCCGGGCTTCCACGCCACCCCCCACCTATCGAAGGTTCTGATAAGTGGGCTTAAATTGGTTACCACTTGGAAGGGGGGTGAGAATGGTATCTAAAGAATAAAGTCTTGTATTCAGAACATTTACTAATATAATGGAAATAAGAAGCTCCATGGTGGGGATGAGAATTAAATTCCAATGTCACTCTTTTTGAGAATTTTGATTACAATTTGCTCAAAGTATTTGCATTGAAGATTGTACCTGCCTTTTTGGTCATCTTTGGCATAACTTTTCGTTGCTTGGAGACCTTTTGGAGTAGATGCTGCATTTGCTACTCATCCATGGTCAAACAAGCATGAGAATATGTACTCCTTGATGAGAGCAATGCCACGCTCGGAGGTCGTCAACGACCTCCCCACCAAAGTGGTAACCAATTTAAGCCTACTTATCAGAACCTTCGATAGGTGGGGGAATGAAATGGTGGGGAGTGGAGCGTAGGCCCGGGAGTGCAGGCTTTTCAAATGGACAGTGCACGCTTATGGGATTCCCCATGCCAAGCGAAAAGCTGCGTGCACGACTCCTAAATATAATCTGATTTCAGAAATTTTTTGCACACCTCATTTTCTTATTAAATGCCAACACTTGAGACCCTAAGACCCATGGCTATTGTTGAGAGCCATGTGCCGGCCGACGCCGACCGATAAGGATTGCCGAGGAGTGAGTCATTGCCGGCCAGTCAAGGTGGAGAAGATTCGAGAACCCTCGTCGGCGGAACCTCGTCGACGGATATAAAAGGCCACGGCTGGACACCACTGGGGGCAGTCTACGGAACAGTCTACTGAGGCAAACGCTAAGCTCGCAACGTGGCTCGGCTTATGTATATTCTAGCAAATAAATCGTGATTTATACTAGAAGTTGGTGTTATAATATCTGAGAAAACACTACAGCTATCAGATATCAATGCAAAATGGGATTATCTAAGGGTGCCTCAATAGCTTAGCAGGCTACAGGCTGAAAATCAAGGGATCCAGGTTTGAGTACCAGTCTATGTGGATGAACTTTCCTCAGTGGTATTTGTACATCATTGTATACGTTGGCCCATGTGGAAAAGGCCAAGTGCTACAATTAGGTTACAGTATAATGATATCGCAGCCAGTTCAAAATTTAGGAGTGATGACGTTCATGGTCAGTCAAAGTGACCTAGCAATAATAACCACATTGACAAAGGAACTGCAGACAACTACAAACATGATATAGATAACTTCAGAGTGAAAGGTATGGGATAAAGACATTGTGAGAGAACGTAGGTAGAGAGTTTTCTAGGAAAATCGATTTGCACTGGACAGCCTAAATAAAATGATGGGAGGGCTTAGTATAGAAGTGGCAGAACAAAACATTCATTTGTAGAGTACTTTGCAGAGAAAGAATTTGTTATAAGGACAAAAAGTGCAGAATAACATTAGTTAAGGAAGCATTTACTGAGGTGACACAGAGCAAATACATAAAAAAACATTACTTAAAATCTACAAGCATGAAGTGCGTAGTGATAAGTTTAGGAAACTTGATCGATCTGAAAAGAGGGTTAGGCAGATTGGAGGACTTAGAAAAATGGGTATGGAGAAGATAAGAGAGGTCAAGCAGGGAAACGATGAAGACAGACGAAGAGGTGTAAGAGATGGCATTGGTATCGAGGAGTTGCAATGCGTGACAGAGACTATTGAGAAGGCAGCAAAAGTGGATCAACAACCTATTGAAAAGTGAAGGTATGTTGGATAAGGTTAGGGCTGTTAAGGTGTGGAGTCTGGAAACAAAATAATGAATTGGTAGAGTACCAGCTAATGGCGGTGTTACTGGTGCTATTGACTAATGGCAATGCAACTCTGAAGCGGCTAAAACTCACCCTTTGTTTAAAAAATGTACCATAATGGCATTATGAGTGTGAGAACTTGTTTCGAATGGAGACATGAGAATGAATAAAGATACGAAATCATTTAAAATCCATTTTTAGTAAACGTCACTGAAAAAAACACTCCATACTCAATGATATGACTCCTCTTAATCACGGAAAATAGAATATTATGACTCCAAGTGCGTGCTCAAATTTGCCTCCTTTTTTTTTGCTGAAGCCACTTTCGATCTATTTCGACAGTGTCGATTTCGCGCGATACAAGGGTCAGTCGGAATCGATTAGGTGGTTGTTATTGTTTTGGAATTGGCTCTCGGTATTACCCCGAATTTTCGGGCGTTTATGGTGAGGTAATTCGTCAGTGTGAGAGATTTAACTCATCAATGGAAAAAGCACAGTTGGATGCCCTTCACTCTGCACTGAATGCCATTCATGTGCTGCGGTCCAGTGTCGGTCACGTTTTCGAAACCTTAGGAAATGGAATCAGAGCAGATCATGGTGAAGAAGGAAAGGAAACGAAGTATATATTGGAAATACACGACCTCCTAACAAAAGTAAACAGTAATCTCAGGTAAGATGTTAGCTTAAAGATTTTTTCCGAAATTGCTGGATATTTTTATGAACATCACATTTAACTGTTAGCGTACTTCTCCCTGATTACTGTTAAGTTTTCGGTTCTTGTGACATTAGTGGCATGCATTCTTTTTCAGAGATGTCGAGCAAGCCGTAAGCTCCTTGACTCCTCCTCCGGGTCCATTTAGTTTGGGAAATAGTACGTTTTTAAGTCAGGAAACCACGCAAGATAGGCAAGCTTTGTATCCGCAACTTGTCGAAAGTTACAAATGGACGGACAAGGTGCCCCTTATGATCATATCCTTGAATGTATGCTATTTATTTTTTGCATTGAACCTAATCTCCTTATTTAATTCAAATATTAGGTACACGAATATGGAAATTTGGCAGTCGCCTTACTGAGTCAGAATTCTCTTAAAAGATCGTACATTAATGCTAGTTTTAGCGCAAAAAGAAGAAGAACACAGACTAGCAGTCACAATGTCCCTCCTCAGTAAGTAACTTGAATTCATTAAGCGTTTTAGCGTCTCGTAAGCTTTTATGAGTAATAATTAATTAACTTAACGACTCTTTCTTTAGCGCTGTCGACTCCGTTATTGCCACGATTGATAGATTATTCAACGATATGCACGTAAAAGTCTCCAGGCCCTTCGCTACTAACGCCGTACTTCAGGTGGGAATTCACTCGTTATATTTTATCCTAATGGTATACTTATTTCATTCCATGGAACCGTATACTATTTATGTGGTGTGTTGAAGAGCAACAATTTAAACACGTGTGCATGTTTTATCTTCCTCTTTCTATAGATAACGTTGGGAAGAATACTGAAAGCTGTGGTTGCTTTTAAAGGACTTATGATTGAATGGGTATTAGTGAAAGGTCACAATGAAGAATTCTCCTCTGAAGTTGGTGGTGGAGGAGTTGGTGGACAGGTGGATTTGTGGAGTGAATCACGATACTGCGTATTCAGGAAAGTCACAGAGAATGCAAATGCAGCAATGTTGCACTTCTATTCTCCTACTCTTCCAGAATTGGCTGTGCGATCTTTCATGGTGAGCAGAACTTATGTTACTATCAATGACATAAATGTATGTAGATCTTCAAGCTAGTATGTTTGAGGGTTCACATGCTGTCTGTGAAATTTATTGTGGGGGACGTAGTGGGACGGTTGCTGTGAAATCAGTTACTGTAAACTTATGTGCTGTTGGGTTGCTGGAGCTGTAGACCCAATGGTCTGGAATTCTGGTGATATTGAAACTATAATTGACAATACCGTAACATGGGCTGAGCGTGTGGTGTTGCTTTTATTTAACCTCAGGATAAACTTTATTTACCCTATATTCCTACAGTCTAATATGTCTCCAGTTAGTCTCCGTCTAATTAACTCTGTAAATGTGGAAGACTCATGCATGTGAGTCAATCGT
The DNA here is from genome assembly GCA_963169105.1 of Ceriagrion tenellum. Lineage (NCBI taxonomy): Eukaryota > Metazoa > Arthropoda > Insecta > Odonata > Coenagrionidae > Ceriagrion > Ceriagrion tenellum. The sequence continues at coordinate 112,808,384 of OY720634.1, read as the reverse complement.
CATATGAGCACCATTTTATATTATAATATATACAATAACAACGAGAGCACCATTTTATATTATATAACATGAAATGGTGCTCTTGTTGTGTAATTTCACCCACAGAAACATCTTTGGGGAAAATATCTCCTCACTGAAAGAGTGAGTAAGATGGGAGGGCATCTTTTCTCCCTCAATAATGTACATTACCGATACAATTATTTCCTTCATAATATCCTCAGTGTAATCTTTGGATTCCTCTCCCTCTTTTACCCAACATTCTCTCCTTCAGCATTCCCTCCTGTCTTAATTTGTCTTTCATTGAGCATTTCTGATTCTAATGAAAGTAACAATTGTTAATTGTGTTTATTGTTGGGGGAAGTTTTCCTGATGAAAGTGACACATTTTAGTTAAATGAAAAATGCTGTATTAAACGAAAACAAAATATTGACAGTGATGAGCAAAAAAGTCAACTAGATTCATGTCTTTGTGATGGATCCTTGGTGACCAAGTTTGCATCATCATTACCTCCAAAGTAGGAATCCAATGGACTTCTAGTGTTTTAAGAAAGTTCTACAGGAAGACTCGTGGTGAATACATCTACCAACTTCCCTTTACTGAGAGCATATTACAGCCTGAATTTTCCATTCATCAGGTTTTCACGTCCTGGGTGGAAATCAACCTCGCCATATTTGGTTTATCAATAGGATTTGGCATTATTTGGATGGTACCTTACTCCAGTCCGAGTTCAATGTCCTATATATATATTTTATAAGTCAGACTGTGCAATTGGGAGTGTTCCTTTTATAACCTACTATTTAGTGGTTGGTGAAGTTCCCTGTCACCTGCTTTAATAGATCTAAATTTTTTTCTACAAGGCCAATTTATTAAACCACTACTTCGAAAGTGTGCTCACTAAGGATGACACATATTCACGATTTAGACATTCCTGACTTTAACGAGCCAATGGCTGACGTAACAATTCACCGTGATGGAATAATTGAACAACTGCGTTTGATTAAAAGTAACAAGTCCCCAGGTCAAGAAGGAATACCTGCACGCGTGCTCAGGCACTTAGCCAGGGTGAGGAGGGGGGTTAAAATTCCCCCCTCTTACCCCCTCTCTCCCCCCCGCGAAATTTTTCGATGGCGAGAAAATATGAGAGGAAGAGAAAAGGAGAAAATTAGAGGAGAAGAAAAGAAGAGAAGGGAGAGAGAGAAAAGAGAGGTAGAGTGTATTATAACACTAACATTAAGTACTCTTTCTTTCTCTTGACCGTAATAATTCATCTTTCACTTCTAAGTTCGCTCGAGCAATCTACATCCGTGACATGCATGTGTGGAAAAGTAAAATATTCTACACTGGTTACCGAGTCTTTTAGTTTTTAGCCCTGTCATACGTTCAAGCGTTGCGGCACAGCTGCGCGTCGGCTGGTAATGAGTGGCAGCTTCTTGCCGTGGTCAGGGCTGAATGCCCAGCCTCGGGGAGGGCAAGGTTCGCTTACCGGTGTGTTGCTGCCTGTCTGGACCTGTCTGCTCCACCAAATCAATTTTGTCAAACTCTTGAATTTGTGTTGTAGATGTTCTTATAATGGAAATAAAAAATCAGTTCATTACAAAACATGTGCAATTTCATCCTTTGACAACACATGTTCGACTAGTGCATACGGACATCTGGGAGTTCAGTGCCACCGCTTGAAAATCATTTTCTCACGCTCGAAAAGGAAGCCAAATAATACTCAATGTAGGCATTTTTCCACCCCAAAATTACATGATTCACTCATTTAGAAACCTATTCTACATTTATAATCTGTCAAATCATTTCTTCTTGTCATTTTTAAGTGATAACGGTAAGATATTCTTAATATGGTGCTATGCCATGCACTTTCTGGCAGCAATTAGAGGTTTTAAAAAAAGTATTGGATTATTTTGTGATGAGGTCTGCGTTAATATGCGTTCCTCGTGCTCCTTTTTTGTGAATTAGCAGTGTGCCGCTTTCCTAGCTCCAAATTGTAACCAATATGAAGTAGTTATTCGACTTACGAATCCATCCATTAAAGGGAGAAATCTAAAGAGAGATGCAAGATTGATTTTTCTTCTAAGATTTTCGTCAATACTATTCATTTGATGAGGTATGAGTCTACGAGTGTAGCATCTCCCTTATGATTCAGTATCTCTCGCATAATTTATAATCTTGCCCTCTACCATTGCGAAAAGGAGTTGATACCTTACTACCATGTTGGTACCAGCAACAGTAACCACTTTGTGTTGTTATATCTATTAAATTGATGAATTTCTTCGCTTTCTCTTAGTTATATTTTCATCTTAAAATAATATAATTTAAGTGGTCAACATAGCCGTGGTGAAGAAGGACAATTTATTTTCACAAACCTTCATAAGTCACATTCGTTAAGAATGCAAATGTGACCATGTTGATGTTCAACTACACCTAGCCTTTAACAGTAATGGTTATACAATGTAATATGCCGTATGATATTTTTTTATTTTATCTAGGGTTTATCTTTATGATTTAACTAAATTCTAACCAGTTAACCACTTTGAGAATGTTAACAAACCACTATTTCTCAGCACGAACTGCTCAGATGGAGCGCAAGAATGAACAACTTGAGGCAGCACTGCTGCCCATGCTTCGGGATAAAAGTGTTGATAGCGTCAAAAATGGCACTTAAAAGCATGTATGTAATTCCATTCCTTTCTTCATACAAAGGCAAAAAAGGTCCCTCGTTTTAAAATTTAAATATTTCTTTTGTGTTCTGTGATTCGGATATGCTGTGCTGTAAAGAAATGATTACTGTAAGTAATATTATTATTCACATATTTTCATTTACCACAGTTTATCTTATATAAGAGAGAAATGGATTGAAACAGAAGACAATAAAAAGCTTGCATTCATTTATGACTAACTGCACCTTTTAGTATCTTGTTATTTGCCGCCTAATCCTTTTTTTTTCTTGTTTCTATGCGTTGGGAAGTTCTTACCATTCACCTCCTCAATGTAATCAGGCGAATTCAACTAGCCGCTGGTGGGTAGGCAGCCACCAAAACATTCTTCGGAAAACACCCCGGAAATCAATGGCTACACACCTGCGTGTGCTGAAGGAGTTAGTGCCACGAATTGCACCATTCTTAGAAAGTATATTTAACAAATCATTATCTGAAGGCAGGGTGCCCCAAGACTGGAAAGTACCCAATGTCACTCTGATATTCAAAAAAGGAAATAAAGGTGACCCAGGAAATTACCGGCCTATATCGCTAATATCACTTTTATGCAAGATCCTTGAACACATTGTCATTAGTAATATTATGACATTCCTGGATAATCGTAACTTCTAACATAACACTCAGCAAGGCTTCGGTAAGGGCAGGTCCTGCGAAACACAGCTTGTGCTCTTCCTTCAGGAAATATTAAATTAGGTGAATGCATTAAGCAAGTCAACGCGATATTCCTTGATTTCAAGAAGGCATTCGACAAGGTTCCTCACAAAAAACTCTTATATAAATTGCAATTGCAAAGTGGTTATTGATGGTTTTAGCTCTGATATGGTCAAAGTCATATCCAGTGTTCCTTAGGGAAGTGTGATCGGCCCTCTTTTATTCATTATTTATATTAATGACCTAAGTTTGAGTTAGCAGTAAATTAAGATTATTTGCTGATGATACAGTTATCTACCGTGAAATGAGCAAAGACAGACTTTGAAGCTCTGTCATCGGACCTTATCAACGTTCATTTGTGGTGCCAGGAGTGGGGGTTAGAATTAAATATCAGCAAATGCACCACAGTCCACTTCCTGTGAAAGTCGTCACAAAAATGGCATACCTATCTGTGGGTGGAGTAAACATAAAATCTTCAGATACAGTAACATATCTTGGAATTACATGAACTTCTGATATTTTGTGGGGATTACACATACAGAACACATGTGGCGCAGCATTAAAGAAACTAGGTTTTGTTAAACGTATAATACGAAGGTCCTCGAATGAAAAAGTCAAAGAGAGATGCTATTTTTCTCTGGTTAGGTCACACATCTAATACGCCACGAGCATTGGGACCCTGGTCAAATAGATTTAACCAAAAAAATTAATGACCTTCAAAGGAAGGCAGTGCTCTTCATTAAAAACTGCCATGAGCATACAGTTAGTGTCACAACTTTTAGAGGAATTAATGTGGGAGCCCCTAAACACTCGAAGGATACACTTTAGGCTTAGGTTGCTTGATAGATTCAGAACTGATATTTTTCAGAGCGACATAGTGAATATTATCATGACTCTTCACTACATCTCTAGGTCTGACAGATGCTATAAAATAAGAGAGATACACTGCCGAACAGATACAGTAAAACCTGTATTAAGCGGCCACCACCGGGTACATTAAATAATGGCTGCTTAAGGAGGTGACCTCTGGATGGAGATAAAATTGTTTCTAACTCAAGGAATCCACCAGAGAATTGACTGGTCGGCTGAACCCTGAAGCACAATGGGGGTTTATGACATCCTGAATTTTAGAAACGAGAGGATAACTTCTCGCGCAAATTCTAGGAAAGGGCTAAGGCACCCCTTAAGCTTCTTTTCGTGGGATCCTCGGATAAGTTCATGAAAAGAAAATGCTTTCCTTACTCATTGTTTGAAGTTGTTTATTTACTCAAGTAATCATCACTTATCATGTCCCTTCATAACAATTTCCCAATAGAAGGGCTTGGAATGGCTTGAATTTCACCAAAATTTCCTCTAGGTCCTCAGGCATTAGGCATAATGTTACAGGCATCATGAGATTTCACACCATTTTAGTGGATATCTGTGAGATACCAGAGCAATTTGTGTCGTGAATGATGAAACCTGTTAAGATCAATCAGATGAACAAAAGATCACCCTGAGTGCAGCATGGCATATTTTCTGGTTTCTTGTGGATTAGGTTAAACCAGTAGTAAAAAACTGGTGGTTTTGGTTGATTGAGAAAAGAGTGCTAAACAGGGCAATTAAATTTTGGTGAGGAGAAGGTTGAACTAATATTTCTTCGTCGGCCCTGGTGGCAGTGGGATAAAGTCCTCGCCTGCTATCCCGGGGGTCGCGGGTTCGAGTCCTACCTGGGTAGAATATTATCTGCCCAGGACATCGGTGTGTGTGTTCGTCTCTTGTTAATGTTAATACACCTGATGTAAAAGGCCTTTGTTGTGCTGTTTTTGGGGTTGTGAGTATAAAATAAATATAAAATTCCTCCAGTTGATTCACCCCTTCATTAAAATAAATTTTGCTATTGCCATTTTGCTCCTTGTCCTTGTTACTTATCATTTGTATTTGATTATAAGTCAAGATATTTATTCCTATTTTTGGTTGATGAATATTTACCTACCTTCAACAACTTGTTGAATCACTGAATAAGTCACTTTCTTGGTTTCAATATTTCTGCATATTGTCTGCATTAAATCATATGAATCTGTGGTATGCAACAGAATATTTACCATGAGATTTCTATTCTAAGATTCATATCTGGAGCTTGCTACTTCAATGTTGTGATTTTAATCGTTTGCTAATGGCCAGTTGTGTTGTACTAATATGGTATAACCAACCAGATAAATATGACCTCACAATTTGCTGTCAGTAATGCCTGAATTGTGAATCCTCAAATGTACTGATTAATGTATTTCATATTATTATACATGATGTCCTTGTGAAATGAGTAGGATGAGTGAATGTTGACTAAGGTAACATAATTGCCTCATCCTGCAATAACACTGACTATTACATCAAAAAATGCTGTAGACATCTACATGGTCAATTTTGTTGCAGTAGAAGACCTTATAAATAAATTAGTCATAAAACTTACAAATTTTGTTACTTGTTGTTTCAATATTCATCCATGTACCTTAAATGGCTTGCTTCTTTTTATTGTGAAACTAGCAAATTAAGTACCTCCTTCATTTCTACTTATATTCACGACACAAGTTAGTCATTACCGCTTAATTATTGATGTGTGACCTGGATCAATGGCTCTGTTTTGACGATTTCTTCCACACTGTCCTATCATTGCATACTTTCTGTTTCTGTTGTGTATGTGCATTGATTTAAACTTGCTCTCATATTCTTTCAACTCCTAATATTCCTCCTTTACTTAGTATCTTCCATCACATTCATCCCTGTCTTCCTTGGTCCAACCATTCCTTACATACCATTCAATCTTCCGTCATAAATATGTTTTACTATTCAATACTTGTCCATTCTCTCTGCATAGGCAAACCAATGAAGTGCATTCATTACCCATACATCCATTACCTGAGCATTTTTCCCACATTTGTTCTTGACCATCATACTCTGAACTCTATCCCTCCTCTTTTATGCCTAACACTTCTTAGATGCCCCATACCCTCTGTAGATTTGCTTGCCTCATCTGTTCTTCAACATTTATGAAATATTCGGTCAAAATATTCAAAATTGTTAATTTGTTCAATTATTACACCATTCACCCACATCATGCCATAATTTTTATCATTCTCACTGTCTAAAAGTACTACTTTGGTCTTTTACACATCTACCCTCAATTTTATTCTCTCTGTTGCCCAAGTAAAATTATCCAGTAGCCTAGATATTCCCTTTCAACTACAACTGCGTCATCAGCATGCATTGGAATTTGCACAGTTATATCTCCAATCGTGACAGTGACATTATCATTATGTGCATCTCTGTCACTTTTATCCATAAAAATTTTTAGCAGCCAGAGACATTGATTATGCTTGTTTTATGCCAATGTAATTCAAACTAGCTACTTTAGTTTGATTTGATTGGCTTCATACTAATTCTTGGTTTAGAGATCATCCATGGTAGTTGCACAGTTCACAGTGGGAAATGCAGCCAATTTGTTGACACATCCAGTTCCATTTGGGGAGGGGAATCATGTAACCAAAGAATACTTGGTAGTGGCCATTGGTTAAACCATACGATTGTAAAAAGTTCTTTACTTTTCCTCCTAAGCCAAACCACTTCAACATTTCATTCAACCATTTCAACTATGCTACTATCTCAGATGGACTTTAGTATTCTCTGTTTATTGTATTCTCTGATTATAATGGCAATGTTTATAATGTTGTGGTATGTTAAGGCCAAAGTACCTGTGTATATTTGCCGTTGTTCAAAATGGTGTTCGTCCGAGAATTAGTAGTAAATTAATTTATATTTATTTTTCATGAATTGAGCTGAGCCAGAATAAATTCCTACCTATTCCTTTTTTTCATGTAATAGTTAGCCATTGGTTTGTGTGCATAATGATTCTTTTTTATTTTCAGACATGGTTTCACAGCTTCAACACTCTCTTCAGTGACACCTGTAAAAGGTGTGGAAATCATCTTCACAGTGGCCTTCCTCCAACATGGAGAGATTTTCGAACATTAGAGCCATTCCACGAAGACTGTAAACCTTGAAATGATATTTTAATAAATATTATTCCATAATTTGTCTATTTTATATTATTCCAATTTGTGGCATGATTTAATGTCAGATAAAACTGATTACTTGGTCATGCTGTTGACTTAAATTGTTTTCCTGAAATTTCAAATGATGTAGTTGGTTAAATGAAATAATTAACTGTTTTGTCGATATTTATTTGTCTTGACAGTTCCAATGTGTGAGTGATATTTTATTTTTATAATTTATTTAATACTTGTACCTAATAGTTACATCTATTCTAATATATAAAAATGGAGTGATGTCTGCATGTTGGTTACTCTTCTTGAAAAATACTGAACCAATTGACCTGAAATTTTGTGTGATTATCGTATATGTAAATTTGAACTATATTCTGTATAAAAAAAGGACTTTTGAGTAGATTCATGGATACATTAATGAGCAAAGAGGACTATCTAAATATAGGAAGGGCAGGGGTTTGAAATGTTGCTCTGGTGAAGAATGGCTGGAGCAAATGGGAAAAGAAACATTATGAGAACAGTAAGAAAGAGGAAAGCAAAGTGGATGGAACTTGTACTGAGAAAAGACTGCCTTCAAAAATGATATTCAAGGGAAAGAGAGGGAGATGAAAAAGAAGATATTGGTGGGCAGGAGTAATGAAGAGCTGATTGAGGCAGCCCAGGACAGCAGCTTGGAGGGAATAGGACAGATAAAACCTATTGGTGAATAATTCCACCAAAGAATAAGAGACCTAGAGCCTCTCCCATAAAGCTTTAATACTGCCTCATCAGATAGAATGAAGTAATGAGCCGTATATCTTGACATTTTGTGCGAAGTCACATGATGATTGTTTTTTAATCAAAATTTGATTATTTTGTCTATTGGATCTGGATAAAATGTCCCTCAAACTAACCTAAGGAAAAATATGCTTGAATTTTATCAGGAACTTCCCCATGCCCCTTGTAAAATTGGAATACTTTTTTAGTTTTATTATTGAAAACTATATTTTTCAATTAAATAGCTTAAGAAACAAAATGGGCAGTTTCCACTAAGTAAAAAGACTAAGATAAGAAATGAGGTGGCAGACTCTTCTGTATGAACAGTGCCTCTATACTATTTTGTACTCTGATAACTGCCTTTGAGAATCAATAGGTATTTCTGCTAGTGTTACATGAATAAGAAAATATAATATTCATCCCCAGTGAAATTTTTTTAATGAGTAGTTTTTACAAGAGTGACAATTGAAAAACCATGATGTACGTATTAGCCTGAATTTGGAAATCAATAGAATTTATCTTACAATTGTCTCCATATTTCTAAGTTTATTCCAAATTCAAGCCTCTGTAAGGTCATCATTCATATATATCATAATTGCTGGAATGTAAAAATCTTCTGGAAGAAGAAGCTCATTAAACTCTTCTCTTTCATCTGGTATGCCATTCTCATCCAAAGTTAAATTCATGTCTAACACTCTTCCTTCAAATTTCCATGTATAGCTACCGACGTGGTCATTAAGATATGTGAAACGTTCCATAATTCGATTTAGTGTGTCTTCGGAGCATACCTGAAATGTTAGTCATACCCAGTGGTTAAAGGGCATACTTGGTGGGTCGTAATTGAATGACACCGTCTTGCACTGCGTAAAAATTATAACTTTTGGGAAAAATATTTTTTGCAATACTTTGAGCATTTTTCATAAAATTTTGCTAAAAGGATATTTTTAGTACTTTAACTACTAATTTTGTTGAATTCGAAGGGACAGGGATGAGAGTAAATGGGGTCTCATTTCATTCATCTGCCCTAGGGTTCCCGAGAGTCAAGCGACTCAGCTGCACTGAGGGCAAGGCTAAATGCTAAGGTCTGTGAAATGGTGGGTTGTAGCAACCAATCAGAAGGCAGAGGAAGCTGCCAACTTGAGAGAGCATTATTCTATCTGGACTCCAAGGTGAACACATTCTTACATTTAAGTAATCTGTTCATGAGAGATGGGAAGTCTGGAAACAATACTTCAAATTTTTATTTGTGTAGAGCCCTTTCTACTTCTGATATTTCTATTTTCATCTTAGCAAACATCCTACTATTCTTCATCCTATCCTTCAAACCTATTTTATTTTTTCTCCTTCCCTACTATCCCAACATCCTTCCCTTGCCTTGAGCAACTCATCACCAACACTACCTCCGGACACTTATCTTGCCTCCCCTTCATCTCACCTAAAAGTTTCCTCTCCTCACCAACGATGTCAATGGCTTCCTCATTTGTTTTTCTTTCCGTACATCACACTTTCTCAATCCTCCTCCTCACTAACACTTCAAACACGTGCAACCTATTCTTGGCTTCCTTTCTTAGAGCCTATGTTTCTGCCTGAGACAGTGCCGCACTCCTTATCAAGCTCTTCCACAGCCTTTTCTTTATATCCTTAAACAAGGTCCCAGTCATCAGCTTCCTTCTACATGTTTATAAACTCTACCTTCACTTATGATATTCTCTTCCCTAAGTCTTTGCTAATATGCCCATTTTCTTGTAGCTAACTACCCAAGTATTTTAACTGTTACCTTGCTCCAGTTAGTACCCTCCTACTTCTATGACCAGCCTCACTTTTTATGTCCAAAAGAATCTCTATATGCACTTTTTTTATTACCACAATGGGCACCCTTGCCTAACCCCTGGGCCATGGTAAGTTTCAGTGGACTCTCCTTTCTCACCTAGTATCAAGTGCTTCTGGTCCAAATTGGTTTTCCTTATATATTGTTCTCTTAAGCTCTGTATCTAGGTTCAGAGGTATATTATGTATCACTGTCGTCTTTCACGAATTACCACCACCCATTGTGGATATCTTCCTGTTCCATTAATGTCTTCTCTGTTTGTCCTCAACCTTTGGTATCATTTACCGTCTCATAGCATCCGTTGCCATCATACATTAGTGTACAGCATACCCCCTCCTCCGATAGCTTTTCCATTTCCTTGCATTGTCCTTTTCAACAATATTCATTTATGGGGTTAACTTGATGGACTTTGTTATTTAATTCGTAATACTTGTTCTTGCCTAGGTCAGAGTTGACATTTTTCCACACCCTTCTATTCATTTCATTGATTTCCATGCCACTCTTACTATGCATGTTTTTATAATATCCTATATTCCCTCAATTGTTCCCTTTAGCTTTCCTTGGACTGTGTTTCTTTTTACTATGCTCTGGGTATTTATTCTCTCCTTTTCAACCCTTTCCATGCTTCTTTGACTTATCTCTTCATCCTCTTACTTTTGCTAATCCTTTGAAATCTAACATCACTGTTCACTTTAACTAAGTCATGACCTAAGTCAACATTCTCCCCTGGAGTGCTGTGTGAGTTTTTGATTCTGTTTCTAAATCTCTGACCTAGCATGATGTGCTCAATTTGATATTTTTCAGCATCGCATGGCATTTTCCATGTATCCACATGTGGGGTGGTGTTAAAACCAAGGTTTTCTTAGTACTAATTTATGTCTTGTATGTGATACTAATACCTTCTCACAACAATCATTTCTCTCGCCCAAACCCTCCCACTTCAAATCCACCCTTACCTACCCCACAACTATATTCCAGTCACCCATCACTATCTGGTTTTCTTGCCCGGGACTTATCTGGTTCTCTCTTCTCCTATCTAGTGGCTCATATGGCTTATCCACCTTTCTCCATTACCTTTTTAATAGTTTTGCATCCCAGCCATCATTATTATTTGAACATTCTTGTTTTCTATTTTTACCTCTGATACCTCCTCCTTTTCTTCTTGCTCTCTCTTATTCTTTGTATTCTCTGATGACATTGTTGTTTAAGTATGTTGTATGACGGCGATCACAGAGGCCTTGCCTTCCCTGCTGCTGGACTATTTTTGATCGATGCATTACCTCATCTTCATACTTTCTTTTAGGTGCTAGCTACCATAACTGGTTGGAGAATTATAATGAACATGTCTGCAAAAATTGAAGTGTCCATCTTACATGCTTGCAGGGCTGGACTTATGCATACACCTGGTAGGTCTGGACCCACCAGGTGTATGCATAGGGTCTATGGTCTATGTGTAGGGTTCCAAGAGGGAATGGGATGCCTCAGTTGGTGGTCTAAATTATATGGTAATATGGAATCTTCATTTTATGGGGCAACAAAAATGTGTATAAACTAAAGACATTGAGAGTCAAAAACAAACGTTGGGGAGGGGTCACAATGTTTCTGGCCTAGGGTACCGGCATCAGTGAATCTGGCCCTGCATATTTCTCAGGATTAACTTTTTATTTATCTCTTTTAGAAATGGAACATTGTTTGTGTCGGGAAGTTGAACCTGCACCATGTTAAAATGGTTGAAACCAAGAAAAATATTTGAGGCTTGATTCTCTCTCAGGTGTATGTGTGTAGTTGTGTACTGAGTTATAGTAACAGTTATTATTGCATGTTTTGACATTATTGATGTTACATACAGAAATAGAAGAAAATGTCTCCCTGGTGTTTTTATAATTCATAAGAATCTCTTCTTTGGAGAGAGGTGGAGGCATGGAAGACCATTCATGATGTAGATTTGCAGCAAGAAAGATATCTGAGTGTGCTCATACAATAACTAAAAACCATGATTGAAGGAATTTAAAAAAAAATTACCTTTTCTCCTTCAGGTATATGCAATGAGAATAGCAAGAGGCTTTTGTAGGTTGCATAGATATAGGGAATAGTAATCAATTGTCCAAGATAGTGTCACAATATTGCTAATTGTGGTGTTTATTTATGTGAGTGTATTCTCAACAGTTATTAGAAAGACCAAAAGCTTATGCAAGAATCAAAAGGAAAAATTTTGATGGAAGAGTCATCATTACAGATGCCTTTAAAAATTTTGTGAGGCAAGCTGAAATTATTTTGATCACTGATATAATGCTATTTATATTTGATATACCTAATGCTTCAATAGTCAACTTCTCCATGGCTGGTAAAGTGTTTACAGTGAATGCTGTGATGACAACTTTCTCCATTTTTACTCGACCTACCTTTCACCCTTTCGCGCCTAGCGTTGGCTATGGCCGACATGAATTTTCCTACGCAAATGAACGAATGTCGGCTCTGGCCGACGGAGTAAAACCAATGCAAAAGACCTAATGTCAGGTATAGCGACGCGAGAGAAATGACCGAAGAATTGTTTTAAAAATACAGCATTAATGCAACAAACATACAGCGGCCTCCTGCTGAGGGAGGGGCTGCTAAGGGTTGGGGGGTCGAACCGAGTGCCCGGGGGAAGGGCACGTTGTCCCGCTGAGTGGGGTTCCAATACGGGGAAAAGGCATACCTGAGCAATTCTTCGCCACGAGAGAGCTCCGTAGAGAGGAGTACTGAAAATTCTCAAGCTATTTTTAGCAGAGAAAGCATTTCCCTTCGAGAGACTTCGGCGCGAAAGGGTTAATACTTCAAGTATTGTTTTCCCATTATTAATTGGAACTTCGAGAGAACTTTAGATTAGACCTTTGAGAGGAGCCTTAAAGTGTTTCTAGGGCCAACTACTTCTCAGGCCGATATCACCTTTTTTGTAGCACAGGCATTGTTAAATATAACAGTAAAAATTTTTGCTTTCAGTGGCCACAGTACTTCAATGACAAACTCCCTAACTTAGGAAATTGCACTTTTGGAAAAAATAGGGCTTTTGAGGATGCCCATCCTTAATGATTCCAATACTTATTTTAGTGATGTTTTGTGATGAATAGATTTTGGTGTTGATGTTTAAAAAAGTTGCAATTTCTGTTTTTAAGTGTCTTAACAAAGGTTACTCTTCAATGTCTATACTAAGACCTTTATCCTTGGACAAATACATCAGCTATGACAGAGACATGACACAAATTGGAGACATTTCATGTCAGGCTGTGCTGTAAACACATGAGCTATGTCGTCAAATGTGATGACTCACCCTTTACATTTTCATAAATGATATAAATGAGATAGTTTCAAATTTGAAGAGCCAAAATTACTGACGTATAAACTTTTTTTGGATAGTAACTCCTGGTGTCTAAAAATGGAGGGCATGTCAGGGAAACAGAATGGTAAGCAGCCCAAAATGGAAACTCTTTACTGTTACCTGAATACAGTCATCTTGACCGGTAAGGACGTTCAGTATCCTAATGGGCCGAGCTTTGACCGTAAGTAGTCCTATCATATACTTTTCATCTTTCCACCATGGTGTTATTGTAAGTGGTTTCCACTTGGTGGTTGGTGCCAATGGACCCAAATGAGGCAGAGTTCCATGGGGTGTATAGGGAGCAGTGCACCATGTAATGGGGTGCACATGAGTCAGGAGCTTCATTAACATGTCAAAATCAGAATTTTGATGTATTCCCACATGAAAACCAAACAGACATTTTATTAGCTTATTTACACATTGTGCATGTACCAATGCAGGTAGATGCAGAAGCACATTTACCGCTAAACATGCATGGTATAAACTCCCAAAATTACACAAATGCATGAAAGTGGCCATAAAATAGCCCCTGTACTAATTTGGAGGATTTATTCTTGCCTCAGTCCTGCTGCATACTTGTGTGGGTGCATGCATCATGCAAATACCTTTACCGTCAAGAGTGCAGATTAAAATGGTGAAAATTAATTTCATTATGATTTAGGATAATGGCAAGATATTAAGTGCAGGTTATATCTGATGGATACCTCCTAGGGATACCAGTTGCCACCATGGGAATGGAGATGATCTTTATCTATTAAAAGAATGTTGCCAAAACGTGGCTCCTGAAAACTAGATTTCATCACTGATGCTGACAAATATGTTGAGGTCAATTTAAAGATTGGTAGGCTGTAACCATCCTGCCTATGCATGGGGAGTGCAGCCCTTTACCTAATGACAGGGCTTTGTGTCGCACCCCATCATTTTATCTATATTATGAATTTATCCCTTGATGGAATTCATCACCTTACAATAATGCACCAACTGTACCTACATTATTTTAAGTGTAAATGATCATATAGTCTACCATACCAGTCTAACATATGAGTTGATGTAATGAATATAAATCCTCCACAATCTTTTAAATGCATTTAGAGGCAATATCCGGCAGTAATCATTACTTTACCTCTCCATTTTTTGGATTAAACCATTCTGATATGTCCTTGCCAGCAAAGGCAAGAATTGGTTTGATGACTTCTTTGTCCTTAAATTCTTCTACTAAAGTTGTCAAATCATAAACACGTCCAAGATATGACACCCATAAATTATCTGGTGTGTTATGTGTGCAAACTTCACTTGGAGAGAAATATGTCAATTTTGAGGTACTTTGTAATTCCTCATTACCGTCGTTCATTTTGATGTTTCCCAAATTATCAAACCTGTGATTGGATGGATGGAACACAACAGGTCAGATTTATAGTTAAATATTAGCCATATCATGTTAGTTAACTAGAGTAGTCAGCTTTTAAGAGCCAATGATACCATGGTAAGAATATATACCTTTTATTATGCAAAAATAGTTCAATTGATATTTATTATTCAACAAAAATGCTTTCATTTATTGATTAATCTCAAATATCTCTATGGCCCTCTAGAAATATAAAGAGTAGAATTAATATCATTTTCAGTATCAGAAGGGCAGGAGAGAATCCAAACTTAAAATGAATATTAATGCATGCCCCATAACGAGTAAGTCAACAGCCACTTCGGGAATTCTTTAATAGCGCGTCCGAAGACATGAGAACAGTCAGAATTTCGAACAGTATTGATTAAATTTTATATGAGCAACAATAATGCTGTTAAAGAAATAGTTCGTTATAAAGAGTAACCAAGAGCCCAGAAATTATAGCCCGCTGTTATAGCTCTATCACAATTCAACTTCAAGATATTTCGCGGTCTTACAAGCTCAAATAAAATGACTAACGAAATCACAAATGTAAACACGTAAGGTTTGTCACACTGGCGTAGACTTTCAGTTGGTACGTGCGCTATCCAAAATTGCTGCACGGTGTTGAAATATCCTGCAGGTACTCCGTATCATGGCCAATAGTACCAATAAGAAGGTAAGTAATTGCTTGGCATACCGTCCACTTAGCATATATTTTTCACATTTTGGCTAATTTCACCGTTGTTGAAATTGTTATTGGGAACGGAGTGAGCAGTAACCATGCTGTCAAACGTTTTCTCTTTCCGCGCCTCTTTGCTTGTTTTCGGATTTTGTGATCATTTCGGTTACTGTTATTTCGTGATTTAATCGTATTCAATAACGATTTTTGGTGGTAGATAGTTTTGAAAGGGGAAGACAGCATTTTCATTATATCATTCATCTCGTAAGTATGGCGTGAATTGATGGCCATTACTGCAGTACCGACACGTGCATATATTTTGGCGCTGTTTTTGAGAAATTCTCTTAATAATTGATATTTGAGTTGTAATTGTTTGTTTATCCTATTTTAATATGACGAAGATGGTTGTTTTCCCAACTGCCATATTTTGGTCGTTAAAACACGAATTATTTTATATATTATTAATACATTATTTAGCGGCTTAATTCAAACGTACTTTTATGTTAAATTATGTGTGTTAAATTTCAATATCATCTGGGCCCGAATAAGTTGTTAAATGACGTAAAGTCAAACATGAAGGCCAAATTGCTTAATTTAATATATTGCTGTAGCGTAGTAGCTTTTTGTTTGGTTTCGCTTCTGACCGAAAGTAATCAATTGTAAATTGTTTTTGTGAACCTAAGGTATTAGCTCTAATGCATATCGGCGGTTTTTACTAGTCATCCTGATTACGTATGACGGTATCCATTCGTGTGGCTGAGAAATTAGGCAGCCTATTTTTGTAAATTTAAGTTGAATATTCACTGCGTTTTGAACTAATCGTGTGCCTACAGTAAGGTTTGCTCATGCGTAAATAGATGTTTTCGTCTTTCGGGATGAATTTGTAATTTTGCTTGTCACGATGATTCGATGACTTTTTCGTAGCGTTTTGGAAGCTCGTCACCCTTTCCCTGGCAGAAGTTACTTAACTGGAAACATCAACAGCGAACCTCATGCACGATAGTCGTGTTCCACAAATCAAGCTAATTCGTTATTGTTTGCTTGCAGGTACAAGAATTCATGGATCAAATGAAGAATCGGGTAAGTTCGCGTTTCTGAGCCAACGCTATTAGCATTATAAACTATCAGCCTTAAGTGGTACCTTTCCTCAGTGAAGTAAAAGTGCAAGTACATGTTTTTGCCTGTTGAATAATGGCTTTTAAGCACCGAATAGAACCAGAATTTTTATCACCGAGTGAAGAATTTAGTTCTCTATGTTGATAAACTTGTATCTTTCAGGCTGAAGACCTGGTTTTAAATGGCTTCCCACAGAAAATAATAGAATTAGATGCTCTACTCAAAACATCTCAGTTCAGCCGGAGTGACTTCTCAGAAGTGCATCATTCTCTGAACATACCCATTCCGGAGCCAGTATTGTTAAACAGGTGAGAAATTATTATTCATTGTAATTTTTTGGTTATTGATTTCAAACTGGCTTGCCTATCCAGTTAAGGTGAATGTTAAGGCTGTTGTACATGAGGCTGTTTATTGCTCAGTGTGCGTTGGGATGTTCATTGAAAGATGAATTGGGTAAAGTGGTGAATTGCTAGTAGGCATATGTTTAAGTATGCAGATGTGATTGTTGAGAAAATAGTCCCTGCTTTAATTCTCTGTCCCGGTTCTCATAGCTTCACTTTCGGACATTTAATAATGTGCTTGTCATATTTCACTGCTCATATTTCTTGCATGTTGAACTTTTTCATTTTTCTGTCCTTTGTTGTCTAAATTTTCCTCTCTTTATTCTTGAATTTTACCAAACAATGTCAAATAATCCTTAACTGAAAACTCTAGATAAATTTGCACAGAATCTTTACATATTCTGGTGAAGAAAGAAAGCAAGTGTCCAAACATACCTTTTCTGTAATTTTGGCTCTCAGCACAAAGGCTAGAATTCCAAATGTTGTGTTTTTTCCAAAATTTGTGTATTTTTGTTATTAAGTCTTTGTTTAGTTCCTTGAGTTTGCTATTATTTATAATTAATTAGTAATGTTACTCACCAGAAGAGTAGACTCTAGCTGAGGTTAGGATTTTGATGTATGCTGGCAAGGAGGTAGTCTCGGAGATGTGATCAACAATTCACCACTTATAAGATAATAAACCAAATAAGTAAAACTGAAAAATGAGGATTTTTTACTTAAAGTGGCAAGCCATGGAAATAAACTTGCTAAGACTTAGAGTTGTCTTGGGTTAAGCTGCTGTATTAGTAGTGTAGTGGGTCACATCCTAGTTTTAGATGTTATCCTTTTATCTGCTGTTTAATTATTTGGCCGATCCAAATAAAATGTATCAGGTTTGTTTGTTGAAAATGTGTTTGAACAACATTACATGAATTTTCTTGCACACAATTTTACCTTTCACATCATCTGGTGCCACATTTGGCACACAATTTCTTGCCAGGTAACCTCTTTCTCCTCTGTGATCAGTTTCAAAATGATCTTATTATGACTGATTCAATTATCTGGTACTATCATCCTTTGTAATTTAAATGGCCTTATGCAAGAATGTCGTTTTTTGGTGCATAGATCCATAGTTATAGCATAGATCCATAATTATAGCAATTGCCATAATCATGATTGTGTTTCTTTTGATAGGTAGTAGTTGCAGTAAATGCTGTGGGTTCATCGAATAGTGCAATATTTTGGTCACCGAGCTTCGTTTATTGATGAATGGCTTTTTTTGCTCAAATTTTCCTTTGTTAAGGTATACCTTTTGGTTAGGCTGAATTATAAAGAGCAGGCAAAAAAAAATACTTGTAGTCCTAGGGCTTAACATGGTGAGTTAATTGCACTACTAGTAAACTGCATTATCCCTTGACCAATTTGCACCTTCAAGATGTGAATTCTAGGATTTTTGTAGACTGTAAAAATGGTTAGCTTCTCTCTTAGTTTAAGGTGGTATTAGTTTTTTGGAAAAATATTTTGAAATTTGATATCAGTTGTGAAATATAAAAATAGAGATTTTTTTTCATCTTAGACACCATTTTTGTAATTTTTCTAACCTGCTTGACATAGGACGTATGAGAAATGGGCTGGATAGGCATGCATTTATTCATTTAGGATGAATATTAGCATTGCAATTCTTGGTACAAAACTAACGGAAGATCTACTGAAGTATTTGTATTTAACTCACCTGAACAGTGCAATTACTACCTTACTGTGTTTAATTTCACAACAGGGTGAGGTTATTTTAATTACTATCGTGGGACTTAATCAAAATCTGAGGTCTGGTCATTGAATGCTTCAGATATTACATGTTTGTCTTTCTAATTCAATCGTTATCTTCAAACAATCCATTTCATCTTCTCAGCAATGTGCTCATGACCTTATATTATTAGGGGACAAGTTATTGCATATTGCTTTTGTGGTCAATACCATCTCTTCCTTTCTCTTTCCCTTGGGGTTGCATGATGAGTCTGGTCTTCCTGCTCCTCTGTCTGTTATTTGTTTTTGTCCAGCTGTTGTTGTTCTTGCTAGTAAAAACGTGATGCGGTGGATTGGCTTTCATATAAATACATTCAGTGGCCCATTTGAGAAAGTTGTTCTTAATGGAATATGTATAGATATATGAGAGTGAAATGAATGGTGCGAGAGGTAGGCCGAGAAAGTTCTGGTTGAATGTGGTTGAGGAAATTTTTAGGAGGAGGAATATTAGGTGTCATCAAAACAGGAGGGTGCATATGAAGCAGTGTATGGGGGTAAATGAGGCAAAAGAGGTTTGCAAGGATAGGTCAGTGTGGAGGAAATTATTGAAGCAGCGTTAGGTGTACCAGTATGTATTTATGAGTGAAACTCTGTGACTGTGCCTTCCCCAGAAGGGAACGGCGTGATTAGTATGTAATGGAATATTCTTGTAATTTTCACAAGGGCCTGCATGATTTGTATCTTGTGTTTTATGTTTATATTTTGTTTTAATTCTAGCCATGCTGAGCCTCCTGTTAACAAGAAGTGGAAGTATGAGAATACTGATGAAGTTACTGGCACCAAAGTTATGGTTTTACCTCAAGGCTTGATTCCATGTAATAAGCACATGTGTGAACTGGTTCACATTTTAAAGCCACACATTCGTCAATTAGTAGAGGATGCTAATCTGGTAGGTGAAGCATTAATTAATAGGGGGTATTCAACTTAAACTTACTCTTGCTGCATACAGATTTTGTGTGCCTAGGCAGCAAATTTAGTATTGTTATTCAAAGGATATTTTAATTACCTGGACTATTTTTTGGCATGTGATAGAGACTCTTTTAGTTGGCCCTGTATCTAAGAAAATAGAATTAACTTTTATATTACCATTTTATGTAGTGTATCCTGAACATTAGTTATTTTTGCTAAATGATACTATTTTATGACTAATTGTGAGACATTGGCTTCAGATAATTGTCATAATGATACTTTGATTGATAAATCTCTTGTAAAATAAGTGCAAATAGTATCAATAAGTTATTGGAGTTCATTTGGCCAGAACTATGTGACATGTTGGCCAAATGGGGAATCATAATATGTGATGCTTTGGTTTTTGAGTGGATTTCTTCAGAGGAAAAAAGACATGGCATGTTTGCCAGAAAGCACAGTTTGTAGTTTTAGCTACCTTGCTGTGTGCTTCATTTCCAGGTGGAAATGTTGACTCATTTTTGAGAGGCTAACTGAAGAGCCCATAGGCTGCCAAAGGGTTAAGAACAATAGTTCATAAAACCTTATAACATAGGCACATACATAAAACAAAATCAGGGTTTTCTTAATCATTTTTGCATTTACTTTCCTCTACTTTGTTTCATTAATTTGCTTATTTTGGTGGCTCCAAGGCAGGGGTGGCTAACCAAAACGATCTTGCGGGCTACTTTGGAAATGCATCATAACTCTGAGGGCTGCATATAAAATTATATATCCCCATATTAGATTTAGACCCACTATAGACATTTTTTTGGAGTGACAAATTGAAACATATTGAGTTATTATTATTGTGTTAAAGTTATTGTATTAAAATGTGATGAATCTCGCGGGCAGGAAAAATGTTCAGGCCATGGGTTGGCCACCCCTGCTCTAAGGGGTTGCCAAGGCTTGTACCTGCTAAATCTGTGTGGAGGGATATTGCCTGAGTGGAGAGGCTTTTCTGATCTAATTTTGTCTGAAGCTCTATTCTCAAATAGTGTTTAATTCTTGTGCCATACTATTATGTTATTATATATTTTGTCTCTTAATTTTCTCTTTCTGATTGAAAGAAAAGTTGGTTCAAACAAATAATCAGTTGTTATATATATGATAGGGTGCCTGAAAACTGCATGTGTATTATTTGGGAATGACTAAAATTTGGGATGATGACATGCTAAATTATGTAAATTGTTACAAGATTGATCCAAAAGATGGTGGAGATCATATTTTGAGAGATGAATGTCATTTTATTTGATTCATATTTGTGAATTTAATTTCACCTGTTGAGATACTAACTGCTCTTCATATCTGGTATTTTTGCAGTTGAAGATGTGGATTTCATTCATGATTCCAAAAATTGAAGATGGAAATAACTTCGGTGTGTCAATTCAAGAGGATACACTTGCTGAAATTCAGTCTGTGGAATCTGAGGCTGCTGCTTTCTTTGATCAAATTTCTCGATATTTCATTTCCAGAGCTAAGGTTGTGTCTAAGGTAATAATTCTAAATTTGTCTCTTATGGTTTGGGGTGGTATTTGGGAAAAGTTCTTGAATTTGCTGAAATTTGATTGAGGAAAAAGGGTCATCTCATGTAGGAATGGAACCATATACCTTTGACTTGTCCGTATTAAGTGGTCTTAGTTTTTGATGGTTCTTGCAGATCACGTTTAAAAGCCTTGCTAGAATGTGATATAAATAAAAATTACTGTATATAATTCCTTTGGTAACGTGCCTTTAGAAGCCCTGGATATTTTCTGAATTCAAGATAAAGGCATTGGGTGTCTTGCCAATGTCCCTGCAGCCTGTTTGAAATGGAGGTACAGTTGTTCTGAAAAATTGACAACAGCTCTTATAGTAAATAATGTTTTGAAATTGAAACTTTCAGAATACGCTTACAAAGGTTGACATACTAAGAATATCTCTGATGGGGGTTGAACTGAGAGTTATAATGCAATATCCGGCAAAGTTCAGTATTTCTCCTTGGTGCTCAAAAAACAGGCAATTTCTCATTCTTACATGAGAAAAAGCAATTGGTAAAAATGCAAATTGTTATTACTAGCATTCAGTTGAAAATAAATCTGGGTGTGTGTTGTTGTTTGTTTCGTAACACACAGCCCTATGTTCAGCATTCAGCCTCAACCTCTGGATTGTATATTTTTTGTGCCTATAGTAGTCTTATGTGTTGTATTTTTAAACACTGAGCATTAGTCGGATAGATGTTATTGCATTTTTACGTATGTGTTGTATGCAATTAATTCTCTCTACTCATCCCATACTTTTATTCACATCCATGTACAGTTATAAAATCTAATTTCATAATATATTCGTGTCCCTGAAAGTGAGAATTGATTTGTTTTGTTCTTTGATTGTCATGTTCTTAATTTATGATATAACTACTGTTTCAAGTACTTTTGTCTCCCAATAACTAGTCTTATTTTCTTCATTTTTCATAAACATATGTTGCACTCATTCCATGTTGTACCAGCTACTATTGTCATTTCACTTTGCTGGGTTTAGTGTTAAACAGGTGCTTTTTATGAATATATGTATGTTGTTAAATAGTTTTACAATGGTTTCTCTGAACGTATGTAAAAAGTTTGGTATCTTAGTTCTTGATGAGGATAACTTCAGTTTATTTTGATCCCAAGTCATTAAACTTGAGCTGTATTCACTTGCCAGGAGATGCCATTGTATGAAATTCATTGTAACAAATCATTTACTTAGACTGGAATTAAAACCCATGTCCCCAAAATTTGTGCTCTGAGCTTTAACCAATAAAAATTTCCTGTTATACTGTGAATTACAGAGAGGCTCTACAGGTTCTACATAGTCTCATGAGTACCCTGTGTTGTGAGCCATGGTGTGCGTGCCCTTAGTGCCATGTTCCATTGAGGTCATAGCCATGATCCATGGTGTACTCAATGAAATATCTAGCTCTTTAGCCCCACTGAAATTCACCCTGAAAGAGGCTATCTTGGTATCTTAAATGGTCTAAGTACTCTGCAGGAATTTTGGGAGAGGTGTGTTCAAATCCCAGTCCAGACGAAAGATTGTTTTTTCTATGACTTTTGCTCTCTCTCTGTTCCATAAAAAGTGATATGGGATTGGTAGATATTCTATTTTCACTTTTCTATGCTTATTAATGTGTGTGGTTTATTAATGCAGAATTTGGTATTGAAAACATTGAATGTCTCATTTTCTTATCACCAGGTTGCCAAGTATCCACAAATTGAAGATTATAGGCGAGCTGTGCAGGAGCTTGATGAAAAGGAATACCTTAGTCTTTGGTTGGTGCTCTGTGAAGTCCGCAATCGATACTCCACTCTGCATGATATAGTCATCAAGAACATTGAAAAGATCAAAAGGCCTCGGTCCTCCAATACCGACTCTCTATATTAGCAGTCCCTCTTATTAATCCTCTCCCTGGCAGAGTAAGCACACAGGAAAAAGAGAAGGCCATGCCAACGTATCACATACCCATTGGATTTTGACTAGCATTCCCCTACAATCATTTGATTCCTATGGATTTTGTCAAACTAATGAGGATTGGAAAGTGGTCAGTATTTATTGTATTTGGTGTCAGTGTCAGCAAAGTATGATTTCACTAGCATCACTATGTAAACTGATGGCCTTGTCAAACAAAAAGTGCTTGATATTAGGATCTGAAGATAAGTGGTGGAAACCATTGGACATTGGGATGCTAATAACTTATTTTTTGTGGCCTCCAGCTATGTATACTTTGAAATATTTAAATTTATTTCATAGAGACACATTAAAGCTATGCTCATGTCAGGTTTAAATTACAGTACTGCTCAAATTACGTCAGGTTTGCCATTTTTTATTTCAATTTTCTGTTCCAAAATACTTTGTCGAGTTTTAATGACCCATTAAAATACAAGTTTTGAGTAAATTAGTGGGTTTAACTGTGTAATTTTTATCATTAAATTTAATCTCTTAACCCCTTACGGCTGTGGGAGCAATTGCAATTTGCTCTGTTAATATTATCTTCAGTGTTGCACAACAGTTGCTATTATAATGTTTGTTTTTGCTTAAAGAAAAGAACAGGAGGGCCTCACTTATTCAATGTGATGAGTGAAGTAATTGCCCCCTTTTCAATGAAGACATGGAAAGGACCAAATGTGGATTGTGTGTGGTATAGTAGACTTACTGCTATGATACTCTTTGGAATGAATGAAGATATATATTTCTGATTAAGAACCAATGTTTTATCTTGTACGGATTGAAGTAAAATGCCTGCAATCCGATTAGCATTAGTCCTCATCTGTTGGAAATCAAGAAACAGCAGTAAGAATTAGTTTTGTTGTCATTTTTTTCTGAGTAAGACCTTTTGTTTTTTTAAGTCTTTGACTGCTGTTGCATGCAAACATTGACTGGACTTGAAATGATCTTGGATTGTAAGGACTTTTATTTTAATGGTAATATGGTGCCTATGTTAATGAGTAGTGATGACTAAATGTTTGATAATTTAGCCATTTGTTTTTATTTACAGCTATGTGCTGATTGGCCTTTCCCTGCTTTTTGTTAATGGAATAATAGCCTGTAACGTGGCTTGTTTTTGTACTATAACTGGATTAAGCCCTACGCTAAGCCCATCTCATTGGTTGGAAAGTTTTAGAATATTACTTGAAGCTGGCATAGATATATAGGTATATTGTTGTAAAAGCCATGGGATTCCACAGAGCCTTGGGTATGTAGTCATGGAAATCCAACCTGTCATATACTGTAATTGTCCTTGGAACCGTATGTCATAAGTCCAGGATGTTTGCCATTGGTGAAACTGATCTGCCCCTCAGAAATTGATATCAGGAGGCAAATCTTTGTACAGACTTAACCTTTATCTTCCGAGTGTGTCTCTCCGGCACAAAAATTGTCCCCCTAGACCGCCGAGCGTGTTCGTTTGGCACATTGATGGACATTTAAAGAACACTGGTCATTTAAAAAACCCCGGCCAGCAAGGTTTACGACTACAGAAATACTCAGGAAGGTAAAGGTTAAGCTGGGTATAAGTGAAACCTGTATTTTGCCCTCCCTGATTCAACAATTTTATGCCATTCAGGCCTGGTGAATTCCATGAGTAAAATATGTTATATACTTGATTGTGAACTTCATCCTATTTACATTTTTCCTGATCTCACACAATTGTGTTAGTCCGTACTGCAATTCAATATTATCGCACCAATCAAATGTTCTAAGTTTTTATGCTACAAGAGCTGCTTCATGCAACTGGCATGAAGTAGGTCTTTTAATTTATATCATCTCAATGTTGATTCAGAATACATTTTTGTCATGTACAAAAGTCACAAAAATTATGTTGTGTGCTCTAAGTATTTACGTCATATAGAGCTGTATAAAACATCCAAGATTGTGGATTGGATGATTATTGATTGGGGGTTATCTTTCTTTTTATTGCAGTTTCACTTCTATTCTAGGATGAAGTGCATAATTAATACCATGAGATAATGTGGTAGAAACTAATAACAAAACTCATCACAGATTAAGAGCTAGGAAGTTGTTTCAAAATTTAATTATGCTTTCCCAAACACACTGGTTTATTGCTTCCCGGTAAAATCAGCACAAATGCATTGTTAATGGGCACTTAATGCCTATCCGTAAGCAATGTGTATTGGTTAGCATCCTATAGCCAGTGAAGTTTTTCAATCTGTACCTGGGAATTTTTGCTTCCAAAAAGAAAATACTGTTTTCTTAATTGTGTAACTATGACTTCGTGGTTGCGTGTCTACATTTTGGGGCTAGGTCTCTTGGCAAGCCCCTAGTAAATGTAATGTACCTCTTCATTTGCCTTTTATACCATGTAGCTTTACTTAAAGGAACACTTATTGTTTTCAGTGAAGATGGTTTCTGCGTCTGTACTTGAAATTGAAGGTTGCACAATTGAAAAAGAATATGAAAACAATTGATTTGGGCCAAGTGCATAACTCACCATTTTTGAAAGAAAACATTTTAAAAACTCTGGGATGAAAGAAAATGTTGATTGACATTTATATCACACTGCATGCCAGCAATTTGTTACAATCAAAATTTTCTCCTTTTAATAGGCATTCTGTATTCCTCCTTTTACTCAATATTTCCTCTTAAACTATCAAATTTGCACCTAAGCAAGGAAATACACCTACTGTTGGACCTATGTTGTTCAATAACTTGCGAGACTATCATCAGAATTGTAAATGAAGTAACTTTGTCATCCCTCATAAATTTTATTTAAGAAGACACAAGTTTCAACATGGCATGTCATCATCAGGCACGTCGTGGCACATCATCGTCAACTGATGATGACATGCCACCTCAAAACCCAGATCGTCTTAAATAAAATTTATGTGGAATAACAAAGTTACTTCATTTACTTTGTGCAGTAGATTCCATGAAGTGCTGCCTGAGACAACTGAGACTATCATCAGAAGTAAATAATAACAAAGTTACTTCATTTACTATTCCAGTAGATTCCATGAAGTGCTGCCTGAGACTATCATCAGAAGTAAAGAAAGTGCTTATAAATTTTTGTTACTATAATGCTGGTGAGAAATGATCCACAGGTTTTCCAAAATTACGGAAACCCATAGTGAGACAGTTTTTGGGCTCTGCTCATATTTTGGGTTAATAATGTTAAAGAAGTGTGTCCTAGCTAGCAGTAAACAATATCCAAATAACTTTCACGGAATTTTTAAACATACATGCTAGACTGTCATGTTGTAGGGAGAAATTGATTTATACACCTTGGATGTGCCCATAATTTCAATGACCCCCTCTTCAACCATCTTGATGTCTTGTACATCAGCACTCTAATCAGGGAAGTCATTCAAAGCTCCATTTTAGTGGTTGATTAAGTTGCAACAGGTAGAAGGGTAATTTGTAGTGAAATATTCAAATGAGATCTTAGAAAATAATTGAATCAATGAGACACCAGTTCTTTATTTAGTTTTTTAATATTCATCCAATGCTGAAATACCATGATTTAAGCCAAACATCAATCATGTGAATGAGATTCTAGTTTTATGCAGTCTTGTCATGATTTGTTAAATTTTATTTTTTCCCCCCCTTATTTTGCTCTTATTGTTCTTGTGGTGATCCCTTCAGCTGTATGAAATAGAGATACCTGAAATGCAAAGTGTGTGGGCATTGTGTCAATGTTGCGGCCAGGAACTCAACCTAGGGATGCTAAGAGCTTTATTCAATTTTTTATAAGTCAATCAAGATCCTCTGATAAATCATAGCACGCAATAATTTTCTCATTTACTGGAAGTAAGAGTAGCATCCTTGTTCCCTTGCTTGGTTTCATCCCCTTTTTCACGCCATTGATGTTTTGGAGAATCCAAGATTTCTGAAGATACTGATATCCCGCTACTTAGTTGTTCTCATTTATCAGTCCCTGTGAATTGATTGTTTGGTCTCTCCAGTATAATGGCTGCTTTGTCTTACTGTGTCAAACGAGTTAAATCGAAGTTTCATCCATCAATCAATAAGGTTTGTTCCCTTATCCTCAAATTCTCATATCAGGCAGTGCATAGTTCGGTTCACTGCTCATCTTGGAAAATTGGAACTATATAGTGGTATTGAAAATTGACAATTTTCATTACCATCATATAGTTCTTCATGCCGCTTAGGCTGCATAGCTTGTTACCAAGGTTGGCAAATAAGAAACTTGAAATAAGTTTGTTTACTGAAATAGCTAACAAGGAGAACGTGGTTTTCCACCTGAAAGAACTTTACAGTGTGTGAGGTTGAAGGTAATTTTATTTATAGGTGTATGCGAATTCTAGACTAAGGTTTTCAGTACCATGCAGTAACCGAAAACCCTGCAAGTGACCTAAAAACGAAGAGAACATTATGTGTAGATGAAACAAATGCATTAAGTACCGAGGTAGGTGGATACAATATTCATTGTTTCAAAATGTTGCTCATATAAACTAGGTTTGGTGCTCAACTATGGCAACTTTGGTAATTTTAAAAAAATGCCCTTATTTGTAAGCAGCTTCAATTACTTTACTTCAATCCTTTAAAAGTTGTTAGATTCCTCTATATTGGACTTCCCATGGGAATTTATTGTGGGGTAATTCAAACAGCTCTAGATTGAAGCTTCTTGGTGTTAGTAAGCCTGGTTCCTTATTTCCAGGTGCTGATATCTCAAGCACTGTATGACTTTGCCAAAATTATCGGCTGTCAATAAAAATTTGGATAGAAGTGCACATTAGGACCATACATTTGGTTCTAATTGTGTTAGCTGTTACTTGCGTTTTCAAAATTACCTATGTTTTTTTCCCCTCTCACACTATAGGTACATTACTATAGTGTGATCCTATAAACTGTGCCAGTACTGCACTAAAAAGTAGTAAAACTGAGGTGAGCTCAGTGGTGGCTGCCATAGTGCGTTGGATGGGACCATAGCGTCTCAACTCTACTAAACCATTTGTGCAGAAGTGTAAAATTGGGCTTGAAAATATTAGAGTGCTAGAGATAGCATTTGGGGTACTAGATGGTATGGCAGTGGAGCATATGGAATAACTTGGTGCGGTCCTCTTAAGAATTTATTGTATTGACCTGAGTCTGACTCTTTGTTGTGTTCAGTTGAGTATAAATTTGAGTGTCAGTATATAAATGATTTCACTGTAAAGGGGGATGGATAAAATTGAGGGGCAAAGTGCATTGAAGCACCTTCTGCTGCCAAAATTTGTGATTTCACATGAAGATGACCCACATTTTCCAAAACCTGAGTGATTTCAAAATTCTTGAAGTTGAATTCACAAATTTTTTTAAATTTCCTCCTAGATTGATAGCATCCTCGAAATAAATCCTGAAAATTTCACAAGGATGATTGATTATGACTGCTCAAGATTTAATGGAAGGGGTAGCTGAACTTGATTCTAGTTATTGCTCTTTCTAGTGAGGAATAAAGGAAAAAGAGGGTGTAAGGTGTACTAATTATCTTTCCTAAGAAAGAGAATCACTTCCCATTTCCTTTGTTTTATTGTGATGCAGTCAATTGCTGGAGTAATTTTTCAAAATCATGTTTGATTGTGTTTGCACCTAAAATTTTTATGGTGATGCCAACACTTCAAGTTACACGATTTGTGCATAGACATTATTTATCAAATCTCTGTTAAATCTTCTCAAATCTAAATGCACCTTGTTGCAATTGCATTAATTGTTGCCTAGTTAAGGGTAGTGTGAAACAACTTACATTGATGTGTGTTAAGTTGACATTAACACTAATCATCTTTCAATTATTTAAATTCTCTCACGATCCAGTTGAAACAACCTTTTCCAGAATAATTCATAAGTGCATTTTGATTATCATTTCTTGTTGCCTATGGAGGGGACTTGATACTAACTACATGATTAAAAAGTATGGTAATTAACTGCTTTAATTGAGAACTCAAGGCTTGACGGCATGAAAAGTATTCATCAATGAAATACAAATAATTATAATTTAACCAAACTTTGTTTAGATTGAACTAGTTTTGATTCATTGGCAACACTATTTGGTACTTGAAAGCTGTTGAAATATCTCATGTCCAGGATGATTCATTGAGGCAGTTTAAATGAGAAAATATATGTCTAACTATCAGCCGTACAAGGAATTACCAGCTCCCTGAATAATGTGACATTCCTCCTGGAAGACTCCATGATTTTGGTATTAGAAATGTACTGGCCATGTATGCATGTTGGAAAAATGGCAACACAGACGTGGTGTGATATTTTGAGGGAGGGGTTTAATTAAAGTGAAGCACTATATTTTCCACCAAACTTAAATGCGTAATATGTATTTCAACAGCATTCTTCTGTTTCTAAATTAGGATTTTTTGCATTCTTCCTGCATTGCAGAATTTTTACGGATGACCATTTCGTCTACAGGTCGTCTACTAAAATGTATCAATGTGGGAAGAACCTGAAAAACTCATATTTACTATAAAACTCTGGAAGGCTTTGTAGCAATTGTGTTTCTATTTCACTAGTGAATAATTTCCCTGCGGTTAAGTCTCTATGGCAGTGAATTACTGTACAGTTTTATTATTATTCAGTTTAAATCCTCTATTTGCAGCAAGAATTGATGTTGAATAATACACTGTTGAATTACTCTGGAAAAAGTTAATGATAGTGAAATGCTGGCTATTATTTGTTGCAACTTGATATTTCTTATTATTATCGTAAGTAGTCTACCATTCAAAGTAGGTATTTATAGATTTAGCAGCTCTTGCATCTGGTCATTGATTTCTTGTAAAGAAGATATTTACTTCATTATACCATCTGCTTTTACAACTTGATACACTTTCCACTATTTTACATGCATATAAACTTTTTCTTCCATCTCATTTATGCCATATCCCCCCATGATTACCTCCACCGTATCACCTGCCCCATTCTTGGACTTAATTTTTTTAGCGGCTTTCTCTCCTCAACCACCATGGCCAGTACTTTTTCATTTGCGTTTCTCTCTATCCATTGCACCTCCAATACCTTCCGTGCTTTCATCTCTTGCCATTAGTTTATTATCAATCATTTTCTTTGTGTCCAGGTTTTTCCACTGTATGTGCATACAATTCTACTCTCCTTATCAGACTTGCTGCATAGGGGCAACGCGTAAGTGATTCCAGGCTGGGTTGAAGGGCAAAACATGTTTCTGCGAGATCATCCTGAGTGTTGGAGAGCTACGTCCATATTGAGGTGCCTCCAGTTTCTGCTGAAAATGAGGGTTCGAGACCTGATTGATTGATATGAGGCCCCCTCATGGTGGTTTTCTGTACCAAGGGTGACAGCATCTGCAGGGTGGAAGGTATAGAAGCGGCTAATGGAGAGACTCCAGATACTGCGTGACCTCTGGTTTTGATTACTCTTTCCCATATATGTGAGACTCAGCATAGGCCTACTGTTTATTTCCCTATCCACCTGTCGGACCAATACAGAATTCACTGAAAACAAAACCTATATGAAGGGCACTGAGAAGTTCACTTCCTTTATGGACTATGGTGGTCCGATTGCTCCCATTGAAGAGGCATCACTGTTGAAGAGGCCTGGTGGGGCTCAGATGGAGGTTCCTTAGCCCTCACCTTGTCCTTCATAATTAGTTCAGAGAATGACTAAAGTAACACAAATTAAAACAGTCTGAGATGAAGTGATATTTTTAGAGGTTGTAGAATTAAGTCTCTGACATGAAGAATAGCTTAGCTGTCCATCTCCAAGTCCTGTATATGTAATTATAAAAATATTGCAGCACTATCAAGAATCAGACAAGTATTTTGTTGACTATGAAAACTGCTTCATAACTTAATAATTTGCCTTGCTATGTAAAAAGCCCCGGTGTTCAATGAATGGACTTACATACTTTATTATATTGATTATCCACTCAGAAATATTATTCTTTATATTTTGACTCTTTGATAGAGCTAAGGAGATCATCTGTCCGTGGCTGGAAGTACCTGACCATAAAATGGTATTCTGTTATGGTATTATCAGACAAAAAGGCTATTTGAATTATTGTCTAGAAGGAAGTTCTTAGAGGAAACTGATACACAAATTATAAATCTGAAGGAGAGGAAAGTTTTTTATTGAATGCTTCCTTTCTTTCACTTGGTTGCACCCAATATCTACAGAATTTTTGAAGAAATAAAACAAATAATTTCACTAAAGGACAACTAAAATAACATTTTTACACAAAACACAGGAAATGCATTTTTTGCATGGTTCTAACATAATTGCAGAGGTTTCACAGTACAAGGTTCATTTACCTATCAGCAAAATACCTCAATCATTTCTACATTTCTGTCGGTGCCCAAGCCTTAAGAGTAGATTGTATGTTACAATAAAATAATTATTGATGGATAAATTCTGTTTTGTACAAAATAAAGACTTGGTCTAATATTATGGTGATTTGGTTCCGCGAACATAATCTACTTTTCAGTGGATTGAATGATAATTTTTTCATCTTTATTTTCTTGCATTATGGTTGCCAAGGTGTTGGGTTAATATAAGTTGGTGGTGGGTGGCTGGTGGAGTCATAAAATCCTGAAATGAATAAAATTATTTCCGTAGTTTACGTAATCGTTCATTTTTGGCCTGGATTATTATTACTCCTACTTTTCCAACTTACCTATGACAGAATCCCCAACGTAAGCATAAGTAACTCGTGGTGTGATAGGCCTCTGTTTGGCTTTATTCATCCATTCCATTTGGGCTTTTTGATTCTTCTTTTTCCGGATTTCCTTTTGCAGTTCTTCATACTTCTGTTGCTCCTTAGTGAATCGAAGTTGATCTGAAATATGAGTTGTCACTGTCATTCTCAAAAATGGAATTTGGAGTCAAGGAGAAATAGGCAGTCTTTTCTAAGCTGGAGGGGTGGTTCATAGAATATTTTATTCACTTATCAAGGTCACCTTTCTCGGTCCTTTCTCTCCGTACACTTCATCTGTGGTGCTTATATTCCTCAAAGATGTTCCTTGTAACAAATTATTCAAGTCTCAACTAATGATTATGATCAATTTCTATCTTCTAATACTCAATGTATTTTAAAAACTTCAGTGGTTTGACCTCAATTTGGTGACATCCTGAAAGCCGCTTGGGCCACAAGCCACTCCTGCTGAGGACAGCTGGGTGATGATTTTACCCAGTTATTCATCTGAGTTTGCCAGACTAGGATTTTATGGTTAAAGATCATTCTTGAGCAGGAAGCCTTAAGAGGGGTTCGTTGGGACTGGTGATGAAGATGCTTTGTTTTCATGCCGATATAATCAGCATGAAAATGTCATAAATGATAATGTACTGCCTTTGTGTTTTGAAGTTTGATATGTTCCCAAATAGTTGCGAAACCTATATGTGCCCATGCATTACCTTTTTGTTCTCTAATTTGTCTTTTCCCTTTATTTTGGTGATTGAATAAGGTACTATGTACCTAGTAGAATTTTTTTTCAAAACTGTATTCAGTGTTCCTCCTCAGGGGTAGATGATATCAATGAGAAATTTATTATTTCTGGGGTTACCTCAAGAGTTTTCCTCTCCATTTTCTCAAAGATTCCTATGAACTTTTCCATGAGGGCTGATAGAAGACAATGTTATTGTCTTTCAATTGTTGATTACATAGTAATACACTACTAACTATGCTGTTACACAATTTAATTTCTTTGAACATATAGTTTCAAATTTTTGGTGAAAAAGTAGAAGGATAGATCAGCTCAATCAGGGAGCATATTATATCACTAATGATGTTGAGGTTCCATCAAGTTTGCACATTGCAAATGAGTCATTAATGAACCTGTTATTTGTATTTAAATTCCTGGCTGCAGAGGAAAGTTAGAAATAGATGTTCAATCTTTATTGCGTTTTATCAAAATAATTTTTAAAATTTCATTGCACATTGTGAGAAAATTGTGGATATTAGTTAAGGCAACATATACTGGTTTTGAGGTGTTGTCAAAATGTCCCAATAGTACTTGTACAACGTCTTCAAATTTTCCATTTTCATAAAATAAGTATCATCTTAAAATATAGAATTAAAAATGCCATTACCATATGCACAAATATGAAATACCTAATCTTTCCCCCAAATATTTAATTTCTTTTATTTTTCTATTTAGTAAATTTTTATTTTCTACTTAGTAAAAGTATAATATGCAAATTTTTGATACTTGCATCTCTTAAGGAAGTTGCATCAAGTCTGGGAGTAGTTAGCTATGGAGAACTCAAAAACTGACTAGTTCTAAAAATTCATTTGATTTAGGCAAATGTGTGGCTAATTGCCTCAGCTCCAGGCATCCCCCCCCCCCCAGGATCGCCCCTGGCTCCAGGAGAACATGAAGTTAGTATCAGTTGAGTGGATTAGAAATCTGGTCTCCTTAATGTTGTGATTATATATATCAATGGTTAAGAATGCCATTTTTAGAATTATTATACTAACTCATCCTCACCCCACATGATCACTCCAAAACAAATATTTATACCCATTTTTTCTATAAGTGCCTATTTAAACTTTGTTGTGGGTCAATTTTGTGCTCATAAAACAAAAAAATCAGTTAAATCAATCCTGGTCTGAAAATGACATTTATTGGTACTAAGTAGTGTATTTCAGCAATTAATTTTTATCTCACAAGACTTGGGGAGATCTAATTAAATTCTATACAGTTGAGGTCATAGTCGGTGTGCAATCAATTATTTTAATCATTAGAGTGTGCATCAGGAAAACAAACATGGCTGAATGGTCAGTGGTGGGTTTCGAGTGGGGCCGCCACTCCCCCATTGTAGGTGGTATGCAAGGAAAATATTGACTGTAAGGTATCAAAGGTCCCTGGAAAGTAGCTATCTGCCCCCACACAAAACAACTACCTGAATCTGTACCCACGCATGAATTAGTTTACTTCAATTACATTAATACATTCAATCACAATCCTGTTGCATATTAAATGATATGGGTGCAGGGTGAGCTGTAGATTCTTACTCTGTCATGCAGAGTTGATCTGCTAGTGGTTACTTTTATTGAGAAAATTAAATCCTATTTGTGTCATCTTCATATAGAACTGACTAATTAAAACATTATTGTCCTGGTTTTGGGATTAGACATGTCCTCCTCATTTTTTTTGTAATTGCACATTTTATATTTTTATCTTAAGCATTTTTCTGCGAGTATGCTCTCAAACCTCTTTTCAAATTCAGATGGCATACCTGTATTCGAGGTCTAAGAAGTACAAAGCCAAAAGGAAACAAAGATGAAAGTAAAACATTTTGAAATGTCTACATGAAGTTTTAAGAAAGTTTTCCCCAGTGAAAATAAACCATGACAGTGAGACAGAAGCAAGACAACAGTGAGAGAACTGTGCAAACAGTGTGCTTAGAATAGAGTGATAGGAGTAGAATAACAGTATAAACAAGCATAAATTGAGACTAAAGTGTGTGGTAAACAGCCTGAGGGTACTGTGCACACAGAGTACAAACAGTGCAGTGTCCCCACAGTGCAAGTAAATGGTGTCCTCACACATTCTGTGCACTGTATTCGCTGTTCTCCAATGCCCATGGCATACTTCAGCCTCACTGTGTCATGCTGTATTTTCATCAGGGTTGAGGAAGAACTGGGAGTGACTACAGGTGGAATAGCATTGGTATACACCTGGTGCTGGTGAAAGAAATATTCTAATAATTTAAAAAAAATTAAATTTTATGTGCCTGGTGCAATACGATTTTGCAATTAATTAAGAAAATGATCTTACTCTTTTTCTCCTGAATTTTCTTTTGGTACCAATTATCAAATCCAAATTCACTGGCTGTCCCCTTGTTATCCTTAGCATTCATTTCTTTATCCTTTTCCTTTCTAGCAATATCTTCCATTTTCTTTTTTTCTAGCCATTGTTTTTGCAATCTTTCATTGTCTGCAGCCTTTTTTTTCCTAAGTTCCTGCACCTTTTGTTCTTCTATCAATTTCTTCTTTTTCTCTGTTTCTGCTCGCAGTCGTATTTGCCCTTGCTTCATTACAAACCACTTTTCCCAAGCAGTCATTTCATCATTGGTTAGTTCCGTGTCGTCGGTGAAATCAGGACTGTAACTTACATCTGTTCCACTGTCGTTCGTTTTTATTTGCGCTATTTTATTGTGAGACCGTAAATCTGGTACTGAGTCCATAGGAGGGGTTGAGACACCGGAGTATGTGGATGAGTTTGTTTTAACGTTTCTGTCTGAGTTATTTTCAATAGTTTTCGTCTTACAATACGATTTTTGACGGGCACTAACTGTGTTTTCGCTAATTTTAGCTGAGTTATCTCTGACGACTTTCTGCTCACCGGAGGATATGTTAATTTTTCCTATATCTATTCCAGTATCACTTGCAAAATCATCTAGGTCTTTTAATGCATTGAGCGCATAGGTATCGTCCTCTTCGCTTTCATCAGCAAGTTTTACTTGAATAGGGTTAGGCATTGCGCATTTACCTTTCTCTTCTTCTACCTAAGGTGTAAAGATTTGAAAATTAGAACATTTTTAGGAAACGCTACACGCTGATTCCACAGTGAACTCGGAATGGCGACTTTGGCGTATAAATGTAGATACAACGTTCTTTCGAAAAACACACGGTTGAAAAGCAGGCGTAACGCTCCCTAAACCACAAGCTAATTTCTGATTATAATATTAACCCGGAAAAATAATTAATTCTGGAATAAATGGTAGGAGAGAAGCTGAAGATAAAGATCAGTAAACAACTAATGTTCCTTCTCGAGATAACATGTAGTCAATTACAAAACCACCAGGTCGGTCACATTGAAAAATAATATTGATAGTATGAAAACTTACTATTCCACTTTTTCGTCGGTAACACACCGGTAGAGACGATTAATAAATTTCAATTCAAACCACCACACAACTACCTACGCTACGGCACCTAATTTGAAACTGCGACATCGTAGTTACGAAGTTTCACGTTGAACAGTTGAAGTATGAAATTACGGTTTTGCAAACCAGACCTTCCTTAAGTGATTGTAGTTGCGCGAAAATTATTGAATTAAATATTTAATACAAGTTTTCCATTCACTGATACTAAAAACTTCGTATAGTAATACTGAAGTATGTTTCTAGCAGAAGATACTTCGGAAAACGCTCGCCAGGTGGCAGTAGGGTTTCTCGACGCCATATTTTAACATGAATGCCTCAACTCGTGCAAGTGTTTTCGGCGGGTATAGCTTCGAAGGGGAGTCGATCGGGGATTTCAGTGAGTTTGATTCGACTTCTGTTGTCTTGGACTATCAGAACGAAAGGTAAGTTTTTTATATTTCTATCCACTTATCAATTTGAGGTGATCCCGTCCGGGTTTTCGTGTATGTCTAAATTTAGAACAGGGGATGCTAGGGAAAACTTTTATGTCTTAGGGAAGGAATGTCAGGAGTGTCTTTTTATTATATAGATCATCTTTACAGATGGACTTATTGCTTGCATATATTTAGCTTTTTTTCAACTGTCATCTTTTGGTTTGCCTCGGAAACCAAATGTTTTTGTTGTTCGCAACCCCATATTTTTTGACGATTCTCTGTTTTTTTAATCAACTCTTGTATGGAAAAAATATTTCATTCGTTTTCGGTAACTTAATTTTCACAGTATTTTCATTATTGCTCCCGGTACGGGGCTTGTAGCGACGTTTTGAGAAAGACGGAACAAATACGCCCGGGATAAACATTGCGGTGAATCAGACCTACCAATTTTCCCTGGGCGAAAATTAATTTCCGGAGTGGTACGTTCATCTATTACCCAGTGTGCGATGGGTGCGATGAATCACTTGAAACTCCGCTACATGTTATGGTCGTCTTACGCCACGCCCCTTTCGAGAAAATAAGGACAAGTTCGCGAGGAAGTGTTCCATCTGCCTGTGCTCTGAGCGCGTGCTGTTGATGTTGTTTTCGTTGTGCTGGCTCGGACCCAAGGAGCACTGGCATAGTAATGATCATTACGGAATAGTAATGGATAATGCTGGGGGCGGATTACAATATTTGGGGGGTTTATGTGATAAGAAACTGTGCGATCCTCTGTAGTGCAAACATTAGAGAGGTGAAAGTTGTTTTTAATTAATTAGCAGATAGTTATTTTCTGTGGCGAAACTCGATTTAGTTCCATGATCTCGCTGTCATTTCTGAAAATGGGTGTGGAAGCGCCTTTTGTTTATAAAGTTTGATTGAGTTGATCTGTTGTCCAATGGAAATAATTCGCATCGTACCTTTTGTACTTGCCGAGGCGATGAACTGAGGTATACCACTGATGATCGCCGGTTTACCCTTATTCGGGTGTCTTTGTTCGTCGCCGCAGCAAATTAAATAACTCGAAACGAGCCCCTTTGACAGTTACATTCCAGCGTTCGTATTTGGTAATGTGTCAAGTGGTGCTTCGATATTTTTGGATTTTAATTTTTCCGAGTTGTATGGAGATCATTGTTTTTAGAGTGGAGAGGGCTCTCTAGTATGAGATAAATATAACGTTAAATGTGACGGGAGTACATGCATCTGAGAAATACATGCTCCTCCTGGTTTTACCGTTGTTGGATAATGAGTTTTTCCCCATTTACTTTGTACTCTTTCTAGGTCTGGCGTATTTCGTTTAACCTTTTCATGTGGTTTTTGTTAACAGAAGTCAGTGGTGTGAATACATATCTCTTTTGGTGTGTGCTCTTGAACTAGGAGGAGGAATAAGTCGTTGGCCCAAGTTGGAATGGATGTCGTTCTTAAATTAGCCAATGTTTACCAATTATATCTTCATTCAACTTATTTTTGAAATTTTACTAGGTGCACTTAGCCTAGCAGTTAATTGAAAAGTATTCGTTATATAGTGCAGTGTAGAAGTGGACAGCACGAATTATTGGTTAAATGTTGTTCCTCGGTATTGTTTTCCACCGCATCTGGCTCAAAAAAGTTGATCCTATACGCCGACAAACTATAGCTTACGGTTTTAGTGGCTGAAGGAACGAGTAATACTCGGTGTTTTTGCACGAGAACAAGATGTTTTTAATCACCCTGAAAAATATACCTACTCCCCTACAACACCATGTAAATTTTGGCCAGGTGAATATCGTAATTCGGTGCGGGAAACTTCGGTTTAGAGACATCTTTTCTCATATACGTTGATTTCCTTCGTGTAATTTTTAAACCATTTGCTGTTACTCCTGGCCCTGTGTTTTTGACAGGAAATAAACTGGGAATTTGATATGGTGTATTTGTGTCAAATTAAGACCTTAAATATCAGTCATAATCTTTTTTTAAATCTCAGTGAAACAGAAATATGATCAAATATTGGGTTATTTCTAAAGGTCGTGCATATCGGATGATGGACCGGGTATTTCTCTACTAGGAACAAAATTAAAAAGAGAGAAACAACTTCAACCCAAAGGGCGTTTTCTAATCGATGGAACATAGTTACATGCTCTTTTAAGCATAAGTGCACCGCGAAAATATTAGCGGAGAGAATATTTTTTTGTGGGGTTGCATATTACGTGTCCGAAACTTGGGACTGCGACCAGAGAGGATATGGGTTGATGGGAGGCTTTCGTGATGCACTTTTAGAAACGTCAGGCAAACGAGGAGTGCGTGTAGAGGAAGGAGATCGAAGGAGTGTTAACTGTGCCGGAGAAGGAGAGGTGCTTATAACCGGGTAGATTTGGTGAGTGTAGAAGAAGTGATTGGAAGATTTAACGAAGAGTAACGGCATATACGAGAGATTCATGCAGGGGAGGATGTTGAGGCAGAGGGAGGAGAGGAGTTGGGATGTTGGAAGGGAGTAGGAAGTGCGAAGAGCTAAAGATAGGGTCAATGAAAGACATTTTATTGTGATTCGTGACTGGATCGGCCTGGAACTGACTGGTGATATGGAGAGATAGACATGTTCTTGGACGTGCCAGTGTTGTTCGGGCCGCTATGGCGGTGACATTTGCCTGCTTGCTCTGATCAAAATAATCGTGCGTGTTGGCTCTTAGATCCAATCCCTGAACGAAACTTCGAACATCTTATTTTTTGCCCTCTTTCTCATCCAATTCTTTTCCCCCCATTCTCATGACTGGAGTGCTCCTAACACCTCGTGCTGCACAAACTTTTGGTAGATCGCGGAATAGTATACGGCTGTTGATGAGTTTTCTCCGAGAGTTGACTAGATGCACCATTTTTTTTCAATTTTTATCGTGATTTTCCAATGAATGTCATATACCGATTACTTACCTTCAGAACAACGTACCGACGTACGTTTTTGTGGGCCGGGGAGTGCTCAGCTGGGAAAGGTCATCATGACGAGGCCTGGAGGGAGGAGGGAGAGGGAGGGAGAGCAGCTGAGCGGCGGCCCGAGAGGGTGGGGGGGTAAGGGAACGAGGGGTGAGTGTCACTTGACGGGGGGCGCCTCCCACTGCCTGCCTGCCTTTGTGGTCTGCCTCGGCGAAAGAGACAAGGGTACGGAGGGCGTTTAAGTTCAAGTGGACGCAGGCCACAACTCCCCTTTTTTCTGTTTGTCATCTTTTATCCTCTCCGGAGAGCACCCATTGGCTTTGCCCCTCGATTGCTTTTCACATCGAACTTTGCCTGGATTGGTCGCTAACATCTACACCCTCAGAGTGCCCTGCAAAGCACACCTAAAAGGTTTGTGGCAAAGGGGTGGATTTTCACCAAATATATCCACTCCTCTTTTTTTGAGCATTGCGCTACCCTATTTGCTAAAAGGTTTCAAAGGTTTCCGCAGTTATATGCTCAGAGATAGCGAGAAAACGGGCACGGAAATAGAACAGGGGCTGTTTCACGGCCTTTTAGTCAACCATTCGCGCAGTCATTCCTGAAAATCCCCGATTTTCACAATATATCCGCTAACTTACATTTAAACCCTCTTTAACAGGTGTATTAGTTAATGGTTGATAAAATCCATAAGTACGTTGGATTGAGCGGTAAAGTGCCTCAAATAAACGACCGTTAGGAAATTCAATTTATAAAGACACACTTTCAAAGAGGATTAGGGGTCATTCAGAAAGCACATGCGAGATGCGCCGTTCGCATTTTAATTATATACGGATTATATAATAAATTTTATAATTAGCCGCACTTCTTGTCTAGCAGCCTACATATCAAGTCTCAATGGCGTCTATAATGGTCTGCAATTGCTCATTGAAAAACTATGATTTTAATCCTGCCTGTTCTGAACTTCATTTTCTTAATCTAATGCTCATAACATAGTCAATCGTAGTGTGACGGTGATCGCAAAATGCTACCAAGGGAATAAACGATGAAAGCTTGTATGATTCCGGTTGCGCCAAGCTCACTCCTTCTGCGTTGGAAGGACATTGCCATATACATCGAAAAAGTACCGCACTAACCTCTGTTAGGGTGTGTGAAAATGGATGATTCTACTTCAGGGGTTTGCCATTAATCCCATTTTAGGTCGAACCCGACACCGCTTCCCTTAGCGCTTATTGCGGGCTACAAATTAGCAATAGCAAACCGAATTAAGTAGGACACTTTTTGAAGCAGGGTGAGTTATTAATAGAAGTCAAGTGTTAATTATAAGTGCTTTGTCTTGTCAGCATGGTGACAGTATAGTTCTATAGAAGGTATGCATCCCAGATATTATTGCCCCTCGTTTTCGCGAAAAATTGCCTTCTAAAGCATTCCACTCTGGAAAATATGTCCTTGATCTTTCACTTGCCGATGAATTAGCCGAGCGCCTTGGGAGGAATCGTCAACTTCAAGCCTTCGGAAATAGCTAGTCAATGTTTGGTCAGTCGATCTGTGGGAGATTCCAAACCCGAAATTTACCTTCTATTCAATCACACTGGTGAGTTTATCATTTTTGCTACTGGTTCTGGACTGATTTGCTCAAATATTTCTTTTCAATCGCCATTTATGATTGTTGCAAAAACAGAGTGACGCCGACATAAAATGTATACGAACAATTTTTCCCTGATCAGAATGTTGCGATCGCCGTTACACTACGGTTGATTAAGTTATGAGTGTAAGATTAAGGAACGTTCAACTCGTATGCGACGTAAAATTCATCTTTGTCCTCTACCTATCCTTATCCCTATTTCCTTCCCTAACGTTGCAGGTGTCCTAACACCATTTGCGTCGGCTTTCAGGTCCAGTACGTAAATGTAGATAACATCTTTGGTAAATTTAGATACCTGCTGGTAGCTGCTCTCTGCGGCCAGGTGGCGAGAGGATTTTTTAGAAGGATTCCCATTTTGATTTTGTTTGATTTGGGCGACCGTGGACACTCACCGTCAACACCGTCTTGCTTTCGTAAAAATAGGATGGATCCGGCCGTGAAAGTTTGGACAGCAGCCATCGTATTGGTTGGGGAGGGGTTTAATTACATTTCGGACCGTTTGCATTCCTTGATCATTTTACGGGAAAGGATTGCATTTATGCTCTTAAAATTTGGGTGAATAAATAGGGAAAAATGAGTCTTTACTGGCTTCTAACGGAGCGAGATTTTAATTTTGGGTTGTGTTTCGAAAGGAGACTTAGCTCTCGTAATCAGGGGTGTAGCTCTGGGTTTATCCTGGTATCCCCAACAGGTTCAGTGAGTCTACATTTTCCGAGGTTCCGAATAATCCGAGGTGCATATTCTTATTTTTTACTCTATCTAGTCAGTTTATCTTATGCAAACGAACGTCAGAATTCGCTAATCAGTCCAATCCCAAATTAAAGGCGATTTACCGAAATATTTTATCCCAAACATGTCAATTATTGAAGTACGGCAAAGCATAGATATGTCATGTTTGTCGCAACGGATTCTTGCGGTGGAGCCTTTCGTATTATCGAATGAGACCTCAGTCCATATAACATGGGAAAATCAAGCCTTAAGTGTGTAAGATATCATCATCCACCCCGTCACGAAGAGGAAGTCTCCTTTTGAAGCTTTCAAAGCCCGAGAAGAGTTCTTTTTGCTTAATATTCCATGAAAACATTGACTCTATCAACATCGGGAGAGTACTGGTCATTGCCCCAGTGTGGAGCGTGGCGTTGCTTGGTTCGATAACTTGGTCGCTGCGGAAAGAAGACGAGCATAGACTGAAGGCTTTTGAGAGGTGTTACGAAGAAATGGGGAGTCAGCTGAGTGAAGGAGATTTAACAAATGAGAGTGTGGTTGGGGAGGAAAGGAGGCTGAACCGGAAGATTAGGCGGAGAAGACAGCAATCATAGATGTAGCACGTAATGAGGAATAACCACAATATGAAAGAACATTACAGATGCGTCAATGTTTGGCTAACCTGCATGAGAGAGGAGAAAAATAGGA
This sequence comes from Ceriagrion tenellum, assembly GCA_963169105.1. Lineage (NCBI taxonomy): Eukaryota > Metazoa > Arthropoda > Insecta > Odonata > Coenagrionidae > Ceriagrion > Ceriagrion tenellum. Next base: position 112,766,035 of record OY720634.1, on the reverse strand, counting down.
ATATGACGCGGTATGAAGAAAAGGAAAAAATGAAATGGATTCTTGATTGGAAGAGTAGTAATTTTATGAAGGAAACTTAAGAGAAAACTCTTCGCGGTCGGGTAAATCATGGGCAGAACAGCCCACATTTCAACCAATTATTTGTTAGAATAATTTCGAATAATCGAAATGAACTAATCGTACGTTTATACAATTTTTGATTGGTGTGTAACGCGTTTCTCCGACTTACGGCATCAGCAGGTACAAAGATTTCAGAAAATATTTGTTTCTTCTCAATCTGAATTTTCGTACCTGATGTCTTAGGTGGTCGACACACGTCGTACAGGTGTGAAAAAAGTCATTGTAAAAAGGAATAGTAATGTGTTTGTCATTATGGTTATTAGGAACTTATACGAAATGTGGCCTAAAATAGTACAGTTCATTTGTTATAACACATCCGACAACGATGGCTGAACGATCGCGACCGCGGCGAGATTCATAGCGCTTTGATCCTAAATGGAACTGCCATCGGCTTTTCGCCGTCTTCTGTTCTCGTTTACTTCCGCTAAGCTCCGGAGCTAATCTTAGCCGCCTCTCAGATGGCCTTGCCTTCAAACGATTAAGTGGTTTTAATAGTCTAGTGGGGGTCCAGACGTTACGAGAGAATGAGTGCTCGCGATTGGAGGGCGCCTATCTGACTTCCCCCTCCCAGAATGGGAGCTTCTGTTTTGGTTCTCTCCTCTCTTCTTGTCGCGTTTCACACGTCCTCGAGGATACAATTGCCAAACGCGCGTCTGTCAGCTGCTGTGATGTCTCGGAAGTGGCTTGCTAGTGTGCCAAAACACCTTAACGGGCGATAGAATCAATCGTGTTTCGGCTTTTTCGTAGTGTTTCTTTGGCAAAGGCTTGGAGGACATTTAATGTGGGTGATTTTTAGCATTTATGATGAACGTGAAATGTATGCGATATTTTAGATTTTTGTGAATTAAATGCGATTATACTCTACATTACCAATCGATTTCAGATCGATCTGAACTCAGACGGATCTGAAAATTCCCAGCGAGCCGACTGAGATCGCCTGGTTTACCAACACGGACTGAAAATATCGATATTGAACAATCGAATCAATCAGTTGAAGCACTATTGACCACTATTGACCCAGTATGTAAACAAGTTCAGAGTTGGAAACTATCATTCGCATTCCGAGTGAATAAAATTGACAAATTGCTGGTAGATTACGGTGTGCTACGATATCATTAATGTCACACCACTCGCAATTACTGCCCTCTTCCTTAGTTGTTGCAACTGGTTAAAACACAAGCCTTTAATAATAACGATTATAGTTTGTTTCCCAATGACAAACAAAAGAATAACGGGGAGCGCCTTAGACCCGCTGGTTCAGATCGATCTGAAATCTCAGACTGGCTGAGCAATTGGGACGAGTCGGCCCGCTTCGCAAATCGATCCCACTAGCCCGTTGCGTTTACCATATCGAGCTTATTCGGCCAGGTCGATCTGAGATCGATTGGTAAACGTAGTCATTGTTCAAAGTTACTTTCACGGTTTGAGGATGCCTTTAAAACTAACCGAAGTTTGATGGATTTTTAATTTAAGGCAATTGTATGCCACGATTCATTGGTAGTACCACTCCCGTTTATATTTTCACCTGCGAGATAGTTTTCATAAATATGTGAGCCAAAACGACCTAATGCTATGGCGTGTAAAATTTGATAACCATTAAATTGAGAACTTGCCTATATTTTGATACAGTAAATTATGTAACTTTTGAAATTTTAAGATATTATTGAGAGTTATTCTTTTCATGATCTACATCTACATATTTCCCTGCAAGCCACCTCTGGGGTGTTTGGCAGGGGGCAACTTATCACCAACATGCAGTAAAGTGTAGAAATTAACTTTCACCAACATGCACTTCACCTCGGGCATGCTACAGAAACTACTAAACCGATCGACAATTCAACTATGTAAACGTGACACAAGTGTCGTGGAGGGAACATGCAAATCATGGTGTTAGCACTACTCGGCAGATTTGAAAATTTGCATTAGGGAGCGCATCAATTAATCAGCTACACTATCTGTCAAACAACTCACTTCAAAATCTTAACGCAGCCATTATGGTCTCTCATAGTTCGCGGGAAAAATGACATGTTGAACCTTTCTGTTCTACAATATATTTCCCTTGTTTTATTCTCATGATCTGATCTACCAATCTGATAATATTTCGGTTTTCACCGTTGGGCTTTAAAACGCTACATTTATAATTTGACAATGCAGTAAAATGCTAAACTTAGAATTCCTTACGGTAAATCTTGAGTTGATGGATGTTAAAAGAAACAACATGTCTTGACATAATGTTTTATTGGAGACAGGTAATGAGGTAGAAATGATCTTCATTGGCATTGGGATCGTCATTGTGAAAGAGTAGTTTTCGTGGCAGAACGGAGCAGGACCTGTAAAATAAGTAAAAAATGTAAAGTTGGTTGGTTACGCGGGAAGGGGACCGACTACCGAGATAAATTGCGTCAAATGCATCGGTAGGTTGATGCCGGGAAGAATATTTTGGGAAAGGAGGAAGGGTGGAGAGAAGCCCGGAGTCTGTACTTGCCTAAGCTTTACGGATGTCGTCTGTCTTTACGGCACCAACGTAGGAGTGGAAAAATGCTTTATCTTTCTTATATAACCTCATTTTTATTAAATTTAGTAGGAATAAAATCGCCCATCTTTCTATATTACGTAATAGTAGATATATTTGATTTATACTTGATTTTATTTTACTTCAATCATCATTGATATATATTAATTTATTTTATTTGGGTAGTAATTATGGTTAAATTTGTATATAAAGTGTTGTTTTTTTTATTTTGTAAAACATATTTTAGGAACTCGGCAAACATTTTGTTCGCCTGTTACACAGGAAAATATCCGCCATTGCGGGGATTAGAACCTGGATTCTCGGGATGTGAGACTAGTATTCTAGGTATCATACTGACCGTATCTCGTTCAAGGAAAGATTGTTAAAGGCCATTTATTTACTTTGAATTCACAGATTTTCGAAGCCCAACGTACACACTGCGAACTTTTATTTCAGAACATCCGCAACGGTGCACCTTCCCTTAGGTTATCCTTGCTGAGGAAATAATAGGGCTGGAATGTATTGAATATTTTTTCTGAGGAAACTAATGAGCAACGGAAACGGTTGAAGGCTGGAACTGTCTAAGTTATCTAAAATTATAATTTATAATAATTTAATTCATTTCAGGAATTAGAAAGTAATACAAGATAGTTAACCCCTAAGGGTGAGCCTGTATCGTATTGAGGCTACTATCGGGTAGTCCATGCCAAAGTAATAACAACAAACCAGACGGGATTAAAATTTTGCTGTCAAATTTTTAACAATCCAGTGAAGAATTAGAAACTAACATGAAAATTGACTCGATACTCAGTGATAACCAGTGAGGTTACAAAGTTGGAGACTCATAAATACAAGGTCACATGTACTAGGTATATCAATGACATTAGTATTACAAATACGCTTTAATTTTCATATATCTAATATCTAACCCATTCATCCCATCCTATAAATTCCTCTGAGTGGAGTGAACTAAGATATTTTATACTTCCGTCAAACTAAAAAATGGAATCAAAAGCATGAAGATACAACTGTACCAGCCGTCGTTGTGCTCCGTCTTGAAGGCGTCTTGCCCGAGCAACAGCCGTGCTAAAACGCTTTGCTCTTTTACTTGCTTAGGTATGAGAGAAGGTCAGCTACCTGCGTCATTGCTGTTGCGCAAATTTTATCTTGCTGACCGTGTCAGCGGAATGTCGCTCCAGCTCGTATAAAGAAGTGTTTGTAGTGCAATGTCCCCGTTTATTTTATGTCGCTCAGTACGGGATCCGTGTGGAAGAATGGAAAGAAAAGTATAGCGATGAGTGGCGAGTAGAGTTATATCGTGGGGAACTCACATACACAACATATGCGGCACAGCATTAAAGAAACTAGGTTTTTTTGAGCGTATTTTAGGAAGATCCTCGGATGAAAAAGTCAAAGAGAGAAGATACTTCGTTCTGGTTAGGTCACACCTCGAATACGTCGCGAGCATTTGGCACCGTGGTCATAAAGATTTAACCAAAAACATTAATGAAATGCAAAGAAAAGCAGCGCGCTTCGTTAAAAACTGCTACGAGCGGACATAAAGTGTTTCATAACTTTTAGAGGGATTAAGGTGGGAGCCCCGTAGAGACTCGGAGGCTGCCTGCTAGGCTTAGCTTGCTTGAGAAATTCAGAACTGGAGTGTTTCAGAGCGACACAGAGAATATTATCATGACGCCTCAGTACATCTCTAGGTCTTACAGAAGCGATAAAATGAGAAAGATACACTTTGCCGAACAGATAGGTACAAAAATGTTTTTAAGTATGTACTCTTGATAATGTTGTTAGTTGCAAATGTATATGTTGAAATCAAGTGAACAAGAATTTATTCATGCACCTGTTCCACCTAGTGGAAGCTGGTCCCCTCTATATCTACGTATTATTTGCAACAAACCCAGCATGAAATTTCCGCCATGATGTAGCTGTTGCATGATTTAGGATATATCTTGTAGTGCTATTTATCAGTCGCATTAATAATACTAACCGGTAGTTGTACCTTAAATAGTGTCATGTATGGTAGCATGTTCGTCTACGTAGCCTTCTCCTAGTTTCTGGTCTGACCGTGTATTGCTATCCTGAGTGCTTCTGGCCTGTGCCTAGCATCCGGGCGAACGTGCGCGGTTGTGATTTCGGCTGGAATGAGTGCCGCATGCCTGGTATGGAATCACCCCGTGCCACACACCCTAGTGTTAGCTTGCACAGTATTTTGTAGTTGTAGATGAAGGGTGTTTAGCAGAGGGTGATTTATCACCAAAATGCACTATAGTGTAGGAGTAACTTTCACCAACATGGACTACACTCTAGGTGTCCTTCCAATGCTACAGAAACTATTGAATTTATGTATTATGCAGCTACGTAAACGAGATACAAGAATAATGCAAGGATAATGCGTAACGTAATGTTAGTACTGCATGGCAGATCAAGAAACAAGCATGTGGGAGCATATCAACTAATCAGCCGCACTACCTGTCGACTAACCAACTTCAAAGTCTAATTGGCAGCCATTATGGTCTCTATAAAATCCGAAGATTCTTGCGAAATTGTGTGGAACTTATGTATAATGCATGAATGAAAAACTGTGCAATTTTCCACAATATAAATTTTACTACGACCCAGGTTTCGATGTTTTTACATCATCACCTGTAAAAACATCGAAACCTGGGTCGTAGTAAAATTTATATTGTGGTAAATTGCAAAGTTTTTCATTTATGCATTATGGTCTCTTTATCGATCGTGGGAAATACGACCTTTTTAACCTGCCTGTTATGCATCTGTTTCCCTTATTTTATTCTCATAAACTGGTCTACCGCAGTATGTTGGAGTTCGTAAGATATTAACAACTTCGTCAGAAAACAAATCGGTTTTAATATTATACGAAGAGTAACTCCGCGCGCTGCAGCCTGCCCTAAAATGTCCAACCGGTGGTAGTGTCGAACTAAGGAGGCGTCTGAATATTAAGAGATTACTGTGCATAATTTACTTCATGGACTGTTGAATTTTATAGTATCGCCGAGAGGAGAGACGGGATGCGCGGAGGGCGCTTCACGCCTCGTATCGCGCTTCGTCGCCGGGATCTTTGTAAGAGTGAGGTTGGTGACCTCCCGGTCAGACAAAGCATCCTCTGACCTTTTCGTAATAATCGTGGCGCAGGCGTCCCTTAACGCTTCCCCGCTTTCCCCGGATGAGATTCCGATGGTCTCTCGTTATTCTTCGATTTTTTGAGGCTGGAATTTTTTTCTCCCCCCCCCCCCGCCTTGGTTAGTCATTTCATGCTCGGGGGAATATTTTGAAAAAGCGCCTCGACATATATCAGCGGAGGAGGATCGATCGAGAACGGACTCCCTCTTGCGCCGGGGACAAGGAATTATTATTTTCGTGTGCGCTTTGCGTTTCTTTTGTTGGGCTTTGGATTAGTGATGGTAAAAAAAATGCTCTTTTCGTATGGCGTTTTATTAATTTCTGAAATACCTCATTTTTTTCAACGATAAGGAAAAGTTTTTTCTTCAAATTTTTGCCAATGGACGTATTTCTCGACTTTTTTCAGTCGGATTTAACCCCAAAGATCGCGTGCCCACTTGCATACATTATTTTAAGTGGTCTTGAGAAACAAGTGAAAGCATGAATAGATTGAAATGCGACATAAGTAAGTGCGTATCGAACAACTTTTGCATTTACACCAATGGGAAAAGCTTTTTGCTTACACCTCCTGCCTCACTCCCCTTTCGCGGCTCTCAGCTTACAACGTGATTGTACATTCTCATAGATCTCGTTCCTATTTTATTTGTACTTAAATTTTTCGGTAGAGGTATTTTTATCGCACAATTTTAATGCCCGTTTTTATTTTAAACGACGTTTTGTGGGATGTAAGAATGATCCATATCGTCGCCGTCTTCGTTTACTACCTGCTCCGTACTATCTATATCCGCTGATACTATCCGCTCCTACTCCTACTCCGATGATATATGTGTTAAATTTCCTTTTTTGTTTCAAGTTTATTTCATTTCAAATGTGGGGATCCTCCTTCTTGGTCTTTCGTTACTTCGAGAAATGATTTTGGTAATGATTTTATAGTCTTTTTCTTTTATTATCGTACATATTTTATAATCCATAACTACCTCATGGGCTAACTAATCATGGGCTCTGATTGCGCAGATGGGTTTTATTCTCGTGAGATGATGGGGAAGAACGAGCATTGTCGCAATATATGTCCAATTTCAGTATGTGTGAGGAAAAATAAAATCCCAACAGAGTTGAATATAAGATGTAGTAATGATTTTTATGAGAAGGGAATCTCAGCGCCGAAATATGAATGCTGTGTTTTGCTGCGACGTTTTGTCGCACCTCAAGTTCAATAAGGCACTCTGTTATATTCGTATATGTATGGATATATAGGTGTATCCATACTTCGTAGCGGTTTAAGAAAATTGGAGGTTACGTATAGGACACCATTTCCGAATTTGTTGGTATTTTCTTACAGCTCTCTCCGTCCTCGTGCTAGTTGCTCGCAGTGCTGGTTAGTTTATGCCAACATTTCTCTCTCTCTTACTTCACCCTGCTGCATTTTTGTGAGGCAGCGTTGTCAGTTCAGTTCCTCTTCTTTTATGAGGTAAATTTTAAGCAAAAGTGAAAATGAGGTAAACTTCCTTTTGTCCATGATAAAATTGTATGGAAGTTGCCGACTAAGATTTCCTCTTAAAATGGTAATGACTTTGTGATTCGAACTCATACTCGGCAAATTCTAGAAAATTTTGTTGTTAACTATTTGAAGTTTACCTCATTTTATACTCAGAAGTTTTACTCTGACAGGACCTGCCGTGAGCACTATCGAGGGTAACAGGAGGTTCGTTCTTATTATTATTAAGGTAATCTACCACTGGAGGTAGATGTAAATGGAATTAAATTGAAATGCCTCACAGATGCAGAACTCCTATGGTCGTTCGCAGTTTCTTAATTCATCTCAGCTTACGTTTTAGCTCTCTTCATTCCGTTCATAAAGCCTAGTCTATTCCTTTCCTGCTTACCGAACATCTTCTTTCATCACAACCGTCAGTAACCCTTCTCCCCTCGTTACCTCTTCCAATCACCTACTCTGCCTCCTCCTAACCTCTTCCAGAAGTTTCCTCTCCTCATCCATAATGCCTAGTACTTCTTTGTTTGTCTGATTTTATTTATTAACTTGATTAATCTTTTACAAAACCACAGAATTATAAGTACACTCCAACTCGACCCAGATTTCCATGTATTAGCGTATATGTTTGTATGAGCATTCCCCTTCTTCCAAATTTTGTCATTCACCCTCCGCATCCCCCTTCCACGTACTGTTAGTATGTAAAGGAGTGTTGTACATTTGTTTCTCACCAGATGATGCTACTTAGACATCGAAACCCGGGTCGTGGTGGAGTGTGTTTTTAATTATCTCCTCTATAATATTATATTATATATGTTTATAGTTCTCTCCACAATTCTATCCTATCCACCAATAATATCATGTATCCCTCAAAATGTACGCTGAGTAATGGACCGCTAAGTAATAGGACGGACGTCGTTCACATCGCGCGTGATTTTGTGCACCCGTGTGTACCCAACCTTCAAAACGGATCGTAATACTCGAACATTCGTCAGAAATCTCTCGCTTTGGAGTCGCACGGGTTCCTGTGCTCCATACAGCTTGAGGACCCGCTGCCGGTCGGCGTCCTTATGTCGCCCTACTGTCCTTACCCTCCCCCCCCCCACCCGTCGCCTCCTCGCCCTCCTTAAGCAACCCCTTTCGTCGCTGCTGCTCATCCGGTGTGCGAGGAGTACCAATTGTCCCCGACCGCCCTTCCCGATCCCATGCTCCTCTTCTGCCGGCTCCGTCTCTCTTCGCTCCCATACAGACGAATCATCTCGGCCTGAGCCATCGTCCGCGTTCGTCGCATTCACGAGCGTCTTCCATATCCGGTGTCATGCGCCGCCACCGTGGACGGCTGGAATGTCGATCATCCGTCTATGAATTCAACAAAGCGTAGTTCACAACGAGGATGATATTTTTTCGTCGTGAAATGCGGCGGAAGATTTCTTTTATGCCGGGCCATTGCTGTCACTCGTCACGGACCCTTTTGTGAAGCAATATATTTTCGTGAATAGCAGCCTTCCGCTTGTATTTAGGTTTTGGATGGACCGTGCCTCATATTGCAAAATGCCGTGGATTACCGTCTTATGACTCACTTTATGATTAACCTGACAGCTGTTCTACAGCGATGTGAAAGGAATTGGAAAACCACCGTATGAGACAAGCTATTGAGGAAGTTGAAAGGAGGAGTCATGCCAGAAGGAAGCGGTTAAGTGAAGAAAATTTGATTGCAGAATTGGGACTATAAAATCTCAGACTGATGACTGCTAATTATGATGCTACTTATTGTCTCTCATAATTGTGCTTCATTTCATCTTGTTGCCCTTTTCTTCCCTTTTCCCCATATACATGCCAAGGTTCTCTATAACTGCTTCTAAAATCCTTTTACGTAGTACCATATCCTAATTAATTTTTTAGACCTCATCCTCTCTTCGATTCGCTTTCAAAAACTTCCTGTCATGCCTAACCATGCGTTAACCATTCATCTTATTTTCTCTACCATCCCTTTACCCCGCATTCATGAAGCATTCGAAGTTTTCTCATCTTCTTATCTTGTCGTGCATACTTCAGAAACATGCGTTTGTCTAGCTCCAGTTTTTTTATCTGTAATATTTTCTTCGCGTTTTTCTTTCATAGAAGGAAAGAGTTGTCATTATATCTTTACCTTTTAGGCTGGTTGCTGTGAGAGAAGATACCAAATTGGCAATATTTTTGGCTTTCATGGCATTTGATTCGTTGATTTATTAAGACGAAGATTCTCTAAGCTGAGATAATCTACAGAAATCCCATTGAAGCAGAGCCATTTGGTTTATTACTGCTGAGTGTGTCGAATAATACGTCCCCGTAGAACGAATGTACTTACTCTAAGACCCAGGTTTATGGTGTGTGTTTAAAGTTAACAGTAAGGTAACTCAGCCTTTACGTTTCCTTAACCGAGAGTTTGGATTTTTTATATTTCATAGGACTGCCGTTCAGTTTCTTTGTGGGTTATTGATGGGAAAACTTATTGGACACGTTTTTGATGCCGGGAAAATATTCAACAAGTGATTATAAAAGGGTTTAAAGCACCTTTGTGATACGCTGCCTGGTAAGTTTGCCGGGTGTGAGACCCCTTAACCTGCTGAAGTTTTGTTTGCAGTCTGGCATAGCGGACACCCCTCCTTCTGGAAAACTGGAATCGTATTCCGTTATCATATTCCATATATCTGCCGTCTCTCCTGCCTGGTATCTTGTATCGTCAACTTTTATGCGTAAGGACGGTCGAAGAAGCGAAATTAGTCCTTCGTTTGCCCGTAACATGTACACGATGAGTACTCCCTTTTCAATTTTACTTTCTTCTCCTTATCTCGACTTGGGCCATTTAAGGACCACTTAAAATAACCTTTCATTCATTTTCGTTTTATATTTTCCACTTCTTTTCTTGCTCCCCAATTATTATTCGTCAATGCGCTTTGCTTTCTTCTCCGTACATTTGGTTTTACTTATTTCTTTTCCGACTTCCGGAACCTTGAAGGTCCATATCAATCTTCTAAATTTAGTTTTGTCCTGTATTGTGTCTTCCGCTATCCCCATCTCTTACGTGTCTTTCTTTATTTTTTGGACCCATATGTTAGTATTCATTCACTGATAAACAGGATTGAAAATCGTTTTGTAAGTCGACTTTTGTCCATTCTCATTATGTAGTCGAATTACCTTGCTCTCCTTTTCCTAATCCCACCTGACACTTTTCTCACTTCCGCATTCTCACTTTTTTATTTGTATAAGTTCAAAGAATTTTGTTTCTTCTTAGAAGAAAGAGTAACTTCCTTGGTCGTTATAACCATCTTCTTCTCCCCTATGCATGACGCCATTCCTCTAAATTTCCTTTTCCCTCTCATTTTCAATTGTGTGACCTCTCGCGGGTATCTCCACGAAAGTTGCTGCTTGACCAGTTCCGAATTTCTTTAAAAAAATTCTCTGATGATTCATTGGTTGTTCCTAAATTCTAAATTTGGTTGACCTCAGCCCTCCATCCTTCCCTATCTAAAGCTAGTTCTCTTACCCCTGGTATTTCTTCCCATGTACTTTCCTTTATATTTGGTCCATGAACTTATTCCTGGATCTTCCTCTGGGGACCTCTCCCTCTATTTTGCATTCATCCACCCTTCCCTATCAAATGCTAGGTCCCATTCCTCCTGGCATTTCCCCCTATGTACTGTCCTCTTTATTTGGTCCATGAACTTACTCCTTGGTCTTCCTTTGGGGGCTTATCCCTTCCTAGTTTCCTTCATTTATGTTCTCCAAAAACCCATTGTGTCTCAAGGTGTGTCCAATTCATCTGGTTCTTCTTTTCTGTATAGTGTTCCATATGGCCCTTTCCTCTTCTACTCTTCTGTACACGTCATCATTTCTTATTTTATCCGTCCATTGTATCTTCAGCATCCTCCTCCAGCACCAGGTTTCGAAGGCGTGTAGTCATTTTTGGACATCTTTTCTAATGTTCCATGCTTCAGATCCATAGAGGGCTTACGCTCCACACGAATGTTGTCACATACTTTTTCCTGGTTTGTAGTCCTATCTTCTTTTAGCACAGCAGTTGTCTTTTTCCCATGAACGTCTCTTTAGCTTGGGTTATTCTGTGCTTTAGGTCCGTTTTACTTCTTCCGTCCCTCCTCCTCTGATGGTATTGATTTATATTTCTTGTCAATTTCGAATTAGATTTGTTTCAACCACTTGCTCAACGCCCAGCAGTCGATGTTCTAAACTTCTGAACCTCCTGAACCTCATGAACTTCTGAACCTCTCTGAACCTCATGTGGAAACAGACAAGTTGTAATTTCTTCAGACGCTCCTACTTCTGAACCTCCGTTCAAGATCTGGCTGTTCAACCTTTGAATGGAGGTAGTCGTTTTGTTTCTGAAGGTTTCATGTCGTTTCTTTTGATAAGTGCATGAAAACATTCTGAGAATACATTAAATTTTGTGTGATAATGTATCATCTGCGCATTTCCTTATCTCTCTTTATATAACTCTGTTTACTCTTCTCTGTCGTGGTAATTTCATTATTATTCTCTAGTTTTTACCACCTGTGGGTTTGAATAGTACGATTTGGCTTCGCTCATATGAGCCGAAGGTGCACTCGCGTGCTAAGCTCTAGTTACACATACAAAATAGCAACAGACTCTATGGTCCCTTGAAAGGCGGAATCCATCGATCCCAGCCGGATTGGTCCAATGCCAGTTGGCGATTTACAGGAAAGACGGATGAGGACAGTGTGTTCGATCAAGTTTCCTCCCTTGAGACCGAAAACCACCTTTAGCTCGCGATCCGTGAATACAAAATTCGTGTTCGGCGTAACCATATGCTGTGTAATCTTTTGGTTTCGTAATGAACGCTTTCAACGAAGATATTGGCTGCATTAGTTCACTTAAATTTTATGTCTGTGTAGTGAGTGCTAATTTTACCGTTCTGAATCAAAAGGATGTGGATTAACAGACATGGAATATTCTGTCGTGTTCAGGAGTCTATTTTTTCGTGTGAATCAAAGATTTATCGTCTCGCCGGGTTTCTTCTGCCCCTGAACTGTTCGCTTTGGTGAAAAACTCTACGTTGGCCTAAGGAAATCTTTTCATGTGCTTGGCATTAAACGTTTCGAGTGCGTGATTATTATGGAGAAATTATTACAGGATACTTTGGCTAGAATGATCTTACTGCTAAGTGTATGTCGCACTGTCTAACAAGAGTACTCATGACTATGATGAACATTCGTCCACTCCATTCGAGGTGGAATTTAATCACGCTATCTCTGGGTAATGTGGACGGCCTGCAGATATATTTACTCCGAAATGAGCCTTGTGATGTAGTAATCCGTGGATGCGCACTTCGTTTTTTGTTGCGGTTGTCATTCCATGGCAAATTGATCTAAATTGAGAGTATATGAACTCTACTTACTGCAGGCAATTTAGAATATTTTATTTGAGGCTTTAGTTTTATACTTATTTACATTAGCTGCTGGACAACCCCGGAGAATTTGAGGAAAGATTTACCTTAATCGAGTTGGTGGAATGCCCTGATACCCTGATAAAGATCCCTCCAAGGAAGGAAAATGTGTCCCTGTTTCCATTGGAATCAATTTCCTCGGGACTCAAATCCGAATGCGTAAATTGCGATGTTGAATTAGTGCATTGTGTAGATATACGCCGTGTGCTAGTTAGTTCCTGGCAACGATTACCACCGGGAAATGCCATTAAGTTAACCTTAGGATACTCGCTGTAGAAGTCGTGCAACCCTCGGAGTTGGATGAATCATTTCGCTGTCGACAGTTTCATTTCTTTCAAATTCCGTCTAAATCTCCCCTGCAACGGAGCTGCATAATCATCTCCCCGAATTTTCCAGCTCTCTCCTCTCCCGTATCACATATCGTTCTCCATTCGCCTTTCTCCCCTTTACCCCTCTTATTCGCCTCCTTAAGCGCCTTATTACGCGGAGAAATTAAAGAGTTCGCCTCCCGCGAATTGGCAAACTTTTTGCCTAAAAGCGGTTTCCTCGCGCTCCCGGAATAGTATGTTTTAAGGATTTTCAGACTCGACGGATTTGGAGCTTGGATACGGCGGCGAGATGGGAGTGTGAGGTATTCGGGAGGTAGAAAGAAGTGTTGGGGGACGAGGGAAAAGGACCCAAATGTTTGCAGGGAAAAGGATTTCTCTGGGACTCGCTCCACGGAGTACCTTCCCTATTCCTTGCTTCGGCGGATAGATGGTATTTTTGAACGTCTCTAACTTGGTTTAATAATTTTTCATTCATTCTTGGTTCTCGTTGTGTCTTCATTTCTCTTATGCTTGACGTTTATTCCGTGAATTTTTCATCCTTCCTCTCGCCCAAAATTTATTTATGGTTTCTCATCCATGTTGTCATCGACTTATGATGAGGTGGTTGGGTTGGGGCCCTGACGGATGCACTTTTCTGCGTTTATTTGGTTGTGACGTTGCTTTTGCTCCGCTCCATTCAGTTAAATACCTGCGGATCCTCGCAATTTAAATGGAATTCGTAGTGTATTATTGAAGATCAAATGAATGAAGGGAATCGCCAATAAAAAAAGTCTTGCGCAGAATCTGATATAAATGAAGATAAATGAAAACTTTGCAAAGTAGTACAATAAAACTTATTGAATATATCGTGCTGCGCAACATGCTATTGGGAACAGTACCTCCTGTAAAAATAATGATATGGTGGAAGACCAAGAGAGAAAAATATGGAGCAAGTTATGAGGGATGTTGAAGGGAAGAATTAAAATGAGACCTGCGTAAGACAGTCTTTCGGGTTGATGTATCCTGATGATGGTGACGTTTGTTCCAATATATGTCCTGTAAATGTTGACTTTTGAACCAAAGATGAGGTAGTTGAGCGAGTTTTTTCTCTATTTACTATATACCTTTTCCGGTATTTATCGAAAAAAAAATCAATTTTGTGAATCATGGAAAAAAATTGTTATACAAATGGCACAAAAACCTGTTTTTTACATCTGAATGTATCAGTAATTAAACAAATAGACATATTTAAGGCACTTTCTTGACTAATTTCATGTTGTAAACAGAAACCGCAGTCTTTCTGGTAGGTTTTTATTAAGTTTTATCTACGAGAAATACTTTTTTTAAATATTGAAATAGCATACGAAATTCACATAGTTTATTTCTGATACAATACATGCGTGATGACTAACTCGTTTGAAAATAAGGCTTTCTGATGTGCAGAGATGTAACATATACCATTATATCATCATTGGTCGTTCAGTTGTTCAGTGACGTAAGATAGGTTGACTGCAGCCCTCCATCCTTCCCCATCTCATGCTAGTTCCCTTACCTCCTGGTATCTCTTCCTACGCACTTTCCTCTTTATTTGGTCCATGAACTTATTACTGGGTTTTCTTCGGGGGATTTTGTCCTCTATTTTACCTTCAATTACGTTCTTCACAAACCCATTGTGTCTCAGGGTGTGTCCAGTCCATCTGGTTCTTCTATTCTCTATGATGTACCATATGGAACGGTCCTTTCCTCTTCTACTCTCCTGTAAATTTAATCATTTCTTATTTTGTCCATCCTGTACCATTACATACGCCTTCTAATCTTAGGCTTTTATCTGAGCTATTATCGAAAGTAGTGGTTGATATTTGGGTTCTTTAGAAATGTGAGATCTTCTTCTTTATAATTCAACCAAATTTTATAAATTATTTGCCTAAATTGATAGCTCGACGCGAACTTATGGATTAGAACTTGTAAACTCTGGCAATTAGTGCCTTTGCCATGATAACACGTCCTCCCATTCTTGTAATTTGCTCTCATTGTTTGGTATACGTGCTGCAGAGATGGGAGACTAAGGTTTCGGGATGTTGAGTGAGGTTTGGGAAAAAGAGAATAGACCCGAGTGTTTACCGGGAGAAGGATTTCTCCGGGTCTTGTTCTGAGAGAGTGCCTCACTCCTCTATAGCATCGTCATGGTTGTGTTTTTTGCCCTTATGGAGTAAATATTATCACAGTCGACGAATCATTTCGGTGAAAGCTTTCTTGGAATGAATTTTCCCGTGGCTTCGTTCCTTCCTTTCCGATTCCCACCCACTTCTCTTCCAGCTCCTTCGAAGATTTCCTGGTAACAACGCCGAAAGCCTATTTTCGTTCCCTTTGATTTTTAATTGCAGAAATGGAATTCCTTTGTGTGATTTGTTCTTACACTGCAATTCGCTACAGGGACGTAAGTTAATATCTCCGTTATAGTCTTGAGAGGAGCTCCCGTACACTCTAAACCATGGATGCATAAGCCCGGGCCGTTCGGCAATCCGCCCCGTGAAGCAACTGGCAAAATAACTTCGGATCTTTATGCCTTATGATTCATATTCTTCGCCTACTGCTAGATATCTTGAAATAGATGAAACTGAACGTAGGAGGTGCATTATGAAAAGTTCGGGTTCAGGTTGGAGTGGAAGCTAGAGTATTCGCTTTGACGGTTTGGATAGTCCGGGCTTAAATCATGGTGCTGGAGGCGGATGAGATCAGAAACGAGGAAGTTTACATCCTATTAGATTAAGAGATTACCATCTTTAGTAGTATGAAGAAGACGAGGCCTTTATGTGTTGGCCTCACTTTGAGACACGACAAAGTTGTGAGAAACATTATAAAAAGCAATATACACTAGGAAGGGAGGAGGACAAATACGTAGGCCAATTAAAACGGGATTTGAACCGGGAGAGTTACAAGGACCCGAAGGAGGAAGCAGAGAATAGGGTGGAGTGAAAGGGTTCAGTCAACCTATTTTTGGATTGAATGACTAATGCTGATGATCTGTGAATAGATATGATGATATTTATTCTCGGTGTTTTATTAAAGTCGATGAAATATTTGGAATTCCCATCGATCCGAATGTTATTGTTTTGGCTAAAAAAATCGAGCCGTTTGCGCCTCCCGCTCGAAACTATTTGGGTCAATATCTTGGGAAAAACCACCCCGTCATGGATGTCTCCCCTATGACGTTCTCCGCGTTCCTCTTTAAAGCGTTCCCGTGGTATGGAGCGCATTCGGGATTCGTGGTGATCCACTGAACGCGAGAAAGAAAACCCTTTCGCCCCGTATTCTGGATGGGGTTCCGAAAATTTCTCTCTGCTTCTTTTTCCACCTCAACCATCCTCTTTGATGTCTTCTTCTTGGACGTCTTTTTTTCCCGTGAAATGATCTTCATCAAATGAATCCCAGGAATTTTACCGTGTGATTGAGCGGTACTAAAGATATACTTTCCGTGTGGTGGAGTAGGATGTTCCTCTCATCCTTGTCTGAATCATTTCCCACGTTCAACCTCGCTTTATCTTTTCTCCTTGGCGCGGGAGATATTTCGCGTGAGTTTGTATGCACGTACGTGAGGGAAAGGAAACGTCTTTTATTTGGGATTCGGCGGGACCCTCTCGCAGAAAATTTTATTTATTTTCTTGTTTAATCGCTCAACTTCTCGTCAACCCGAGTTTTATTTCAAGGGAGGATTTTAAGAAAAACGGCTTTCGGATGGTTTTATCGTAACAGAACTCAAATGCAACAGTTCATCTCAAGTATCATTCCCAATGAAAATTTGGTTTTCTGAGTGCTATCTGAAAACTACTCGCGCTAGGCTGGGGACTTATACGGCGTTATTGGTAATTCAATGCCCAATGCCTGGGAGCGTCATAACTTCTGACATGTCGTGTAGAACCCAAGAAACATATGTGGCACTGCGTTGTGGAGACTAGGATTTACCAAGGGAACTGTGGAAAGGTCATCTAATGAAAAAGTATAGGAGGTATGTTAAATCATTCTAGTCAGTCGGCACATGGAGAACTCGACGAACATTTGGAAACGTGCGCAGAAAGATTGAATGCCCTAAAAGAAAAAATGCTATGTAAAGCTTCACAATTCGTTAAAAACTTCTACGAGTGAATAAAAAGTGTGACACAGCTGAGGATTTATCCAAGCTCTGAGATTAACCGAGATAGACTGCCAGACTGATCGGTACAATAATGCTTTCTTTCCACGGAACATCAGTGACTATGTTGAAAACAGAGCAAGGCACTAAAACATTCCGTTCATTTTATATTCATTTTCTTTTTTTTCACTCTTAAAATTTGACATATTATTGCATTTTTCAAGGCCGATGTCCTGGTATCTCGTGCCTTACACTCTTATAGCGGCTAACGGGGTAGTATGTTGATGTAATGCTATTAGTTTAGAAGTAAGGCAAGTTCAAGGAAGTTCGTCCAGTGCTTATAATTGACCAAGAGTCATTCCAAGGTCGTTCGATATCGATTGTATTCTTCCTTCGATACAGGTCTTCCCAACCATTTCCACCACGTGTCCGCCCACGGAATAGGATCCTACTCCGTGTGTCCGTCATACCATTAATGTGCCATTTGAGCATTTACTGCCACAGCACACCCAAGGAAATCTGCGAATATGCGGCACAAGTTGTCTTTTCGAATACAAATGCACAGTCAAATCAACAAAAACGTCGGACAACCTATACTTTACTTACGGAGAATACAGAAAAATAAGCGCATTAATGGCGGATTTATGTACACTGCGAAGACGTATAAGAGGAACACAATCGATATTGAACGACCTTGGAGTCATTCGGGGTTTTGGCGCCGTCTGGATATTTTTAGGGATACTTGAGCTCAGAATTGTGGTTAAATTGCATTCCTGGTTAACGTTTTAAGTTTCAACTTTTGCGAAACTGCTTTTACCTCATTCGAATCCTCATATAGAGCAGTACGCAATTAAGCATCCATAACGCTTGAAATGATGAAATGGACTAATATTGTTTCTATGTCCTGTCTCCTTATTCAACGAATTCCATTCAAAATTTCCCAGATACCCTTTTAGTTTTTCCCTCATTTGCAAGACACTTGAAGTGCTAGTTCTTTATTTCCCATCGTTTCCCAATTACCCGACTTTCTACTCAAATTCAGACTTAGGAACCGCGCCGGCTCTCATTAGCACGAGTCCTTTGCTTCCACAATCCTCTGCTTCATTCGAGTATCCTTCAGAATTATTCCCCTCGCCCACTACGTATTCCCCGAATTAGTTTTTTGCAGAGTTAATGTTTGGATTCCTTATCCGCAATCCTTCTCCCTCTATCAAGGCTTTATCTCCAAGCAGGGTTAGCCTAGCCATGTTTACACGTATTTTAGTGAATGAGTTTTCAATTTTCTTTATCATTTTTTCTTACTCAAAATTCTGCAAAGATATTATGTGGCCTTTATTAAATATTATTTGTGATACTGGAGATTTAAAAAAAATTGTAGATCCATATCGGCTGTGTAAACTATTGCCGCTGGCGGTGCAGGTATACTATCCAGGTTCATCCTTTTCTGCCCAGCCTGTACATTCATCACCTGTTTCGATCGAAGCAGTGGATGATTTGAAAACACATAACGAAATCTCTCCTTTTTTCTAATCTCATCAGTAGTCATTTAGGAATGTCTTTTGGAAGATGAGTAAAAAAATGCCCGTCGTAGTCACGTATTTATTAAACGACGCAGTCTGTATTTGAGGCCTTGGAATTTATAAATAATTCAGACCAATGCCAACTTGCAAACTAGGAGGATATTTTTCAGAGGAAACCCGATCCCTACTTGAGTGTCTTGTGGAGGGCACTTCTAGTGCAGTACTCCGTCTGCCGGGTTTCCCTCCACCCTTCCTCTCTTACCTGTCCCCTATGGCGCAAATGACCTTAGATTTCGGTCGCCTCCCCAACATCCAATCCAATACAGTCTTACGAAATGTTAAATTTCGTTAATATGTTTTTTATGGAAATCGTAAATAGGATTTTTTTGCTAAAACAACCTTTAACATCTCTCACGCGAAAAACCATAAAAGTTGACGCCATGAATTTTATTCGCGCATCACGATTTATGCGTTTTAAACATCACGTCGTTTTGGTAAAGTAGGGATTTCGGGAAGACCCTCGTTGGTTCGCCACGAGTTTCGAGATAGGAGACACTATTCTATACCTCAGCCACCGCGCCCTCGGAAAGAATGGGATCGCTCCGAGTTTTTTTTTCCAGAGGCATTTGAGGGCGTTGACGTCATATCTCATCAGTCGCCTCCTCCTCTCCCTCCTTCCGCACCCTTTCCCTTGCTTCGCCCGCTCCGTTCGCCGTACCCCGCTCAACCCCTCCCAAGTATCTCCTCTCCCACTTTCTCTCTCCCTTCCACACCTTTTTTTCCACCCCTCCGAAGTTCTAGACCTAAACTCATTCCTCCAATTCCTCCCCGGGCACGTCCAATCCGACCGCCGTTCTCACCACTCTCCACCATCGCTCGTGGTGACCTTCGTAGGCCTGGAAAAGTCATGGAATTTCGTGGATCGTGGAAAAATCATTTGAAAAGGGGTTGTTCAATTATTGAGTGAGGCGATTTTGGCCACTTTTGTCCCCATCCCCTCCCCCACCTTCCCCAGATAAAGCCTGTGTCGCACAATACTTGATCAAGCATAAGTTCAGAGATATACGCAGGTATGATAGCTTTCCAGTGCCGTGTGGTACAGAGCCATTATACTGGCTAAAAAGCGCAAACCTCTATCATACTTGAGTTGCTACTTAGCTACTCCCTCGCAGTATGATCTATTTGCCGTCAACCAATCACGCTAACTTTTGCAGTCGAGTGCGATATTTACGTACTGAAACATACAGATGAATTGATGAATTCTTCTTGGGCTTCCCACTGGTTAGATTCTCCATAATGGCCGTGGTTTCGGCATGAGACTTTCTTGCCATCTTCAAGGTGAAATAATTTCATCCTCAGCCTTAAAGATGGCAGTAAAGTCTCCTGTCGAAACGTCCGCCATTATGGAGAATCTAGCCCGGTGGGAACCCCGAGAAGAATTCAGCTGTATCATTCGCCGGGAAAACGTAAAATCTTACTTTTAATTTTATTTTTAAAATTATATCTTTTATAATAATACAATACAATACAATAAGATTTTACAGTAGTTCATTACAAGAAAAAAAGTATGCCTTAAACTAACAGACAAGAACAAAGAATAAGAAACTTATACAAAAGAAGGAAAAAAAAGAAACTTGAAACATGAAAAAGGGGAAAATACACTTAATGAAGGCATGAATGTTAAAAGTAATTTTGAATTATTATCTTGTGGTCCTGCTAAGCCGTAGGCTTGCCAGCAGGTGCCAATAAGTATCTTATTGAGTGATCGGATACTCTGTTCGCTCATTCAATGGAAAATTTAACAACATTTTGGATATTTTACAATAGCAGCATACGAAATGTAAATTCCATGTTACTTGCTACTGCAATTAGTAACTTTCGTGACATGTATTCAACAATAAATAAAAAGGTCCTGACATTTATTTTGGTGGTCCGGTTGCCTGATCCTATAGATTATTATATTATTGGATTATCTACCGGTTAAAATAGGTTTAAATAGAAGTGGGTAAGAATCTTCCGGATTTTTTGTAAACGTACAGGGTCCTGTTTATTGATAATATTTCTTTCTTTATCTCAGCATACGTCCTACCCGACTTCATCCCGTCCATTATACTCATTCTCTTTCTTCCCCTTTCCAACTAATCTAACATCTTCCCCTCTATCACGGTCCTGTGCAACCCTTCGTTCCTCATTACCTCCTCTGACCACATCTTGCCCTCCTTATCTTTTCCATGTCTTTCCACGACTCTCCCTTCTTGCCAAGCAGTTTCTTGTTAAGTTTTCTTTTGGTCCGGCGCACCTTATCCATCCTTCCGCACACCAGCACCGGCGTTTCTAACGCCTGCGGCATATTCTTGTCGTCCTTCCTTCCTACCTTTCAGCCTACGTTTCAATAGTGCTTAGGTCAATGGTTGTACGAAACCTTGTAGCATGGTTCCAATCATTCTGGATTCCGTTGTCCTTATCAAGTACCAGCTAGCATATTAGATCTTGTGCTGGATCAAGTAGCTTGTGGGACGGCTTGAGATAACATAACATTTCATGATCTCAGTCTCTCTCCGTAAGACACTAAGGGGCCCACTCTTGAACCCGTGCTTAGGACGGAGCTTTGCTTTTAAAGTACCTGCCATTTAGTCTCCATTCAGTGAGTGGTATTCTACTGCAAAAGTTCCTCTATGCTCCACGTTAGTTTCATGCACACTTCGGCTGTCTTGAAGAGTGTCAATCCAAAGTCTTGCATTCCCTCGTCGCGCGTAAATTATGTTTGTAAAAATATCGGGGAATTGAGATAATCAATTGCTCCTTGGTGTTTTAATGAAGATTGACGAGTACATGGTCTAAATATCTTGTCTAGTGGTTTCTATCCCGGGAATCTCTGTCGGCTATCAACATTCGACCTCGGGTACGAATAGAACGTCATTTCCTATTACTTTTCTGCACATTTTTTTGTATTGTAAGTGGTGCTGATCTACATATACGTATTATGGTAATTATTGTGGGCATATGACAGCTGGGGATCTGCCAATATGTGCTTGAGTTTAAAGAATTGTGAATTTTTGTCGGCGTCAGTGAGGCTTTTTTCTATCAATTTTCCAGAAAATTATTTTTGGCTAATTTAGGGAAGCTAGAGAGAGTTTTGCTATTTCATTTCAAAAACCAAGCAGTTACGATACTCATCGAGCAACTCTAGTAGCGTTAATGACGCAAAATTTCAGTTTTTATGACTCATCGTCTCAGTGTTTTAACAAATATGCATGTTTGAGGGTGGAACTTGTTTTTTAACGTATGTTCTATAATTCTTCCACGTCGTACGCTGAAAATGCCTCCAGAACCGAAGTTTTGCCGATTTAAAAAAGTATTATGATGAGAAATAATTTTATTCTAACAATAACTTTGAAAGGATACGAACTCAACACTTTCACTTTGCCAACGCAACCTTAAGCACTTCCTCATTGATAAAAAATAATGTCAACCTCGAGCGAACAGCCGTATCCCATGGAAAAAGACTTATTGTTTTTGTTAAAAACCTCGAATAGTTGAGCGATAAGTGGCATATAATTCGATATCATTAGGAGAGCTTCTTCTTGCAATGAGGCCGTGATTCATTGAATTTTATGTTTGGTCATACTCTCGAGCTCGAGCTAACTTAATTTCAAATAAAAACCGCGTTGTACTTACGTTTTTTCAAGTTGTCCAATTTCCTCTGTTTATAGTTTATCCCGTTAAGTAGCTCTTTTTCCCCCCTAATCTCTGTCTTCCTTCCTCCCCATGCGTATCCTTTTTCTCCCCGTTCATCTGTGTCTATCTTTATCCCTACGCGCCCACGGGACGCTTCCGTCCGCTTTTCTTTTATTTATTTACTTCTCAATCTCATATTCCTCCCTTTCCCGCCCTCCGATCTGGGTCCACCCCTTCGTATCTCACCCTTGCATCTTTTAACTCCCTCCCTCTCCTGTTAGCGGTGAGTGGAGTGTGTCCTCTTACCAATATTAAAGTCGTTCCACCATAAGGTACTTAAATAGTAGGTATTACATTTATTATTTATCTGCCTGTGGAAAAAAGTATTCTTTGTTTAATGTGGCCAAGGCATTTATAACCCTATTCGCATTTCCAAAATTTAACATGAAAGTACATCATGTTGAATTAGACAAGGGGTGAAACATGGGAAAATGGGCGTTTTTCTATTCTATTTATTTTTTATTTTATTTTATTTTGTCTTTGTGACTCTTATGAGTGAGTTGTAATAGGGAATGCAAGGTTACCAGCCTTTGCAATACTTGCAACGCGTGTAGCTTTCCCTGCTAACGGTTACGGCGCTCTACCGGTCAGTTTTGGCACATTTTTGCCAGTATGCCACAAGAGAAATCTAAGCATAGTAATACCCTAGGCCCGCTTTCACTATTCCACTCAAGCTAGGATCCCTTCTGAAAGGACTACCTTGAGAGTCAGCGACCCACCACTAGGAGGTATATGCGGTGTACTGACACACCCCGTCACTTTTATCTTGCCTACCCCGGTAGGGAACGGCGTGATTGATATGTATGTTTATTTTATCTTCACTGCCCCGAATGCAGCTTATTTGGCCAATTTCTGTCGGGTGAATAACAACAACAACGGATGAACACAAACACCCATACCTTTAGTGAGGATTATTCCGCTCAGGCGGGAATCGAACGTGCGACCCACGGGTTCGCTGGTTAGTTAGTTAGTTGACTGCAGCTCTCCATACTTTTTTTACCTAATGCTAGTTCCCTTTCTCTCTGGCAGTTCATCTTGCGTACTTCACTCTTTATTTTGTCTTTTTTTATCCCTCATCCTTTCTCTTGAGAATTTTCCTTCCATTTTTCTTTCTCTTGTACTATTCACATTCCCTTAATGAATCAGGCCCTATCCATCTGGCTAGTTCTTTTATGTATTGTGTTCCATAAGGTCCTTTCCTCTTCTACATTTTTGTTTACTTCATTTATTTACTTATCTGTCCGTTTGATCTTCAGTTACCTCCTCCAGAACAAGGTTTCGAAAGCCCCTAATCTTTTCTGGTCTGATTTTCCAATTGTCCTTGTTTCCGATCCATGGAGTGCCACGCTCCGCACGAATGTTTGCACATGCTTTTTCCTCGTTTGTAGCACTATCCACTTATAGTCTAGTGGCAGTTTCTTCATCCTGAAGTTTTTAACATGGGCTATCCTGCGCTTTGTATCTGTCGTACTTCATCCGTCTCGCGTGGTGGTGCTTCTGAGGTGGGTGAATTACTTAATGTAATGCTCTAATTTTATTATCTTTGTGAGACTTTTGCACTCAGCTAACCTCTTCCCTGTTCTAGGATTTTAGTTTTCAGTAAATCTTTAGATATTATAATGTTTGAACAAAATAACTTGTCTTTGCATCCTGTACGCCTTCTTAGTTGAGGCTATTCTGTATCTGTCCGTATTACTTCATCCAGTCATCCATTCCAAGTGGATTTTTCGCTTCTCTTAATGTGGCTGCTTCATACAGCTTCTCTCGCCCGGTTTCTTAAGATTTTAGTCTTCTTTTTAAAACCGAAAGGCTGTATACAATAATCGAATTCCCTCGGGGAATTGGTTGGTTGTAAAATGTAAGCATCTGCTAATGAAATTCTTTGAGTTGTTAATAAATTGGTTGGTTTACCTTCTCATTCGCTCTGCGATCATTTTCCGCATGGCATCTCTCTCCCGTTTCTTTTTTGAATTGTGTTCGATGTTGCGTTTTCCTGTTGAATGTGCCTGTTGAAAATTCTGTTTTGCGGGTCAATTGCTTGATAATTTTGTAAAGTAATTCAAGGTAATTGAATAAAGGCGGTCTTTCTCGTGGTAAAGATTTCACGTTACGGAACCTGTTGCTGGCATTATTATTTTCGCTGCGCGAATGAGGACGTGGGTGTGGAAGGGAAAGGGAAATGTACGGTGGATGGAAAGGGAGACAAACCAGAAAGTGCTTGTTATGGTGGGACAGGAGGGAAAGTTTCCAGAATAGATTAAGAGGGGCTGAGTAGGTTGTTTGAGGAGGTAATTAGAGGCGTACGGAAGCTGCAAGCCATGATAGTGGGGAGGATTTTGGATCAGCGGCGAAGGGGATGAGAGACGATATGAAAAGAGTTAAGGCGTATGCTTGGATGAAGAGAGAGACAACGTAGTGTAATTGAGGACTTTATTTGTAAAAGTTTAGAGGATTTCTATTTTCTCTTCCATTTAAATCTACCTTAATCTGAAGATAGCCCTGATAATAATGCACGCGGAATGTGATTCCTGCAATTGAAGTAATCCACATGATCGATTTAGTGTCCACACCGGCTCATTCGAAATAAGAATGGGCCATAAAAATTGGCATTCATCATCTTTTGCCTCTGACTTAATTGAGAACATGATTCCACATTAATTTTAGCTGCTACGTCGGTTGCGATTTCCTTGCGTCCTGTCGCTGTTCCAGATAGAGGGATTTCAGCCATTTAGGAAATCTCTAAGCGTCGGGAAATATTAATGATTTTTAAGTAGCATTCTTTTCTGTTGGTTACGTCTGCCTACGAGGAAAATATAGTGTTCATACTGAACTTTTATAACATTCTCTTAGCCAGACCTTGTAGAATAATATTATACTTACGGGATTGTAAATAAAATCACATTCAACTCATCGTGATTGGGGTGTCTCACAGTAAAGCAGTCATAGTCGTTGAAAGCTAAATATCAGGTAATCAACAATCTGATATTGTATTTTGTAAATATTGTCAATACTAGTGTTTTGATGTAATATTATGTATTTCGTATCAATTATCTATGTAATGCAACTGTTATATATTCATTGTGAATGCCAAAGCTGGTTGTTTTTGAATATTTTTTAAATCGTTGCAAATTTAAATAATTACGTCCTTGGGCGTAAGCAGTATGTATGCATGGAGTATGTTTCATTGTGTTAAATTTTTTCTTGTCTTCTATTTTTGGGATGCTAAATTGTGATATAGCGTTGGTTGTTTCCTAATCGTCTTCCAAGTTCTCCTTTCTCCATTAAAATTTTTATCGGTGGAAAATATAATATGTTTCTTTCCGAAATGGTAAGTCGAGGAAATCGTCAAATCTAGAACTGTGGGGGGTCCGTGTAGGAGGACCGTGACAAGAAGAAAGTTTTTCTTGCGGCGAGTAACATAAAGGTTTCCTTGGAGTTTGACTGGAGGAGGAAGTTCGCAGAAAAGGGTTTGGCAGGGAGAAAACTTATAACAAAAGAGGGTGTGCGTGCAGAGTGGCCGGTGAGTTTTAGGGGCAAAGGTCCGTCTTGAGACGTGGGCAGGGTGAGGGGAAATGCCGCTTGTTGTTAGGACCTCGGGAGTCTCTCCAGCTCTGCAATTTTTTTTATTTCTTCTCATACAGAAGGAAACTCTGAAGTGAAGTGCCTGTGCTCTCTGAAAGCGCCTATGTATTCGAAGTAGAGGGGAAAGGTTAAACCTTATTTGAAGTGGTAGAAATGTAACGTCAGTGAAATGTTAACCCCTTTTTCACTCGGTTAAGTGAAACTTTGTCGTGAAATACGAGAGTTCTTCGGAGAAGGAAAAAACGGAGCTTTGTTCAATTCAACTTCTAGGCTTGGATTAATACTCTCTCGTCGCGTTAACGTGGTTAACGACGGTATAATAAATATGTTTATTTTCCTCCGTAGTCGCTATTTTCGTTTATTTCTTCTCAATTGACTGCAGCCGTGGTTTCTAACCATTCTCATTGTTGCACATATTTGAGCAAATTTAAGCAAGGATTTGAATGGAAATTTAAGCGCTCCAGTCTGTTCAAGGACAATCATATCAGCGAATTTGATTTCAGTGGACATTCAAGAAACTATCGGATTTAATTCTGGTTCAACATTTGCAGGACGAAATGTTTTTAAAGTTGTGACGGTTTGAAGGTCGCTTTATCGGAAGCTATAAATTTTGTTTTACCTGATAAAGCAAAGCTTCTACTTTACACGTTAAAGGAAGTAGCGTTTTTTGTTGTTTTGATGCATTTTCTCGGACATGACGTTTTAATCGTTTGTTTTGTTAACACATTATTTGGGCACTATTAAATCTTTCGATGCATCACAGTTTATAGGGGGTTGAGGTTGGTGTGGTGTCTAGCTTACTGGCCTTTCACCCCGAATGGCCTGGGTGCAGTACTTCTATTGTCGATTGGAACGTTTACTGTGAACCCCTTGGCACAATTCCGAGTGGCAGGCAAATGCGGACGTTAAGTTTCTCTCCACCCGTCCTTCGTACCCCGTAATAATCATTCCCTTACCCCCCTATCCTCGTGTACTAAGGACCTAAGTTATCGGGCTTATCCCCTGATAGCCAAGCAATGATGTGCTATATTAATCACGAGTACCTACCCATTAGTATTATTATTAGCTTAGGTAGAAAGTTGTTTTCTCACTCCGTGTATTGTTTATTGCGAGAAATGTGGACAGATTTCTGTGTAGCAAAGATTGTCTTTGTAGGTACTTAGGGTTAAAGCCCGGGGTCCTCTGATCATTTTTCTCATGCTCTCATCCGAGCTCGCTGCCGACGTAGTTTTGGTATTGGTTCATACCAAACTGAGTAAGCGATCGCAAATGCCGCGTCGTACCAGTTCATCACGCTCTCATAGAAATAATTACATTAATCTTGTTTTCTGGATTTAGCTTCGGATTACCTGGTTTACTTTCAACCTCCAGCCCAATTCCCCACCCATTCGGAAGATAAAAGGAGCAGGGTAGGTCGCGGAGCCGACCGTAAATATTTCTATACATCTATATATGAATGAGGTTTTGCGAAAACTGATGTATTTTGCTTTTCTTGTCGTGATAAATAAAATCCACGTTTGCGTGACTTGCCGTTGCGTCCCAGATTTTTTCTTAATCAATGCTAAATTTTGCCGTAGGATATCTCGTTGGGATTCTCTGGTGCGAGAAAAAAAATGGTTAGCATTTTTTTTGCGGCTGGCAAGTCTGGTTACGGAGGAGAAGAATGAAACTTTTGTTTGAGCTCCGAAGTTCCGTGATTTCGTTGCATTTGAGCTTTTTTCTCCCGCATCGTTCCGTCGGATGGAACCCCTAATGAGATGGGAATTTAATCCGGAAGTATTCCTAAGCAGCCGTTTGGAGCAGCGTTTTGAGCCTCTGCCACCCCTGCGGACCGGGAGTAAAATGTGACAATGGTGGCGTAAAGAAGAAAATGGACGATACTTGAAAAATGCTAAATTATTGAAGTGACATCCATTTGGACGTCAGTTGTTGTCTACATCCTGCTAAGGTCTCCGATGTCATCCACCGAAAGCCTGGAAGCTTTTAAAGAGCTTATTCGTGAATTCCTAATGAAGAACCTTCATCAACTTGTAATGAACAATTTTTTCATAATGTGTAAGAACATTTTATTTATTTTTTCCATTTTAACACAGAAATTACAGATGTATTCTAAATGAAATAAATAAATATATGGTCATATATAGGGCAAACTGAACAAATCCCTGATGACTGAAAAATGCCCTAATTCATCCATTACCCCCCAAAGGAGATAGAATCGATATAAATAAATTCTAAAAAAATATAAATAAAGGAACTTCACTCCTTTTTGTTTCACACGAAATTCTCTCACAAATTCTCCTTGACCGAACACAACAAAAAGTTGAACCCAAATGTGCGAATATGAAGCAGGCTTCAGGCCAAGTAGATCACGCCCGGCACTAATTATAATTCTACAACTAATTCTACCACACCTAAAGATATACAACAAGAATTTTATCTGCACCTTCGTTTTCCTAAAAAAAGCTAATGTTTCAGTTGTACGCGAAAGTCTTTTCCAAATTTTTAAAGAACAAGGGCTCGACGCTAAATCACTTGCAATTATTAGATAGACGCTCACTGACACGAAATCTGAAGTAAAATTCATGGGCAAAATTTCGGAACCCTTCGAAATCAAAATAGGAGTAAGGCAAGGAGATGGACTCTCCCAATTACTCTTCGATTGCGTCCTAGAAAAAGTAATTCAAGAATGGCGAAAGGACAAATTAAGTCTTAAAATTGATCAACCAATGAAATTAGGAAGAACAATTGTAACAATAGACTGCCTAGCTTTCGCAGAGGACCTGGCAATCCTGACTCGGGATTTAAAACAATCCGGAAACAAATTGAGCTCTTAAAAGAAATCGCGGGAAGAGTGGGTCTTCAAATGTCATTCGAGGAAGCAGAATACTTGGCCTGCAATGAAATAGCACCCAAATTATTAGAAACGAAATATGACAATATAAAGAGAGTTTTCAACAAAAATACCGCCCGGCTCTACGTGACTGGATAACCAGCTATTCGTGTTGCTTATAAATTCTGCTAACCGTTTATTAAGAGTGCCATGGGCCTGGAAAATTCGTGGGATATGGGAAATTACCCTAGAAATTTGCTTTTCCCGATATATATTGAGATTTTTTCCTATGAGTGAGGAGTACCATTTTAGGCTTTGTCTTTGTTTCTGGGTGCGTTAGGCATTTTTCGTACCTCGCCTGAATGAGGCAGAGGGGCTGTTATTTGGTGTTGAGGAATTAATTATATCCTTTAGAACGGCATTAACGAGTGAAGTAAATAGAACATTTCAAATGCTAACGAGGTCACCTAATGTAGACCTCAGTTAGGTGGCCGGTGCAAATAACACTCGGGGCAGGCAAGCGGCCGATAATCCGTCACCGACTTGGACATTGAGTCCACAACCTCATTGTGTTTGAGTTTTCCTTGTCGTTTATGTGACCTGGGAGTAATGTGCCATGATAAAAGAAGCCGATTTTCCCCAAGAGGGAAAGGGCCAGTGCTCCACTTGTTTGGAAACTTAATTCTCCCACTCTACACGTGTGAAGGTAATTTGAGGGAGATATCGTTTCTCCTCTATTTCAACGAATGTGGCCTCATTTTGAGGTAAAATATCTCACCTTTGCGAATATACTAAAATATGTCTCTCATCATACCACTTTACTAGATATTCTTCAAGAAATGGAATTCGTTTTATATGGAGTGCGAATGGCGTGTGCGCTCCAGAGAGACTGTACATATTTACAAAAAAATTAGGAATATTTAACTCCTAAATCTAGTCATAAGTTAAAATAGTGCGTTGTTTTTACATTCTCTAAACTGTTTTTTTAAATAATTCAGTTACTCGCAGTAATTGTACGGAATCACAAAAAGTGCCTTCTGTTGTGAAGACGTTTTAAGGGAATGTAGTGTAAAAATTAATCATGACGAAGACTTACTGATGAATTAAAAAAAAATATTTTATCTTTACTACCCCGAATACAGCACAATTGGTTAATTTACGGCGGGTGAATAACAACAATAACAGACGAGCACAAATACCAATGCCCTGAGTGGTGATAATTCCATCCTGGCAGGATTCGTACCGCGACCCTCGGTTTAGCAGGCGAGGATTTTGCCCCTCGCTTGGCCCTCGCCATGGGGGCCGGCAGTTGTGTTTAATCACTGAAAATGTCAGCCCTGTTAACCTATATAATTGTCCCATTACTATTTCAGTATTTACCTCGAGCTTCTAAAGGCTGCTGATGTTAAAAAAATAAAATTCGAATCGTCATTGGTTGTTTAATGTCGTAAGATAGGTTGACTGCAGCCCTCCACCTTTCCCTGTCTAATGCTAGTTCCCTTACCTCCTGGTAACTCTCTCTGTACTTTCCTCTTTATTTGGTCCATGAACTTACTCCTGGGTCTTCCTTTGGGGGCTTATCCCTTTAGTTTCCTTCAATTATGTTCTTAACAAACCCATTGTGTCTCAGGGTGTGTCCAATCCATCTTTCTTCTTTTCTCTATGGTGTTCAATATGGTCCTTACCTCTTCTACTCTTCTGTACACTTCATCGTGTCTTTTTTTCCCGTCCATTTTATATTCAGCATCCTCCTTAAGCACCATGTTTCTAAGGCCTCTAGTCTTTTCTGGTTAGCTTTTCCAATGGTCCATGCATCCGATCCATGGAATGCTACGCTCCACACGAAAAACAATTCGAATATGATCTCTATTATGAATAGGGAAAAATCTCGCTCAAAGTACCTTAATACATTATACTCCAATTTTTGTAGATTTTCAATAGTACACGCAAAAGAGCGGTCATTTCCAACAGCAAATAATGTAACTTTCCTCCTGGAACACCCTGAGAAGACCTTGAATCCCATCATATTCGGTCTGAAGCCATCCTGTGCTATGTTAGTCATAGTAAAGTCATCACGTAAAGGAAAGGAGAACTTGGGCACTTGGGCTCCTTGTACATAGAAGAACGTTTTAACAGAGCCACACTGGGCTATGGCAAGACTAAAATATCGAAATGTCGAAGTATATACACAATTGTTTGCTGTGAATATTGTTGTAAAAACGATGTTCTTTACCCGCATCTTCTTCCGGCGTCTCTGAATTCACGACTTGAATGGGAATGATGAAATTAATTCATTTCCTTTTGTATTTCAATGCGGGAATATTAAATAAATAACCTCCTATTATTTCTCTCCATGAATTGTTTTTAAAG
Source organism: Ceriagrion tenellum (assembly GCA_963169105.1). Taxonomy (NCBI): domain Eukaryota; kingdom Metazoa; phylum Arthropoda; class Insecta; order Odonata; family Coenagrionidae; genus Ceriagrion; species Ceriagrion tenellum. The sequence continues at coordinate 112,734,820 of OY720634.1, read as the reverse complement.
ACGGGGAAATACAAGGAGGGTGTCCCGGAGGAGGAAAAAAAAACTTGGCTGAGTATTTATTATTTGGAGACGTGAAAGGCACTTCTCTGTTCATTTTCTCATTTAAATTACTCCTTGAGTGAAAAGAAAAAAAAGATCGCCTGATGTCCTCGCCCCTTTTCTTTCTCCGTCCTCGAATTAGCATAAGATTTGACGGCCGCGCTGTTAAAAAAGGCGAGAAGATTGGTTCGTCTTCCCCCGTGGTTCCCTTGGCAACCGAAAATTATTATCATCTTCGCTTCGTAAGCGCATTAAGTCCAACCTTTTGGTGACGTCTCTCTTTCTCTACAGGGTGGAAAATGAACTAAAAAAAATAAGTCCTTCGATGAATTCCACCTGTTTCTTGTCTTTTCTTTTCCTTGATATTCCTTTCTGCCAAGTCCTTTTGTCTTCTCATGGCAGTTTCCTCTCTTGCGCTCCCTCAGCCACTCCGATGTGCTTCTGGTCTTAATCCTCTTCCCTTCCCGCTCCTCACCTTCCTCCTTCCGCATACATCTTTTTTATATTTTTATCATTATCATTCTCTCCATATTTTTTTGATTGCCTCTCCTAGTCGTACTGATTGCTTTGTTCATTTTCAAAATTATCCAACTAAGCCTAGTGAAACGTAATCTTGGAGTAAATTTCAAAATTACTCTGTACTTTTTCACAGATTTTTATTCTTGGTCGACCGGTTTCGTCGCATAGGCGACGTCATCAGGTTTTGGAGGTTGTGTCTCAGTATTTAAGCGACGTTTATGCTGGGTTAATTCCCTATTTTGAAGTAGGATGTGTCTAAAATCAACCATAAAAGCTTAGCATTATTTATGAATAGATTTTTTTTCATTTTCTGCGTCAATGAAAGATTTACCGACGTGAGTTCATCCATTCATTTATGTAAACAGCCAGCCTATGATATTTGTCACATCTCGACCGCATTTGTATAATGAAGGTCGACGTTTCGTTAATAAAAATAGGTTATCAGTGATAGAGTAATGATATGGGGAAATATTTCGAAGGGATGTGATTTTCAGTGTGCGCTCGGTTAGGGCTAGTTTTCCGAAGCGAGCTGTTAATAATTTGCCTTCATATCTGCCAAATGTATTTGCTTCTTCTATTTGTGTTTAGAATCCAGTGCATTTTAAACCGGTCATTTGACTGACCCTCCTTATTCATTTTCCTTGTGATCAAATCTTATCTTCAATTGTTGAGCTTTGCGTAATGTTATCTGCCATCAACATGTGTGTATTTGGTTTGGCTAGGGGATGTAACCTTTGTGTTCCCAGTCTGAATTCGTGTAATGTTTACAGGACTCTTACTTCAGAATTAAATGAATTTTGTGAATTTGCGGAGGGTTAATATTCCACTCGCTATTAAGACAGTTTGTCGAGCTGATGAGAGACGGGTTAGGAATTGAGTCAGTGCTCCCGTGAAAATTAGCGGAGGTACGATTTTCTTTCTCAGTCTAAACCTACCATGACGGGTGGGTCAAATAGGATTTTTAATGTTGGAATTCGTCATGTATTTCAATGGATTGGAGAATTTTTTTTTACGAAAATCCTCCGTAGAAAATCATTCACCTTGATCTTGGCTCGAACTTGAATCCCTCGAAATCGTGCCCTGTGCTTTAGCTAGATAAACTAGCAAGACGCACAAAACTCATGTATCTTCTGTGGAAATTTCACATTTAATGATAACTCCGAAGAAGCAATATCGTGTCTAGTCCTGATCTCGTAAAAGTTTCCATAAAATTTTCACCTCTTTTTTATATTAGTAGGGAACTAATTAGGACCTTCCTGTACACACCACCGGAGGGGTCGTTTCAAATGAGCAAGATTTTGGTATTTTTTTGTTACGTTCGCGTCAATCTGTTCTTCGCTCCTGGTTATTATCAGTATTTTTTTCGTATTCCGTCGTCCCATCTTTACAATTGACGGGAATTTCCTTCTTCCTATAGGGCCATCACGTCCCCGCTGTCCCCTTTTGCCTCTTCTCCCTTTTCCTCTCTCTCCCGCCCTCCCTTCGGCGCCCTGCGCCCTCCCCCTCATTCCATTCCGCCCCCTTCTCTTTCCATTCTGCCCCCTATTCTCGTCAGAATAAGGGTTTTCTCAACAGTCGCCTCCGTCTTCGCCATTGACTTCTCACCCTTACTTCCTCTCTTGTCTCCTAGGGGACGTGTCTTTCTATTCGCACCACATTTTCTCCCTCTTTTTTTCCCTCTCGAACCCCTATTTCCTTCCTCCCGCTCGCCATCGTTGTAGCTGATGGGAATCACATTTCAGCTACCATTTCATTTCATCATTTTAATTTACTAAATGTATATTCTTGGGGAGTGGATGGGTGGGGTCGGTAATAAGGGGGCGAGGGGAATTTCGGAGACCGTGATTAAAGTGGAGGACCTCGGGCCGACGGAGGAGCGAGAGGAAGACAGTGGGTTCCATGGATGGAGTGAAGAGAGTGAACAGATGCAGGCTTGATGTGACGAAATTTCGTCGTTATGAAATCAGAAGGAAGCGCACTGTTCCTCAAAATTCAATACAAAATGACCAACTTGTTTGTGCTCACTGAGTCATCATCAGGTTCAAGACCTGCATTGTTCCATTCCATGACTCTGCGAGTTTAAACGCGTTGTGTTTCAAGGCCGCTTTACACGGTACATTTTTTGCACGAGCTAGTGTATCATAGATTGTACAAGATAATGAATGGAATCAGAGCAGGTTCTATTTCCCGTTTAACCATTCAGGCAATCATGCAATTTGCCGCTTTACGCGAGACAATTTTTCTCATGAAAGAATCCATACATTAAATAGTACAATAAAATGTACCGTGTAAAACGGCCTTTAAAGCTCGTGGAAAAGTGCGATTCTGTTTCAATTTTTATGGAATGAAGAGAGGCAGTAAGTGCGTTGAGTGAAGAATGAAATTGTACGCGGAGGTAGATTACTGCGGTTATTGAAATATTAGTGTAGGTAATCTTGTTCCCATTGATACTTACCCTCATCGCTGGACATTTGTACTACCTCTATTGTCATATATTGCGTTTGAAAATTTCCTCGCTTCACCTCTCACTCTCATAACTGCCAATCATCTTATTTCTACTTGTGTCTTAACTTTGGAGACCTTCGCAAATTTTTTGATTCATCTCATCCTTGTTCTTCCTCGGTAATTCTTCCTTTGATTTTTCTTTCCGTGGTCTTTTTCAAAAGGCTCTGGTATCGCATAATATGTGCGTTAAGTTTGTGTTTTATTATCTGCGTTTTCATTCTCGTGGCTCGAGTACTGGCGAACTATATGGGCGGCCAGGGTTCAAATCCCAGCAGAGGAGGATATTTTTCAGAGGAAACCCGATCCCTACTTGAGTGTCTCGTGGAGGGCACTTCAAGTTCAGTACTCCGCCTGTCGGATAAGGCGTTAAGCCGTGATCCCCTCGAGTATTTCGTTAAGAGCAGGCTAATTCCGACGCCGGGTTTCTCTCCACCCTTTCTCGCTTACCTGTCCCTTATGACCTTAGCTGCCGGTCGCTTCCCCAAAATCTGACCAAGTTTTCATTGTCTCTAACTCTTCGCTGGATTCCTCCTTTGATCGATTCTCTCCGTCCACTTGATCCCCATCTCTCTTCTTTTCCATTGGCATCTATGTTCTCCACATATCAGTCGATACTGTCAAGGCCTCACACTCCAAAATCTTGTTGCAATTATAATCTGGGCAGAGAGGACGAGTAGAAACTGGAAGCCTTCGCGCTGATGGTAAATGGGGGCATTGATATTGAGGTATTGAGGATATTGGGGAAGTGGGATGGACGGAAAGGAATACAAACAAAGTTTTTGAAATGATAAGGTTGGAGACAAGGTGGCTCGAAGAAGTAGAGAGGAAGCTGTGTAGGGAATGAAGTTTGTAATGAAGTAGGGGTTTATTTGAAAAATAAAGATGACACTGGTGATGAAAGTGACTGATCACAAATTCGAGCCGGTGGAACAAATTAGTTAATTAGGGAATATTTTAGAGGAAAATGGGCGTCGTAGAAAATGTATGAGGAAGAGAATGTCATTAGCTAATGAGATCGATAATTTGAGAGAATTCATGACCGAAACGTTATTCATGCATGGTAAAAAGCATTGATATGGGGCGTTGTCTCATGCCAAAACTCTTGTTGAGAACATATTTCCTCCGGAGATTGTCCATATATATCACTGTTGAGGTTGCTGTGGCCAGGCTGAGGCTGTACTTACTTTTTTTGAATGCCGATTTTCATTTGAAGTCTTTCTCATTGGTCAGTCAATCCTAAGATTGGTTGACTGCAGCTCTCCACCCTTCCCTATCAAATGCTAGGTCCCATTCCTCCTGGCATTTCTGCCTATGTACTGTCCTCTTTATTTGGTCCATGAACTTACTCCTTGGTCTTCCTTTGGGGGCTTATCCCTTCCTAGGTTCCTTCATTTATGTTCTTAACAAACCCATTGTGTCTCAGGGTGTGTCCAATCCATCTGGTCCTTCTTTTCTCTATAGTGTCGCATATGGAACTTTTCTCTTCCACTGTTCTGTACACTTCATCATTCCTTATTTTTTCCGTCCATTTTATCTTCAGCATCCTCGTCCAGCACCAGATTTCAAAGGCTTCTAGTCTGTTCTGGTCAGCTTTTCCAATGGTTCATGCTACCGATCCATAGAGTTCTACGCTCCACAGGAATGTTTTCACATTTGAAGTGCATATTTAAAATAGTCAAAGGAGATAAGCGTCTCCAAGTTTTACCATCCCCCCACCAAAGTAAACACTGTTAAAGGTGTACATGTTTTTAGGGTTGGAAGTTGGACCCTCTTTATGGTTACATATGTCGTGTTTTGGCGCAAGAATGTGTGAAATAAATTTATTAAATTTGATCGTGGTCTTAATTATTAGAATATCATTGAGTCAATTTATGCGATAAATGTTTTACAAATGTTTCGTTCTCCAGCAGATTGAGTTGATTGAAGCTGTGAATCCAAGTTATGAGAAGGCATTATTAAATGAAATTCTGGGAATAATGTTTAGTGTTATTGTTATAGTGATATATGTCAGAAAACTATTGTTGGACATAAATTATTTCGCAATATTCCCTGAGTTCCATTATTTTAATATAATTTCTTTTTTGCCTAATCTTTCAGGCAAATATCTATAAATTTAAGTCATAATTGAAATAAGAACCTTTGTTTTTCTACAGTTTTGCTGACAATAATTGTACGTAGGTATTTGTTTTTTATTTCAATTAATAATGCTAATTGTGAGGCCTTCAACGAAATGAAGCCCTCGACAGTTAAGCGAAGTTCATGAATATGTTCTTTGCCCTACCGTCTTCTGCAATGACAACTTTGAATTCACATGTGAGCTTACCGTCGTCAAGTTCTTTTTGTGTGGCATTTCCTTGTTCTTGATTAAATTTTGCTCTCCGAGGAGGAATGAGGTAGGAGTATAACCGAAGGGGAGAAAATTAAATTCTGGTGTAATTGGATATTGAAGCGTAAATAATTCGCTGTGTCGCGAAAATTAAGCCCTTGCGAAAAGCCTCGGGATGTCGGTCGGTGGAGGAAGTTTTTTTATGAGGTGTGTGTGAGGTGACATTTTCATTTTTTTACTGTTAATTATTGTGCACGATTTGAGGTGAAAGACCGGATGTGTGTCTGCGTTGCCTCGGAGACTTCTATTTTTTAATTCCGCGGGAAGACAAAAGCTTTCTGAGCTCGTGCAAAAACGGCTAGAGGGGACAAGGTAAGGGGCGGTAGGAGCGTGATCATATGCCGTGATAATCGGCTTTTGAGCGGTGCCCTCGGATGAATTCGCCTGGAATCCGTCGGTCTCTTACGGTTTCCCCATTTTAATTAGATTCATCTTCATGGTTCTCAACTCCCCGTGCGGAACTACTTCGACGACAGTTACAGTGATGGCATTTCAATGGCGCCGAGCCTTTCTGGTTTGAAATACGAGTGTGTTCGACGGGGTATGCAAATGTATAACGAAAGGCGGGTTCCCAAGGAAATAGACGTTGTTTCGCGTCGAGGTCTGCGATGTTGGTATGTCTCGCGTCAAGCGAGGGTATTAATTTTAATTCTCGAATTCCGTGTCTCGCGTTTTGAACAAGTGCTGTTTCTTCGTTAGTTGGCGCCCTTTGTTCGAGTTACCCTGGAGTTCATGACTCAGAGCTTTAAATCAGTCTCTTTGCTATTGTGGATGCCCAATTCAGAATATTTGAATTATCGTTACGTGCATTGTTTGTCTACAGTTCCTCAGTTGTGATTTTTAAGAGCGGTGCATCGTGTATCGCTCTGGTTTTAAACTGACGGAAAAATATACTTTTCATCCAATTTTAGAGACCATTGTATTTCCTTCTGTTATTAATTCAATATTGTAGGGTGTGGATATTGTCTCTTAAAAAGAAAGTGATCTCGTATTCCATGTGACATTAGGTTTAGGAATCGAAGTATTATCGTCCTAAATTACAACCTTGCCTGTTGAAGATACTGCAGAAAACTTACTTCGCGAAAAATAGTATTGGGTTGCTGCGTTAGACTTGGGCATGGGATTTCTCTAACTCCAAAGATTTTACTTCTCACTTGCCAAGTTAACATACACCTGACATGATTGTTATTCATGGCGGAATTCTAAACTGGCTGATGATGGTCCAGAAAACCGAAAGGTATTATCGTTATTATCGGCTGCAGCCGGTTACTCCCGATTCAGTGCCGTTATTACAATTTGGGAGCTCATAAGCTGCGTACCGGGAGACATTCTTCCAATCGGCCAACTTTCGGAAGATTTATTGGAAGCAAGAAACAAAGGCATGCGAAATTCAGGGGACTACTCCAAGGAAATTTCAACGCGGGGAGCCGATATTAAACCGTTTCGAAGATTAATGTCGATATCTAACGCAGTGGTTTCAATAATGAACGAGCTACCGAAAAAGAAAATTAAAGACTTGGTCCCTGATATTCAAGCACTCCTCGTTTTAGATGGCATGGAATGCTAGACACGTCCCGAGTTGGGCGATATTTCAAATATATAGCCACTCTCCATTTTGAGTAGTTGTACTTCTATTTAACAGCATTGTAAATATGTAGATGATGAGAACGTTATATCATGCTGTATATATTATTATTTTACCAACTTTTTTATCTTTTTCTCATTACATGACTTAAGTTTATCTCATCGATACGGCATAGCTGATAACAAAATTGTATTTAGACGATCTAAGTGGATTGGATTTTTGGGGAGGTACACATTTGTGCCATTGGGGATAGGCAAGGGAGGGAGGGTGGTTAGAAGCCCGGCGTCGGCGTAGGGTGCTCTTAATGAAAGGCGCCAAGGGGACCATGGTTCAGTGTCTCATCCGACTGACGGAGTACTGTACTTGAAGTGCCTTCCACAAGACACTCAAGTAGGGATCGGGTTTCCTCTGGAAAACATCCTCCTCTGCAGAGATTTGAACTTCGGCCGCCCGTATGGTTAGCCAGTACTCTAGCCACCACACCAACCCGATCCCCGTAGACGATCGAAAATACGCTAATTTGATGTATATACCTATTTAAACTGATCAAAACGGTTTCTGATTTTTGGCCAGCTCTTTTGGATTTGGTCCCACCGTGCGGCGGGGACCGGCGGTTCGCCGTTGAGGGGCCCTCCGGAGCCGCCTCCGTGCTTCGTCCCGTGCCAGAAAGGCCCCCCTCCCCAAGCCACGTGATGTCTTTTTATTTGGCGCGCTCGGCCGTGCGGATCAATAATCACGACTCCCGCCTGTGTGTACACCATCCATTATTGCCACTACAACCTTCCACCCCCCGTCTCCCGGTGTCCTGCCCCACACATCCCCCCTTGGGGAACCGCGCACGCCGCCGCCTGGGGGGCGCCCCCCGCTCCTTGTTGGCGTTCGCGTGTGTGGTCGTATGCGGGAGAATGCCGCGCTCACTTTTTTTTGTCCAAAGGTTACTCCCGTGGGGCGCACCGCGTGCTTTCAGTATGGGGCCCTCCGTGTTTGGCGTGTCTTCCCGCCGCTACGCGCAGCACGTTTGTCGCTCAACTCTACGAATATCCCTGAGCGATTTAGGTCAAGCCTCCTGATTGGAGATATTTAAGGTATGTTTATGTAGTACTTTAATTTTTGCGATATTAGAGCAATATTGTGAGGAACATAATTGAAGGTGAAATGGAGGGTAAAGTGCTCAGAGGAAGACCCAGTAATAAGTTAATGGACCAAATAAAGAGGACAGTATATAGGAAGAGATACCAGGAGGTAAGGGAACTAGCATTAGATAGGGAAGGGTGGAGGGCTCCAGTCAATCAATCTTAGGATTGAACGACCAATGATGAGAGCAATAACAGGTGTAAACTCTCATGTGAAGCGCGGCCCTGTATCGGTCGGAGACTCATTGTATAGATTCGAGGCATTTGAGAATTGAGTGCGGAGAAAGATGGAGAGGGTAAGCTGGGTGGCGAGAAGGACGAGCAAGGAGGTATTGGACATGGCTCGAGAAGCGAGGAATGTCGTGGCGGAGGTTCGGAGGCGGCAGGAGAGATGGAGGGAAGGCATTTTTAAAGAAGAGGGAATTTTGAAGCTAATACTAGAGGGGAGAACAATGGGGAAGAGGATAGGATTGGTTTGGATATTTGGGGATAGCCCTAGCGTCTAAAACTTGGGGATAGCCCTAGCCTCTAGGGCTATCCCCAAGTACGGTATAGCGCTTTAGGGAACGGGTAAGGGAGGAAGGATGGATAGAAACCCAGCGCCGGCATTAACCTACTCTTAACGAAAGGCGTCAAGGGAACTACGGTTTAACGTCTCATCCGACAGACGGAGTGCTGTACTTGAAGTGCCCTCCTCAAGACACTCAAGTAGGGATCGGGTATCCTCTGAGAAACATCCTCCTCTGCAGGGATTTGAACCCTGGTCGCCCGTATGGTTAGCCAGTACTGTATCCACCACACAAGAGGATAGGAATTCTGAACGAAATAAGGAGAGGAAGACGAGATGAGGGATTCAAGAGGGGTCTAATGGCGGATCACCTATAGGAAGGAAAACGGAACGATATGCCAGAATTAGGACGAAGGATAAATTCTGTCCAAAAACCTACCGAACAGCTTGTAGAATACTTAAGTAATTAGACCAACAGCTGTAAAACTTATTTTTTAATGTGTCAGTTCGTTTGTTCTATTAGCTATCGAAGTCACTCATAGCTGTGAAAATCAAAATTTTTTGAGATTAAAATTCGCGGAAACTGGCCATGACTGAAATCTTAGGAAGAGCATATATTGAAGCTCTTCTCAGAATCGCTTTTGAAAATTAATGAGGTGCATTAAATTACATTCGGATATTTGGGAGAGATTATTTACAGTCATAACAGAGACCGTAATGGAATTATATCAAGAAATGACTGCATTTGACCGTGTTCTCTTCGGGTTTTTGCCGTGTCGATCCATTTTTTGGGGGACAACAGTTTCGCCTGCCTTCCTTTCGCTGGCTTCGTCAGGTCCAACTGGAAGGCAGGCGAAACTGTTGTCCCCCAAAAATTGGATCGACGCGGCAAAACCCGAAGAGAATACGGTCATTAATTAACTGCGGAAGCATCCGTACCAATGACAGCATTTGCTTGGAAGCATGAAGTAAATATACGAGTTGTAGTATTTAGTAGTTTAGTAGTTGTATTTTTGGCCCTTGGCTTGATTTTCTATCGCTAAACTTGCTAGTAACTCACTAAAAATGCAAATTTTAGACTTTCAGTGGACTTATGTATTGATCGCTGATCGCTAAAAACGCCTGCGCAACAGGTCTTCATTTCATTTCAGATACCACGGTGAATTTTAAATTTAATTATAGAATAATTGAGTTAACACACGAAATTTGCGCCTTGCTGATACAATCTGTACGACTTAACGTCCTATTTTTTATAATCCCACTTCGTAGCAAATCATACCCCATCGAAAATGGCTTATAGTTTTGACGATTACCTTGTAAAGGTTTGCGATGAGTGGCTGTTAATTTGGTGTCATCGTAACGAGGTGGGACCTTGTTCTTTGTGATGAGAGAATGAGAAATGCATTTTTTTGATGAACCTATGGATAATTGTCGTAATGATATCTCTTTAAAATTACCCGAAGGTGTACTGGTTTTTGGGTATTTGCAAAAATTTAATGGAAAGAATCATGAATGCCTTGAATAGAAAAATACGTTAAATTCTCTGAAATGGCGTTGAGTGCTTAAATCAGTTATGATGCCCAGGCGTCTCCTTCCTCTTTGAATGTACAAGGGATCGTTTAGTAGGACTTTGCGATATCACTAGTTACTCTGTACACAATGACACGAGGCATCCATTCGTGCTGTTGGTGCATCGACCCTCTTTATCAATTCAGAGATACCGTGTCATTGTTCACTTTTATACCTCCACCGTAGTGACGTTGTGCCAGTGTGTAGGGAATCCATTGAAATAAATATTTTGTGAGATGGAGTGCAAATATCGGGTCACGAGGACTTACAGCTTCGCGCGCTACATGTGACGTTGTAAAATCGAGAATACAGTATTTACACGTCAGTTTCCTCAGAACTCGCCTGTTTTATAGAGCATAATTGAGAAGAGTTGGCTGAAAAAATGGACGGAGTTAATGAGGAATATCATCGATTATAGAAAAATGTGCATTAATTGCTTCGGTAATGAACGTGTATGAAAGAATAGTGGTCATATGAAGGGAATGGCGGAGAGTCGTTACTCAGAATAGTTAATGATCTATGAAGTCCTTGCATATATTTTGTCATAATTTTTAAACTTTTGTACCAATAATTTTTCTTCTATTTTTGTTTCGTTACTATAAGATTTAGCGTGGAATTCGGAACCACTAGGTTGGAATTATCGGTATTGGGAATGAGCTGCGGCATGAATGGACAAACTATGTCCAGCGGCCAATGCCGCCCAAATATAGAATTCTATCCGGTCGGAAAAGCGATATAAAAAATGATCGCTTATGACTTCTGATGGTTTTAAATTTCCATTTCTGTTAGTTTAATAGAGCAAACTATGAATTGTTCAAATGGAAACGTAGTGCTTGTAAAGCATTAAGAATTTTACATCATGTTCACATTTTTGCAGAATGGCTCTCTACTGACTGTCTTCTGAATGTACTGTCGTATCGATTATGTAATTTCTTCCCTTCTATGCCCTCATTCATATGTGGTCATCGAAGGAATAGTTTTCATTTCCACTGCGAGCCGCCTCAGTGACGTGTTGCCGGGTGTATTGGAATATCGGCCAGGAAATGGGGAGGGAACAGATAAAGGAGTAGAGGGAACTAACGAATGTGAAACGTATGTCAAGGGAGTGCCTTGGTGTCTTGCGCTCTTTTTGTTGTAATAATTAATGGTGTAATTGGAAAAGTGAATTTTTATACCTATCTGTTCGACAGTAGATTCTTATTTTGTCGTTACTATCAGTTACGGAGATATGATGCGGGGTCAGATTAGTACCTTTCGTGTTACACTTAAACTCTCGTAACTTGAACCTTAACATTAATCAATTATAACTTTCTCGACCAATATGATATAGACAATAATAAGATTGCTGATTCTTGGTGAAATATTGGCTGTGAGTTAATACATGAACGACCAGATATTCTAGAATCTTATTATTATTAAATATTAATCTTAGCCTACCTGTAGCCTAAGGCTGCTATTCTGAATCGAGCGTCGCTATTTCTGGCTAATGCTATTCCTTGCTCCAGAATAGCGTCAGAAGCGATTCTGAATATGATGCAGCTATCCAAGGCGTCGGTTCCGTAATGCTATTATTAATCCCGCCCCTTCCGGTATGAAAACCTTCCGGTACAGTAATTGGAAATTCAGGCAGCCAATGACGAGCAATGTTTACGTTTTTCACAAACAGCTGAGACCTTCTCCACGGATGCCGTGAGTCTGGTGCATGAAAGAAAGTTTTCAATAAATAATCCAACTAAATTCATTCAATGCTGTCGTCGGATACTATTATTATACTTTATTTTGTTCTGCATTCATCAGCTGATAGATAACTCTCTGATAATTTTAGATTTTGTGATAGAACGGGATTTCAGTTTAGGAAAGGCTGGCGATGTTTGTCATGCATACCTATATGAACATATAACTGCTAAAACAATTTTAATTTCTATTATGATAGTTCACCTCACCATCTTAAAAAAGCATATTGTTTTCATGTATCTTTTAGGTTAACTTTCAATATTTTAACTTATACAATTTATTCGACGGAGCGGACGACGTTTGGATACATGAGACGTGCATGATCCAGCATTATCTTCAAAGTATACTTTCATTTGAGGTTATCATTGGATTTGTTACCTATAATAATATAGTATTCTATTAAATTCAACAACTGATAGAAAACTTTCGGAGAACCTGTGCGGTGGACGGAAATTCAGTTCAGTAAATTCTTGAGACGTTTGTTACATATTGACAAATAACGGATTACTATGCTGAGAGAACAATTTAAACACGTAAGATTACATCTAACTCAAAATTGTAACAAAGCTTATTGTTTTTGTGTATCTGTTGGGTTTTTTATATTATTCTCACCACTTATCCGACTGAGCAGACGACGTTTGGATGCATACGAAGTAGGAATAATGATATATTAGTGTATTAAGGAAAGTGATGTGGTGGTAAATATCAACTATTTTATCACGGATATTTGAAATGTATTATTGTAAATAGCCCGTGGGCTTAATAAGATGGTTAGACCTCGCAATTAGCCTCTTGAAAATCTTAACACTGATAAATTTAGATTTTGTGAACGGGATTTCAGTTTAGGAAAGGCTGGCGATGTTTGTTCTGCATACCTATATGGACATATAACAGCTACCCGTGCTGGGAAAACAATTTTAATTACTATAATGATAGTTCACCTCACCATCCTAAAAAAGCGTATTGTTTTCATGTATCTTTTAGGTTAATATTTTAACTTCCACAATTTGTTCGAGGGAGCTGACGACGTTTGGACACATGAGACGTGCATGATCAAGCAAACTGATCCAGCATTATCTTTAAAGTATACTATCATTTGAAGTTATCATTGGATTTGTTACCTATAATAATCTAGCACCCTATTCTCTTAAATTCATCATATGATAGAAAACTTTCGGAGAACCCGTGCAGTGAACGGAAATTCAGTTCAGAAAATTCTTGCGACGTTTGTTACATATTGAAAAATAACGGATTACCATGCTGAGAGAATAATTTAATCACGTATAATTACAGTTAACTCAAAATTGTAACAAAGCATATTGTTTTTGTGTATCTGTTGGGTTGTTTATATTATTCTCACCACTTATTCGACTGAGCAGACGACGTTTGGATGCATACGGAGTGGGAATAATGATATGTAAGTGTATCAAGGAAAGTGATGTGATGGTAAATATCAATTATTTCATCACGGATATTGAAATGTATTATTATAAATAGCACCGGGCTTAATAAGATGGTTAGACCTCGCAATTAGCCTCTTGAAAATCTTGTGGGACCGTTGGGAGGTTTGAAGTGAATGTGAATATGGTAAGCAATATTTCGAGCCGACTTGTTTAAATAATACAACGGAAATGCTAGATACAATTCTTTACGGAGAGAGTGAATACTCATCCATGCGTGTAGAACAGGTTCTTCTATATTGCCTAAACTTGTTATCCCCGGCTGAGAGATGGAAAAAATCATGCAATGCAAGAATAACGCAATGAGACTCGGTCGAAAAAATACCAGTCTACAATGAGAGGTACGGGAAAAGGCAATGTCAAGGCAGGTTTCCATTTTCATGCTTAAACTCAACTTGGTTCAGTTTCAAATAAGTTTTCTCACTTTTCCTTCCCGTCCAGCTTGGAACATTTGCCTACCTACTTTTTATGAGAAGAATTTTTTATGTTTACTGAAATATAAGTATTGACAAGTCAATCCTGCTAATATTTTTATGTATTTAGGAACACTTTTCAATGCATGTTTTGCTGAATCCTCGTTAGAATACGTGTGATAAAGAATCAGGTGGCCGTTTCACTCGAGAATAGCTTGACGCTATTCGTATAACGTGGGGATCAGATCGTCGCCTAAAATAGCAACGCTCCCAGGCGTCATTTCGCGTTCAGAATCACAGATAGCGGCGCCGCTATTTAAAAACCCGTAAATAGCAACTTCCGGTAGCCATTTCTTCATTCAGAATCGCAAAAAGCGTCGGTGACGCTATTCTTGGGAAAATAGCGTCACGATAGCTATTTTTGGCATATAGCTGTAATGCTATTTCATTCAGAATAGCAGCCCAAGAGTCTCCTGCGGCTCATGAACTCGTCTTTCCATTTGCTTTGTCATTCTCTGTTCGCTCGTGCCAATTTTAACGAAACATGTTACTGCCATGATAAATATTGCTGGCACTATCTTGTTGCAATTCTGTATGTATCTTTCACGCTTTATTCGCATCTGTCCATGGTTTCGGCATGTTATGCCATCGTCAGGGTATTTGCCACACTGGTGATGGCATAACGTCCGAAAACATGGTCGGTTGTCAGTTTAGTGTGGAAGTATAATAGTGTTCTTTCTCTTATAAAGATTCAGATGAATTCTTTTCTGTTATCTCTAATTAGTGCATCAAATCCTTCAGTGCTGGATCCTTGATGCTCGCATTGTGTTCGTAATATAGACAAACTAGAGCGTAGGGTATTGGTACGAAGCGACAGGCAAATGTCGTATTGCTTGAAATTTGGCCCAAAAAATATGAATAAAAAGCTTCTGCAATCTTGAACGACGGTGTCCAAATTACTGTTTGAAATATTATTTTTTGACGATTTTTCCCGTGAAATGTTTGTTGGCTCCTTGCGCGTGGGGCAAATTTTTGATTTTTCCCCGATTCAGGAGTTCTCTCGGCCGGAAAGCTCAGCCGTCAAGTCACATTCGGGAAGTGGAACTTGTCCTACTCGACGCGATCCTTGCTTATTGCTCGTGGAGGGCCCTCAATGGGCTGCCTCTCGTACGCGCTTCGTTTAATTGCGAGGATATCGGATAGCGAGCGGAGGCCGAATTGCCTCTCATCCTCTTCCCCGAACTTAAGGCTCTTGTTCACTCGTCGATCGCAGTGGAATTTTTCACGCATCGGGGATTCGTCCGAACGTTTGGGAATAAGGGGGATTTTTTTCGTGGATATACGTCTCGGATGAAGTTTCTTCGGTGATTCATCAAGTTAATCGGATAAGTTTTTTCGTGCCAGGAATGATCACTGTTCGTGGGGCTTGTATTTCCAACTAATGATCGGATTCAGACGCCATCTTCAGTTAAAAATACCTGATAGTTTGGTGCTGGATGGAAAATGATAGAAGTTGCTACTTTTTTCGCGTGACGGGAATGAACTTGATATGTATATATTTTTGGATTGTAACATTTTGGTGTCACTTGTGAGATCTTATTTGCTTCCCTTTTTTAAATTATCGTCAAAAGAAAAGTCTTAGCTCGCATCACTGAAGGCAGTGCTTACTTGATCTCCTTGACTGTTGTCCCCACGACCCGTCGCCGTTGGAAACCCTCAAACGTACATCATCTCGCTACTCAAGCAGAAAACTCTTAAAACTTTAATTATAACGAGCTCATTATTCCCTTGGGTAGCCGGAGTAGCGGAAAACATTGTTCATGGAAATCTTTACTTTCGTGCTCTACAGCAAAGCTACAAAATTTCACGTTAGATAGTAAATTATGGGGAGTTATTTAAATATTTTTGTGTCTAACTTGGGAGTAGAGGAGTGATTGGTAATTGATTGGCTCCTTAGATATGTGGGAATAGGTGATTGTGTTCGTATAGTTTTTCCTATTATGGATACTTATTTCATTGTTATGATGAACATCTCATTCAGTGCATATTTACTGTTCATTCGCTTTGTTCTGTCATTGTAAGCTGTTAATTACAGCTTAATTTTAATCCCATAATCGATTGTCCTTTGGCATGGTTTTGTGAAATGCGGTGGTGACCTGCAAGGTGTCAAGTTTAAAACCTGTGTAATAACCCCTCAAATTATTCCTTTCTCCTCTGTGGATTATTTAAGCTATTTGAAAAAGCATTTAATTCTTTGTCGTAAGTTTGGACAGAGAGTTCATTATGTATTCTTTAATTTTAATTGCGTATTCATGGTAGAGCGTTGGATGCCAACTAGCCGGGAAACTGGAAATAAGGTGCTTCTGTGTGCAGTGACTTAGTCCCTCGTATGAAAAAATAAAATCTAACAAGTTGTGAGCTGCAGGGGATCGTTTTTTAAACGGTGGCCGGGGACGCGCCAATTTTAAACGGTGAAATATTAATAAGGACGCGGAAAAAAATTCGATTCCCTGGAAATAAATTCGATGGAAAAATAAAATGAAAGGGTTGAGGGAGAGGGAGTGCTGGAGAGAATTTAATTTGCCTCTCTGCCGTCATGGAGCTACAAATCATCTTTTAATTTCGCGAGTGGAGAGAGAGGGCGGGAGGGGGCGGAGCGGGAGGGAGGAATTCTGGATTCCCCGATGGCCGAGGGGTGCGAAATGACGGGTGGGCCCCTAGCAGTCAAAGGAGAAGCGCGCATAAGTGGCCGATGGGAGGAATTGGCGACGATGTTTTGTGGTGGGGAGGAGGCGTGGAACTTGAGTGACGGAGTGGGAGTTAAGTAAGTGGTTTATGCTGGACGGGAGGGGGGAGTGCAGGGAAAGCTCGAACATGGTTGCGCAAATTTTTGACGTAGATTCGTCTTTGTAATGTGAGTATTAATGAACTATAAGGCGTTCCACGTTTAGTTGACAGCATGGGTTCTCATGGCGATTCGTGCATGGCGGTTCTCATGGCGTTCGGCGAAGTGAACGAATTAATGTTCCGTTCGTTTGTCATTAAAGAGACTGTTTCGCTGCTTAGTTTTCTCTGGTTATATTTTTTCATCGTTTTGCCTTCACCTTCAATTTCTGTGAATGAGTAGAGAAATAGCGGCGTTCAAATATGTCAATCTGTTGGTTGATTAGGTCGGAGACTTAAGTGGAGGGAATACGAGATTTAACTGTTTGGCAGACCCCATTTTCATGCCTATCGGTAGTTACTGCGACTTGTGTGACGTTTTATTGACGAAAATTACTCTTCTCTTTTGAAGATCTAAGACAGCCTGCGTGCTGCTTTTCGCCGTACAAATTTATTGGATATATAATCTTCTAGATTTACTGATAAACGTTTTTATTATTATTTCTACCGTGATTCTTTCATTTAAGTCTCTGACTGTCAATGAACTTTTATCGCGGTTAAAAAAAGGACCTTATTTACCAGACCAGTAATGTGCTACATAAATATTGACGAAAAGTGAAATCGCTACTGTTTTCCTCCATTTATTTCTCTTGCCGCCGTTGATATATCTTTTATTTCGAGTCCTTATCACACGACTTTTGATTTGAAGCATGACTCAGTGTGCCAGCCTTCGATGCGGAGGACGTCTGGACTTTGGCTGGCGTGATTGAAGTTGTTCTCGATGCATTTACTCGATAAGTGAACTTATTACAACGGAATGTTGGATTTTCCCGAAAATGACCATTTATGGTCGTAAAACCGTTGAAATACACCAGAGTTGAAATTCGCTATGAAAAAATCATTTGACTTGACCGGGATTCGAACCCGGATCTCCCAATTGCCGGTCAGGTGTGTTGTTCCAATGATTTTATTTTATATCAATATCATGTTACAGTACATTCATTAGCATACAGGACAAAAAAAAGATCCGCTCCAAAAACACTTACATTTATAATACATTTTTGTTTAAGGTATTTTTAGACACGTACATGAATATATTTTACATATTTTAGTTTTTTTATCTCTTTTTAACATAAAATACTATTAAAAGACATTGAGAAGCCATGCCTTTTCATGCTCTGAGGAGGGTAACTGCTTATTTACTATTTTAATTTTATCGATTAAAGCCGATCTTATATTTTTCTGACCTGTTTGACTTTCCACGAAAGTTGCTATTAGTTCTGTTAATATTATACTTTTCTTGGCAGGAAATAATTAAAAATTTAGTGTTAGCCAGTTACACCACCAAGCCATCTTCCTTCAAGGCGAATTTCGAGGGGGGTATATGCGAACTAGATGTTCAGGCCTCAAGTCTACATTGTAGCACATGAGACGAAGTCGTGCTTACAAAGCCGCAGTCGCGGTGGATAAACCCAACATTGTCGTTATTAAAACGACGAAATTGACAAATTTCCAAACATTGCATGTAACAAATGATGTGGTACGAAGTCACTCGCATGGGTGCATCTGGTGTATATGCACCCGTGCGAGTGACTTCGTACCACATCATTTGTTACATGCAATGTTTGGAAATCCGTTGAAATACCTTTTTAGGTCGTTGGAGCGGTAATCGTGGGTCATTTAGTGCTCGTTATAATGTCTTTTCAAGTAAGTCGAAAAATATTCCTGCGCCTCACTCAACTTAAGCACATCTGCTCATACGGTGGAAATACCCTACATGTTATAATATAAGTGACACAAGAATTATATTTCATTATTTTCATCATACTTAAAACGTAATTATGACTTAGATTACGACGCTGAGTTCAAAATGTATTCGGAAATCATCTGTATAGACGTGTTTTTTACTCGGCATGATACCTTGACATTTGTTAGACTCCATTTTAATAATTAGAAGTTCATTGTTGGCATCGAAGAGAAAATTCCTACGCTTGTAAACGAATTATTTCGAAATATATATCAAGTGCGATGAGGATACGGGCCAAACTAGCATTAAATTGCCCGGAAACCAAATCGGTAACGCACAATTTTTACGCGACCTGTGCGATCAATAAGAACATGTGGCAAATTTTC
Source organism: Ceriagrion tenellum (assembly GCA_963169105.1). Lineage (NCBI taxonomy): Eukaryota > Metazoa > Arthropoda > Insecta > Odonata > Coenagrionidae > Ceriagrion > Ceriagrion tenellum. The sequence goes on along the minus strand of OY720634.1, from coordinate 112,715,953 downwards.
ACGGAAATTTATGAATAAACGAAATCACTCCAGTCACCTCAATCGCCGCTTCCACCATTCCCTTCCACACCCGTATCCCAGACCATCCTATCCGTTTTTGGTCTCTTTCCCCATTTTCCAGGTTTCGGCACCACTCAACGCATGACTCTGTATTCCACTCCTTACCATTACTTTCTTAGCATTCCCACAAAGGTCCACATTATCGGCGAAAATCGTTTTAATAAGATTGCGCTATTTACCCAATATCCCTCTTCGTGGATCATTTTCCTCATAGTTGTACGCTGGAAGTGGAAATGTTCTGCCTTCCCCCGGTTTGTGGCCGCATATTTGTAAGACCAGCCTCGCTTTTTCATTGGGAATCTCTTTACTTTTTCTTTTACGTTATCGTGCTGTTATTATAATGCCTCTATCGTTAACTACAACCCTATGGATGACTGACGGGTTGTAGAAACTAATGGCAGCTCGTCCTGAAATTGGATTGGATATTTGGGGAGGCGACCGACAGCTAAGGTCATTTGCGCCATAAGGGATAGGTAAGGGAGGAAGGGTGGATTGAAACCTGGCGTCGGCATTAGCCTACTCTGAAAGAAAGGTGCCAAGGGGACCTCGGCTTAACGTCTCATCCGACAGACGGAGTACTGTACTTGAAGTGCTCTCCACAAGACACTCAAGTAGGGATCGGGTTTCTTCTGAAAAACATCTTCCTCTTCAGGGATTTGAACCCTGGCCGTCCATATGGTTAGCCAGTACTCTACCACACCAACCCGATCCCCTGCTCGTCCTCAAATCTCATCAGCTTTGTCGTACCACTTTTATTCTGGCTCCTAGTTCATCTCATGTCTTGAATATCCAGCAGCGTTCGTCAAAATGGATTTGATTTGTCAAAAGCTACTTGGCTCTGCAGGGAGCTAGTGGCATCTAGCACCGTAATAATTTTGGAATCAAAATATTGACAATCATTCTTGCGGTTCATAGTGATTTCCGGCATTCTGGTTCTGTATCAAACTCTACTGCCATACTAGATGTATGGCTTGTAACGTTGAACCTGTTGTATAACAAGTGTAGTGACATACATGCTTTGCTCACAGAGAAAATCGGGGAAGAAAGACAGCACTAATTTTGGGTGTGTGTTATCCAGGCTCAGTGGTTCATCGTATTGATTAAACTTCTCTGTCGTTATTTGGTGGTATCGTAATGTGGTTATGTCATCTGTATCAATCTTATTATTTTTGATTGATGTGGATGAACGACGCGAGACTTTGATGATATAACATTTAGCGTACCACCTCAAGCAGCTGAAGGTATCTGTTAATGATTGACGGGAAGAGAAGCTGATTGTTATGTCTGATAAAATTGGAGTTTTGAACTTAATTAGTCATCATGAAAATCATCGGAATGTTTTTCTTCTTGGTAAATCTGTTGCGATATAGTTTATAGGAATGATTTGGCTGTATTCAAATGCATTCAGACTGTCATGGTTGATTAGTATTTGAGGGTTTGCGAATGTTTGGGATTATCATTATTAAAAACAGTTTTTTTTTCAAGAAATCTTGCCTGTTTTGGTGAAGATGGTTATACTTCTGCCAACATTTTGCAACCGCAGATATATCCTTCTCCATAGATTTATTCATCCGGTAATGACAGGTTTAGGTGGAAATTAGATAAACTCTCCCGATCTCTTACTTCTGAATGAACCAACCCCCCACCAAAATTTAATCTTTGCGTACGTCCAACGTACATGAATTTAAAAATATGTGATGGAAATCACAGTAGAGGCATGGGAAGTGTTAGTGGAATCATAAAATGATGCTAGGTGATATTGCCGGTTAGATTCGTTGACAGCTTGGCGTTCGTTAGGCGATTATCGAAGGAATTGCAAGCTCTTGTAGATTCGTCAGAAAAGCAGAAAATAGCCAGACAGTCAACAAACATGGACAACATAGTCTCCACTTGACGAAATACCCCACTGTTTGTAGTTTGAATCATTGTTTTACATAGGTTTCAGCTAATGATTATGTAATGATCTAGGTTTTATGGTAATAACATAGAATTTAGTTGATGCGGTTACTATGGAATCAAAATCTTATAAATAAGAAATTAGCCTGCAGCCTGCGTTTGTTTGTCTCCGCAAAACTTGACAATGGCTGGACCGATTTGGCTAATTTGTTTTTAAAAATGTTTCTAATGGTCAGAAAAAGGTTTATTTGGAAATAAAAAGTGATTAATGGTCTCCGGTTCGACCCCAGAAGAGTCAATGGGTTTCCGTAAGAAATACATATAAAGTTCATTTTGGATGCCTGCAGACCATTTTTCTTTTGCATATTTAAATCAGAACTAATGGTCGATCTGAGTCGCGATGAAAACCATTGTAAAGAAAAATGAATGAAAAATCTTTTTCCTGTAATGAATTTCTGTTTTCAAACTGATTTAATATAAATTTTGAAAAAACCTTCATAAATTGCTGAAAATTGATCGACTTTGGCTCTATGCCTCCTTGACGACCGATAGCATTGTTGAAGCTGGCCCTCATATGGATATAAGATGAAAAAGACTCACGATAGGTCATTAGAAAAGAAGTTTTAATACCATTGGTGGGATTGGATTGGATATTTGCGGAGGTGACTGACAACTAAGGTTATCTGCGCCATATGGGAACAGGCAAGGAGAAACCCGGCTTCACCATTAGCCTGCTCTTAGCGAGAGTCGCCACAGTTTAACGTCTTATCCGACAGATTTTGAAATGCCCTCCACAAGGCACTGAAGTAGGTATCGGTTGTCCTCAGAAACATATCCTACTCTGCAGGGATTTGAGCCCTAAAATATGGGAAAGAACAAACACCCGAAAAAAAACAAAAGACTGCCCTGGGTGCAATTCTCCGTCATAATGACCGAATTTTACTGGCTCGGGAAAATATTTCAGTGAAATGGCTTCTTGATATGTAAGATTTAGTGACCAACTGGGTAAATTCCACTTCGTCAAATGCCCTAAAAATAAGATATGGTGAGTAGACATTTATTTAGTGAGTAAAACTACGAATATGCCGTTAGATATTTTATATGACACACAATACATTGGACCGATTTGCCGTTTTCTTTTGAATTATTTGTATAACATTAATTGCCGTTTGGTTTCCATTTATCTTTTAGATGTCAATTCAGTAGGCTTTTCTTTTTATTTTATTTTCATTTTAAAACAAATTCGTTCGAAAGTAAAGTTAGAAGGATCCTGTAGGATTTGTTACAACTAATTAAAAGAAGCTGCTCAGTCGCTGCCTTTAAATAAATGGTTGATTACTTAAAAGCGCAGCGTAACATTTTAAACTGTGCTAGCGTTTGAACTCGAGTAATTGTCTTGAAAATATGTCAGCCATCGGATTGCTTTGAAGCTGAACATAGCCACAGCAACGCAAAGCAGGGTATAAAATAGAATGATGTGTTTTCTCGGTGAATCTATGTTCGCGATAGTACTTTTATTTATATTCCCATTCATTTCATATCAGTCTGAGCCGCAGCGAAGCGTGGCCGGGTTTAGCTAGTAAATTATATAAGACAAAGGTAATGAGATTCTTTCGGGACAAAAAAGCAAGCCTGGGAATAAAAGTAGAAGGGCACAAACTGCACGAGTGGAATACTGTCAATTTTTTCTCCGTGTTGAAGAATTATCTAACATACATTACTCTCATTCTAACATACTCTGAACTCGCAAACATAACCTATAAACTCAAGAAAATGCAAATGGTGAGGGTAAGTTGAGGGCCAGCACGAATTATTTCCGCTTTAAATAGATTTTTGTTCATGTCTGAGGATCGCTGACAGTTTTCAGTCTAATCCTAGTGGAATAAATTAATTTATTCCTCTTAAATTTGCATTATATTGGAAGCTTGACAAATATGAATTAGTTGACGTGGAATATTGGTTCGCCTTTGAGCGACCTGTGAGAGGATTGCCATCTATTTCCGTAATCAATATTTGGCTCGTGTTTACAATCCATTAAATATATTTACAAAATACTCCGAGCAATTATTTACGGAGTTGTTAACAAAATGTTTACTATGTAAGCATTCACTAATTATGAGCCAAAAAATTCCCGAATATTGTAAACCAGCACGAAAAACATTGCTGAAACCACGTCATCCATAATGGTGGTTGTAGTACTGGATTCCATTCCAGGCCCTTGTTCGAATCCCGACAGGGGCGGATATTTTTCATTTTCCGTGGAAACTCGATTCTCACCGATTCCCGACCGTTCTGCTCGGAGAACACTTCATACACAGTATCCAGCGTCGGTTTGTTGTCAAATTGTGGTATCTGTTGCGCTTTTAAAAAATATTATAATACCGATGCTGGGTATCTCTCCACCCGCCCTCCTGCCCAAGTCACACTCATATCCTAAAGGTGGCTTTACCCTTGAGTTTACTTCTATGGAAGTAGCGAGTGCAGCATTGGCTGTATTTATATCGATACTCGTAAGGCATTGTTCTGCTTAAAATTAACTTCCTATTTTCCCCAAAGAAATGAATGACGGAAGAAAGCAATGGAAGTGGCAATTACGAAATTCGCCTAATTTCAGCAATCATTGCGTTTGCTCATCGCGCTGTAAGTCGCACAGGTATTTATGTGTTTTGTAAATTTGTGTGTATTACATAAAATGGATGTGAGCATCTTTAAAGTAAATCGAGAATGAAAATTGCTAGTGCGCTTATTATTCAATATTAAGACAGCCATAAGTCTTACCTGTTCTCTTTAACGTTAAAAGACAAATCCTGGCACAAACATGGGTCCCTGCTACATACGGGTGAAATAGAAGCATGTCTATTTTCCTAACATTTGCGATCCGCGATCGATCAGTAACGATATCCCTCCTATCATAGGAATATACGCTTACTCTTTTAAGTACCACTCGCAAGCGACTTCGGAGGCTACTGTTTTATTATTAATATCCATGCGTAAATCCGCCTAAAGTTGCGCAAATGAATTCAGTTGTTGGTGGAATTCCCCAATATCCAACTGTCAGCTACATGAACAACATAGTATCCACTTGACGTTATACCACACTGGAATCAATGTTTTTCATAGGCCTCAGTTAATGATTATGTAATGATCTAGTTAATATGATAATGACATAGAACCTAGCTGAAAGTATTTGTATTTTTGGTTGAAAAACTACAAAATTATCTACTTAATTAATCCCAGGCACCCACAACTTTGTGTCGCCTACGATAAACGTGTACACGTGAACAGCAATAAATATGCAGTAACTTTTTTTGTGTTGAAGAGGTGATTTCATCCGTGTTATCTTTTTGAAGACCAAAGGGACGCGAGCATTATAAAAAAATAGGAAGAACGTTCCTTTTTTTTATCTTTCTCTCCCTCTCTTGCGAGAAAATTGCTGTTTGTATGCAACGCCATATCCCGCGCTCCTGTGGAACTCGATACTACGCAGCGGAGTCGGCTTCTGTGTGATCGTCCTCTCGTGGTTCAATGGCTCTTCGAGAGAGGGATAGGTTGTTAAAAAAGAGTGAACTATTGGGGGGGGGAGGGGGTGGGATGAGATGGGATACGGCGCCGGGCTAAAGGTAGGGAGGAAGGATGAGGGGTCGGGGGAAATAATCGAAGAACGCGGTCGATAGAGAGTGATGACCTATCGCTAGTTCGTTGGGGTAGAACATGACATGTGTATCCAATCGGGAGGAAAATAAATGCTTCTCTTTTTCCTGATTGGGGAGAATAGTGGAAAAGCACACTTCTGGGTCTTTTGCTTGCTTTACTTTTTACCAATCATTTTCCGCCTAGTTGCCCAGGGATGTGGTTTCATTTTTTAAAATTGATGTATCAAAATATATATCAATGCGTTGCTATGACATAACCACTCGCGTAAGTTGCTGTAAGTAAATATTAATCCTGAAGGGTTGGCGTATCTCGCATGGTAAATTCTTATAAGACATGTAGCCACGCTCAAATTGTAATTTTACCTCCCCAAAATTTATGTGATGCATTCATGTAGTTATTATATTTGAAATTTCAGTTTTATGGCTTTAAATAAACGAAATCGTCTCTAATAACACCGAAGTATTGATGTGAATGATTTTACTGCCGCATGAGTCCCTTGTTGATGCACCGGGGGAAGTTTTTTGTGCCGTGATGATGTGACTCAGTGTTTTGGATACCACGAATTTTATTAATAATTATCATCATTGCTAAGTAGCCTATACTTTTATGAATAAGAATGAATGCCTATTATCATTTTACTAGTTTTACTGGCTGTTACCACGATAAGCTCAAAAGACATTCGAGGTCAGAAACACGGTTGAAAATCAGGATAGATCCGCGAAACAAGTTTTTATACCGGTAATAACTTGGGGAATTTCTTGTGATTATTTCTGTATTCCGAGTAAGTGAATGAAGAAGACAAGCAGCCATACTGACCATAAGAAGGCATACTGCTCCTCATATTTTGGGAAGAATATCAGGAAGGAGAATACTATTATCGTTTGGTCGGTGTGATGTTCACTTCGAATTGTCAAATTTCGCGTTTATCGTTCACCGGTGGAAAATGCCGGCAACTTTCCTTCACTAGGGCAAAGCGTTAATTAAACTTGAAACTGTGGTTTCTTGTTTCTCTTATGAAGGGTAACATATTCAATTTTGTCCTGAATAATGATACCCTATTTGGTTCATTTAATGTGACGTAGCGACACGAAAATGGTAATGGATTGCTTCTATTGCGTGTAGGAGTGGGCGTCATAAAATATGAAACCAGCGTTTAGGACACTGAGGCGGAAAATGCATGTGTGGTAACGACGATTCGCCGTTTAATCTCTCTCCAGCGGCCCTATCAACGGATACCGGTCCCATTACGGTCTCATTACGCTTGCGAAGGAAAAGATATTTTCGGGTACAAAATATAAATAATGGATGACTGTGAATTTTAGTGGGAGACTAAAGCGAATCGAAAAAGATTGATGATTTTGCAGTCAGTCGATAACACGTCTCGATGTCATCTGGAGAATTTTCAGCTCGGACAAACGTGCATCATTATCATCAGGTATTTTTACAGGTATGCGTAAGGTCCTGACCGGAAAAGACTATAAGACTAGAAGCCTTCGAAACCTGGTGCTGGAGGAGGATGCTGAAGATAAAATGAACGGAAAAAATAAGAAATGATGAATTATACAGAAGTAGAAGAGGAAAGGACCGTGTGGAACACCATAGAGAAAAGAACAAGATGGATCGGACACGCCCTGAGACAGTGGGTTGTAGAGAACATAATCGAAGGCAAAAAAGAGGGAGAAGTCCCGAGAGGAAGACCCTGGACTAAGTTCATGGACCAAATAAAGAGGAAAGTACACAGGAAGAGATACCAGGAGGTAAGGGAGCGAGCATTAGATAGAGATGGGTGGAAGGCTGCAGTCAACCAATCTTATGATCGAACGACCAATTATCATGTGTAATGTCATTCCGAAAACGTTCCTTTTGTTCCAACCCTACTCTAAAAACTTGGATTAAAGTTGCCATCATACAGTCGATCACCGATTAGTATTCTTCCAATTTATTGATTGGTTTTTGGATTATCCCTCCCCCAACTTCGAATCATAGGGTAAAAATTTCACCTTTCTACTTATTTACCGCCCTAAGCAAGAGAAGTATCAAAGGTCCATCAAAACCGCACTAGTTTGGTAGATCACCGAATAATAATGACTGAAAGACTTAGATAACTTAAGCTGTAATTATGATCAAAGATATGTGTCGCTAAAAAGGTCGGCTATGCTCTGAATTACTGGTAACTCAGCCCTTTATTTTTAGTTGAAGTGGTAGATGAAGTGCGTCTCACGCTCTGCCGTTGCTCAAGTTTAATAAAATATGATCATGCTCAATGATCTGGTAAATGCATTGTTTCAGTTGGCCGGGGAAATTCATTGAAATCTGCAGAATCTTTGATGTTATTGGAAAAAGTTCAGTTATCCACTTTTTTCTCAGCCTTCAGGTCTATTACAGTCACTTGAATGAGAGCGATTGATCTAAAATGTTATTAGAATTGAAATAATTGTACTTTAGTGATATTTCTCTCTGTCTGTATTCGTGCCTTTCAGAATTTCCATTCTCCCCCTTCCTCTCTTGTGCTCGCCAAGCGTTCTCTTTTCCATCTCTCTCTTCAATGTTACTCGCCTTTCAACTCGTTCTCCATATTCTCCTATTGCCTTCTCCGAATCTCTCTCCATCACTTTCTCTCTCTTCTGCCCCTCCAATTCCAGTACTTTCTGGTTTGTGACCTTGCTACACAACTCACCACTTCCATTCTTCTCCGCCCCACATCTGAAATGCTGCATTCACAGATATCATTTTCTTCCTCCCATGATCAGGTTTCCCGCTCTTTTACAACCTTGAATTTCGTATCGCGAGATTTAGTTTCAGGTATATATTGAACTGAAAAACGTTTCGTATATTTTTAGTTTTAATAATCCTTGTACCGTTTGCCTCATTGTTTGATCTTGACTGATCCTTCGATGGTGGAGATTTGTCTCTCTCTGTGCCCGAAAGCGTGCGAGCTGTACACGTATGGAAGCATCTCTTTACTCCCTTATGACCGCTTTGGTTTTCCGCATAAAATTGGTGACCAGAAAAATCGAACTTTGATTTTTTTCCTTCTTCTGTGGAAGTCAGTGGTTATAGTAATGCATATATTTCCGCAAGTTTCCGGGATGCTGAAGAGGGTGATCTTGGGAAAAATGTTGAGCATGTGCAGGAGATGAAGGAAAAGAATAGGAATGTCAGGTGGTTTGGAAGATTGGAAGATATATGAGACGAATAATTTTGCATGGAAGGGTTTAGAGAATGTCCCCTCGGTCGGGGAAATTATAAGCTGTGCGGATGATGAACTAACCAATCCAAATAATAACTAATGAAGAGCTGAGCATTTAATGTTTCTGTTGTAGATTACTTTAACGAATGGAAAATTGTCAAAAAAATTGCTATATTTATTACACATATTTTTCTCAACGTCTACCTGAAACCGTCGAACTTCTAGCTAACATTTGTTACCATACCTGTGACGATATGGAATGACGTATCTGTCGGATGTACGATACTATACCCGATTGATACTGTGGACATGTTCCTTGTTGAAAAGTGTAAAGGTGATTTTTTAAATAGTGTTTAATAGTAATATTTGCAACCCGTTTCGATGATTTTTTTCTTTTTACGGGCGCTTGATGATGATATAAAACATCAAAAAGCGTCACAAGCGTGAGACTAGTTTCTTTATTCTACTCATCTACTTGTCGTAGTGTTCGTCGGTAATTTACGATTTAGTCCCTTTTTTCGCGTCCCGTTTGCTCAGGCAGTGGATAACACACCTGCGTGGACCACGGGTGCGTTTAATTCCCCGTCGCTCCGGTCACGCCGTGAATTGTAAGAGAGGCGAGAGACGAAAGGTGGGCAGGGAGGCGGGTGGGGACTTGGGTTGAGAGGAAGGGTGGGGGAGATAGGTAGGGATGGCAGGACGTAGGTGGGGTAAGGATCAGTTGAGGGAACAGCTATCCCTGAGGGAGCTGTGAAGGGAAAGAAGGGGGGTGGTGGCGGGGGGAGCATCCTGGATGCCAGACACGTCGCTCTCTATCCCTGCCGGGACGTAAAGATTTAAGCTCGAGCATCCATCACCCGCCGCCGCCTCCCTTCTTCCCGTCCGCCCCACCCTTCGTCCTTCCCTCCCGCAACTTCTCCGTCTCATCCCATCAAGCATTCCCGCTTTCTCCGGGTCGCCTCTTTCTTCTCTCTCGACGGCGGTAAATTGAAAGCAAGTGCCATTGGGGACCGGCAGTGTGTGGCAGCGATCGGACGGCTTGCTTCGTATTCCAAGGGTCAACAATCGTATCCCGTCTCTGTGAAGATTATTCGGTGGAATTCCGGGCTCGACATGAATGCTTCAAACTCCCTGTAACTTCGTGCCTCTCACCGAAAGGGGTGAAATATCCGTGTGAGCTGTGTAGAGGGTGTTTAGTCCAAAATGGGCCAAAATGAGTTATCATCGTTGGCATGCTTGAGACGGTAAGAGTTATTTCCCGTGCAAAAATAATTATCAGATATAACTGGATACACAAATATTTTTATACGGTATTATTGGGAAGAAAAAATGAATACCCTTCCAAAGCAGATAATTCAACGCTTAGGAAATTATATATGGATGAAAGAACATTACCTCTCGTCTTATTTCCAATTGTAGCTGCTCTTTTGCTTAGCATTGCTCCTAACATGTCGTAGATGACAACTCTGTACCATCCAGTTGCTCTGCATTTTTTTAACATCCCTGTGATGATAACCCATTTTAGCCCATGTTTGACTTAATACCCTTCACACTGCTAACACAGGTATGTATGTGATCTCTTTTCGGGTTACTCACTGGGTAAATGTTTCCATTTTATCCAACGTTTCGATGGGTGTCTGGCTCAACATAATCAGGGCTAAGAATATTCCAGTGAAAGTTATACGCCTCTTGTGCCATCTTGTGTAGACTAATGTTCTGTCCTTGGAGCTCAGGTGACGGCTGATTGGCTTAAGGTCGCCCTCCTCCTGTGCTGATCGAGCTTTTTCGATTGTTATAAATCGATTCTTTCATCGCATGAAGTATGCCTTAGAAAAATTATCGTGTGACTTAACCGTGATTCGAACTCCGATTGAATTTTACGGGTCTTGTGGGACATCTGACCTCCGGAGAATCCCGAAAAGTCGATGGACTTATGTTTTACGTGTCGTTTAGTTATATTTTATGCGGATGTTATTGTTTAATTTTTCTTGAATTTTAAGCGCACTTTATTCGATTTTTTTCAGCTTAAGTATGTGGTAAACCATTGTCACTGTATTAAAGTCACTATATTTTTTTTCCGCCAGGATTTATTTATGGGACAACAACAGCATCCTCATGAGCACTCAATGATTGCGATACTAGTTGTACCTTAATTAAATCCTGGTGGAAAATTACAGTGCGTCTGTACTGCAGTGTTTAATTGTGCTGTAAATGTCGGCATTCTATGGAAGTGATCACATTTTGAGCTTAGCAGAGAGATTTTAGTAACTCTTTCTATCCTCTCTGGACTCTTCCAGAATCTTACATCTGAATGTTGAGGTGTTTGATTTGTAGGTGACACCGCAAAAATTTTATCACGACTTTTGCGATCAATAATTATATTCTTACCCAATAGTTGGTCATAGAATTATTAAACCTATAAAATCATCTATTATCCTTTGTAAAAACTGTGTTTTTATTGATTTCATCTCTAAGCCTCATTATGGAATCATTTTAAATATTCGATTCCCCCCGTCCACCCAACTGTCCAACGTTTTGTGATTCGATGTTATTACTCCTCTCTCTCTTTTGCTCCTCAGACTTTTTTGGATGGGGCCAACAATTATTACGCGTAGACTTTAGCGATGTTTATGATTCACCACCTCAGGAGGTCAATGTGGAGAATAGAGTTACATACCTGTCATACTTCTTCTATGAATCTGCCTCAATAGTCGTAGAAATTTGCCTCGCAATGGTGTGTGCTAAATGGTCGTTCCCACCGGTGAGTGTACTGTCTCCTTTTTTCACCGTACTGTTCCTCAGTTTTTCCTTCTGTCAGTACCAAGTTTCGACGCTGATGTGAACGGATTTCATGGTGGTCGGAGTGTTGGGAATTTCAGTTCTCAGACAGTATATTGTGCTGAGAATCTTAAGGACTGGGAAGTCCATTCCATTACAGCGATCGTGACCTGTGGCGAGAATAAATTATGGGGCCTCACTCATAAAGGGCGTGCTTAATTGAAGAGTCTGCCAAACTTTTAACGAGGAGCTCGCTTAGCAAAGGCAAAACTTTGAATTTTAATTTGGGCAGTTTTTCGCTCATTCCGGTTGGAGCCTTCACAGGTCGGTGACTAAATTTATTTTAAGTGTTCCTAGGGAGGAAATTCTCGGAAATATTCCGAGTATTTCCTCATCTTCCCCTGCTTGACTCAAGCGCATAAAATAGGAGTTATACGAAGAGATTTATACATTAAAGTTTTCGCAACATGGCCGAATTTGGGTAGCGTATTTTAAATTCTTGCCTCAATGAGATGAACTTAATTTTTTTGCCAAATATGTATATTTTAATCAGGTCGGTGTTAGCCTCTTTTTTTTAGTTTGGTACTGGGTGACGCAACGCTTTGTGCATTTACAGTTAGATTGGTTGGGTACAAATATTACCGTTTTGGGGGTTTAATTTCGACTGTGCAGAGAGATGGCTTTTGTTAATATTTTTGCGCGGGTGTAATTTGGAAAAGGCGAGGAGTACTGTTATTTCATTTCTGTATCATTTCCTTAGCGTTTAATTATCTGCTTTGGAAGGAATTTCGTTTTCTTCTACCCTATAGTATCGTACAAAATTTGGATACCAGTTATATTCCATAATTAATATCGCATAGGAAATAATTCCTATGGCTGTAAGCCGTAGAGGTTGTTTCATGGGTAAAATGAATATATATATATATATATGTATATGTGTATATATATATATATATATATATATATATATATATATATATATATATATATATATGTAATACAGTATATTTCAGGTATTTCTGAACGTAGTGGATATTCTGCCTTGAGTCATTTTATTGAATAATTATATTCTTACATATTTATTTATTTTGCTTTTATACTGGCATAACACTGCCATGGTTTTCACGTGTGATTACCATTTTCAAGGGTTCGGCTTAGAGTCCTTGGCATCTAAACGCTAGAACTGTGGCTGGGTTAAATTGGAATTAATGTGTCGACAAATAGATACCATATTGTATACCAAATTGTTTTATCCTTGAAAGTATGCAAGTACCCAAAGGTTTTCGCTCGCAGGAATACAGGATATTCTTCGAAGTTCCCTAAGAATTTGTCTTCATTCATTCCCATAGGTGGTTAGTTTTGTTGACAGTTTCGTGAAACACTTCTTTGTTTCCGTGAAAGTTTTCCGCGTTTATCTTCGAGACAGCTGGTTAAAAATGAATGCAAATAAATAAGGATCGTAATGGAAGGTTTTATTTCCTTTTGGTAGAGCTAGGAGTTTTCTTGCACAGTTATGGCGGTGACACCAGTCTGATTTCCTCATGAAATATTATTGCTCCAACCCTTATGTATATATAGAAATACAGGGCTCCCTCCCCTTTTTTCACGGGCATTTTGAAGGAAAATAAGTTCTGCGAACGGATGATGTCTGCAGACATCCCTCCCTCCCTACCCAACTCCCACTTTCTTTCACCGTCTCCCTTCCCCGATAGCGGAAGCGCCCTCCTTTGCGTATCTGGGAAAGCCGTATCAAGCCCCATCTCGTCTTCAGCTCGCGAACCATTCTTCATTTTCCAACTCTCCCTTCCTCCTTTCCCAGAAGACTTCTTCCTTTCCTCAACTCCTCTCTCCCCCTCATCCGGCATTCTTAAACATTCTCCTTATTTCTCGCTTGAGATGCTCTCGTCGACTCCCCTGTCACATTCGTAAATCTTCATCCCTTATCTCGACATTGTCATCTCTTCCAATTGTCGAGAGAGAAAAAAGGGTCGTTTTCCATCTACTCCTTCCTCTTGTTTCTACCTCCTCCGTCTTGTCTTAATCTCCGAGTGAAAGAAAAAGACTCAATGAGGCCACTCAAGTGCACGATTATCGTGAAGGGTTTTTTGTTGAGAGTATTATGCAGCCCTTAAGTGCCTTGGTCTCGCGAAAGGGAAGGGGAAAAAATGGAGCATGGTCACTAAGAGCGAGCTTTTGTTATAATTAGCGGTTGAAATACGTGATATTTTTCTGGACGCTGTTTAATGTTTTGAACGTTTCATATTTATTCCAGTTAATGCTGGGGTTATGAAAGATGCGTTTCCATTTGTGAAAAGTCATCCACTCACTGTTTTCCCACTAGACAAATGAAATTGCTACGTACGGTTGTGTTAAACGGCGTTGTGAGTGACTCGAGTCATGCGAAGATAATTTTGAGGTTTTGAGTACTTCCAAGCATGTTGAATTTTGTCTCGGTCGTATCGTAAGGAAGTGAGAAATTAATCTACACCTACTGATTACCCTTGTTGTTGTAAACTTAGGAGTTAATATTAATAATACATTAACTTGGAAGGAGCATGTTGCTTTCATTTCCAACAATGTGTACAAGACATTAGCGCAGATGAAACAATTTAAACATTTAATTCCATTTGAGCTGCGTAAAAAACTCATTAATCATCTTTTAATTCCTCATATCGATTATTGTCTCCTTGTATTTGTTGATTTACTAAGGAATTACAAAATAAATTACAAATCTTGTTTAATGCCGGAGTAAGATATATATGTAATACGAATATTTACGAACATGTAACTCCTTATTATGTTAAATTGAAGTGGATGAAATTGGAACATAGAAAAATATTTAACTTATCTCTGTTCATCTACAAAGTATTATCACCTAAAACCCCTGATTATCTGTATAATTATATTATTAGAAACCCAAGTATTCCAGGGAGACAAGTAAGAGGAAGAAGACGATTCAAAATTCCAAGGTGTAGAACTAATATGTATCACTTATCCACAATATATTATGGCCTAAGAATATGGAATGGTATTCCTGACAATATTATAAAATCAAATAATGTATATAAATTTAAATCGGAAATGTTATCTTTCTTGTATAAAAAATGTTACTGTAGCGCAGTGTGAATTTCATTGTACACTTCATTTTTTGTTAATTTCTATAAAAAACTCTCTCTCATCCTTACTAATTGTTTATATATTTTATTAGCTTGCACTATAGTAATTGTAAATATTATTGTATTAATGCTTAATGTATGCTTACTGAATGTTCATATTTGTAAACTATAGTGAAAAGTCCTGAAAAAATACTATTTTTGCCACAGAGTTTTTCAGTTAAACTATACTTTGTTCCAAAGGATATGTAGTCCTTGAACGTCGGTGTTTTACAGGGGGTGACTTATCTCCAACATGAACTAAAGCGAAGAAATTAACCTTCGCCAACATGCACTACACTATGGGTATTCTACAAATGCTACAGAAACTACTAAAATAATCTATTATGTAACAATGTAAACGTGACACAAGAGTCATGCAGTGAACATGAAAAACGTGGTGTTGGCAATACTCAGAAGATTTAGAAACATGCATTAAGGGGCACATGTATAAATCAGCTTCACTACCTGTCAACTAACCTACTTCAAAGTCTTAACGCAACCATGATGGTTTCTTATCGATCGCGGGAAAAATGACATTTTTAACCTTTCTTCTCATAAGCTATTTCCGTTACTTAATTATTATGATCTGATCTACCGTAATATGTTGGAGTTCGTAATATATTGATAAATTCTAATTAACTTTAATGATTTGTGTCGGGATATATTTTATACACATGAACATGGAAATGACACGGATATTAAAACTTCTCTAACATTATTGCTAGAAATGGCTTGGGTAGATTTTGTGTCAAGGAGATTTAATATTTGAAAATCTCGGTGATCGTTTATCTAGGATAGAGCAATGGAAGGGCATAGTAATCCGTGAGAAAAACCATAACATTTTTTACGGTAAGGCGCCAAGAGCGTTCACATCGGCAATATAAATTATTTAAAAGTACTTACCTAATTTATCGGTGTGTAACAGTTATGCTTCTTTTTCTTGAATGCCCCCAAGTTTAACGTGTTTGCTTTTCCTCTCTCTCTTCTTATTTTAAGACTCCGAAGCGTTTAGGCGTATTTATAATTATTTTTATTAATTGATGGACCATTCATCCACTCAAATTTAATAGGTGTCTACATCTACGTCTACGTCATACCCTGCAAGCCACCCAAAGGGTGTGTGGCTGGGGGTGCTTCCACACCAGGCATGCATGAATGATACGGTAGAACACCGAAATTACATTGAAACCCGCGTACCACACATGCAAAGCGCCAATTAAAAATCTAATACCCAAGAAACATTCAATCTTCAATCGTTCCAACGTGCAAGGGATACAAAGACTACTGCTACAGATTCAAAATATCATGCATAAATAAGAACATCAATATTTACATCATGCATAAATAAGAACGTAGAAAGATTTACTGTCTGCCTATTGTCACTATTCGAACTATTCATGACGACGATCACAGCTGTTATGGTCCCGAATGGTACGCGGAAAAAAATGACATTTTATACCGATCGGTTCTACAATCTATCTCTCTAATTTTATTGGCGCGATCTAATCTTCCGTAGTACGAGGGGGTTAATAGTATGTTTTTTACGTCGTCAGAGAAATGTTTTCCTGAAATTTAGTTAGGAGGTAAGCCTATAATTGAATCTACGCTGTGATAGCGATTCCCATCCTAATTCTTCTAACAGTCCAGACACACTAGCCAACTTATCGTAGCATCGTTTCACAAACCTAGCTCCTCTTCGCTGCACGCGATCGAACTCTGATATCAACCCTGCTTCGTTTGGATCCCATACACTAACAGCTTATTCCAGATGAGGCCTAACGATTGAAAAATAACAACGTTCTTTCACTTTCATCACATTTTCCGAGTACTCTCTTGATAAAGCCTAGCTACCTGTATCCTTGACCGCGTATTTCCCGAATATGTTTTCCCCAAGATATGTCGTGAGTAATTGTGACCCCTAAGTACTTAACAGACTCGGCGTGAATAATTTCCGTACTATTAATTTTGTAAGCCCTACCTGGCCTATTTTTCTTTTTCCAAAAGCTGACTGCTACGCACTTTTTTATGTTTAGTTCCATCTGCCACTTTTCGCACCAAGCATGAATAAGCGTTACTATTCTCTAGTTGGTTGGTGTCAAGCGTTACTATTCTCTAGTTGGTTGATGGTTGAGGGATTTATTGTGGGTCATTGAGTGCAAGTTTTAATTATGTTTAAAGTAAGTAAAATTCTACGATCACATATTATTTACGTACATCTGCATCTGCGGCGAAGCTCACCATACTGGCTGTATTGGAAATCAAAGAATTGCATTTTGAATTTTTCCCCGTAGTTAAATGTGGTTGTTGCTTCAGCTTTCCGCGCGATTTTCGAAATTTTGCCGTTAATGCTATGGAAAAATGCTTTTTTCCGAATCGGCATAACACGTTGATATTTGTTAGAAGCAATTATAATAATTATAAATGTTTTTTTTTTGCGTTTATAAGAAAATCTGTTCTTTCATTTCATCAAGTTATTACAAAATATGTCTTGTGACACAATGTTACGTGTTAAAATACCACTGAATTTTATTTTTGCCAAATAAATGCCAAAAAACGAAATCAGTATGGTAATATTTTCCCTTTTATCCAAGGATGTCGCAAATGAAAACACGCGAGCAAAGTTTCACGCAAATCTGTACATAAAATCCTTATCTGCATCTACATCTACGAAATACCGTGCAAGCCACCACTAGGGTGTGTGGCACGGGGTGATTCCACACCAGGCATGCAGCACTCATCCCAGTTCCAATCAGAACCACGCACGTTCCCCCTAATGCCAAGCGCAGGCCAAAATCAGGGCAACGGTACGCAGTCAGACCAGAAACCAGGAGAGTGATACGTAGAAGAACATCTACATCTACGTACTACCCTTAATCCTTTCCTCATCCTACTACCATCATCATTACTAATCCCTTCCTTATTATTTAGATACTAACCATCTAGCTCCATGTGACCCTATTATCTAGCATATCTCCCTTAAATATCCTACTTGCATGGCAATAGTGCATGTTTGGTGATCTTCACCCCCTGCCACACACCCTCGTGGTGGCTCGCAGGGTATCACGTAGATGTAGATGTACCCTGCGAGCCACCACGAGGGTGTGTGGCAGGGGGTGAAGATCACCAAACATGCACTATTGACATACAGCTAGGATATTTAATGAAGGCATGCTAGATAATAGGGTCACATGGTTAGTATTTACATAATAAGAATGGGGTTATTGGTTGTTATTACATGCATTGCACTACAGACTACTCTAACTATATTTCACCTACCTATCCCTTTGCTACGCTGCCTATTGTTTTCTCTTATAGTACGCGGGAAAAATGACAGTTTAAATATATCGGTACGACATCTATCTCTCTAATCTTGTTAATATGATCAAACCTAGCATAATACGCAGGGGTTCTCTATATATATCTAACGTCATCTGTGAACAATTCGGTTTCGAATTTACTTAAATGGTTTAACCTCAATTTAGCCTGCGTTCTGATAGTAATTCCCATCCTAGTTCTTCTATTAAGCTCGTAAGACTTATACAATTATCATAACGGTCTTTAACAAACCTAGCGGATCTCCTTTGCACGCGCTCTAATTCTTTTATCATACCTTCCTCGTACGGATCCCATATACTAGCGGCATATTCTAAATGAGGTCTGACAAGGGTAAAATAGCTTCTTTCTCGTACTCTCTCATCGCGTTTGCCTAGAACCCTTTTTACGAATCCTAATCTACGGTTTGCTACACTAGTTATTTCCCTGGTGTGTTTCCCTCATGATATGTCTTCAGTGATGGTGACGCCTAAGTATTTAATAGATTCTACGTTAGATATTTTCTTTTCTTTGATGCAATAATTATTCCGGGGAAAGCCATTCTTTTTCCAAAAGTTCATTATCGCATGCTACCATGCAGCTCACTACTCAAGATATAACTACTGGTTTCTATTATTAATGCGACAAATAAATAGCATACAAGGTACTATGACAAGCAGGAGTATATCATGCCGGAGATTGCATGCGAAGTTAGTAATTACAATTCATATTAAGATACTGAGCACTACTGAAAAAACCTATTTAACCTAGTCAGTATCCTAGAACTGATCTATCACAACTATTATGGTCCCTTATTGTACGTGGAAAAAATGACATCTTAAATCTAACGGTTCTGCAGTCTATTTCCTTAATTTTATTCCTGTGATCGTTCCTACCATAATAGTTTGGCTCTAGCAAAATATTTTGAAAGTCTTGAAAAAAAAATAGTCTACATGAAACTTTCGTAAAAGATTTAACCCCTTTAACCTTATGTTGTGGCTTCGTCTTCCTCTCCTTTGCTTTTTGCCGTGCACCCTAGAATCTCGCGTTCCGGCATATCACACAATTTCATCGTACGATTTCGCTCTAGGCTTGCCCTCCATCCCCCTCCGACCATTTGTCTGACTACTACGTGGTCTCGGCCAAGGGCAAGGGTCGCGCATACACCTGCCCCGTGTCTCTCGTCCACCTTCGGGGGATTTCCGTTTCGCCTAAACAACCCCATCGTCCAGCCGAAGCTCTCTCGTATTATTTAAAGGGTCGTTTGAACGGTCCCGTTCAACCCCGACACGCCCCCTCCAGCCTAACACTCGATTCCATTGTGTGACGCAAGGCTCGTTGTTTTCCCAACGCTCGTGAGTGTGTTCCTCTCTCTCTCTCTGCCTTGCACACTTGTTCGGTCAGTCCCCGTCTCTGCCCATGATTACGGCTCGCCTCACTTGGCCGCTTGAAGTGGGTACATATTTCGGTTTTGTCGACCTTCGACAATTCCCAATCCTCTCTGAATAAGCCCTCTTTGTCTCTCCCCTTTTGCACCCACTTCCCTCGGAACCGCTCAACCCCCCTACATGAATGACTCTGCCCTCTCCATTTTAGTCAGAAAAAAAATCAAGTCCGCCATTCCTCCCCCCCCTCTTCAAACCTCCCCCACGTGTTGAAATGCATGCTTTGGAACGTAGCCGTGGGTTATTCTTTATTAAGATGAAAACGGTTGCGGTCCGCGTCAGTTCAGGCTGAGCTGATATACGGAGTGCTACACCACAGTGAATTTCGAGCCTTTGTGTCGAGTGTTGATGTCGCTTCAGACCCGAGCGGGTAGATAAACGAAAACTAACATTCATTCATTGGTCGTTCAATCCTAAGATTGGTTGACTGCAGCCCTCCACCATTCACAATCTAATGCTAGCGCCCTTACCTCCTGGTATCTCTTCCTATGTACTTTCTGAACTGGGTCTTGTACCATGAACGCCAAGACCGCGACACTCCCCATCCCTCAACGGTAATGCTTTACTAGCAGAGCACTCTAGCGGTCAGGCGCTTCCCAACCACGATAACCCCGCCAAATTTAAACCCAAGCACTGAAACCTTGAGCGATAGCTTACAACATGACCTCTGCATTCTTCCGATATTGGTTTAAATGATGAAAATTCACGAGGTCTCCTGATATTTGATAGTGTTTCTTAGGTTTGGTACATAATTTCCAATGAAAAGAAACCAAATGAAATTCACACAAAATGTATTGTGAATAATGATACTGAAGACACAATGTACATTATTGCAAAAACTTCAAGTTAACATTTGAAACAATGAGGTGGAATTCATTTTAAAACTTGGCATAAAATCACATAAATCCTCGCACAGCCATACTATAGGACCATAGGCCAAATTAATTAATTAGATGTCAATACAATAGTAAGAGCAGGCTTCGGTCATAACTGTAAAACATCTAACCATCTTATTCACACCGTACTTACCTCGCTCAATCACTCGGGAAGTTGAAAAATACAATGTTTTTGCCTAATCTGCAGCCAGAAAAATTATCGCACTAACTGGCTGAGCAATAATGCCGCCCGGGTCGCTTCTCACATTCACGACTTGCCGCCATGTTTGTTATTTTGATACGGACCATGCAGGCCATGTGACTTTTTCCTAACGAAATCATAATATAGTTTTTTGTTAACAAATTCACTGAGTATAAGCAATTAAAATAATTATTCATACATTTATAACCTATTATCGTCTTATTTAAAGATCTTTTTTAATTTGCGCCTGAAGTAGATGACGCTGAAGTCACAACATACGATATATCGCAGCAAGCGACGTAGCCTTGATGAACGCCTTCTTAGATCAGGCTATTCTCCAATGAAAATAATATCGAAATTAAAATGAAGGTAATATATGTGCATCATGTGACCGTTTTCGGTGTGCTCTATAAGATTGTCAACACCCTGTGGCAATTTGTTCGCGAGGAAATATGTGCGAAACGCTTTTTAATTAATTTTATGAAGTTTTCAATTCACCCGCTGGAGTTGTCTTCTTGTTTGCATAAACATAAAGGATTATTATTTTTTTAAACGCATTTGAATTTTTTGGAAAAAATAGCATGATATTTAGGTTAGCGAAATGTTCTTTGGATGAAATTCATTTTTGCTGAAAACATTGGTTTAGAAAAAATCATTTTACTTTTCTTTACTGTTACTTTAATGGTAGTCATTGTACAGACTTAGATCGGCTCCCTTTTGTTTTTCATCTTGAAAGCTTGCAGCTTGAAATTGTGTCGCGATTGTTCAATTGTGTATATTGTTTGATCTATTTTTGTAGAAGATGTCAGCTAAATTTTCTTCTTGGATTTTATTTGCTGCAGAGGGTAATATATGTTGCCCTAATGCTAAATATATACGCAGTTTTGGCTTGTGATTTTTATTTGTTTTAATAGGTTTTATGTAGAGTTAAATTAGTTTTGTCTCATTTGATGAACTATTTAGACCCTATTTATGGCTGGATATGTACAGGTGTTAAATCCACTGTTGAGGGAGTTATTAAACTATTCTATTCAATTTTGGGTGTATTGAAACCAGGCTTTCTTCGGCCGCGGCGTTTTAACGCATCCAAGTTATCCCCAAAAGGGCTTAAATCGCTTGAGGGTGATACCTATTGTGACACTGACAATGAGAGCGAGTGTTTAAGGTTTAAAAATACCTCGGTGAAAATGCGTATATTTCTTTTGTTTTTATCTCATGGCGAGAATTACAACAAATCGACCAAGGCTGTCAGTTTGAGTACCACATTTTGTTCCTTTGCTGACCCTTTGGGAATCTGACGACGAATCGTGACTGGCTTTTCGGAACCCCTTGGGATGTGGGCGCTAGAGTTGTCTGAAGGGTATGTGAAAAAATATAGAAACAATTTTTGTCACTGAAGTGCACATCAAGTATGGGTCGATACAGAACTGTGTCCCAAACAATTTTGGTGTTTGTTCATAGCCCTGGAGATGAATTATGTTTTTTCAAGCCCGTGCTTGAAATCTGAATCCTGGGACAAAGTCGAGGAATACGCATGCTGAGTCCCAGTGGACAAACCTACGTTTGTCCTCCTATGCCCAGATATGGGCGTCCTCGGCGCACTTAACTCGCCCGGGCGCCTTTAAAAATCAGTGAATGAAGTTAAAATAATGCATTATTTCTTCCATTATGCTTTCAATACATTAGGTTTTTGACTAAAGAAACAATTTCTTTGTTTGAATTTGTTTAGTGCATTATTTAACTAATTTCAGATGGCTACTTTTATAAATTTCCTGCATTAACATTGATGAAAATGCTGAAATCTTCTGGTCAGTATTGACTTTTAGACGGCTCATTAGGGTTTCCCCATATCAGCATATGCCTTCTCTAGAATTTCTTCCGCCGTTTCAGTGCGGTATTACCGATAACTGTGGTTCACTTGGAGGAATAAATTTAATGTCGGGAGCTTTCTATTGATGTTTTCATAGTCTACGAGTTAAATTTGTTTCGAATTGCCGAAAATCCTAGTCAGGATAATCCAGGGTTTTGAAAATTTATCAACAGACTTCACCAATGATTGAACGTATACTAATGTTTGCGCCAATCTGTGCGTTGGTGAAATTGATTCCATCCACCATAATGCCACTTTTCACACTCATTGATCATTTTTTCTCGGCTCCCCTGTGTGATCTGCTACATTTCATCCTCCCAACATTCAGTCGCGCTTAACATTCTTCAGTTTTCACGCCAGTCACCTGAGGAAAACGATTACCTTGGAACTCCACTCTTCCGTCCGACTGTTTTCTTTTTGCTCCGTTAATAGTGTTGTTTTATTTTTGTTTAATGTGCTTGGGTGATCTGCTCCTCCTGAAATTGTTTCATAATTATTAACAGTACTTTATTTTTAAGAACTTGTTTCCAAGAATCTCTTTTGGAAGTTGATGTGCTGGACGTGGAATGGAACTCGATATTTGAGGTGTATAAAAAGCTGTCTTTTGTCCGCGAAGTGGCGACATTGAACTGTATATGGAAGTTGTCCAACTTCTGGTTCTTGAAAATAACAGAGCGTTGTATTTGCTGTTTGAGGTTTAATTCTCTAGATTCATTAGGGTTTTATGTCGTTCGATCGTTGCTCTCAGTGTTGAATTATGTTTGATTCCATAAAAGTATTCCGTAAAATTGTTTAATGAAAGAATTTAGTTATAACTTGCGTTAATAATTAAAAGTAATAAATGCCGCGCTGTCTGCTGCCGCTCATAATGAACTGTTTGAAGTCTCTTCTTCAGGAGTTTTCCTGTAGCCCTAATTTATTCATGAGGGTTATAATTTGATGCATTTCATTGATATCGATCCAAGGCTGAATTTTCGTGCAATCGACCATGAAACATTTTTTATTGTTAAGTACTCAATTCTACGACTAATGCTGTTTTTGAATATCATATTAATGGGAGTATTTCTTGTATATTTTTCGAATTAGATTCTTTCATATCACAGAAAAATGCATGATATACTTTAACGTTGGGAATAATGTACGAGTCTACAGCCGTGCCAAGCTTTTAGTAGTCCAATCCGTATTGGTGAGAGGGATATCTCAACTGGTAAATTTTAATTCAAGTTGCACGTTGCTTCCCTCAAATGTCACGTCTCTGTGCAAGCAGAGGAAGTTCCGGAATCGTGTGGCGTTCTCCTCTCCCCGCTGTCAATAGAACCCCGCCCACCCCTTCATTAATTTCGCAAGATAAATATTGTCACAGCCCGGTCGCCGAGTAACTTTAATGATGATGATGAGGTGGGCCCGCAGAGATGCAGTTGGTTCCTTGAGTAGGCAAACAGCTGGGTTCCTTCCGAGATTAAATGAGTGAATCTCTTCATAATTCATTCAATTCGTAATTCATTGGCGTTCTCTTCCGCCGATCATGCGAAGAGCACACGGTTCATTTTTTTGGATTTCTCTCAATTCCTACCACTTTCTGTGGGAAGTGTCTTATTGTACATGCTAAGGAATAATCACCATGAATATATCATTCTTCAAACAATTTCTACGCAAAATAAAGAAAATTGCCTTTGGCAGAGCGATTGCTTCATAAATATATCGCTTAAATGTTGTATAATGAAGAGGCTCGCGTTTGCACCTTAATAGCTGTTTGCCGGAATGAGTCTGCTGTTATGAGGTTTTATGTTCAGTTTATTCAATTTCAATAGTACGCACAAATTCTAAAGATTCCGGCGATATTCTGTGAATCGAAACATAACTGACAAATCACCAAACGAGCAAATTCCTCAAGTACAAATTTAATACTCAACCTAGGTTTCGCCAACACGGTTTCGCCTACAACCTAGGTACGCAAATTTATTACACGGCCGAGGCGAAACCTAGGTCGTGTAATAAATTTGTACTTGTGGAATTTGCTCGTTTTGTGATTTGTCTGTTCAATTGTGCAGTCTAGCTGGTCATGTTCAGTAGCAACGAATTCAATATCGTATTTTAAGCCTAGGAGGATAGTTATTTTGCTCCTTAGCGTTATATTTATGTTTGATTGTTAATGGTTTATCTTGGAATACATACATTTTTAATTTAATGCAAATTTCTAAGCTAAATTATGCAGTGGGAATAAGCGAAAACAAACAAGGAAGTGCTCGGCATAGTGGATAAGTAGGGTAACTTGTGGAGGAGATTATTTCTCATATTTCTCATATTTTCTCATATTTTTATTTATCCTGGGTTAGATGGGACAGAACCGTCCGCTCTTCCCCCAACCCAGTTTACATACACAGACATCCATGTCCTAGGCATATTCTACCCAGGCGGGACTCGAACCCGCGACCCTCGGGTTAGCAGGCGAGGACTTTACCCCGCCGCCACCGGGGCCGACCGATTATGGAGTGGCAGTGTTAAGTGGTAGGAACAGGTGATGTGGGGCGAAAGGATGTTAAAGACCATGATGTAGGATAGGATGTTGGGCAAGCCGAGAAGGGGAATAGAGTAAGCTTTTTGGTCCGGATGAATAAAGGAGGAAAATATGCCGAAATGAGGAATTACCTAGCGTAGGCAGATTAGGGGCTTAGGCTTTCTTCCTTGTAAACATACCTTAACCTTCTGATTTTCCTAATAATTTAAGCAGGCTTTATTTTATTTATTTTAGCAAATTTAAGCAGGCTTTAATTCGATGTCATTTGACTTTGCGATATTAAATTTGTTTCGACGAGGCAGTGAGTGCAATACGATGCAAGTATAAATTAAACTCGGTCACTTAAAAATGAGTGTTTTCATGAGGAAATATAGTACCTGGAAACGCATTGTAGTTCACTGTCCCAGTTTTTCGTCCCTAATCGACGTCTCTTTACATTGTTCTCCGGGCCCATGGTATGGCTTTCAAATGGCCCCTCACGCGGAATCCAGTACGTGGGAGTTGTCCGCATGGGGACTCACGGATCCTGAATCTTAACGCGAGAATAGGATGCGGTTACTCTTCCAGCGTGAAATATTTTTGTTATTTTCCCTCGCGCTTAAGAGCGGGCGACGACGGAAATCCTGGATTTCCGTCTGTGTATTTCGTCCCCTGATACTACTCAAGGTAACCAGTTACCCCTCTCTTTTTTTTTTGGCTTTATGTGCCTTTCTCTCCCATTTCCAGGAGTAACGAGTGGTGAATTTTTTTTGGAACCACAGAAGCAGAATACTTACAACAGAAGTTGGATATGGCTTGGAAATTCATTGTTATGTCATCGCTGTGATATTGCACAGCGATGCGAAAAATATATCAACTATATGCCGAAAAAACTGTGCAAACAACGGTGTAAATTGACTGCTTTTTACCATGTTGCATTCATAGCGTACATTGAAATTCTGCTTAATTTATTTAAGGTTAACGCAAGCAAAAAAATTTCCTTTAAATAGTTTTTGTGCGCTGAATTTTTAGAGATTGATGTTAAGTAGGTTCCTGATGTTTCTGTGAATCAGCATCATATGACCATATCGATTCTTACCGTGTATGGTACACATATCGTGATATCGCTTTTTAATTTTTAGCACGTTACAGGACAATATCGTACTGATAAATTTTAGAATCATTTTTCTTCGGGAGAAAATGGATAGGTCTGATGAAGTAAAATATCGCTGTAGCCTCATTGCCAAAGTCGTGCAATTATAGTATTGCTTTCAGAGATGTAAGCATGTCAATGAGAAACGAAACGGATGAAGGAGAAAAGGTTAATTGATAAAATATAAACCGAGAGAGTATAACAACTGGATGTTAGAATCGTGCCTTGAATTTTTGTCGAACGAGAATAAGCACTTAACTGCCCCTTTTCAAAGAACCACGGAACTAGCGGCGCAGTTACGTCAATGGAGTCACCCGATAGTGATCAAACAATTGTGTGAAATTCACAGGAAGCTACGTAATTGGTTAGTGCACTCGGCGCGAAATCGAGGGATCTTGGTTCGATTCTCAGTCCAGGCGAATGTTTTTTCCACTGTGAATTTCACACAATTGAATTACTTAACAGCCCGTGTAGAATCGTATTTACGTATATAGTCTGGATATTGCTAATGACAGTCGATACATGGCAATATCGTGCGCGGCCCAGCCCCTTCTTCGAGGTCGTAGAACTCTGTCGGCGTCACTTCACGGGGGGTGTTTACGTTCAATCGTTTCCCCTCTCTCGACTCGGGTGTTATACGTGGAGGGTTCGGGAGGGGAAAAAGAAGACTGAGAAAACCTTACCATTTCCTTGCCTCGGCGGCAAATCGAATGGTTCAAAGCGAGGAGAGAGAGAGAGAGCGAGAGGGTTTGGAGTGGATAGAGTTCCTACGACTCCTTTTTCTTTCCTTCCCTTCTCGCAGAATGGACGGGGATTTACTTTCCGCCGCCGGAATCTTTGCACTCGCGGAAGATGAGGAGTATTTGGGTTGGCCAACTCTCCCGGATTCACTGTGATACGCACGGAATTGGACGAGGATTTCAGAAATCTTCCGCCTCCTCGATTGAAGCTTTTCAATCACTGTTTTCTGTTTAAACTAAATTATGTTTATAAGATAGATGTTACGGAAACAACAACTGCTGAGAAGATAGAGATGATGTTTTTTACGAAAAAATGGTTTGAAGTGCGTAATCTCTGGAGAGGAATTTTTATTTTTGGACAAGTCTGCCAGTTTCAATGTTTGCCTTGAACCTGGCTGTTACATATAAAAGAATACATGAAATCAAGCATGTACCAGTTTACGAATGGTTGTGATCATTTTTAATTTTATGAATGTTAATGTAACAATAAATACGTCGATAAAAATATTTTAAAATCCCCTTAAGCTAACCTCTACTGGGGCTCCCATTAATCATCCCATGGTATTTACTCTTATTAATGATAAGTCTCATATTTACATCCCCAAACATACATCTATGTATGTATGTTAACATTTAAAGAAATAAAAACATTCGAGAATGTTGTGAAGGAGACATGATAACATTGTTACCATTTAAATATCTACTTTTTTATTTTTCTAGATATTCTTGCACGTACATATTTGCATTTACACTAGTATATGCATGCAAATGTGTACACATACATATATACCATTATAATATTTAAAAATATTACAACATATAATGAGTGGTATTACAATACATTTAAACATGGCTTCTGAGATTTTAATTTAACTTTCAGTTCCATCAACGAGAGTAAGAATGGCAACCAGTGGTCCCAAGGAAAAAAGGATGAGGACATGAAAGTGTTTGGGATGACGGAAGTGATAGAACATGATTAAATTCAATGTTGAATAAACATAACGGCTGTGGGATTCTTTTCGTGGAAGAGTAGAATGTCAGTACTTTATTTTATGTATTTATTCAAAGTTAATGTAAGCTATATTTAGAAAAAGGTTGCGAGTATTTTACGGCTTCCGGAATAGGGAAAACCAGAAGGAAATAACTTCTGAACGGATGAGACGAGGAGAAAGCAGTGCGAAAGGATGAAGAATTATTGTAGTGCAATAAAAGAATGTGAAAATAAAAAATCAAAATGAATGCGTTGGGTTATTATGCTTAATACTTTGACGGCCATTATTGAGAGAAGAATAAAATATTATTTCCGTTAGATAATCGGTGCTGCAATTCATAGTTTTTTGTTCATCTGTTATTGCTTCGTATATATTAGAATATTTTCATGTAACTCGGCTAATAGACGGATTTCGCCCTTGTTTCTCTGCGTTCCTGGCTTTAAAAATGCTCTGCATCAAAAGTACGAATCAGTCTTTGATTCTAATGAGCACATTTTTTCTTTACCTTGTAGTGTCGTAAGTTTGGTATCCAGTGTCCAAGAATGCTATTAAATAAAAGAAATTATTATTTTTGTGGTATATGTGCAAAAATAGTATTTAAATTAGCTCTGTCAAAGATTTTCCCCAAAGTAAAATGTCTGGAATAGATAAAATTTAGGACATTTCAACACACATGTAATGTTGTTCAGGGTATATTGCTGATATATTGTTACATGTGCTTTTCAGTCGCATAATTGTTGCCTTTGAAAAATGATAATCACTTGTTTATTTAGGCTGTTCATTAATAGGGATGCACATGCCTTTTGGTCGTCGTTAATTGGTCTTTTTTAAATTAAACCACCCGAATTTCATGCTTTGTAAGTGGACGGCTTCGGATATCAACGCTTCACAAGTTGGCAACCCTAGGTGTCGTTCCTATCTTCCCCTTCCCGACTTCCACCGCGGTTGGCATCTTTTTCTTTTTTTCCTCCTCTTCTCCCCTGCGTATTTTTTATCCCCGAATCTTCCGCAGGAGCAATTCGTCTCGTCGACTTTTTTTTTTTTTTTACTTTTTGTCAGATGGTAGCGGGGAAAAGGGAAGTATGGCAGTGGTTGGGGAGGTCTTCTTTCCTTTCTCTCCTATCTCTTCTCTTCGCGTTCTCGTCCTCCTCGAGGCATCCCGTTGATAAGGGAACGACGCCTTCCTTATCCACCTCCTCTTCCCGCCCCCCCCCTCCGAAACCCTCCCGCGTTCATTCCTTGGAATTGTTGGCTCTGTCCCCTTTATCCTGGGGATAGGGTTGGCGTGGTGACTAAAGGGAACTGGTCTCGCATCCATGGGGCTCCCGGGTTCGGAACGCGACTGTGGTGTTCATTTTTACGGTAAAATCTCCATGTCTTTGAAGATAAACCTGAAGAAGACGAAAGTTAAATTCTGCAGAAGCAAGGAGTTGAGTCTTAAGGTATGGGTGGGAGGGCACAAAATAGAGCATGTTGAGCAGTTAACGTATCTTGGTAGTACATATTTTGGTGGAAAATCGGTTTAGTGGTTATGACGTAGAATGTAGAATTGGCCTAGCTAAGGAAGAACTTTCAAAAAGGAAGGAATTATGGAGGGGGGTTGACTAGAGACGTAATGAAAAGTTTGGTGAAAACCCTAAGATGTATGGGTCGGAGACGTCCCTGCGAAGGGAGAAGTAGAATCGAATAGAAATGTATTGTTCTAGGACCGAACGTCCTATGGAACTTGCAGTTGATACAGAAAAAGAGGCTCTGTGGTATGGAAAGATTTAGAAATCATCTTGCTTAAGCAACATGAAATTAAAAACCAATCCAGGTATTTTTGCAGGACAAAAATAATCCGAAGCAAATATTATGGCAAATTTAACAAAGAACATTTTCAAGTCAAGTTACTATAATAAGTGCGAAAATACAAGAACATTTTCAATAAATTATCAATTAAAATCTTTGAAAGAACAGAGACGTACGTAGACTTGAGGCGTTTGTGATGTGTGTTTTGGAGAAGGATGAAAAAGGTGAGCTGGGTGGCTAGAAGGACGAATGAAGAGGCATTGGATGTGGTTGGAGAAGAGGGGAAGCTGGTGGCGGAGGTTCGGAGGAGGCAGAAGAGGTGGATGGAGGACGTTTTGAAAAGAGAGGGAATATTGAAAAGGGTAATGGTAGGGAGAAGACTAGGGAGGCGTGGAAGATGATGGAAGAGGATAGGAATTCTGGACGAAATAGGAAGAGGGAGACGATGTGAGGAATTTAAGAGGGATATAACTGAGAGTCATCCATAGGAGCCAAAACGGAACAGTATACATCTACGTCATACCCTGCAAGCCTCCCAAAGGGTGTGTGGCAGGGGGTGCTTCCACACCAGGCATGCATTAATTATACGACAGAACACCGAAACTACATTGAAACCAGCGTACCACACATGCAACGTGCCCATTAAAATATACTAACCAAGAAACATTCTATCGTCCATCGTTCCAACATGCAAGGGGTACAAGGACTACTACTACAGATTCAAAATTTCATGCATAAATAAGAACATCAATATTTACATCATGCATAAATAAGGACGTAAAAAATAGAAAAAAAAAGAGATCTACAACCTAGCTAATGTCACTATTTGCACTATTCATGACGATGATCACAGCTGTTACGGTCCTGCATGGTACGCGTAAAAAATGATATTTTATACCTATCGGTTCTACAATCTAGCTCTCTAATTTACCAGTACACCAGTAGGATAAAAACTGTTCAAAAACCTACGAATGAGGTGTTAGAATACTCACATGAAGTGAAGACCACACTTCTCATAGGTGTAAAATAAACAAATCGTTCACCCTATAAATTAAAATCTTCTGCTGCTACAGCGTGACAATTCTGACCTTCCACTTTTGTTCCTTCCATTCGCGCTTCCCTCCGCCCCAACCTGCTCTCAACGCCATCCAAACTTACCCCGATCTCCACTCCGACCTGTCTGCCTCGGGGAATATTCTTGTCTCATGCTGCCTTCCATCAAACCCCTTTTTCCAACGCTCAAGTTGGTCCTGGTATGGTGATTGTGATGTTGAGAATGTGCGATGATATCCGACGAGTGTGGTTTCTTATAAGTTAATAGAGAAAGAATGTATATGCATGGAAATGGTTGAAGTCCAAGATTTTGAACGAATAGCAAGGAAGTTGAAGTTGGAGGCTTAGATGCAATGATGCGAACAGCCTTCTTTTGGTGTTTGAATATGACCCGGGAGAGAGGTGAAGAGCGCCAAAGAGTGATAGCATAGATAGAGTATGCAAGGTCACCAGCTGCTGCAGTACCCGTACCACGTGCAGCTTTCCCATCTTCCGGTCACGGCGCTCTATCAGTCAGTTTCGGCAAATTTTCGCCTGTGTTTCCCAAGAGAAACCAAGGCGGAAGGAAAAATATTGGCAGGATCGGAGTGAATGGAGACCTGGGTGCGAGTAACGGCAGCTGTTGCTGTAAAATCTTCCCTAATGTATGAGCGGGAAAGATGAAAGTAAAACGGACTTTAGGGCTGCATCGGATGTCTTAAGTCGCGCAGTAGATGTTGCTAAGCAGACAACTTCCTCCGCTGTAGTTGTCTCGAGTCTGTAAAAATCTCTTGTTGATGAGAGAAGAGGTGATAGAATGTGCAAAGGAGGAGGATTTGAGAGAGAGAGGAGAGGATGAGTGGGTGAAAGAGAAAAGCGAAGGAGGAGGTAAAGAAGAAAGTAGTGGTAGTCCTTCGTTACTTCGCGACAGCGGAGTGAGCCTTTAAAGAAAAAAGGCCGTTCCGGTTTTTCCGTCTAAAAAAACCGTCCTCAGCTAGAGGAAACGCCTCTCTCTTTTCTTGCCCCTCTTTACTGCTCCACCCCTGCTACTTTTTCTTCAGTCACTGCTCTCCTCGTGGATTCTCGTTACGAGCAACGCCTCCTCCTACGCTTTCTGCGACCTCCACACCCTCTCCGCCAACTCAGTGGTCGGTCGAAGGATAGTGATGGCGTGGAGGAGACCCCTAGTTTGTGACGAGATATCTACGGGGGCGTATCCGTGGGCGGAATCGTTGGTGACCATTGGGTGGAGGTATTCCAATCTTGAAGTTGTCATCTTCAGGGGAGTATTCTAGTCCAAGTCAGGAATACGTCGTTAATATGAACGAAGGGAGTTCATGATAACGACGTGGAGGTCAATTATAACGCTTAGCCAATGTCGCTAATATTTTCCCTGTCAATGTCATGATGCATGTGATGTTTGTTTCCTGGTGCAATCGCATATTTATATAAAATTGTATGTAATCTAGACGCTATTTCTTCGTGAATCAGCTAGAATTCATTAATAGTAATGATAATAATAATTTCTTTGTATCTAACAGCCGAAGCCAATTACTAGATATGTAATTTCTGGACGAACACAGACAACCATGCCCAGGGAGGTGTAAATGTCCTTCCCAGGCGGGTCTCGAACCCGCGACCTTCGGTTTGGCAGGCGAGGAGTTAACCCCGCCACTGAGGCCGGCGGGGTTAACAGTAGGATGGAATTCATTATTTTATTTTAGATAAGTAATAAAACAGGAAGTTGCGGGGTAAACTTTGTGGAATATTTTCATATTCAATAAAATAAATTACCATTTGTACTGATATACTATAGGTTTCAACTTTGAAATTAACGAAATAAACTTTCTATCTAAGCAAAATCCTAATTTGATTAAATACAATTGATGTCTTTACTTTTATTGTGAGAGCTTAGTTATACTCATGTAAGGTCAATCTACAGTTCGCTTCATTATATAAATCCCGCTCTTGTTGTGCCTTGATTTTTGTGGGGATATTGTGAGACAAAATATTATCTCCGAGATAATTTTATAAAGGTTGTTATCGAATCATGTGGTGGTATAGATTCCGATATTAATGAGAATGCGAATGACAATGAAAAATTATTTATGCAATGTAGTTGATGGTCATAAGTACTCCTAATTAATAAAAAATATTTTATTCATGGAAGCTATACTTTGTGTGGCGGAAGCTGCAAAATATTTCTCGCCATTAATTTGCTATGCCATCAATGGAGTGAATATTTCTGCTGGACCAGTATGGAATTGGCATTATACTTTCATCATTCGAATTTACTGGCATGCAATTAGCTTTTAATGGTTAACTTTATTGGTGTAATTGTGCCAACCCGCCTTTAAGTTTTTAACAATGACTCATGCCAATGCTGCCAATATTTCAATAAAATTTACCAACTACTGGGATGCTATATTCTCTTTTCCCGTCAATGGTTTAACTAGACTCCAGAAACGTAGCTAGCAGTATCAAAATCGCCCTCTGTCTCAACTATTTGCAAAAGCGAATGTAAATGACCAGTAGGGTAATTTTTATTTAGACTATTAAATGTTATGCTTGTAATATGCCACTATGTAATATAATAATGGAACCTTCTGACAAGCCCTATGGCTTAGAAGGACCAAGTTTTTTTAATGCAAATAAAGGCATTCATATACTCATAAAAAATGAGGGGCTATTTGGTGTAAGGTATTTCCTCCTCTAAGATACTTGGGAGAACACGGAGGCAGAGACGCAGTGCTTAAGAACTCTTCTGATACTATATGTATCGTAATCAGTGTTTTTTCTTATCCTGTAGCTCTATTTTACATGTTTTTTTCTTTTCCTTGCAGGTACGTTGTGTTGTTTTCGGTGAATTCTGACTACCTGTGGCCCCGTTTCTACAGCCTACTGCGCGGCAGGAAAATGACATTACACAGGTTTTTTCTCGAATGTTTCAAATCCTGGGGTGTATGCGAATTTTTTATCTTCCCCATTTTTACGTCAAAGTTTCAAACAATTGGGAGTGAAGAATATTCGCCATTTTTTGCGGTTGACACTGAGTGTGGAGGTAGTCTAAGTTTTATTATTCTTTTGCCAGAAAATGGACAATTTTATCGGATCCCCTCTTGCTTTCTCAGCTTAAGGGATGCTAACTCAGCGAGACAGGACAAAAGGTGTTCCCCTTTAGTCCCAGAATTTCATATCTCCCGTCATATTTCGGAGGCTCTATTGACTTTGATAAATGATCCTACTCCTTGTGTTATAGTTTGAGAATCCCGCGTAAGAAGGGAAGACGCCGGAAACTTAAAGGGTTGTTTTCAAAGTACCCCATTAGCAAACGTTTTTGCTTATAAATTTTCTTTATTGCTACTCCAGAGTAAAATTATTGGCATCGGCAGCAGCGGTGGACGTCTGCTGCTCTTATATTATATAAAATAACAATAAAACTCCGGCTATTGAGTTACTTAATTGAAATTTCGGAACATATTAGTTGTTAGCAATAGTGACGAAATTATAGTTCAAGGAAATATGGAAGGCCGGATTGAGTTAAGAGCTATTACGCATTTGGAGTGGGATTGGAAATGTTGAGTAAATTGTCAAGCCTTTTCCGGATGCCTTTGATGAGCGTTAGGAGAACTAACGTCTTTTATATCTATTATTTTAAAATGTGAGGCCCTCCGGGAATCGAATGATATAGTCTCATCAGACTTGACATCAGACAGAAATGATTGTAAAGACATTATGTTTTGCCCATACTCAGGCTGTGTCTTCATTCCCACGATAAAGCATGCTGAATATGCTAATTAGCATAATGGATTTTCCCCCTCATCCGTCAAACCGTTCTCTTTTGTGGTTTAGTGGGTGGGGATACATTCAAAAGGGTTAAATTATTTATGTTAGTCCTAGGGAACTGGTCATAGTTAAATAATTTCTTCTTCCACGGCTTCCTTGCGGACCTATTTCAACTATAGATACATATCCATAACCTTTCCCCAGCTACACGAAAAGAGGTAAGTGGTCGTTTTATGATGAGGTGTGATTAAATAGTCGGGAGCCATACTAGGTGTTGCAATTGACTTCTTCTCCCTGACGGGAAAAAATTGCGACAGATACCCAGGTTGTTACCCAGCATACAACATATATTTACAGTTTACAAAATCTTTTGGGAGGAAAGGATATACAGAGGAAATAAGAGAGGGCCAAATACTGAGCCCTGAGGAACTCCACCTGGGACGTTTTTCCAGTGCGATGTGTTCCCATTTCCGTCCTTGGCTGCCTATTGTCGGTCATTTAAATAAGGGTAAAACCAATTTAGTGAGGAACAGGAAAAGTTTAGTTATTTCATATTTAGTAGAATATGTACAGAATTTGCTGAAAAGATCACGCATGCAAAGTTTCATTCAAACTATTCATAAATATAAGTCGCATCCACCGCCATAATGTTCCATCCATGGACAGTGTAGTGATGACTCGAGGAGGGACTCGTGTCTTTGCGTCTAGTCGCGGGATAAGACAGGGCGGCGGCTCGTGGGACGTGGATTGAGAATCCCGAAAGGGTTTTCCTATTGAGACTTCCCTCCATTGTGGTCTTGTTTCCCGCCCATTGATTCCGGCCGCTTTGATTCTTCTTTTTTTTCCATCCTACGTATCCGCGATCGGGGATAAATAGCATAGGCTCCTGGGAGAGGCGTTCCGAGTTGGGAAACGGTTAGTCGTCTTTTGTTCGGCCCCCTTTAAATCCTTGACGGCTCGGAGGCCGAGTTCCTGAAGACGGCTTCTTCTCTCGCAGTTCTACGTTTTTATTCGTCGTTATAGCTTAGCGACAAACACACAGCGTCGAGCTCAATTCGCAGTAACCAGAAACAACCGTACAAGAAACGATGAACTATTAAAATTGAAGGGAAAAGCACATCAAAGGTCTTTCGAAGAGAATATTATCCGTAATGATTGGGTGGTCTGTATTACCAAGCAAGAAAGCTTGTGATGTCTCTGACTGCGTTACCTTGAAGGGACAAATCAGTGTCTACAAGTACCCAGGAAATCTAAGCAACGGAGCTGGGAGTTATGGTATTGAGAATGTGACTACCATTATTGTTTGATAATCCTGTATATTATTTTAGTATAAACAATTGTTCTGGAGGATTGGTCTTGGTTGTACAGATGAATACAATCATCTCTTACCGCCAAACTTTCACTGATTTATTTCTGCATCCTCAAGGCTTAAGATTAACAGCAGGCTGAGTGTAATGTTCTGAATGGATGGTAACAGATTCTATGGTGTAATAGAAACATTCAACTAGTCACCATCCATTTAGTACATTACACTCGGCCTGCCGTCCATCTCAAGGTAGAAGCGTTGTTGTAAATATCTTCAGAGTTTATCAGAAATGTTAGTTCACTTATAAATTTAATAAAAATGTTATGACAATTGTTGTAAAAATAACCCTGAGGATGCTGAAATGAATCTCCGAAACGATGGTTTAAGAAGTGATGGAATTAATACCGAATACCAAAGACCAATTCTCCATAATGATTGTAAATACATATAAAAAATTGGTCAACATGTACTCACAATAGAGAATAGAGTTATATTACTGACTCATTTGTTCTTTTTATGTCGCCTTAGTCGCGTAGCATGTTTAATGGCAGTTGGCAATGAACACACCTTAAGAATGTGAAGTTTAGATTGTAGCTTAAGATAGTTGAACCTGAGGTTGTGTTCTACATAGCGAACGTTCGCAGAGCGTCTTGAAAACAAAACTTATTCGAAAGATGGAATGCATTCATATGTCTTATGGTAGTTTGAGCGAAGAATCACTTTACTTAGAATTTGTTGAATTTTACCTCACTTCAAAGAAAAAACTTATCTTTCCAACGGTAACATAATATTCCCCACTTACCAGACTACTTTTCGAGCAATTTTCCTGAAAAAACAAGCTGATTTACATAGGAGAGTGTCTTAATTGGGCCAATCAAAAGCTGCGTCGGTGAATGTTGTTCAAGCTACGCGAAGGTGATTTGTCAAAATGGTGAACAGTTATTAAGGATGTAAATATTCAAATATGGCGGGTGAATTTTTCTGAATAAATTGCAATGAGAAAAATTCGGCCTGGACCGGGAATCGAACCACCTGGACCTTTGCTTTGCCGGACCAATGCGCAAACCACTACGCTATCCAGGCTTCGTAATTCCCATGGCAATTTTTGGATACAACTAGATGTTAGGCCCTTGCGGTCCATCAAAGATGGCAACGCAAAGGAGAAGAGGGCTTCAAAGAAGCCACAACCAAGAGACAGTATCCTTTACCAGCACATTTGCCGTGCTTAGCCATTTGAAAATATTCAAACATGGCGGGTGAATTTTTCTGAATAAATTGCCATGAGAAAAATTCGGTCTGGACCGGGAATCGAACCACCTGGACCTTTGGTTTGCCGGACCAATGCGCAGACCACTACGCTATCCAGGCTTCCTAATTCCCATGGCAATTTTTGGTGGATACAAGGCAACTAGACGTTAGAATTAGAATTTTTCTCATGAAAATTTAGAATAGACTAGACTTAAGACTAGACTAGACTAGACTATACTTAGACTTAGACTCTACTAAAATTTTTCTCATGGAAATTTATTCAGAATTATCAAGGATGGTTTATCATTGAGGTAGTTATCGGGCGATTATTGTAATGTGCTGAGAAATAGTTCGTAAATTATGAACAATGAGATATTCATATACGTTAAAAGACTGATGATCAATTCAAGGAAAGAGAGAAGTATCTTCTCTTGCTCAATTGGAAGACACGACCATTTTCATCCTCAGCTTAAGTTGTATTATGACTTTAAATCATGTTATTTTACTTTTGAAGGGGTCTTGAGCCGTATTTTGTTTGTCTCCCTTACATCGCACAGGGGCACTGAGGCCAAGTTAGAGAAGCCGGCTTCTTCTCGCCGAGTTTACCTTCGTTTTGCTGTCTCAACACGTCGATAATCAGCGGTTTACACGCTAAAGGCTTCCCCACCTATATAGCGAGTGTTTAGGAGTTGTGCGGGTTTAATCCAATCAATTTTATGATCACTTACCCCCGGTTTCGAAAGGATATCCGAAATTAATCCAATTTCTGAGGCATTAGTCGGGTGTATGCATGGGATTTCAGTTGCGGCAAATATTTTTTCCCCTCGTCTTGAATTGCCTCGACGTTTTATCCCCTCGTAATGGCGCGTGTGATCGAGTTTCTTCGCTGTAATGCTTCGCTGTGTTTTCGCGGGCTGAATGCTTGTTTTAGGGGAAAAATGTTGCGAGGAGAATTGTGGTTGTTGCTGAACAGTTAGAAACATGAAGCCATATTAGGGATCTTTTCGTCTTAACGTCGAAATATTGAACAGAACTCTTTTTTTCTTAGTACTTTTTCCTCCATTATATTTCCTAGGAAGTTGTTATGCCGAAGGATATGTCCTACAAATTTAATTTTCATTTTCTCCATATCTTTCATGAAGTCCCTTCTCTTTAATTACCTTTGAAATTTATATGTTGCTTTTCTTGCCTATCCATCTTGTTCTTGATGTTCTTCTCCAAATCCACATTTCCATTGCATTCAACCGAGACTTTTCTATATTTACCAATGTTCAAATTTCACATCCAGGTAATAAAGTTCTCCACATAAACGTTTTTGCGAAAGATTTTCTGATTTCCAATTTCGTGTGTTAAGTTGCTAACAGATTCGTTTATTTTCATATGCCTTCTTTGCCAAAGCTATTCTACTTTTCACTGCTGAGGTGCATCTGTTGTCTCTTGTAGTTATGGTCCCATGGTAGCGGAACTCTTCGACTTGGCTTGTCCTTGTCATTAAATTTATTAGGGGTTCGGTCCTGTTTCTAGAAACTACCACTGCTTTGGTTTTATTCACATTGATTTTCAATTTTAATTTTTCCAAAGTTGTGAACAGGATTTTAAGCATTCTCTTCATATCTTTGACTGATGGTGCCAAGGTCTCAATGTCATCAGCAAAATCGGTGCGAATTTCCACAGAGAAAAAATCATCCGCCTTGGTATTATCGGGGAATTGGTATATGTGAAAATAGCTGTACTTCTAATGGGATGACTTCTGGGTGATGTCGGACCAGTATTTAAATGAATAGTTTTTGCCGCGTTATTGGCCCCGAAATACGATGTTTGAGGTTAAAAAAAATGCAACTTTCTGTAGTCATTTTCGTGTTTAACGCCTGACTTATAATGGTGCCTACACTCATTCATTTATCCTTCGGAATAAATAAGAACAGTTGAGCAGGAGCAGCTGACTCCTTTGGGTCAGGACCTAAGGGTGCTCATATTTTTTAAATTAATAATTTGTTAATGCTGCTTTTGACGTATTCGATTTGCTTGATCTAAAGTTTTTCTTGAAATGTTTTATAAAATACATATTTTTTTAGTGAATTGATTTTTTAATGCTTCCGTACTTTCATGAACGTTCAATTTCAAACATTCTATAACGCATGTATACCACGTTTTTCGTATGCTGTAAGCTATATCACGTCATCGTCCATAGGACCGTAGGAGAATCGTTACGATATTCCACGGAGACTGAAGTCCACGTAAAATACCCCTAAGTATCCCTATCATGTTATTACTCTGTGTACTTGCGGGATCAAGGAACATTTTCTTTCTGGTGATCTGATATATTAAAGAAATCAGTAAGTAATCTTTGGTGGCCAAGTCGACAATTTATCGATATTTCCTCCCCAAACCATTCAAATTACTCTGTGGTCGCTGTTGCACTCTTAGCACTGTCATCAAGTCATAATTTTAGCACCGTCGTTGCTTGAAATTTTATGTGACCATAAAAATCTTTTATTATCCTTTATGGCCAACTTGTCTCTTTCTGCTTTTAAGATTCATGGTCTTTGGTTTTAGATTGGACCTTGAGCATTACACTCTGGGAAATTCTATCAACTGAACGATAAAATGAAAGCGCAGATCTCTGTTCCTTTCTCATGTACGCGGTTGAGATTTAGCCATAGAAAACCTGTAAAAAGTTTTAAGCTTGTAAAAGAAACTAGAAATATCGTGGTAGAATTTAATTCACGTCTCTCGATGTCTTAATTTAAAAATGTTAACCATCATTTTTACTATTGTCCATTAAAAAAGTCGAGTCCGTTGAGTTTAGGACGCTGTATCTTCAAGTTGGGTCAATCGATTTTAACGAAATAAAATTCATACGAAAGGATAATTATTTCTACGTTTACTAATCGGTGTAAAACTTTTTCCAATCCTTATCTACACTTGAACGATATTTGTTTTGAAAAAAAGGCCGTTTTCGGCGCTCAAAACCCCATGGCCCGATTTTATGTTATAGCCATTCTCTTAATATTTATATTAGATTTGAGAGATTTTGATACGTCAGCCAAACATCCTTCGTGAAAAAAAATTCCTTCATTCCTTCCAAAAAACATACTTCCTGAAAAAAATTTCCTAGAACCCGATCGCAGCACCACCTACCGGGTCCATTTGTGAATCTAAACCATCCAGGGACCCACTCAAATACACAAAAAAAATTCATCAAAATCGGTCCAGCCGTTTAGGAGGAGTTCAGTGACATACACACGTACAGAAGAATTATATATATAAAGATGGAGACTGTATACCATGCTTAAAATGACAATTTTCAATAATTAGTTCCAAACAACTTGAAATATCCAACGGAGTCATCCAACGGATTGGAGCCGCTCCGTGAAGCGCGATCTAAAAATTGCGTTCATTTTCGCAGCCGCAAACTTTTTTCCAAGATTTTTGATTTATATTCTTGAAATATCTTTAGTAAATACTTTGATGACTTTTTTGTGGTGGCAATTTTCTTAGACTAAAGATATCGTCTACTTAATGTCAAATTTTCCCCGTAAAAAGGGTCCGCCATTTTGCGACGTAATACCACACTAATATTAACCAAAATCTTCGAAACTATTGGATGATAGAGATGAAGTACCATATTACCGGAATATAATGTTTTTTACTTCATGAAAATCCTTCCAAAACTCCACCATCAGCTTAACTTCAAATATTTTTGAAGAAAAACGAGATTTGTTTTTGGAAACTTGGCCATGTTTGGAAACTTGGCCATGTTTGGAAACTTGGCCTCTGTATCTAAAAAACGAATGAGTTCTTTCAAAAATGACTTATTGTTCCATGATCAGCAATCAATTTTCAGCATGTATGCCAAGTTTCAAGTGTGTACATCAAAAGAAGCAATTTTGGACTTTTGTCCGGCGTTTTCCGATTTCAGACCACTGTGCATCGTCCTAAACTCAACGGACTCGACTTTTTTAATGGACAGTAATGTCATGTATGATGTATATCATCGAAACTTATGTTGCAGTTTTATAATCCTGATTTTTTCCATGTTTTGATGAAAACTGCCGCTAAGAATGTTGTATGTCCATTTCCCTAGTGTAGGAACTGATCGGAAGTTCAGCCTGTTATGTTTAGTTATGCCTGTTATTTTTTATGGTTCAATCGATTTCTTTGACGTTAAAAATAGTGGAGTTAAATATTTTAATTAGTTTAATATTGATGGTTTAATTCACCAATAAATATTGATAGTTATTGGTGACTGGAATGATTTTAAACTTGCTGTATAATTTTTGCAACGTAATCAGATCCATAGGGGGTGTTCGAGCATTCCGCTATTCCCCGCAGGTCTTTGATTTTCCATAGGCAATTGGTAAACAGCATTGAAATTTGAACGCTGTAAAATTACTAAACGATGGGAAATTTGCTTGGATTATAAATGAATATCACTGGGGAGAAAATAGAATTTTTAGTGCAGTTGATAATTTCTCATGGGAAAATCGAGTCCTGTGAATATTTAGCGTTCAATGTCCACTATTACTCAATAATTAAGACCTTTGATTTATCGTTCACCATATTGTTTCAGTTTTTTCGTATTGTAGTGTTGTTTTTTCTGCTCAGTATGTTCATTATTGAAATACTCTATTCGGAGTCAGTATTTTCTGCTGAAAAGTGTTGGCATTCTCCAATTAAAGACAATATGTCATCGGTATTGTATTTTTAAATAATTTCTATATTTAAAATAAATATATTTTCTTAGCTGTCATCTTAAGAAGCCTTTTTTGAGCATATGCTTGCGCGATGCTTTTACAAGTACTCCTGAGACTGAAGAATTCTTATCGCGGAGTCACTACCTAAGTAGTGAACTTCATATATATTCAATACCGGACCCACTTCTTGTGCTATCATATGGGAAATAAAGGGAAAGGAGATTACATCGGTCAGAAGAAGTGATTACTTATATTTTTAGCGCTTGTTTTTGTCTTTTTCTGTGTCTACGTTGTAGTCGCACCAGGAAAACTAGCTCCCACTTATTAGCTTCTTTAGAGTTTCCTGTTAATCTTTGACTTCGATGAAGATACACCATGGAAGAGCTTTACGTTAACATATCGATAATGTTAAAGGGTGATCTTTGTTAACATTAGCAAAGATCATCCATATATGTAACACATAATGTTTCCAATGGAAAACGGTGAGCCTATAAATTTTAAAGTTTATCAAGTACTTGCTTATATTTTCTTCGAGTTTGAATTTATGTGATTGATTGAACAGAAATTTTATTGTTCTGAGGCAACTTCTCGGTACGAGCAAAATATAAAATTAGAATGAATAAACTCTCAAAAGGATTACAATATTTAAATTTCCTAAATAAATGAAACAGAAGGAAACACTAAAAGAAAACAGCAAAAGGAAAATGAACTATTAATTACACAAAATAATCAATTTTATAATATTTGAATTACTATCTATATTAGTGCATAATACAACTCACGATTGAATAAGATGGGATAAATGAGCAATATTATAATAATGATACAGTATATAGTTTATATTGTCAGATATATAGCAAATCATTACAGTTCACTCCCAAAAATGATTAACCTTAAAAAAAGCTTCGCTGGTGAAGATCACGATTATGTCATAAGGACTTGATCCTCTATCAATTAATTAAGAAATTGGACTAAAAATGTATGAGGGGTGGAGAAATTTTTATGCATAAAGGTAGGGAGTTCCACAAGAAGATAGCCGATATCAAAAATAAAATTTGAAATTCAGTTGTTCTATGCCCAGGATAATGTAAATAATTCGAATCGGCTCTGGTATATATGTCAAAGTTATTTGGTTTTGTTGCTAACGTATCTGTGAGGTATTTGTGGATTGTGTGGGATTGTGAAAAATTATGATTCACTGTCTAGTTTCTCATTTAATGGAGTAAGTGACTGTAATAGTGGCCTACGAAAGCCATATCCCTGATGATGAACGGAAGATTGGCTAATGACAAAACAATTGAAACGAGTAGAGGATTGGCCGTTTCCCCCCCCCCCCCAGATCATTTTCGTCATTGTTTCATTTTTATCGGGTGGGGATTTATAGTTGACAAAACAATTGAAACGTATAGAAGATTGGCTGTTTTCCCCTAGATCATTTTCGTCAGTTTCATTTTTATCGGGTGGGGATTTACAGTTGACAAAACAATTGAAACGTATAGAAGATTGGCTGTTTTCCCCTAGATCATTTTCGTCATTGTTTCATTTTTATCGGGTGTACATTTATCATTTTTTTGACAAAGATTGTCTTTCACCCAACCTAATGGCGCCGAAACCTTATTTTTCCATTTTTTTTTTCTGGCAAAGAATTTATTTTTAGTTTCCCTGTCCGATGGGCTCAGTAGTTCTTCGACAGTATGACGGCATGTTCCATCTTGTTAACCGATTTCGGGGTTTTGTAACCTTCCCCTCCCCCCCTGTTCTTCGGCTGACAGAATGGGCTCTTTTTGAATCCATTGGAAAGGTGCCTCTCCCTCTTTTTTTGCCGTTCGGCCGGCGTGTGTTTCTTTGCGTGCTTTTAAACGAAACGCGGACCACCCGACCGTCGTTCATTCGCTTCGTTTGATTTACGTGTGGAGCGAGAGGGGATGGGGGACCTTGACCGACGTTTGAATTATTAAATAAAACGACGGGGCCTTTCCGCGTCAATCGCCGAAATATTGATTTTATTCCCATTGCATGCGTCCGCGAAGATGCCGGCTCTACGTGTCGATGGGGTTGTTTTTTCTCATTCCCCGATCCACTCCAGTGTAGGTTTAATTAAATTAAAATTATCTCCTCCACAAAAC
This sequence comes from Ceriagrion tenellum, assembly GCA_963169105.1. NCBI lineage: Eukaryota > Metazoa > Arthropoda > Insecta > Odonata > Coenagrionidae > Ceriagrion > Ceriagrion tenellum. The sequence goes on along the minus strand of OY720634.1, from coordinate 112,672,148 downwards.
TCGCGTCTTTTCCAGTGAACAGGGTCCGAACCGTCAGGCGTGAAAATTTTTCGCAACTATTAATTCTCTTGATCGTGCATGACACTGATGTGAGTATTGGAGCGAGATCCGTCGCGTATTTGTTTTGTTTCGATTAAAATTATCCTAAAATCCCGAGCAAGCGTCGATGGTGCCAGTTTTTTTGTCTCTTGCGTGCTGGCGGCACCATTAAAACCCGTCGGGAAGGTCCTTTTTCCCTTCGATCCAAGCGCCTCGAAGTAAAATTGTGAACATTTTCAACTCCCATCGAGGCCGTTGTATACGAATCAGGTGCGCTTTCCAGTGGAAAGGGTTTAAAGAAGGAGGTACGGAAATTTTTCATGCCTCAGTTGCATTGCGTCAATTTGTTATGCGCGCTTTAGTGGAAATATTGTTGGAGATGGCCCGGAAGCCGATGGATAAAGTTCGAAGAAAGCAGTATACGAGAATGGAGGATCTACCAAGAGTCAATGGCGTTCGAATCCATATTGAAAATGAATTTTGTACTTTTCCACAGTTATTTCTTGGACGATGTAGCAAGATGTGAATTGCGTTGTACTATTTCTGTAAATTAATGTGGAAAAGTACAAAACTTATTTTCAATTCATTTCATTCATTGGTCTTTCGATCCTAAGATTGGTTGACTGCAGTCCTCCACTCTTCCCTGTCTAATGCTAGTTCCTTCACCTCCTGGTACCTCTTTCTATGTACTTTCCTCTTTATTTGGTCTATGAATTTAGTCCTGGGTCATCCTCTGGGGAATTTTCCCTCTATTTTGCCTGCAGTTATATTCTTCACAAATCCATTGTGTTTCAGGGTGTGTCCAATCCATCTGGTTCTTCTTTTCTTTATGGTGTTCCACATGGTCCTTTCCTCTTACACTCTTCTGTACACTTCATGATTTCATATTTTTTCTGTCCATTTTATCTAAAGCATCCTCCTCCATCACTAGGTTTCGAAGGCTTCTAGTGTTTTCCGGTCAGCTTTTTCCTATGGTCCATGCTTCTGATCCATAGAGTACTATTTTCAGTTGAATATAAAATACTTCCACTAAGTGACGCCTGAAGGTGTTAATTTAAGTTAACAGCATCTTGACGTGGAGATAGATCTATAGGGCTACTGTAGGCAAGGGAGGAGAAGATCGTGAATTGAGGACGGCATGAAGGGAGCTAAAAGATACGAAAATTACGTAAAAATGGGGGTTCATGAATGGAAAATTTTAGGAAGGAAACGTTATACGAGATTTCCAATGACAATTCTTTCTTTTGGCCATGTACGTAGAATGCTGTGCGTGCCACTGTGCTTAATGTAGTGTATTGTCATTTAAATCGTCGCCTTTTTTTTTGAAGCTAGAGCTACAGCCACTCGTGCTACAGATATATTACCAGAAACTGCTACATCTGCATACTACTCTCCAAGCCGCCGCATGGGCGTGTGGTAGGGTGTGTTACAACACAGGCCGTGTAAAGGGCAAGGTTTTAGGAGTTGAAATGGTGGTGTATTGTGGGAGTGTTTTTAGTAGAGGTCATTTTCTTTTATGGTCCCTTATTATGCGTGGAAAGAACAAACTTTTGTCGAATATCTCTATTATCTTAAGGCTTCTGTCGGACCTAGAAATGTAGTGTGGCGTCAAAATGATATTCTCGGTGTCTCTTTGAAGCACATATGTTCTGAATTTCTCAAGCAAAGTAAGCCCAGCGTGTAGCCTCCGAGTATCTAGTGGCTCCCAACTTAAACTAATACTAATGATACCCTACTTTTCGGACTTCCTACTACGTTGAATAAATTTGGAAAAATGCATGGAAGAACCATAAATAACAGTTAGGCAATGGAAATGTTAGAGCGGAGTGCACAGTCTCAACAATTGGCCACCACATATGGGCTGAAGAGCGAAGAAAGAGGTGGAATGGACACTTAAAAGGAATGGAAGACAAGAATAAGACATCGATTTAGAGAGATTTTTGGCCATAAAATAAATGAAAATTATGTGCATCTTGGGAAGAGATGGAGAGAATGTATGTGAGGAAAATGAATTTGTTAATAACCGACTGAAAGCCTACTAGAGGAAGAATATTGCTGCGTTTATAAATGATGTTTCACTCTCAAACCGTCGTCAATACTGATGGCTCTCAGGTTTCCGCGGAGCTTGAATGATGATCTCTGCTTTTTTCTTCCGCGTAAGTTGTTTTTGGGACAAGAATTTCGCTTGCTCTCCTGCCGGCGAAACTGTTGCCGAATTTTAGCTAAGGAGAGCAGATATTTCCGGAGGAAAATTCAAGAGGTAATAGAAATCATGAAGGAGCCAAACAACTTTAACAGAGAGGACGGATGTCCTCTACATAACGCCTGGAGAAGAGTAATTCGCCTCAGCCAATCAGAGAGCAGCACCATTAATATCGCGGGAAAACGACGACATATAAGTATGGCAAAAATTCTTACGAAACTTTGATTTGAAGACGCTGGCAGGACAGCCAGTGAAACTGTTGTCCCTAAAACTAATTATGTGGAAGAAAAAATGCAGACGTCGTCTATACTCCTTATCTCCTTCATGGAATCGCTGGCGACTGGAACTCGGGGAATAATTCAATGTTCTCGTCGTCCATAATGTAGGATATTAATAGAATTAATCGATAACGTTACCTCCTGCCTCGGCTCTTAAGTATTGCATTGCGCACCGCTGAGTAAGTAGTGTAACATTGCTAAGGTCGATTCCTAGGTGTTTCTTTTGAATTACGTGGGAAAAAAGGCGCTGTGTTCCCATTGCGAGTCTATTACCCAGCATTAAATGAAGATAAGTATAAAAAGTCTTTTTTCCGCTATTATTCACAGGCCCGTCGTTGCCGTATCGCGTGCTTCGAGTAAATCACTCACTCGCTTCCATGCTGGGCCATTTCTCATACGTCCCATAATGTTCACCTCCGTAGTGATTTCTCAGCGGCCTTTAGTTTAAAATCTTAATTTTACATTTTGAAATGAATCTTCTTCTGAATTACAAGGACGCGGTGGAAGTTTTCCCATCAGTCAGTACCTCCCTTATTTAAGCCTCACTCAAAAGTTTGATTTGATGGCAATAAATAGCATGTGAACCTGGTGCTTGTAAAATCTAGGAAAATCTAGTCCCACGTAATGTCCTTCGACACGTATAAGCCTGCAACTGGAAACATCTGTTGCCTTTGTAGTCTGCTACGAGCAAGCGAGATGGAGTTCGGTAGATTAGTAATGTTTTTTGTCATTTATCTTGAATCAGCCTTCCAGAGGAATGCATTGAAATTTGTTACATATTCCTCGCAAGCGAGCTTATAATTATATTGCGTGCTTTTTTCATTAAGCTCACGCCTATTTGTTCCATTGTGGCTGTATATAGGAAAAATGAGGGCATTCAACGTTGCGTGAAGCCGTAGCGTTTGTCCTTTTCAAATCAGGTTGCCTCTCGTTGAATGAAATAGTCCCAGCGTACCTAGATTTCTTAGTGTCTCTACGCACGCACACACAATGCATACTTTACAATCGGATCCAGATGATAAGGTCGCGAGTGGCGGCATGGCATTAAATGGAAGCATCATGCTGGGCGCTTATTCTGCCTCTTGTTCTTATTGTCCTCTTAGCATGTTGCCATTTATAGCACTGCTCGTCTGTCGACCTTTACCTCGCTTCCCTCGTGACTGTGTGGTCGGAGACAGATGAACCGCGTTCCATGACAAATATGCGTGCGTGTTTTTGAACAAATCTTACGATTCTATCGCAGTATCAGTCATGTTAGTAAGTTAATAATAAGTTAAAATAAATTGTCCTATTAATTCTCATCTTCGCTGTGTTCAACTGGACGTAGACTAGTGAATGTGCTCTACTCTTTGACCCTCAGATGACTCATTGCTTATTTATGATGCACCGTCGTTCAAAACTGTATTCGTTGCGTTTCTGTTACCATGCTATATTTAGCTGCGCTGCTGTCATCGTATCATGCATCGGAAATATGCCATTTCTGGACTTTGAACCTCTTATCCTTCATCATTCCTACCCAGTGTGGCGAATGCCCTTTCGTGGCGAAATTTTCAATGTGAGTGTTGTCGTCTGGTCTTTTTTCTTTCACTTGCCTTCGGCGTTAAAGTCTTCTCCGACAGAAACTGTATTGCTGTGCTGGAATCGTTTCTTATTCGCTAACCTATGCTCTAAGGTTATGGGTTTCTGTATGTGTTGCTCAGAAGGTAGACCACCTGGGAATCTTCAGAAATGTCAACGATACTCTATGTTTATCGTCCTTAATCGTCACAGATGTTATAATTGGTCTATGAATTTAGTGCAGAAGAATGTAAGTGTACAAAAATATCCCCGCGACTCTCGTTAAGCAGTTTAGAATCATCAAATATCTTATATGGATTTTCCACTCGCTGAGTTAGCAAAATGTTAATCACGGAGTAATATGCAGGTTTACTTGTTTTGTTTACGTGAGTTTTCAATGCTGAGATTTGATTTTAGAAACTATTTTAGGTGAGAAATGATACATTAACATCATCCGTTGTGATTTTTTAAACGTTATAGCATGGGCATCATACAACGATGGGGTATCGAATTCAATCGAAAGTATGAGTTTCAGACCCGTACGATTTCATATATGTCCGTACTTGATGACTGTGATGTTCATTTTACCTAGGTCGTATGTCTCTCGCGCTGTGACAGTCAGCGAAAGAACGCGGATCGTATATCCAATCGATTTGTCATCTTATCTTTCCCCCCTTTACCTTCAAGGAAAATATTTGCTGAACTTGTCTTCTGATGATAAGTAATACGTTGCAGTCATGATTTTCTCGGGGAAGGGCGAGGGGGAGCCGAAGCCATGCCTACATTCGGAGTTTAAACGCGAATGGACGCTTAAGTTCCACATTTTCGGCCTGGTGCCCCAAAATTGCATGTGGCTTTTGAGGTAGAGGAAAGACTTTTTCCTTATATTCGTGCATTAGACCCCTATCCTCAATTTTGCATATTTTTTCACTTGCATTCTCATGGCCGGTGTTGATTTTTTATAAGTAGTTTATTCATAAATTCGCCTTTCAATTTATATTGGATGAAGTTTGTGATGATAAGTGAGGGAATGCGGCCGTCGGGTAATCAGTAGAAGGTATTCTTGTGGGAAGTAAATCATTTGAGTATAATCGAAAGACGACAACGATATGCCTTTTTCTGTGTGACAAACATCGTATAATGATTTCATTGCTTGCATTTTCCCTCATTTCACCTTTTTTGATCTTAATTTATGTTCTTATCCATTCTCAGCCTCCAAATCCTAATGCTTGTTTCTATTAAAGAACATTATTTGTATTAAAAGCGTGTCTAATCAAACGTTTTTGAAAAGTTTTTTCGAATTTTAATCTCCTAGCACCTAATTTGGCAGTGAGCGTATATATTTTATGATCCATACAGCGGTAGTTAATCCATGTCGGCGATAAATCTTCTCTTGATGCCATTCTTTATATCCTGGACTTATTATCATACCCCGCAGTAAAATAAATTTACAAGGGTCGGTTTCATGGGCAAATGCGACTTTGCGAAGACTGAAAGTGTTGTAAATATAAAGGTAAATCGCTCCTTGAAAACGGCTTATCTCTTCCGGCTGCGGAAGATAAGAGCTTGAAATATTTATTGTGTCGCTATCAATTCTCCCCCAAGATTCTTTTTGGTATGCTCTCACCCTTTCGGATCAGATTTCCGCAACAGCATCTATTCTCGCCGCCAGTAACGATGCACACCTTTTCTCTGTAACATCGGAGTCATCGCCGAAAATTTCACTTCTCCTGTGATTTCGAAAGAAAAAGAAGGTACTAAGGCTTGTGGATGTCTTGCAAAATTTATTTGAAACGTGATTTCTTCCCTTCACGAGTTTGATGGAATCAGTCGAAAGGTGTGTTCGCGTCTGGATCCTCATAGATCGGAGTAGTCATATGGTTTATTAATAGGGTGATCTACTGGTTAAGGAACATTTAAATGAAAGAGAGTAACTGAAATTGGAAATCGGTAAGTATTGGGCGAGCCCCTATATCCTAAGGCGATTTCCTTATTCTTTTTAGGGTACGTCTTGACTTTCTTCACTTCGTCTACGTAGCGTACTCTCTTTCTTCTCCTCTACCGCTATCCCGAGTTTCTTATCCTCCCCCACCAAACCAACTAGCTCTCTCCCACCCAAGTCCTCTCCTACCGCTTAACTTGGCTGTTTGGGCGGATAGAGAAGAAAAAAAAATATAATAAATAGAAAATAATAAATAAATAAATAATAAAGAAAAAAAAAGAAATCGTTATTGGTAATCCCAGGGTATTTTAATAATGGTTATGAATGTATTTACAATACTGGCGTGATTGCGGTTATTACGGTATGAATCAAACCTCTATCGCATCGCAAGTTTCGGAATTAGCCGAGGTTTACAACTTTTGCAACAGCTCTTGTAAAAATCAATTTTTTCCTTTATTATGTTAAAAATATGTTTAGCTAACTTATTCCTGAATCTCCTATGCCTGTCCTAAATATTAAGAGAATGGCAATAACAAAGTCGGGCCGTCGGATTTTGAACGCCGAAAACGGGGCCTTTTTTCCTAATAAAATATCGTAAATGTGCAGATAAGGATAGGAAAAAACTTCTACATGAATCAATAAATGTATAAATGATCATTCTATCAAATTTTATTTCGTTAAAATCGGTTGATCCTACTTGAAGATACAGTTTACTAAACACAACGGACTCGACTTTTTAAATGAACGGTAGCACCTCCTCTTTCATCGTTCTTTCCGTCCATCTCACTTTCTCCGTTCCGCTCAACCCCCACATCTAAAAACCCTGCAACCTTTTCTTCGTCCTTTTTTCCTCTAGCCCACGTTTCAGGTGATGCCGCAGTAATGACGCAGTTTTAGGACCAACTGAAAGATTTTTTCAACGGGCTAATCTTACTACAACTCAAGTGTTCTAAGCGTGTGTAACTCCTAAGAGACTATATTTAACAAAATACGGTTTTTCCAATCTCGGCAATCATTGTCCTTCCAATTTAGTTGTATCATGGTTGCTCCTCGTTTGTAATGTATCCGAAATATGGGTCTTATAGAATATGGAAAATGGGTATCCGCGTCAGAGAGAAATAAGTTTTCTTCGAGTATTACGTTGGGCGATTAATGGGGGAGTTGGAATATTCTTGTTGTATGGCGTCGGGAGGTGTGCGGTACGCGGCCATATTACGATAGATTTTCTTGTTATTCGGGAAATGGAATAACTTTGTTTAATATCGTCGGGCGAAAATCTTAGCTTTTATGTCTGCCAGCAGCACGTAGTTTTTCCCTTAAGGAAGTGTTTTTCAAAAAGTGAGTGTATTACCTGATATAGTACTACGCATTAAAACGAGCGCTCAAATTTATCATTAAACTGGCGTGCCGACGAGGGAGATGTGATTTTAATCATTCCTGCCGTAGGCCAAAAAATTCTTGTTTATATTTTTACTTAGTGAGCCCTGTTGTTCAGTTATCGAGTTGAGTTCAGAGTCGAAAATTTGGTCTTTGCTCATGATATATGCCCCAAAAAATCAATGGTAACTTACGTGTGATTGCAATGGAAGGGGGTTCATGAAATTTAACATGGGGAACGGGGATTTAATGATACCAAAATCATCTCTCGCACTGCTTAAATGACCCACGAGGAAGCTGGAGCTGAAAAAAGGATATTCCTAAATGAGTAAAGATATAAAAAAATTGGAATCAACAAATCGGTTGGACCATCAAGAGAGTGTAGCAGCGCTCTTAATATAATTTACTAATATAATTTTCTTTTCGACTTGCGACTTGTTTCGTGTTTATACATTTTTTGTTGCCTTGTGAAATTAAAACTGCATACTTCTATGTAATCAATACTGTCGATCGAGGCTCCCGGGTGCCCCCTCTCCTCTTGGTGCCCTCGGCCTAAGCCTACGTGGCCTTTGCGTAACTCCGGCCTTGGGCTCAAAGGAGAGGAAATTTAAATTGAAAAGAAAAGGAGGGAGATATTCAGGATTGGCTTAGGAGGGAACGCAGGAGAACGAGAGCTTAGGAGACGATGGTACACAGAGGGATCCGGTGAATGTGAGGTATATACATGTTAGTACCCGGGTGCTGCTCTCCGTGTTCGTAGGTATGCACGTTTGTGCCTGCGCTTCGGCGAGTGTCGTCGTGGAGACCGCAGCTGCTGTTGCCGCCGCTTATACTCTGGTGCCCGCCTCGCCACCACAGCATCTGCGGTCTGTGCCTCCTCCCCTCCCGCCCCCTCCCGCCCCCTCCTGCCTCCTCCGCCGTCCCCACAATCCCTCCGTGCCCAAGTGTAGGCCCTCGGCGCTGTTACACTCTCCCGCCCCGTCTCCCAGACTCACCTCACCTGCTTTCCACCTTCTTCTCCACCCATTTCTCCCTCCAACCAGCTCAACTCTCTTCAGTCCTCTTCTCTCTTTCATGTCTTCTGTCTTTGTTGGCTAGTTGAGTAGAATTTGGCTTCGGATGCCATTGCAATCATTTGGTCACATCTGCCACATCCCTGCGCCCTGATCCCTCACAGTAGTTTGAACGATTTAACCTCTAATACTGATTTTAGTTCTCTTATTAGTGATATCTGTTGGTGATAGTGAAAAGATTGTACTTTCGTTTTAGTATTTTAACTATTCAGTGTCATTTCAACTCGTAACTTCATGCCACATGGGAGATATTTCGGTATAATTCAATCAAGTGTCCAGATTTTCTTGCAAACGCCTAGTCAGAATCTTATATTAGGTGTTATTATGGTTGTTAACTAATACCGAGGTGCCATTCCATGTTAAAGATTCGAAAAAATGTTTTCAAATATAATTTTTTCCTATTTTTTTAATACCGTTGAATTTGAAAATGAAATTTTTGAATATCAGTCGCTCAAGTCATAATATGCTTTAATTAAGGCAAAAATATAAAACAATTCCTTTATTATTTCCCTTTTTGCGTGTATTGTGAATTCCTCCCCATAAACAGATGTACCTACCCACTAAAATGTTATTGTGGTGCTGGAATTTTTTTTCTACTTGAAAAATGCATTATACGTGCTGTCGATGACCCACCAAAACCACTTCAGCCGCCTTAATCTCTATGCCTTTCTTGCTCTCTTTCCAACCCACGTTATAACACTTAAAGGTTATTTTATCGAGATAGTTCCGTAGCCGTAATGGAATATTACTCGAGTTATACGTTTGAATATTAGCAACTCGAGGATGTATGCATTAAATATTGCATTATTAATCCTGAAATAATATACTTTTATATGACTGGAATTGTAAGTAATTGAATTAAAATATCTGTATCTGTAAATCTTTAACTTCGACTTATTTTCTTCTCGCGGTACGTTTAGAACTCCCTCACAACGGAAGGTTGTTTACGATGCTGAAGAAATTACCGCAAAATAGTTAAGATAACATGCAAACTACACATTTAATTTTTTGACGAGATCTGGGTGTTACATATTCATAATTTTTTAAATTAGGTCTCTTTGAAGTGCGTTGACGTACCATTTCCCATGTAAAAGAGCTGGTATTTTTCGTAAAAAATTTGGGAAAGTAGTTCAGTAAGGGGCTGATATTTTGGTATCTTAGGAAGGGTGAGACATTATTCTTTTAAAAAATAAGACCTAATTCATTGATTTTTAGGTGAAATGATATCCCTTTCAAATTACCTTAAACTCTATATATTTTCTCATGTACTTTTCTATTTTTAGGCATTTCCACACGCGTGTTTTTACTTGTTACGCTCGTTTTTAGCCGTTTAACTGGAGAGACACTTTCCTTTGACAATATCGTGGGATGACTTAATGCAATTATCACCAGAAATGGTATCAGTACGATTAGTTTCTCCTTGACGATATCGTATCACGGAGAAACAACCATGAAATTTCTGTTGGAAAGTTATTTTATCCGTGATACGGTGTTTTCACGTTGAAACACTATATATATTTTTAGTGATGATTTCTGTGAAAAAGTGACTTGCATCATTCAATTTGTGGATTTATGAAACTTCTACGAAGGGAAGTCTTAAAGTAATGAGTTTATCGTCTGACTTCCTATTTCGACTGAAATTCTTCGACGGATTACGCGAGAATGGTAAATCCCCCTTTTTCAAGTAAAATGGTGCTTGAGTATCGGAGGTAGACGTATTTTTAGAAATCAACCGTGAACTTTGTCTGATTGCAAAGGTTTCTTACTTGATGTGTAGTATTAAAATAGCGATGTCCTGCCTAATGTGTAATATTAGAATTGCGAAGGATCGCAACCATTAATTTATGGAAAACATTTTTCTCCCGCAATTTGGATCTTGTTTTTTAACGTTTGGAACGGTCTTCTTTACTCCACCTACCCTTCACGTCGTGAATTCCTTAGCTAATCAGAATTCACGTTTAAAGTTTCCTTTCGTTGTTTTTCTCATCACATTGGCGTTAAAATAGTCCACGGACGCCGAAAAGTTGGTCCTCAGAATGCGAGGGATGAAAGCATCACTCTGTTTGTATGGCGATAGTACCCTTCCATTTTTCTCATTTAGCTACTCTCACCCTCTGTTGTTCTCCCTCTCTGTACTACCCCCCTATCGTCCTTTCTTTCCGCAGAGACCGTGCCACTCTTTGGGTCTCCCTGCACATCGGCTCCTCTGACTTCTCTTTTTTGTTCTTTGCCTCTTTGTCTGAGAGGCCCGACAAACGTCTCGCTTTACTGTCCCTCACCCGTTTTGTGGGCTCTGTCTGCGGTTTTTTTTCTCCTCAGTCATTCCGGCTATATCTCAATAGACTATCTCAGCGCCTTCAGGCGTGTGAGTTACCAATGTTCACTGGTGAAAATACTTTCACACGCGTAACTCAGACTGATTCAACGCTGGTTTCTTTTATTAGCGATTAAGCGGCCGCGTGTAGTTTTTACACTTGGTCTCGTCTATGTGCAAATGATTATTTCCCCATTTTAGGAAATTGCAAGTGAAGAAAGAAAATTTTGGACCAAATAAAATGACTTTGTTAACTCCACTTGAGGTTTATTATCACGACCCGGGTTTCGACACTTAGTGTCATCATCAGCTCAAGCGGAGTTCAATATACCTCAAGAGTAGTTAACAAAGTCATTTTATTTGGTCCATAGTGGATAACTTCTGCAGCCATTTCCAGCAGCAGATGAAGTCTGCAGCCATTTCCCTTGTGAAGAAAGATAATTTGTCCCAGTGGACGAATGGAATCTTTGAGAGTGCTTTTTTTTGTATTAGCACGAGTTGTGCCATCTATGCAGGACAACGTAAATGGAGAAAAATTGCGGATATTAAATTTTTTGTCATTAGTCTTTTGGAAAAATTTGAAGTCCGTCATTATACATCATATTGTGAGGTATAATTATCTCTGAATTTTAGATCTCTGTTGAATTTCCCCACAATTTTTATTACCACACACCGACCAAGGTTTCGACAAAACTCATGAAATTCTCAAGGAAAAACATTCATAAAAATTTTGGCGGAAATTAAAAATAGTTCTGTTATTTTGAGATCATGATATATGCAATCAATTTCCACATAGTTTTGCCGGATTTGTTAACTTTACGCCTGGGAAGGCCTGACCCGGTGTAATTACTTGGTTGTGATATGCTAAGTGTAATTTATCTGGGATATATTCAGCCTCGACTTGAAAAATTCTCCTGGAATCTCTAATACTCCAGTTTAATACGAGCAAATCTTTCTGGGTTCGTTAAAAAGAATTTACGCATGTTCAGAATTTCTTAAAAGGTTAACTTCGTCAAACTTTACCGTGACGATGATCGTGTTTTGTTTTATCTGCAGCAGGTTGGTAGATAGGTTATCTTCGGGAGAAATTCTGTGCTTCGCTAAAGTACGGCCTTTCTTATTGCTAGTAGCACTGTCAATATCACTCTTAACACTAACCCACCGTGTCAACCCTTCTCTCTGTTTAAGCGGCCACATGACGGGAGAGCGGCCACATGAGGGTTAAAGATCGTCACATGATGGGAGCCCTGTAGGTCCCGATCACCAAGTGACTGCCGCCCAAAAATTGCATGATCTCTTCTTGAGATTGCTCAAACTGCGACTGGTGTCATTGGTAGCAATTCGGTTGCATTTTAAGAGATAAAGTAGTCAATTCTGCGATGATCGCCCAAGTATACATGCATGCATAGCACTATGTTAAGGTGGTCGGAGCGAATTTTATTTATGTACAGATTGGCGTCTGACTTTTCAAACACATACTCATAAGTAATATGTATAGGTAAAATCGAAAAAAATGTATGTGCGTTGGCCCAATTGGCTTTTTTGGCAATTTAATGCCATTTTTACACTTAGCCGAATGGAATTTGACATATATTTCGAAACAATGTGATGGAATATGTACAGATTTTCTCCTAATCGTGAAAACATGACTTTCATAATATTATAATCGTTCCCAACTAGTATAAAAGTGTCGTGCCGAATAAAACACACGTATCTATGTACGATTTTCGCTTAAATTTCTAATTCCGCGCCGGAAACCCAAGTCATAGCTTTATGGAGACAAAACTTTCAAAATGTTACGCCTCCATCATTCATATTAGATACATGGTTATCGCCAACTTATGAAACGTTGTACTTGAGTGAAGTGTGGCGCTATAATTATTTTCGACTTTCTTGAATATTTATTAAAATATGCACTCAACGATTCACGGTTCGCGCACCAAGTAAGTACTTAATTTCCCTGCTGTTATTGGCTACATTACACATCCGGCGGAATGGAGATTCGCACAGGAAACGAATCGCCTTAAGTGCTCATAAATGTGGAATGATCTATAGCAGTCCTTTTTACGATAGAGATCATGTTGGTAGATAATACAGTTACCAAACGTCTCCGTTACCTTCGTCCGAATATATTGCGTCCTCGTAACGTGAGACGTCCCTGGAGTGTCTCCTCCTCGCCGACATCTGGCCTGCCCCCGGGGGTTGAATGGCAGATGGCCCGGCCGGCCAGGCGATCGGAGAGTTGAATCGGGCGTGTTTTTTTTTGTTGCGGAAAAGGTTTGGAGAGCCTATCCCATATTCCGCCCCCGTCTTGCCACTCGTCGTCCTTTTGTCTTCCATCCGTCCATCCTCCGCCCCCTCTTTCCCTCGATCTCTCTCTCTCTCTCTCTCTCCATTCAATCATGAATTTGCATCTCAATGGTGCGCCCCAGCCTCCTTAGTGGATGGTTCAGTATCTCTCTCTCTCTTTGGATGCGACGGGGTGAACCGGACTGTCACCGTTCGTGCGTCTCCGATCCAAGTCCCACTTTGGTTTTCCGGCGTCGTAACGGGTTTTCGTCGCGACTTTAAAGGTTTTGAGGAGAATGGGGAAAACGCGCTGGGCTGCAGGTTGCGCTTCTTTCCGCTCAGTTGTTTGAGAGAGTGCGATTCGGAAAGAAAATGTAGATACAGGTAGGGTTAGGAGAGAGATACCTTATTCATAGGTGTCAATTTGATATGGAGAGTAGCTGTGTATATTTGGCAGAAACGCTACCTCAGAGAATGTAGGACTTGGTTAGGCTTCAGTAGTTCGATATGTGGGTGTAATGAAGGTGAAGTAGACGGAAAGTGAAACGAGCGAAGAAGTGAAGAGTAATAGTACGGAGGCTTCCGCGGTGATTTGATAAGTTCCGTTTATTCGAGTATTTCCCGCGTTGATTCATTTTTATGGACAACTGTTTCGCTTGCATTACAGCAAGTGTTTCAGGACCTGACGACGCTAGATGTAACGCCAGCGAAACTGTTGTCCATAAAAAAGAATCAACGCGGGAAACCCCGAATAAACAGAACTCGGGTGAAGAGTATGTTGAGTGAGCGGAGGAAAGATCTGGAGAAGCTTAGGAGGTGGCAGAGTACGTTGATGGAGGAAGTAATGAATGGTGAATGGAGGCTATAGGTGAATTCAATCCTTTCAGGTGTAACCTTGCGGAATTTCATCATGAGTAAAGACTTCATCCATTTCCGTCATGAATAAAGATCATGAATAATACCTGAAGAAATAACTTCAGAAAAATAAGAAATGAAGAGTACATGGCAAGGCTCCAGGCTTTTAACCGGAGAATTAAGAGTGGCGGATGGGGTTTATAGTTTAACGACTAGATGGTCTGTTCTTAGTGGACTTACCAGAAAATAACAACTATGTTTCGATTCACGGAGGAATTAAAACGTAATGATTATTGTTATTATTAGAGGCTACAGGTCTCGAATAGGGAAGAAAGTTGGGCAATCTGGGAGGGGGAAAAATGGACTAGGATTTATTATTGTTGAGTATTCTACCGGTTTAGAGCAGGTTTAAGTGGAAGTCAGTTAAAATCTTCTGGATGTTTACTAATATATATGGCTCCAAGGACGTTAACATTTGATTCTTCCCCTTAGCGTAAGTCCGACCCTTCTTCATCTCGTCCATATAACCTATTTTCTTATTTCCCCTTTCCCGCCGGCCCAACTTCCTTCCGCCTATCACGGACTTGAGCAACCTTTCGCCCTCCATTAACACTTTCAGCCACTTTTTTCCCATCCTTCCAATCTCATCCAGAAGTTTCCTCTCCTCACGAACAATACTAAGCACTTCCACGTTCGTCTTCCTTTCCGTTGAATAGGTTGTTATGAACGGGGTTAAGAAGGGTAGGGCGCGCGCTGAGATGGAAAAAGAAATATTAGAGGTAGATAATACCCTGCATATGTAAAATAAATTCAGAATATTCTCACTGATCTCGATTAAAACCTACCTTAAATCGAGTAGCTATTTAAATGGAAGATGTACTGCAACACTGCGACAGAAACTGAGTGAAAACTAGTTTGTTCACCGAAAAGTGTCTGCAAATTTGTTTCATTGTTCTCCATTTTTTCCTGATGGAGTGATAGGTGTTTTAGAGCCACTCGAGATAATTCAGATCATGCAACTAAGAAGTCATGTGATGAAGATCTCCGCCGGATCTCTAATCAGGATTTTCAACTCGTCAGTAATATCCCAGCGAGAACAACGCGATCGGGAAGACGTCGTGAGAATGTTACGATGGATTCGATCTCACCGAAATTTCGAACCGCTTGTGATATTTCCTCTTGACTCCTTAGTTACATTATTGGAATTATCTCGTACTACTCAAACGGCCACCTATTGGTTTGATGTCCTAACACAACCGGCCACGCACTCGTAGAGACTCGCAGGAGATCTTTGGAACATTTTGGAAAGAAGACACCATCGAATTAGAAGTTAGGAAAAATGCATAAGTCTCCCCAAAGAGGGCTATCTAGATGAGAAAACTTCTGAGAAGATCTGATCTGATGCGGTTTTTAAATGCAAGTCACTAGTAATCGGATTATAACAATGATAGCACAATTGTAGTGATGAACGGCCGCCTGAATTTCAAGCTTTAATATTGGAATATTTTTTAAACCTACTCTCTCCTCGTCTTGAATTTTGTCCTCGAGAAGAATGTTGTGTCTATAAAGGTCTCTTTTTGGAAAATGAGGCTAAAAGTAAAATAAATAAAAATTAAACCCTGAGCTAGTCTCAAACCACTAGTGCTCAAAGGATAAAAATAGGTGGGGAGGATTATATTTTTCAGAGGAAAGCCGATCCCTACTTGAGTGTCTTGTGCGTTCAGTACTCGTCTGTCGGATGAGACCTTAAACCGTGGTCCCCATAGCGCCTTTCGTTATGAGTAGATTAATGTCGACGCCGGGTTTATATCCACCCTTCCTCCCTTACTTGTCTCCTATGGCGCAAATGACCTCAGCTGTCGGTCGCCTCCCCTAATATCCATTCCAATCCAGGTGAAGGATTGCTTCTGCGCACCTGACTAAAATGTGGCAAGCAACTGACTTTCGCTCTTTCGCTCCCATTGGCTCAGTTATCACAAATTTTTCAAATTTTCTTGAACCGAGTCTATTTGTTAAAGTCGATGGATGATTTACCGGCATGTAAGATTCAGCTGCATCAACATTGTCTCCCTTCAATTTTGGGAAAGTCTTGTGTATTTCCGTGAACAGGAAATTCTCCAGACGCCTGTCATTCCTCAGTTTCCTGTTTAACCGCGTGGGCGTCGCTGCTTCCCGTTTCCATTAAGGAGGTCGCTCGAGAGATTTCACTGTCTGAGTGCTGAGGGACGCGCATGGTTGAAATATTTGGCCTTATCAGCGTCGAAGTAAATGTTTCAGTATTGAGGTAGACCAGCCCGGAACAAACACTCAGTGAGTGACGTAATGGCGTATTTTCTGCCAAGATAAAGGATTTGAAAGATAGAAAGGTTTGGAAGTGCGATTGCTGCGAGGATTTGGTTTTGTGCGCTTTCTCTTACGTTTTTTAAATGATTTCCATCAAATAAATTTCAAGGGACTCGGAGCTCACTTCCTCTACAAATAAGCCCGAGCATTTGGAGCCCTGGTCATCATTATTTTGCCAAAAAAATTAATAAAATACAACGAAAAGCTGCACGCTTCGTTAAGAACTGCTACGAGCGAACAAAAGATATGGTGTGTATAAAAAGTGTCGACGCCCCTAGACACTCCGAGACTACTCGCTAGGCTAAGCTTGCTTGAGAAATTCGGAACGGGCGTGTTTCAGAGGTAACAGAGAATATAATCATGACGCCTCACTACATCTCTAGGTGTGACAGTAGCGATAAAATAAGATAGATACATTGCCGAACTGATAGGTTCAAAAACTCGTGTTTTCCGCATACAATATGCGACCACAATAAAAACTGAGCTCCACTAAATACACACCCACAATACAAGCCACCATTTCACTTCCCAAAACCTTATCCCTTACATTTTTCACGGCTCGGGTTTTAATACCCCCTGCCACACGCCCATGCGGTGGCTCGCTGGGTAGTATGTAGATGTAGAAGTGTTAGGCTTACTCATGACTCTGATTTGGCTCTCAATGAAATATATTGTCATTCATTCACCACAGTCAACTTCCGATTGATCGAAAACGGATGATATAAGGCGCGGAGTAGGTATACATATGTTAGCATCGTAATAAAAAATTAGAGGGAATTAATTTCTTGTTTATCATTTTTAAAATTTTTCGTCATCCCCTTCCTCTAGTGTCATTGATTTTCATGCCACATATCATAATGTGCATTCGACGAGGGCGGCTGTTTGAACATATAAATGCTGGAATTGACCTCGTTGACATTCTGGTTTATTGTTTTGGTAACCAACCTAAATACCCTTTGCCGAGGTCTGTTGAGTATAGGCATCCTTGGGAACGTTCTAACGGTCCTCCCCTTTCTCTTTCTTCTACCCCCTGTCGTATTTTAGCTACTTTTTAATGCGGAAGGCTGTGTGTACTTGAGGCCAATTGTTAGAAGTTCATGTATGTTTCTTTTATAACTCTGTAACACCGGGTTAACACCGAAAAACCTCCGGCACTTGCAGATGTTGGTATGCCGTGAAATCCTTTGAGGCTTCTCCGGGCGAAATTATTGTAAAACCGAATTTTATTTACTAAGGATATTTTTGCCATAGGATTTCGCAATCATATTTCAGAAATTTTCTTCGCAGAATGTTGTAATAACAAGAGCTATGGTGTTTAAAACGGATTAGTACCCGGAAGACCTTATTTAAGTTCAGTAAGATGGTAATACAGTGTTGTGAATGGGGAGGAACAATGCCTTAATCGCCTTAAATTAGATGATGTGTCTGGAAATATAATTACATAAGATCCCTTTAATCTACCAGTTAAGGTAGGTTTTAATGGAAGAAATAAAATATCCTCCAGATTTGTTCCTGCGCCGACAATCTGCCGACTCAATTTCTCTCTTCAACTAAGCTTTCGTGGCAATATAGAGTAAGCGGTAACTCAGTAACTGCTTACTCTATGATAGTGCCTCTCTTCATTCCGTCCGTAAAGCCTTTTCCCTTCCTCCCTCTTCCTTACTCACCCAACATCCTCCCCTCTATCACGGTCTTTGATTCTCATTACATGTTTCAAACACCTACCCAGCCTTCTCCTAATATTCTATTGAAATTTCCTCTCATCTCCCACCATTCCGTGTAATTCCCTCTTTGTCTTCCACCAAGAAAGTTCTAGGGTGCTAATCAGTCCGTATTGGAAATAATGATAGCTTTTGCACTTGCCTTCTTTGAAAATGTCTTGGTCTTTTGCTTTTATAGACTCGTCTGTGTTTTATATGCATTATTATATGCAATTTGAATGTTTTTTTTCTTTTTAAGGTCAGAAATAAAACATATCGTTCACAATATTCTACGTGCCATAGCCCCTTCGATGCTTAAATGGAGCCCAAGGTTCCCTTAAACCTTACTTTTTTTAGCCGGACATTGAACCCATTTTTGGCATGGGTGTCGTGTTTGTTTGTGGATTTGAAGGTATGCGGTGGACGGTGTGACACTACTTAATCAATTGGGGTGCTTAAATATCCAAGCCTGTACCTCTGCAACGTCCTGATCTGAGGTGTGCCGGTGCCGGATCATGGGTACCGGTTTGGCCGGGAAAGCACCGGTTTTGGGATGTTTGTCTAATTGACCTGAAAAAATGAACAAAAATAATAATTTAATAATTTTACCGGGATTCAAGTTCTTTATTTTCGTTGAAAGTTACACTCAGTGGCGGATACAATTATATTTAACATTAACATTAAAATTAAAATGTTTCCCTGTGCTTGATTTATTTTACTCTATCTATACTCTAAAAATCGCTGTTTCAATTCCTATCGAATCCCTAAAAATCCCTATTTTACTACTCTAATGACTTAAGGGATTCAATTCTATGTTTATTATATCCGGAGATTATTAGAAAATTTTAAGTTAACTTAAGAAAATACAGGAATCGATGGAGACAAGTTTTCCAACGCTTTACTTCGGTAGAAAAATATGCGTGGAAATGGCCAGTGCTCCAAATGGGACGAATGTTGGTCCCGTTTTTGCGAATCAGAATCCTGGTCACCTCACCCTGTGCATATGGCCGTTTTTCGACAGCAGTCGATAGTCGTGTCTTTAGTTGCGTGCATACGATGTTTTTTGACGCAGTGCGGTATTGCCGTTGTAGGACCTCATTTCTTTTCCGAATGCCGGGAGAAGGCACTTTATTTCTCTGTTTTTGTCGCGGCCTTTTCCCCGATTCCTCACCTTTGGGATGAGTAATTGAGGGAAGCGACACATGTATCGCCCGTGCATGGAGTGAGACGCATGGTGGGCATTGTCATTCGGAGCCAATTACCTTGCCCTCCGTGTCCACGTCCGTTCGAGTGCGCGGTTTGCCCGGAAGGGCGGGTGGCGTGGGGCGGACCCCACCCTATACGGTGGATCCTCTCACCTCCCTCGACACAACTAGAAAATCTTACTCAGGCGCGTCCCTAGAGCTTGTGACTGAACGCTCGTCTGGTGCAGCCGTGCATAAATGCCGTCTCGGGCGCATATGATGCCTCCCTGGAGCGGACATCTCAAGGCCGCATCGCGCTCTGATCAGCTACTCGATCTCACAAGGCAAATTCCACCGTGTGGAGGTGACATAACTTTGGCGCTACCGTGTCGTCCGATACGGAATCAGCATTATTGAAATCCTCCCTGATATTAATAGCTCTCTTTTTCCGAGATTTCATTTCGTAGTTGTTATTTTTATACGCATATCTGCCCTTTGCTTACACGATGTCTGCACCCCGCGCGGGTTTATGCGTTAATGCTCGCCCAGTCCAAAATTCATCGCGTGAGCATATCCACTCGCACATGAATCCGCGCGGGTATGCATGCATTTAGTAAACAGGCCTTCACACCTCATGGTTAACGACCATTCGTAAGGTGAATACCTAGGGATGTAACTCGTATTCAAAGTTGTTACGCCTAATTCAAATTGAGTTAAACTGCTGGCCGAAATGGTGTAATACAATGCTCATTATATCATATGAAACACTGTGATATACGTCAGTGTCTATGGAGGTCCTCATTTTCGAGTTGACTTTTGAAAGTGATGAACGCCTCAAGTGGAAATTGAAGCGGTTTTCCACTGTGGAGAGAGAAACATCATGGGAATCATTTCTGCATGGACAGGCGCTCGATGCAAATGAGACCCTCGCCACGATGCAAGCAGACCGTAAAAATAATTGAGGATGATCCCTAAAGTGCTTTATTCAAAATCAATACTGCCGGATGGGAAAACAATTACAAACCTCTCTTTTCGCCGCGTCGGGTCGACAACTCCCTTTGGTATTCTCTTTTCAAGTCATCTCTCATTCAGTTGGACTGGATTTTTGTTTCATCATTTTCTTTCGCCTCTTTTTTTCAGTCCGTCCTCAAATTTCTTACTTACTCGTCTCCCTGTTTTATTCTCTTGCAACTCTTTTTTACCAGATTCCCTCTTATCCTCCCAAACGTTTCCCTTCCTTCCCTCTCTCCAAGTCTTTTGTTCTGGTTTCCCCCTGATGTCACTCAGCCGCATCAAGTCAGCGTGGCAAATAACAAGGAAATCCCTAAGGGTACCTTGGATGGCATTATACGAGATGGGAGGAACGTGTGTTAGCTAAGAAGGGGAGAGATATTTCAATGCTTAGTGGCCGGTTGAACGAACGTTGAGACATTGGATCAATGGCTGTGGATTCCATAAAGTTACGGAGGCTCATTGCTAAATTCAGGATGGCAAAACTATCACTTTCGTTAAGTGTCCCCCAATATTTATGGCATCGATTAGTTTATCTTCCTGAAACACATAGTGAGCAAATACCTACCTTGACTTATAGATTTCAGAAGTACATTAGATACGTGCATAAGTCGTTTCTGTTGTCATAAGACGGGGAGAGGAAGGGAGAAATTTGATTGTGCAATAAAACAATGTATGGAAAGCGATATTTGAAAAATTCAAGGGATATCGCCGTGCGAGGATGTATCACGTTGCGGAATCGTGAAATATGTGACATTATGTGACGTCGCATTTAATTATTGGAGGTTACTTATCAGTTAAGGTAGGTTTAGATGAATGGGTGACAATCCGGTTGATCTACACAGGCGTTGGCCTCTATCCTTTTAAACGACTTGCATGATTTATTGTTAACAAATTGCATTCACAAAACTTTTACAATACCACGTAAATAAATAAAACAGACACGACCCGAGTTTCGGCGAATGATCGTCATCGATCTCTCGATCATCGATCGAAATGATGACATCGAAATCGAAAATCGGGTCGTGTCTGTTTCATTTATTTACGTGGTATTGTAAAAGTTTTGTAAATAAAATTGGTTAACCATGGAATACCACCAAGTGACAAAAGATTGAGTTTTATTGATTTCATGTTACTGCTCGGCTTACGTACTTCCTCTCTTCATCTCATTCATAAACCATATTCTCTTTCTTCCCCTCTGGCTCAACATCCTTCCCGCTTTCACGGCTTCCAGCATTCATTCGCCCCTCGTTACGTCTTCCAATCGACTCGTCAGCTCCCTTCTCATCTTCTTGAGAAGATTCCTCTCCTCACCCACCATCCTAAACAATTGTCTTCCTTATTCGTCCTTAGAAATTCCTCCATTCTCTTCCACACCCACGTCTCAAACGCCTCAAGCCTGGTCTAATCCGTCTTCCTCTGAGTCCAGGATACTGCCGAGTGCTACGTGACACACTATTTTGACTCTACAGTTGTCATTTATTTGCACTCTTTTACAAGATCAACCTATTGAATTTCACCCCTTGCCCCATTCGAGTCGTTTCCCCCTCCCATTTGGCAGGCATTGTTGGCACGATGCATCGTGTCTTTTGCGATTCGAATGTATCGATATCGCTGTGTGAGGTTGGATTTCGAATATCGCGTAGCCTTCCGTTGGGAGGAGGCAGAGGGAAGATACACGAGTGGGTTTTTTTCAGTGTGGGCGGGTTCAGCTGTGGCCGTATAACCTTTTTGTTGAAGGAATGAGAAAAAGGGCGTGTTAAGTTTTCCGAGGGTGAGAAGTTATTTTCGCACCCCAACTACTCTCTCTTTCTCTCTGTTCCTCACTCTCCCTCCCTCTCTCTCTCTCTTTGTTTCTCCTTCGTGCACCCTCGCCTTCCCCTCCTTTCCATTCCTCTCCCGTATTGCCCTCGAACACGTATCCCCCACCACCTGTCCACTTTCGCCCTCTCCTCTACAGCCATCCCTTCGTATCCAACTCCCCCATTCCCTCCCCTCGCTCTGAATAAAACATTTTCCCATTCTAATCCCAATGCGGATTGGAACTCGCCGAGTGTGAAGGTTTTATCATTATTTTTTTTCCTTCTCCTCCGGTGCCGTTGTTTTGAGCCGTAAGTTATTTTTTTGTTCCTTCCCCACCGAAAAGGTTGGTCGTTTTGAGTGCGTGTGTGGGTGGGTTTTGGAGAATATATGGCCGATGCAGAGGAGGTGAGAGGCTTTCTTTGTTGCTGTGGTGTGTGTGTTGGTATTTTTTAAAAGTTTTGTCGTTTAAATTCTTTTAGTGTTGTTTTGTTTCTCTCCAGTTGGAGGGTGGGGCTAGAGAAAGTGTATAGTGGGAACGGTGTAGAGCGTTTGGTAGGGGAAGTGGAGGGGAATCGCATCGAGGATGATACTCGGGAGGTGATAGACAAGGTGAGGAGTCTAGCGTGAGAAATTTGAAGGAATGTTAGTGAAAACTCTTCGTTTTCTGGCTAATTTTTCAATAAGGTCGGCTTAACCACGAAAAATGCGGGATCGGTGATGTTATATTGGTTGTTTTTAGATTACTGGCCGGTTTAAAGAACATTTACGTATGGGATCAATAATTATGATTTCCATTTAGTTATAGATTTCATATAAATATTCGGGCTGCAAGAACACATCTACTAGTTACATAATTTATTTCCCAATGGTTAATAGCTTTGGATATTTGATCTAATCTTCCTCCGTCGGATAAAATTGATGAAAGTTTAGCCTATGAACAATTACTAATTCAGATAATGCGGATTAGTCATTAAAATTAAACAAACTGGTTTTTTGTCTCCAAGCAGCTCTTTTATCGAGTAATTAAGTCTCCAAGCGTTGTGTTGCGCATCCGCCATCTTGGCTACTTATGGAACTCATAACTCCATGCCATAAGTTATGAAACCACTAAATTTATCGAATGTTTCTGCAAAGCTTACTGAATGGTTGCCATGGCTTATGGGTCCCATAAGTTCATAGAATACCTAAGTATCGTTCCTGCAACTGCCCATGAGAGAGTCGAGGGCTGAAGAAAATTAGTTCCGACACCACCGCAACAAACTCTTAGACGTGTTTTTACTTTTTTTGCCTAAACTTGGAGTTCATAGCTATGGACTTAAAATTTCTCCCAGAAGTAAGTCCTTATAGGGTATGAATATACATTGAGCAATTATGTAAACGCTTAATTTGGAAAATACTTTTATGTATGATCTAATGTGTTCCCAAGCGTGACAGATGCTCAACCGGAATCGAAAGCTTAGTCAGTTGGATAGTGACACAATGCTTAGACGTGAGGAAGCACTTAATTAAAGCATGTATTTGGAAATGCTCTTATATTGCATTGAAGATTGGGCAATACCATCTGCACAGGAAAAGAGATAAGGAAGCAGTGGAGATGTGGCGTCACCGAAGAATGATGGAGAAGAAATGGACGTAGAGAATCACTGACAAATAATACGTACCAATAGTTGGAGAGAGATGTAGTGTGATGAAGCCTCTGAAAAGAAGGAAAGAGAAACTTACTGGGAACAATTTACGACTCAGCAGCTTAACGAAAACTGTATTGGAAGGAGAAATGAGCGGGAAGAGTTGCAAAGAAAGACCAAGAAGACCATGGTTATATGGGAGTGAAGCGGTTGGCAGTGAGACCTCATGAGGGTCCTAGGTTCTTGCAGGTGGCTTGTAGGGTGATATGTAGATGAAGTCAATCTTTTTTAAAATGCAACGAGTGGTTGTAGATCCACCTGGGGAATGACCTGAGCTTTATAATGAGCACCCATTCTAAAACATGTTTTGTGTTATCCCTGCATGAGTCTTGTATCTCGCTTACATTTACCTCTACTTATTACCCTGCTAGCCACCACAAGGGTGTTTGGCTGGGGGTGACTTACCACCAAAATAAACTACTGTGAAGAAATTTACTTTCACTAACAATCACCACACTATCGGTATCCTACAAATGCTACGGAAACTACTAAAATAATCAATAATGTAACTATGAAAATGTGACTCAAAAGTCATGCAGGGAACATGCAAAACATGATGTTAGCACTACTCGGCAGATTTAGAAACATGAATTAGGGTGTATATTAATTAATCAGCGACACTACCTGTAAACTAACCAACTTCGAAGTCTCAATGCAACCATTATAGTATCTTATCGATCACGGAAAAACTATATTTTAAACCTTTATTCTACAATCTATGTCCCTTATTTTATTCTCATGATCTGATTACATAGTGGTATTATACTTTTGTTCAATAATTTCTTTAGCAGTGGTTGCACACCCATAGGGCAGTGCATGTTTGTGAGAGTTTGCTGATGATGGTGAATAGTGTTGTCCCGGCGAATTTTGCTGATAAATTCTTGTTAGGTCAGTTCCTCCACCTCCTCCGATGTTTCGATGAACGAGTCGCTCATAGTCTTTAGGGCTTCAGCTCAGATGTATCCATTTATAAGCGTTAGGATTACGCATTATGCATTTGAATGATTTGTTGTTATATTTTGTTAGAATGTCATTTAGCCATTTCGCTTTAGACAATTTTCAGATTTTCCTTCCGTGTACCTGAGCTCTGTATGTTTATTTCAGAAAATATAATGAGAAAGATCTGCTACGTTCTTGGAAATCTAATCTACATCAACATGCTACCCTGCGATCCACCGCATGGGCGTGTTGCAGGGGGTGTTAGGACACCAGCCGTGTAAAGATGTAAGGGATAAGGCTCTGGGAGGTGAAATGGTGACGTGTGTAATGGGAGTGTATATAGTGAAGCTCAGTTTTTATTAAGGTCGCTTATTGTGCGCGGAAAGAACAAGTTTTTGTACCTATCTGTTCGGCAATTGACCCCTCTTATTTTATCGCTTCTGTCAGACCTAGAGATGTAGTGAGGCGTCATGATAATATTTTCGGTGTCGCTCTGAAACACACCAGTTCTGAATTTCTCAAGCAAACTAAGAGCGTGTAGCCTCCGAGTCTCTAGGGGCTCCCACCTTAATTACTCTAAAAGTTGTGAAACACTATACGTTCACTCCTAGCAATTTTTAATTTGCAATACGATACAACAAAGAATGTGTTTTAATGTCTGTATGTAGTTCAATAAAAAATAACAAGCAGATGGATAGCTTTGCAGTAAATTGACTGGCCATTTGAATTGCCTGAGGGTTTTTAACCACGGTTTTCCAGCAAAAGGCTGGTGTGTTAGTCAAGGGTGGAGTTCGCCCGGTGTTCAAACCCAACGGCGCGTGAAATTCACACATCAGCGTGGGGTAGTGTCAGTTCCTTCACCTTTTCCACTCGTGGTTTCCCAGGAACTTGACTTTACCCTGAACACACTCCGCCTGGATGAAGCTGAACGCGATCAGTGTGACAGATGTTTGATTGGAACCCGATTCCCCCGAGCGAACGATCTCCCGTCTAGCCTTCTTATTAAAGTAACAATCTTAGACAAATAATCCCTCGCTTGCTTTCTCGGCTCAACTTGTTGAGTAACGTGCCTGCTGCCTGCGACACCTGTTGCAGTTCTTATCCTGCTTTCGGAGTTAATGTGATGATTGCGAATTTTTTGTCATTACGCGACATTTGTTGTTGCGTGCGAAGTATGTTAAGCGTATAATCCGAAAAAATGTTTTCTTTAGTGTTATAACTCTTTCTATTATTAGACCTCACGTAATAGTTTGCCATATTGATATAACACCTGATATTTTTAGTTTGCATTTTGTGAAGCGGAAAATGGTTGGTGGAAAAAAATTCCTATGGTCGATCATTTTATTGCTGTGGAATAGGCATAATTAGTGTAGATAATAATAAGATTCTTGAGTGTTTGGTCATTAATGTGTTTAACCCTCAGCCTACGTTTCGCCAAATACATAGGCATCCCCAGGGCTTTGCAAAACGAAACCAAGAGACATACAGCCAGGTAATTATATAAATATTAGTACAAAAGTTGAGGAATCGAAAATTTGCGTGCCATTGAGCTTAATATTGAACAAGAACGAAGTATATAACTCCAAACAGTAAATAAATACAAATATATTTATTTATTTATAGTTTTTGTAAAATTTGAAAATGGTTTATGTTAATTTAATTGTTAGTTGTTTACATATCTTGACTGTTTATAGCTTTTATTTACTTTGTTATTGCTTAATATTTAGCTAAATGGTAGGTAAAATTTCGATTCATTTACTTTAGTACTAATATTTGTATAAATTATTGGAAATATGTCTCATTGTTTTTTGTAGCAAAGCCCTGAGGATGCCAATATATTTGGCGAAACGTCGGCTGTGAGTTTAATATATTAATGATCATATATTAAAGACTTATCATTATCTATTCTATATTGATTGAAGAAGTTATCATTTATTACTAAACATAATTAGTATAGCCATGACGTGCAGTCGTCTCAGAGGTTCAGAGACTGCGTTTATTTTATTTTACTTGACCAAGATATATTCGCAAGGAGCGAACCCTTCAATATTAATACTTTTCCTATATTACTCTTTACAAGTGCGCCAGAAGTTGTGCTTGAATATTATTCTCGGGTGAGTTAAGCTACATCGGTTGGTGAGGAAACGAATATTTGAATTAGCTAAGAGGTACAAAGGCCTGGATGGAGGCAATAATAGAGAGGATTAAGGTAATTTGAGCTAAATATCATTTCACCTGGATATAAAAGAATTGGATCTCATTTTTAAGAAAAATACCTCACCCTCCGAAAGATACCAAAGTATTACCCCTTTGCCAAACCATTTTATGAGTTTTTTGACGAAAAGTACCTGCCCTTTTGGGAAATGTTACATATATGCACTCCAGAGACATTATTTAAAAATTGAGTAGTGAATTTTGAAGTGGTAGTTGGTCAAGAGGACTGTAATCATCATGGTGAAATATGTACTCCGAAGTATGAAAACACATTCAGAAGACCTCTTGAGGAGATCTGGACGAGGGCGAAAGGGAGAAAACAACATGGAACTTGGGAACGAGTTTGAAAGGGTCGGTGAAAATTTCGCTAATCGCCGAGGGGCTATCGGGAAGCGATATATCGGGAGCGTCCTGTATTTTTCTAATTGGAGAGAGGGAGAGATGCTGGTAGGAGGGGTGTGGTTGCGGGGAGATGCAGAGATGGCAGTGTATTGGTCGAAACGGCAAGAATGTTTGCGCTCAAGGAAAAATAAGGTTCCGGGGGAAAGTAATCAAGGGACTGGCCGTGATGAAACTGTAAAGGTGATTTTGGCTGGCTCAGATGGAACGGAATCCGGGTAAGGAGGGAGGGAGAGGAGACATTGGAGGAATATGACCGCTCAACACCTCCCGACCCTTATTCTGGTCTTTCATTACGTAGCTAGATGGAAAGGGAGTAATTTATTCCTCTCTCGCTTCGATCTTTCCCCTCGTCCTGTATTTTTCTATTGGTCTGATTGGTTTTCGTTTTTTTATATTTTTGTTCGTTTTTGTGGCGGTAGGATGGAGGATTTTCTCCGAATTGGTAAACTGCTCCCTTTGTTCCAGCCTCCCGATATTCCCGGGCATTTGGTGCTTGTTCCCGCTCAATTTTTAATTATCTCGTGGACAAAATGTTTCGGAAAGTAATTTGAATTGGATGGCGCCGAAAATGAGAGCGCTGATGTTTTTGCTGTTTCTAATTTTCTCCTTGACCGACAGTCGTTGAATTTCCAGCGAAATGGCCGTGATATAAACATTCGTTGCCGGTAGTTTATTTGAACTTTTATCCCTAAACTAATTACTCTGGTATTGCTATTTATGGAGAAAAAAGGTGTTCGATCCACGATCACCTTCAAAATGCTCTGAATCCTAGTGGTAGCGGTATGGGGTATCTCGTGATTAGGGGATTGTTTTCTTCGCGTACTTCTTTGTGAAGCCAGCTAGCAAATATGTGAAGTTAATTTGTTCTTGTTATACTTTGTTTTTAACGTTTACCAAAAGTGCTCTAATTGAATACTTCCCATTGCCGTGACGGGAATGTTAAAAATGTAGATTCATCGAACAGAGATAATCGCTCCACTCTTGCTCCCTCTATTAGCAACAAAGTAAAATCATTTTCTAAAGCAGATATTCATGATACGCCTAGAGCTGCATGTCTTGTTTCAGGTAGGCAAATTTTAAGCCATTATCCCGATAAAATCATCTCCAATGGGGCCATTATGTTTTATGAGTCTGCTGTAGTGAGATAGATCATTTTGAGAGTCATTAGAAAAGTTTTTTCCAATTTTTTGTTCATATGTAAGTCGCAGTTTTATTATTTTTAGACTAAAACTTAAACCGTATGTGCTGGTGAGATTATGACCAACCTTTGCTGCAGTTTCTGTGTCTGCTGCACGCTTTTTATGTCTTGATGGTTGCCTTGAAACTTAGAAGCTGCCACAATATCAACTTGATGTTTAACATTTTTCAATTTAAGCTCGTTCGCGCTATGAAATGTTTGGTCCGCAGCCAAAGGTTATATATTTAAGGACAAAATTTTTCTTGACATAAAAGGAATAAATTAAATTAATGATTGATGATGGAACTATTTTCTTTCAAGGGTGGTGCATGTGTTATTTGTTCCCGGGGATTATCTCCCGTTAAGGATTATCTTCCTGGAAAAAAATAGGCCCCCTAGAATATTAGCCTTTACACTAACTACAACTTCTCTATTCATTGTAATGAAATATCATTTAGGTGATTGACACAGATGTTTAGTAACGTAGACTGTCTTTTCCATCGTAGAAGCTTCTTGGACGGATAAACATCAGTGGTCATTTTGCGCTTCATCTTGATTGGTACGATGCTAATAAATGAAAACCGATATATTTTTATTGAAATTTCCATGAAATACGCCCGTGTTTGAGGAATCCCGGTCTCGTAGCGTCAAGTTCAATGAATATAACCATTTCTGCAAACTATTTGTATCTTAATAATACTGCGTAATCAAGTAGAATACGATGGCAAAACTGAGACAATGGATTTGTGAAGAACATAATTGCCGGCAAAATAGAGAGAAAAGTCCCCAGAGAATAGAGAGAAGGCCCAGGAATAAGTTCATTGGCCAAATAAAGAGGAAAGTACATAGGGAGAAATACCAGGAGTTACAGAAACTAGCATTAGACAGAGAAGGGTGGAGGGCTGCAGTCAACCAATCTGAGGGTCGAATGACCAATGATGATGACGATAGCAAAAATGCCCTATCACACGATGTCCGTGCCAATGCGGGTCAACGTCGTCTGTGGCGGAATCACAAGTAGAGGTATAAATTATGAAACTGACATCAAATAGTCATTCATAATCAGAAGTCTCGGGCGGACAAGAGCAACAGTTGACGGTGGGATATGTATCTCTCCAGTGGACGCCAACTTATTAAACTCCATTCAACCCCGAGCTCCATTGTACACGGTGTATTATACGTCGGCGGTTTATTTATTGCTTCGTGCAGTTTAATGAAGTGTATTACGGTGAAGGATGAAGAGGTAAGGAAGGGGGGGGGGTGAGGGCGTGGGGAACAAGAAGGAAGGAAGCTGGGGGGGCTCGTCGGAGATTGGTTCGGCCATTGTGTGCGCGAATACCGCGGGAAGGGAAGCTACTAATTGTCGGAAGGGGGAACGGCTGGGAGACGTGTGCGGCGTCTTCGGAATCGTTCCGCTTCGTGGCGCGGATAAATCGCGGACGCGCGTGCTGGATAGCGGACGTTCTCCAGACATGCAAACGGCTTGGAAGGATTTTTATTATTTAGGGGAAATGTCTCGGAAAATATATTTTTTAAGTTTAGAGTGGTTGCCATTTTTGATTTTATTTCTCACAATTGAGTCGTTATCTTTTTGTGCCTCACAGAACTGGGCTCTATCAACATTTTAATTACATTTTTTGCATTCGTATGCACTACTTATTCCATTTCACATTTTTTTAATTTTAGCCCTTTCTTTCCCTCTATAATTTAGCCATTAGTGCCACCTCCAAGAGTGAGTATAAAATATCCCCGTAGAGCTTAACACGTGGATTATGAATGGGGAGGGCTCATTCCCACGTTTAAATCTTCGTATTCACTCACCTTTCCTTGAAATAACATTTCTAATAATAATTTCAGCTATGGAAATTAGTGTTTATTTTTTTGTCCTCGAATTTTGAATTGGGTGTTATGAGCTATATTCAGTTTGGCTAAGACGAACTGATGTAACAAGAGTGAAAAAGTTCTGCAGAAACCATGTTTCAGTGAATAATGTGGGATAGGTATGATGTATCCCGGACAGCTGTATTTTCTCTTCGTATTGTATTAGGTTTTTCGTTCGTATTTTATCAAGCTTGGTTCCTGCGTTCATTTGAGAATCTCTTTCTCCTTTTGCTTTGGTTATAACTCTTCCTTAAGGGATTACCTTCCAGAAAAAATAGGAAACCCAAATATATAAGCCGCTACACTAAATTAGTTGTTTAATGTGTTTATTTTGAAACATATTTACTGGCTTTGATGATTTTGGAGGTTTATGCTCTTAGCGGAGTCAATCACTTCAATGTGAACTGCAGCTTATTGACATCACCATCCGCAAGAAACTTCAAAGATCGAAAAATTATTGAGTTAACTTGAGGTACCCTCGTTTTCATCCCCTTCGGGTTCACACGAAGACGTTTGGAGGTTGTTGGCCTTAAGTGTAAGCTTATAGCTAAGTATTATAGCTTCGAGAATTTACCATTTTTGGGCCGACCGAGATAGGTTACGCATTGCGTATGCCACTCTCTCAAAGGAGTACTTACAGTACAGAAATGTTTTGATTGGGTACTTTACCGTTGATAAATGCCTTGAGCTTAAAATGCTGGTTCAGTAATGTGACTTTAAAATTTACGAGGCCTTTCAAATGGCGTAGTATTTTCCGGACATAATAAACATTCGAAGTTGAGTTTAGGATATAAACTTGATCGAAGAATTTTTTCAACTCAACCGAGCGATAAAATTAGTTTCAGAGGTAACGGCTGAAAGATTACAAAGAAATGGCACGGGCGATGTAAAAGTGGTGACACCAATTTGTTCACCGTTTAACATAAAATTTATTGTTTTTATCGTCTTTGTAGCTCCGTCATTAGAGTACCTAATTCTCTGTACTGTGAGTTATTATACGATTACTTAATAAAAAATGTATGAAATTTCAGTAAATTTTTCTCGGAGAGCAATAATGATATTTTCCTATTTCAAGACGTGATGAAATTTGAGTTATTGATTCAGGCCTCAATTTTCATGAAAACACTTTGTATTGTAATACTTATAAATATTCCTTAAGCTGTTCTCTTTTGGCCTAATATTGAAAATAATCTTGCGCATATAACTTTAGTACTAGGTTATAGTTTTTATTAAAAAGTATGATATTTCTTGATTCTTTGAACTGCATTGCGCGTTGCCTATACATTGGTAAATTTTCTTGTCAACTGGAACTCTTATATGTGCATTAGACATGTCGCAAAGCCTGCAAATTAAGTCGTTAGTGAGTTAAAGAAGCCGTACAAACAATCATTCTGCGGTTCACTCCTCTCTATTAAATCGCAGCAATTGCACTCATGAACCAGATCTTCTGTGGTATTGAATCGCGAGTATAGCGGTGTCCTTCATTTCTGATTAATTCGTCCGTAATTATTTCAGACACATTTTTATGATATTAATGCATGGAGTTCTCTAAGTACTTGAGGTGGAATGCGTTTTTTCGTGTCAGTTGCCAGAGTAATGAGTCGAAGAGAGATGTTTTCGAAATCAATTGATGCACCCTCTCACTCCTGCTTCTATCCCCCCTCACGAGTTCCTTTCATTGCTTATGTATCGCCGAAGTTGTGGTTGATGGCGCTCATGAAGTTTTTTTTACATAATCCCTAGTCGAGAATGTGAAAAATAATGATAAAAAATCCCTTTCCTTTTCACATACTTCTCCCCCTCAACGCCTGTGCTTATCCAGGCCTCTAGTGAATTTTCTCAGTGCGAAAGCACACGAGAAGTACACACACAAGCGCGCAATAGACTTAGAATTTTTAAATTCTTTTTTTAAATCTTTATTTTTACCGTTTCCGCGCCAGTCCGGATAATTACTCGCAGTCGGCTGCATTAATTTTGTATCCGCGGAGCTCGCGCCCGCCTCTTCTTGATGAATGCAGTGGCTCTGAGGCGCGGGCGGAGGGAGGGAGGGAGCAGGGAGGAAAGGATCCGTTTTTCTCTCCTCTCTGCACCCAGCCGACTCCGAGAGCGGTAACTTCTCTTCAGCTCCTCCTTTTATCCTCTCCGCCATCTCCAACACGCACACACACACACGCGCGCGCTGTCGGTACTGCTTTTCTTTGGGAGAGCCGTACGTTTTTGCGTTTTCCCATCACTCGGGAACGGGGTCATTGCACGCATCACCGCGCATTTAATTTATGCACCACCCTCTTTAAAGTTGCCTGCACGGACACGCGTCCCTGCTTTTTTTTTTACCCCTCGCAGTATTTTTTCGCTCTTCCAATTTTTGTATCGCTCTCTCTCTACGACGTATTCGCTCTCTATGGGAACCATAATTGATTGGGAAAAATATGTTCATCAACCTTTGAGTAGTTGCATGGAGGAAAATAGTCATCCTTGGTCGTACAAATGCTCCTAACCACACTAATTACGATTGCGGTGGTATATATACTTAATACCTCCCGTAAGTAAGTGCGTGCGTATGTAAGTACCGGGGACTTAAGTACTGCAATTATTATCTGTGCTACTGCTCTAGGACTAAATACAATGGCTGTCCTAGGGACAGTGTACTAAGCTGGATTATTTGATGAATTTAGATGAAAATGCTGAACGATGGCTTCCCCATACTAGACTGGAATCTGTCAATTTCTTCTCTGTTGTATCCCTGTTGATGCAGCCTGAAATTAAACTTAAAGGCTTCGAATGTTCTTGCTTCTCACTTAGCGGCTACCAAAATTACTTGAGGAGCCAAGGTGAAAGTCCTTGAAATGGAAGAAGTGAAGGAGATTGTTGTTGCTACCAGTGATATTCCGTAAAGTAGTTTTTAAGTAGAGGATAGACTACATTCACTAAAAGAATGAAATATATGGAGTCCGTGTTTCTATGTGAAGATGTCATTTTCAATTTTTTTTCATTGATGATGACTTTATGGACATTGTAAACAGTTGTGCAATTTTATAGATAACTTCTTTTCGTAATGAATACCATCTACTAATCTTCTGTAGCCAACAGCCCAAATCTCGTATTTCTTTCTTCAGCTGGGCATCCGTCCTAACTCTTTTAACACTTCTTGGAAAAGACGGGACTAAGATTCAGTTGTTACTCTAATAACCTAAACATTAGTCTCCCCTTTTTCCCTCGCAGTTGTCACTCCTCAACTGGAAGACTAGTCTCTTTGTCTCCTCTCCTATTTTCTTCGTGTTAGGATGCATCATTTAAACAACTCAATGGGGAATCTTAATAGAAGCCGATATGTTAAAAAAGCTAACTTCTACTTATCGCTAATGGACTTACTAGGATGGGAGTTCTTTTAACATAAAGAAAACAAGCGTTATCAAGACCCTAAAATTTTTTTTAGAGTACCGGCATGTAATTGTGACGCGGGCGACCTGGACCCTAGTTTCAGCTCTTTTCCTTCTTGTTTTAATTTATTCTAAAATTTGTGCCCGTCTCTCGTTCTCTGCGATTTCATTTGCATACGAGGAAAAATGATGTGCTACTTTTAGGTTGTTAAAATACCGCTGGGTAAAAAGCTAAGTGCATATGGGGCATTGGTAAATAAGGCTGGCAGTCCATCCAAGCACTAAGGAAACAAGTTAGCTTTAGACTTCTGTAAAGCTAGGTGAGCACGACAGTTCGTCTTACACCGAGAGAATTATTGTTACCCCTTGTTATATACGTAAATTTGGCTCCTCTAATCAAATATGATAAATAGAATCGTGGACTTAAAAGTATAAATATCACTATCTTCTTCTCACTATTCCTGACCAAAAATAAACCTTGGAACACCCAAAAAATTGATGTTGAGAGTAATAACATATGTACTTTTCTATTAATAAAAGTACAGGAATGGCTGGCCCTCTTACGCATCCTTTTTGCGGCTTGTTGGGCGCATCATAACTTCGATGTACAATTTTTTAAAATTTTTACGTAACTTTTTAAAGACAGAAAGGGCGAATATCAATATCAAGATATGTTCTTAATGTCGTTTTTTGAGATTGTGCAGAAATCTTTATTTTTCCGATTGAAGTATTTTGCTTGAACGGACTTCGTTGTATACTTGGTGTGTATTCCTTTTGGTGGCATACATTCCCTAGAAAAAACGCTAGAAATGTTGAAACGTCTGTGAGCAGAAATATATAGCCATTTATTAGTTGCATAATTGGTTGTCAACAATGGTAATTATTTCATTATTTTTTTGATTTTCCCGGCCTGTCTTTCGGTGATGGCTCTGTAGAGGAAAAAGTATTTTATTAACATCAGTGCATTATATAGTATTAGATGTGCTCAGAATTCTTTTCTTTTACTTTTTTGAAATTAAAGCTCTCAGTAAATGTTCTTTTCCTATTCGACGGGAAATAGTGTCTTATTCCAATTTCTTTCTTCTGGTATCAAGATGTAGCTTTACATGATTAATGCAAAAATATTCCCATTTTCTGGAGGTAAATTCCTCCTGAGGTACATTTTAGCATGTTGAGAAACCTCGATTTTGAATAAAAAAACATTTACAGTTTTAATTTCACTGGTGCTAATTTATCATAGTCAGATTTTCATGTCTTTATGTAACCTCTTTCTGTGATTTGGTATTCGAAGTTATTCCGATGTGACAACCGTAATTTCTTGTACGCAATGATGGCGCTCGAGTTGGCGGAATGAGTTCTCATGCAAAGAAATATTCCCCACGACAGTCAGTTTAGACCTAAAAATCAATGGATTACAGAGCGACGCACTGAAGGGAATATAGGACGCACTATCTCAAGAAAGACTTGAGGACATTAGCAGATTATTGTAATGTAGTTTCTGTATGATTGGCTCAAAATGTAATCCATCCGCGTGTAAATCATATGGTGATGGGCCAAGGTCAGCTGATGTTACGGTAGATATATCAAATGAATGGAGTTGGTAATTTCTCTAAGATAGTCAACAACTCGTTTACGTGCATGTCCGTGAATGCGGCATGCTTACCCTAGTCTGTCTTATGGACGGAAATCACTTCTAAGAGTAAGATTTATATTATCAGTCTTGCGTTGAAATCTAATGAAACACGTGTACAAACTCTTGAGATTAGGAGCATAAGATGACAGATGTTTATGAATTCTGTCAGATCACGCGAAGAGATACCTGCTTCGTTTTGCACGTTTCTTTTTCTGTCTGTCTCAGTTCTTTAGTCTCCTTTTTTTAATGAGACAATTTGTTTCCCTTGGAGATTGATATTAGATTCGTTTTCAGTCGATTCCCTGTTTCAGTGCCGCTCGTTTATTTCCCGGAGTGGCGTGATTACTTCGTCCTTCTCCCGACCGATTTGCATGTCTTTTGTGGAAATCTCTTGAGAGAACAGTGCCCGGCTCGCAAGGGGGAACGTACGCTCTTAGTCCTTTGATTTCTCTAGGCTTCTAGTTCGCGCATGCCTGGTTTTCTTCAGCTTTTTTGCTCCCTTTAGTACTAAACTCTTATCCAGTGGAGAGTTCCCCCCTCTCATTAAGGAAACATTGGTTGATGGACCGCTATTTCGGAGAATGTGATGTTCTTTGGACAAAGTAAAAATCTGTAAAATTGTGCATCGTATGTTTTAATTGTATCCTGCGTTCGATGAAGTTCACGGGACGCTCAAGATTGAAATCGATTTTAAGAAATGCACTTGGATACATCTTTTGAGTTGTGCGTTGGGGTTGAGTCCTCGTTTTCCAGCCCCAAGGTTGCCGGTTCGAGTTCCGCTTGTGTAGAATTTTCCTTCCCTTAGTCCCGTCGTTACCCTCAAATTTATAATGTTAATTAAAAATAAAAAGTGCGTTATTAGGGTTGCCTGTGTGCAGTAATTAAATCATAATGTTATTCTGCTATGTTGTACGAGTTAGCTTGCCCGCGAGCCATCTCCAAGAGTTGAATCTTCATGTTTTAAAATTTCTAACTTCTTTGCGGCGCGCCGCGCCGGGTCACTTTTGTCATCGCTCAGAAGAGACGAAACGGATGAGGAAATCTCTAAGTTTTCTGATTCTGACAAGTTCGCGATTCTAGTTCTGCGACTTTTCATGTGATTTCCTTAAGTAGTAGTCATGTTACTTTAAAATATTGCATGCAAGGTAGATATGGAATACTTCTATTGTTGCTTTAATTATATTTTATAGATTTCCTTCGTTTTCTCCAAAGCCATTCCCTATGTATCATATCAATATTTGATTTATGCTACAGATATGGTT
Source organism: Ceriagrion tenellum (assembly GCA_963169105.1). NCBI lineage: Eukaryota > Metazoa > Arthropoda > Insecta > Odonata > Coenagrionidae > Ceriagrion > Ceriagrion tenellum. The sequence goes on along the minus strand of OY720634.1, from coordinate 112,635,607 downwards.
TAATTAATGTCAAAAATGAACACTGTCGGTCAAATGTATTTTGAATTGACCTTTTGAGCACATTAAAGCAGTTTCTGATTTTTGGCCCGCTTTTTCCGATTCGGGCCCACTGTTCGGCGGTGGCGCATGTTACATCCAAGGCAGAGTCATCTTCATACCACCACAACAATGCAATTTTTTGGTGGCTTGTAGATATCTCGGCTCCGAAGTAGTTACCTAATATTCTACCTAATACTTCCATCTTCTTCGTGATTGGCTTTATCCTCTTCTGCGTCATGTTATCAATGCTCGTTGTGTACATTTTCTCTCCGACTCTGACCGTTCTAAGTTACGTATGCTTAAATTATATACGTATGTTCAATGCTTGCCTGCCTTCACTGCATTCAGCGATTTTCTTCATTCCAGCGTTTCTCTGGAAGCGCGTAGAAATAACTTGGAGCCGCCTGGTGCTTAATGTATTTTACCCGTACGACATCTCCTCCCCAGTGTTTTCCACCGTCATACTATTCTTTTCTTTTTACTTTCCTGTCTTTCTAGCCTTCCTTTTTTAACCTTCTTCTCTCTTCTTTGTCACACGCATAAGCAAATCCCCCCCGTCGTCTTGGCCCATTGTTCCTTGTAATTTTCTCAGGGGTGGCGATTATCACTCGCCCCTTAGAAGGAACCCCTTTCCTTGGATAACGACCGCAGCCCTAGAGACATTTTTCTCCGGCGCCTTTCGAGGGACTCGTAATAAAAAAAAAGTCCCTTAACTTCTCTTCTATTCGCACGTCTTTTTTTACAATTATATTTTTTTATAATCCGTTCACGCCGGCGCGGTCCCTCTCGTCACTCGAAGAGTTTCCCTCATCACCGCTAAATAGAGCCTCGTGCGGCGCTGCCGTATTCAAGGCCTCACTTCGCCACCCAGATTGGGAGTGAGACGAATTGCCAGAAATGGTTTTTCTGGGTGGAAAAATTATTCTCGCTCTTTCCCGGCTCTTTTCGTGACTTCTCTTTCAGGAATCCTGACTGAAGTTGGTCGATAAACCGAAAAAATTGCTCCTTGAACACAATAATATTTAATCAGTTCCTCAGGCAGTAGCTGTCAATGTCGACCTGGTCAGCAAAAAAAACCTCATATGAGAATATGATCCATAATAAATACTGGAAAAATATATTACAAATTATGTTGGAATACAGACGTGAGAACTAATTATGATCTCAGAGCCTACAGAATTGATATGGTTTTGATTAGAAAAATATACAAACCGTCCATTTAAATCGCAATATTCAAGTAACCCTCTCTACTATATTTAATCCATGTACAGAATTAGCATCAGGAGTAAAACACCCGTGGAGATTAAAATCAATAATAGTAAAGCAACATTCTATCACCAGCTACGCTTTTACCGTAGTTTTCATAAACATTGTGGAATTTTTGCCAATAAGACATGAAAGTTTGCTATTGCAAAGGTCGGTCGTTGGATATATGTGTTTTCCGAGGATTCCTTGCAACAGAACGAGCCGAATCCCTTTGGTATATCACTAAGCACCGGCGGGTATTTCCGTGTTCGAAGGGTTAGGTGAGTGAAAAGCGGATAGTAATTGCATGAATTGGCAAAAGATGTGAAATTTTCCAGTAGTATGGCTTATAGTTAAATGACTTCAAGTACCACCTAGAGTTCAATGCTTTACACAATCGTCTGGTTCACCCTTTATCTCTTTTTCTTTTACAATTTCAAATCTTTTATCGATCCGTAATATTTAAAATACTCATAATATCGCCGATTCTTCTGAATGTGTTATTATAATATTGCCCACATTTTAGGTAACACTCAAATAAAACAAAAACCAAGCCATAATAATCCTATTTAGAGGCGAAATTAACCTGTTTCTCCTGTTCCTGGGTAAAAAATACGCTTGTCAGGAAATTCCAGTTGACCTCTTTTTCGGAACTTCTGGATTGTTTGAAAGTTAATTGCTTGCGAGAATAAATAGCGAATCCAAACTAATTAGTACATATATTGATAGTTGATGTATCAGAAAGATTTTTTTTCCTAGGTGTCAACGATGAACCACCAAAATTTTTGGCACTGCTGTTCTCCCTAACTTATAATGTATGCTCACTTAGCATAAAATGTATTCTTTAAAGTAGAAGTAAAATTATAAATTGACCTTTAACATTGACTCACACGCTCAGAGATGAACTTATTATCAATATAATCATTCACGGATATTGATTCATCGGAAGTATTTATCTCCGTAACCATGTAGTTTCATCGATTAATGTAACCTTTTTGGAAGTTAGTAACAGCAAGTGACATGTGTGTTTAAATCAATTAGAAGACGGTTCACAAAGGAGCCTAAATTTACAAGTGGTCTTTTGCGCGATGATATAGGGCTGGTTACGTATATTTTTGTAGTTTTTTAAGAAGATTTACCCTCACCGAAGCTAAGCGTGTGAAATAATTTTTGCTGTTATCGCCTTCATTACTGATAATCTATAATAATCTAAAAATATTATTTTTGGGAATCCTTCAGACCTCTTGGGTGAGTGTGGTTACCTTGTCTCGATTCTCGATGATTCAGTAATGTCGAGAATCGGGAAGCCCTAGGCATGATTATTTTTGGATAGGGATGGGGTAAGAAGGGTGAAAAATGAAAAAAACAGAGGGTATCATTCTCACTTTGCTCGCTTCCGATCTACTGCCAATCATTGCTCGGACTCCTTACTCAACCCTCGACTTCGGAGCCGACACCGCGCAAAAGGGCAAGTAAAGAAAGGAATGAGAGAGACTTCAAAAGGAGTGAAAGCCTGAAAGGAAGGTCCGGAAGACTTTACAGCCTGTTGGCGGCATTTCTCTTTCGTGTGCAGCTCGAGTGTCCAATTAAAATGATCCTTCTTCTTTCCCGTCGGGCGATAGGGAATTCTTTCTCCAGTCAGTCTCTTCTTGTTCTCGCGAGGCTCTCTTTAAGTGCTTCTCCAATTTGACTTTTTGGTTCGTCAGTTCTGTAGAAACTGATTCACTGATTCTTATCTTGTTGTTTTTTTTACATTTTTCCTGTCGTTTTATTCTGGAAATGGTGCACTACTATTTCAGTTAAGAACTGAATTAAATAGCACGTGTTTAAATGTTTTGAAAAAATTTGAAATCAACTAGCTTCTACTAGGATTGCCCAAATAGTTTTGCCTCACACTTTTTTCTCAAATGCTATTTATTCCACAAATTAAAATTTACATATCGGAAAAAATGATGTTTTTATCTCCTCACTCTATTTTGCACATAATCTCCCTCACGTTCAATTGTTTTCATCTAGTGGTTCACTAGGGCGTATATGCCCAGTCGATATCAGTCTTCGCTCTGGAGCCATGTTTTAGTGCGCTATTCACCTCTTCGTCGGCCAATGTAGTAATGTGGGGAAGTACTTGGTGTCATTATTAAAATGGATCAGTAAAGAAGAGTAATTATTTGGCGATTTACATCCTTTAACGTCTTTAGTTCGTGCTGACTGGTATTTGCGAGACTGATTTCGCAGTCTGTTCTCTGCAGAGTCTAGGAAATTGGCCAGAGCACTCAGGTGTAAGATACGGTAGCGTCGTGATAACCTGGTAAGGCTCTTCAACCAATGGAGATGCGTCCCTCGTCGACCGTTTCAACACACTGATTTCTGTTAATATTGAAAAATATGAGGCATTGCTTTTTAGGCAACCCTCGTATTCTCGGATTTCATATGGTGTTATATTCTAGGGAGACCTGGCGTATGTATTGACGTATTCAAATAAGAAAAAGTCTGTCGGTGTTAAACGTTTTTCCATTCTCCTTATTTTTATTTTTTGTACGCCTGGATAGCTTAATTAGTTAGAGCTCTCGGCGCGAAATCGAGGGACCTGGGTTCGATTCCCAGTCCAGGCGAATGATTTTTCCACTGTGAATTTCACACAATTGTGTGATCACTAGCGGGAGACTCCGTTGAAGTAACTACGCGGCTAGTTCCGTGGTTTTTTGAAAATGTCCAAAGTAAACACCTTTGTGGTTAAAGTTGGGCTTTACCCCGTGGACTGTGGCGCTTAGCGCTCGCATACGGGTACCTCCGGCATCATATGCACGGTACCTGTGAGGGCAACTTGCTCCTTAAAGCCTCCATTAGATTCACAGTCAATGAGGACGCCTGGGTAACTAAATTGTTTTGAGAACTCGGCGCGAAATCGAGGGATCTGGGTTCGATTCCTAGTCCAGGCGAATGATTTTCCCACTCTTAATTTCACACAATTGTCCTTATTTTAGTTTCGTAGGTGTTTGTCCTTAAGGTAGCTTGAGCGAGATAGTTCCCCAGTCATAATCGAGACCATATTCGAATTATACATTTTAATTTCAGCAGCTCTAGAAAGCATAAATTAAATATTTCATTGATAATGGTACGATTATATGCTTTCATACGAATGAAATTCTAAGTTCTAGGAAGCATAAATTAAATATTTCATTGATAATGGTACGATTATATGCTTTCATACGAATGAAATCTAAGTGATAAAGTAAACATATCAACGTAAGTCTTCAATTTGTCTCATTTCTTTCACGTGGTCCGTTTGAAATTCATTCACAACGGAAGGTTTTTTGCGATTCTGAAAAAAATTACTGCGGTTACAATATGATGTAAACAAAAATAATCGGGAAAGCATAAAAACTACACAATTTTGTTAATCTTTTGACGAGATCTAGGTGTTAGGAATCCCTAATTTTTTAAGATTGCAAGTGATTTAATTCAAGATTTTTCATAGCAGTGAACGCTTAAACGTTATTCAGCGGAAGGACCATTGTTAATCAAGGAAATTATTATTAAGGTCACCTTTGCGTTTGCCCGTTGGGAGTCGATCCTTCCGACAGTGAACAATTGGAAACATTCTGTAATTATCTGAGGAATATTTTAGCTCGGATATGTATGCATCCTTCCATTGTGTTAAGAGAAAAATTTATAATGAAAATTATTTAAGTAATTACCCCATCTAGATACGTGCTGTTATTAATTTGCGATTCATTATTAATGGTATGAATATTATCTGCGATAATTTTGTCGCTCTCTCTCGTTTGCTTTTATTTAGGTGACATGTATGATATTCTCTTGTCCCTTGGTATTTATCATTAATTACTGCCGAATGTGAGTGCTTAAAATTCGAATGACTCTAGTGTGTGGATTAAATTATTCGTGGGCAGTATAATTATATTATCTCCTGGATTATCATAGGCTGGGTTGCTGAGTTTTGTCGCACCCTTTCCGAGGAATATACCGACGATCGTTTGTTCGGCTTTAGGGCCTTCAAGCGGTAAACTATTGGCATATTTATTCATCAGATTTTCTAGGTTTTCGATTTCTAATAAAATGACGTATACTCTTTTTGGGATTCATCGCTTAAGTTGATCTTATCACTACGTTTCTTCTCTTCTTAGAAGGGTTAAGAAAGCAGTAGTAGTGGGTGCGGCCAATAGGGTGCTCAATTTATTATTGGAAATACAGCAGCCTCTGACAAAACGTTATTTAAATGTCTTATGTCAGATGATATGGTCTCTTATCGTTCGTGGTGAAATTGACGTTTTAAATCTTTCCGTTCTGCTGTCTATTTCCTTAATTTTTTTCTCATGATCTTACAATTGTAGTATGTCAGAGTTCGTCAGATACTCTTAATTTCATCAGCAAGTAAATTGGTTTGGATATTGCATAACAAATAAAACCTAAGTTTTAATCGACTATCTGATAGCGATTCCCATCCACTTGTCGCAAAAGGTCAGTAACACTAACGAATTTATCATGGCGGACTTAAACGTGTCTTGCCAATTTTCGTTGCACGTTTTCGAACTCTGCTGCCTACCTCATTAGGTTCCTAAATAGTGGAAGCGTGTTCCAAGTGGGGTATAACAAGGGAAAAGAAACGTTTTTGAGGGCCTTAGGGTATTTCCACGCTTTTCTGAAAGCCGTTTTGCCAATTTTTTAATGGAAGCCACTACAGGAGGGCAAAGGATTTGTTCATTACTTGTTTTTTTCCTCTCGAGAAACCCTCATTTGGGCTTTATCGACATTTTTCGTTTCCTTTAGTCGTTATTCGTAAATGCTCGGAATGTTGCTGGTGTATAGTTCGTTTATCTATCTTGATGTTTGAAAAATGTGGAAGAAAGCCCCTGATGTCATCTAATACATACGCGCGACCATTATTAGTTTACGAGGCAGTTCGACTCGGTTGAAGCTTTGCAGAAAACGTATGGCTAAAATATGAACTAATTCTTTCCCAGCGAATGGAATAAGTAAATTATTCTCGGGTTACATACACTGGGTAAACGTTTCGGTATGCTTGTCGCTCGCCATCATCAGGGCTGTAAACATTACCAAAATTTGGACGCCATATGTAAGTAGGTGGTCACTGGTTAAAAGTGTACCGGTTGGTTATTAAAGGTGGACAATATTGTGTAATTTTTATTGCTCTAATGATGCTGATCGAGACGCTTACCGAATCGTTGAACCGGTGTGTAACCCAAGAAGGATTTTCTTAACATATGGGTTGCCCTAAAAATGGGCCATATTCTTCCGAAATAGTTTTCGGCGTACTAAATACCCGTAGTTTCTACTTTATCTGCACTTTATGATATTGGCTGCTCGTGTACATTTTTGCACTGCTCTTATTGTTAGTTATCATGTATCGTAGTTTCTTGCCCTGCGGGGCATCTCGGTGTATTATTTATTAATACATTAATTTAATTTTTATAGAAGCTTAGGAAACTACAATATAAATTATACTTGTAAGGATCTTGATTACGTCTTACCGTTGCTTATCCTTATATTATAGCAATCTTGAAATGAAGGTAAAGGTTGGCCGTTTTAATGTTATCACAAAGGAAAACTTTAATCCCGTCTTTGTATTGGGGTGCTACCCAGCTTCCACCTTAATTAACACCGCCTTGGTTTTCAGCAATGCCCTTTTTCATATCTGCGTAATTGTGAGGCTAGAATTCTGGCGCAGTCTAAGTATAAATCTTTCCTGTAAAATTTTATCTCATTTTCCGCCTTGCTGATCCATAATTATTTGGCACTTGTTGTGGTTGATTATATGTTTATTTTTTTGTAGAATTCAATTAACTTTCAGTAGAAAGACGTCAGGGTAATATTCATTCCAGCAGTTCCGGTATTTTTCCTCCAACACTAAAGCTTTTATTTGTGAAATTTAATCTGCTAATGTTCTTACGTGTTGCTGTAATGGGCAAAAAATGAGGGCCTGCCTTTAATTTTTTCCTTTAATTTAATTTCCCTAACTTTTTAACGAGGTCTACTATTCGGTGGAAGTTCTTACTTATTTCTTCTGCGGTTATTGCCGGTGGTTTACGATCCGAGAGCTCTTAGTTTTTATCCCGAAGCAGTTCGAGGAAAGTTAGTTCATTTTTTGTAACAATATTTTTTATTTTAATCACGGTAGCGAACAAGGGCTCGCAAATTGAGGCCCGGATCGCATGGGTGGACCCAAAAAATAGAAAACTTTGAATTTGAAAACGTAAATTTGTGAGTCTTAATCCATTGGATGGGGTCTCTTATTGGTGCTCAAGTATTAATTACTGGCCTTTACTATTTATTTATTTTTTTTCAAATCTACCTAAGACCGCGTCTGGTTGCCCAAAATGGATGTGGCTTGCGGCTGTAAAAAATGTGTTCGCCGCGGGAAGAAGTTTACTTGCGCCGGAGAGTGGCGAATATAAAGTGTGTTCAATTTAGAACGCACGAGCTTCTATTTGTTACGTAGTGATCATTACACCTAGACAATCCGTAAGGCTGGGGCGAGATTGCATTTAATTAGAATATTTAAATACGGGTAATTATGTGCAAAATTTGACATGAATGGGAACGCCTTTAATTAAGACTAGGGTTTTGATGTACTACATCTTAATTGAGTAATTAAAATTTCATCTTATTTTCGGAATATTGCGCTCATTTTTATTATCCATGGTATACCAAGCGTGTAGGAATAATAATTTCATTTTTAAACGATCTCTAATGTATCAAATCTTAAGATTTTTCTTAGACTTCATAATTGGAGATGATACTTTTGCTTGTTATTGTTAAGCTTACCTACCGGTTGAGGTAGATTTAAATGGGATTTTGTGAAAAATCCTGTCGATTTTTTCCTATTTAGGGCCCTATCTTCCTTTCCTATTTCTTACTTCATCTCATCGTTTGTTCTCTCTATTTAGGGGCCTCTCATCCCGTCCATGAAACGTATTCTATTCGCCCCTCCTTACCTCTTCCAGCCACCTACTTACCCTTTTCCCAAACTCATGCAGGATTTTCCTTTCCTCATCGACCATATCAAGCACTTCCTTGTTTGTCTTCCTTTCCTTCCACCGCCCCTTCGTAATCCTACTCCACCCCAAATTTTGAACGACTGCCGCCTCAGTTCTCAGGGTCCACGTTTCTGACCCGTACACCGCTTCACCTCATGCTTTTAAGAGTTAAAACTCTTCACGGACGAATTCTTATAAAAAAGAATTTTTTGGTTATGCTATTGATTTTATTTTGGAGTCGTAGCTGTAGAATGGGCTCTGTTGCTGCATTTGCTAAAATATCTAGAATTAGAGATCATCGTATTCTACGTTTATTGTTTGAAATTTCTGAAATCGGATAACATATCAAAAATGGATGCATGATGTGCTTCATATCGAAGAGGCAGCTAGGGGAGAGAACGCTTGATAAGCACATTTCATCTCTAGTATGCTAGTGATTTTATTTTCGAGTGCGTAGCTGTAGAATTGGCTCTGTCGGTACATACGCTAAAATATCGAGGATTAGAGATCATCGTAATTTACGTTTATTTTTTTGAAATTTCTGAAATCGGTCAGCATTATTGGCTAGGGATTTTCGAAGTAGGCGACGAGTTGTTTTTTTAGCCCTCGTTTCCAGTATTTTGTCCAAAATTTAAGAACTTAGCGTTGTGGTAAGATTCGGATAAGGTATCAAAAGTGGGGGTGTATGACGGATTGAGAGGTTGTTCATATCGAAGAGGCAGTTTGGGGAGAGATCGCTTGATGAGCGCATTGGGGCTAAGATTGAGCATCGGAAATATTGTCCACATTTAGACAGAGTGCGCGAAGAGCGTATGGGATGCTTGATTGCTGCCAATTAAATGTTGTGCTAGATGGTGAAAAGACGACCTGAAAAGTGAAAAACTTGCCAGTCGGCTGCTACAATACCTTATGAATGAATGATATACTTAATCATATCATTTAAATGGAGTGAGGTGAGCCCGATCGGCTTTGATAGGGTTCGTCCCAATTGTTTGCCAGCGAGTATTGCCCATTGTCTGAGTGTTTTGGAGGAGCGCTCCAAGCTACCAGTATTTTGAAGCACTCTAGTCCTTATTACGCAAATATTCCTAGTGTGTTGATAATGAATATTATTTGAGTGGAATTGATTTTTTCACCTCTTTCCTTATTCCCATTTTTCTTTTTTCCCCCAATTCCTCGTGGCACTGAAATTATATGTAATCGTATTTGTTGTAAATTATTCGAATAGATTATGTTGTTCGTGTTAGTGCAATGTTCTTTGGAGGATATAATTTTCTATTTGTAGAATAGGAAGTTTGTTTTAATTATCTGTTATAATAAAAGAACCCTCTTTCATCTCTTAAAATTATTTGTGGTGCATAGGGTCTTCATGTATTTGTCATGATAATTTGTTTTAGCTAAAAGCCAAGAAATGTTATCTGCGACGTGTATGGGTATCTTCGTTGCCGTTAACGAGCCTCCTAATTAATATTTCACCTTGTTTTTGCTATATCTATTACATCCGACTTTCTTTATTTTTCCTCTAATGCCATTCTTATTTTTCTCTTTATTTCAGGTGAGTTCAGAATACTTTATTGGAATTCCGTGAGTGGCGTCTGGAGGTCTTCGGTGAGTGTGTTTCATGTTTTAATGGCGAATCATTATCAAAGTAAAAAAAAATCATTAGGCGGAATTTTCATGTGCGAATGACAGTGGATTAATCATGTTTCGAGTCGAATTAATTCTCGAAACCTGTCGCTCGTCGTATTCAGAGGGCTATACTCTGTTATGTTAGCAGAGCAGGGTGGTGAAATTTGTCAGCATGTGAGTAGTTAAAACGCACTGCGTCTGATCTGTACTTGATGACTGACTTCTTCATGTATTGGTCTGGTATCGGATAACCACAGAAACACGGTTCATGAGCTAACTCCCTCGTGCTTATAGTGCTTGTCTTCGCCAGTTACTGAAAACAGTACTTATGCATACAAAGATACTCATTTCTTAATTCCCCTTGAGGTTAGGCTCTGTTTACCAAGTTCAGTTCAGTTATCGGTGTATTGTCTGTAAAGCTGATTCTTCTTCCGTTATTTCCTCCCACATGCCCTATCTTTGTTTGTTCCATTCGCTTCAGTTACAATAACGCGTTGCTTCATTCACACCCTCCTGTTATTAATGCTCATAGTATTTCATCTCTTAAGAGGATCTTCTACCGCATTTACCCATGACTTTCTCGGTCTACCCCTTCCTCTCGCGTTATTCATTCATCTATCATAAATCCGCTTTGTTATTCGACTCCCAATCATTCTCTTCACATGGCCCAATCTTTTATATTATGAAATAGTTTTGTACGTATGTGCTACCGGAGCATCCATTCCGCATTCTTTGATTACGCTCTCATTTCTATTTCTAACCTTCCTATTTTTACTGCTATCACTTCCGAGAAATCGCATACTCATAGCATCTCTAATGCTTAACCTGGCTTTTCAAGTTTTGCTGCGAACGCTCAGTTTGGCTAAGAACGGGTTACTATTAAGTTTGAATATTTAAGCGCTTCTCTCACTATATTTTACCACAAAACTTATATTCACATTGAAAAAAACAGCTAGGAAAACGCTACAAAATTCCACCCTCACTGGAACCCGTTCCTGGTTACGTTTCGAATTCCTCCCATTATCCAAAATGCCGTGGGAAAACCTATCCATTTTAACACGGGCCAGGGAACGTTTTAAAGGCCACGGTGAAGCTTATCTCCCTTGCACCGGAACAAACGTTTTATAGTGTGGGGTGGGAGGTGGGTTGGGAGTGTTGAATTCGCGGATTGCATCTGCTCGACGTAGTCTTTTGGCAGCCCTGCCAAAATGGCTAGGGTTTTGGCGAGAGCAAGCGGAAGAGACGGCGGAAATAACATAGGCGAAGCAAATGCGATAAAATGGGAGACGACGAATCGGGCCGCGGCCCATTGCATGCCCCCCCGTGGGAATTCGATGGAGGGCGGGGTCGGTACAGCTTGTGCGCGCCCTTCTGCGGCCGGCTGAAGGCTGTCTGTCTTGTCACCGCAAGGGAAGATGGGGAAGAGTAGGTAAAAGCTTGTGAATGAGACTTGGTTCGCAAAGTGTCTCTTTCGAGAGTCAAGTCGTCATCATCTTCTGTGGCCATCAATCCGGAGTTAGAACGCGTGCAGAGAAGATCAGCAAGATATGCGAAAGGCCGTTGTGATAGCCTCGTTAGTGTTACTGACCTCTCGGAACAACTTGGGTGGGAATCGCTTTCAGAGTTTGAAAATTCTACTCAATCTATTACGTATATTTAAAACCTATTTATTTTGAGACGAAGTTTTCCATATCTTACCAACTCCAAAATACTAGGGTAGATCAGCTCAGGAGAATAACATAAGGGAAATAGATTGTAGAATAGAAAGTTTTAAAATGTCGTTTTGTCCGCGATCGATAAGAGACCATAATAGCTGCGTTAAGACTATGAATTAGTTTAGTTGACAGATAGTATAGCTGATTAATTCGTGTACACCCTAATGCATGTTTGTAAATCTGCCGAGTAGTGCTACCACCATGTTTTGCACATTCCCTACATGACTCTTTTGTCACGTTATGGATTATTGTAGTAGTTTCTGTAGCATTTGTAGCATACCCATTATGCTAGTGAACACACAGTGTTTCATAACTGTTAGAGGGATTAAGTTGGGAGCCCCTAGAGACTCGGAGACTGCACGCTAGGGTTAGGCTGCTTGAGAAATTCAGAAGTGGAGAGTTTCAGAACGACGCAGAGAATATTATCATGACGCCTCACTACATTTCTAGGTCTGACAGATGCAATGAAATAAGAGAGATACACTGCCGAACAGATGGGTACAAATAAACTCAACTTTCTCCGGCGAGATGTTGTAGAACAGTATGTTGAACAGTGATACTCAAACGATATCGTACTGTCTACCAAATTTATTTCAAACTCTTACAACACGTGTTTCAACTGTCTAGCAGTCATCATCAGGTAAGACTAGGATAGGTACAAAACTCGTTCTTTCCGCGCACAATAAGCGACCACAATAAAAACTGAGCTCCTCTAAATACACTTCCATAATACTTGTTAAACATTTCACCTCCCAAAAACTTACATCTTTACACGGCTGGTGACCTACCACCCCCTACCACACGCCCCATGCAGCGGCTCGCGGGGTAGTATGTAGATGTAGATATGTGGTACATGTTGGTGATAAGTCACTCCCTGCCAAACACCCTAGTGGTGGCTTACGGGGTAATAAGTTAATGTAGATCCGAAGATTGGTTTGCTGCTGCTCTCCATTTCACTCTCCTATCACCCAACCGTTTCGTTTCTCCCTAATTGTACCCTTTGATGTCCTTCATAATTTGTCTGATGTCGATTCTTGGCCCTCGCATGCGATTCTTCTCATCTATATTTCTAATTTCATTGAGTAAAATCCGTTGTTTCTGTTGTGACGCAATGGAATTTGCTCAGCATTTTCAATCAGCATAGAAACTACCTTGTAACTGCTGTATTTGAAGAAGATAGGCGTAAATACTGGAAAAGAGTTCGTAAAAACATTCGTGTGGAGCGTGGCACTCTATGGATCTATGGATCTATGAACTCTATGGATCGGAAGCATGGACCGTTGGAAGAGCAAACTAGTACATACTAGAAACCTTCGAAAACTGGTGCTGGATGCTGGAAACTGGAGGAAACTGGAGAAGGATGCTGAACATCAAATTAACGGGCGAAATCAAACGGGCGATATTAGAAATGATGAAGTGTACAGATGAGTAGAAGAAGAAAGGACTATATGGAACACGATACAGAAAGGAAGATCAAGATGGGTTGGACACACCCTGAGATACAATGGGTTTGTGAAGAACATAATTGAATGCAAAATAGAGGGAAAAGTCCCCAGAGGAAGAGCCAGGAATAAATCCATGGACCATATTAAGAGGAAAGTACATAGGAAGAGATACCAGGAGGTATGGAAACTAGCATTATATAGGGATGGATAGAGGCCTTAAGTCCACCAGTCTTAGGATTGAATAAACAGTAATAGGTTACTTCGTAATTATTATTACACGCTCGATCTAGGTTTCGGTGCGTAGCGCGTCGTCAGCAGGAGAGCATTTTTGCAAAAGACGCTAGAATCTCGAATGAAAAATGTTTATAAATTCCTTTATAAAAATGCTCCTGATGATATTCCTGAAGTCTTTGTCGTTTGTGAAATAAATTAATGTGGAATTACTGATTTACTCGTCTGATTAGAAGTGCTTTTAAGGAGCTATTGTGTCGAAAAGTGTGTACGATAATCCCATATGTTCTCAGAGTTTTCATTAGTCTTCTTGCCTCTCTAACCCTTCGTAGGATATCTTTGGCGGTGATTATCTCCGCCTGTTTAACATTACATTTGCATTCCCTCCTATCTCTTTTGCTCTGTAGCTGGTAATGCCCTGGTTTCTTTGCCGTTTTAACAGAACGCTGCCATTGAGTTTTTTAACTGAGTAATTCCTTACTTCCGGACTTTGGAAGTAAGATAGCACCCAGTTCAATCGTTTGCACATTTCAGTACTGTCAGCAAAATTAAAAATACTACAAAGGTAATCAGTCCAATAAATCATATGATACTCAGTATTACAACTTGGAAGATTTTTTTGTCCTTTTCCGCTCCATTTCGTAGCTTGGGCACTATACTGTAGGAACATCATTATAGGCTGCTTTACCCGGTACATTTTATTGTACAAAAGAATGTCTCCTAATATATACAAGAAAGTGAATTTAATTACAGCTGGTTCTAATTCTCGTTGAGTCATTAAGACAGTCATACATTTTGCCGTTTTATTCTGTATAATTTTACTCGTGTAAGAGTTCATGCATTCGTTTGTACAATAATATGAACCGCGTAAAGCGGCTGGATAGGTGGTGGTTGAACAATTCTTTGGTGTTACTGGTTTTGTCACTACTGTGGAACCATGCGGCGAAAAATAAGCATGAGGAATTTTCCCTTTGGAAGGATTTCATTGTGGTGGTCCCGTCATACACCCCTCCCTTTCGGATTGAACCTTAGTTTCCCCACGGGATTTAATCGGGATGAATGAGTCGGAGTTCCGTTCACATAAATATATTGCCGTTCGGCCGTCACGGCTTATAGAGACCGTGCAGTCGAAAGGCGGGTGATGCCCCTCCACAATCAGACTTTTTAAGAAATTCAAAAGGGCACAGATAGGGTTTCCCCGGGTTCCGCGACCAACGCGTTGACGTTCTAACAAATGCGATCAAGGGAAGGAAGATTAGCGATCTTGGCAGCAAAATTGTAATTACTAGCGTCTTTTTTGTAATAACATTTAATGTCTTTAAAGCACTTTTCCCACACGGCGTCACCTTCAACGTACAATACACTTCTTTGACACGGCGTCACCTCTCAAATACACACAAAAAATTCCCTCTTTGCACATGATTAAATTTTATCTAAAGTCTACTAAGTTTGACGGATAGCTGGGGATCTTGAAATACAGGAGCTAGTGATCATGGAGACTAGTCCAGAGATTCCAAATGCATGAAGCCAACCACAAAAGCAGGCCAGCCGTGAGTCGGGGATCGACGTCGGTCGAAAAGGGGGAGCAATGGGGCGGGAGGAATAGCACGTGGCGACAGGAATTCTTACGAATTTGCCCGGGTGAAATCTCTTCTTTCGGAGATCCTGGGTGCTGATGCAGGGTGGCGGCGGCGATTACAATGAGCGGCTCGCGATGACCCTCAGCACCTCGTAGCCCTTTGAAGAAGCCCCGAACCTTGGGAGACGTTTCCTATGCGCCTTGGCTTTCTCCACCTCTCTCCTCGTTTCTCCACTGTTTCTTGCCTCCGACTCCTTTTGTAGATGATGGCCGTCTTACTTGGCTCTGGCACTAGCAGTGTTCCACTAGTAATGTCTCTTCAGGCAATCTGTCCGAGAGTGTGTTTAAGAGTGTCTCCTCGTCGGTCTGGGGCGAGCGTTATATGCCCCTTTTCTTTCTCCCGGAATGCCCCACTGTGCGTCGTCTGCACTATTTCGATGGTCTTTTCCCCCGGGATTTTCGAAACGTGCTTCACGACACTCTCTCACACTATCACTCGTATTTTTCCACTTTGACACAAATACACTTTTTTTGTAATTAACACAAATGAATTAATAAATTCTATAAATAAATTCTGCTGCCTAAATCGCGGACTTCTCTCGATCGGTGAAAAAGAAAAAAAAACACGATGAAAACCACGGAGCCGTCCGCGGGCCATCACATCATATTGCCGATATCTTCCATGTTTCTGCAGAATTTTTTTACTAAAAGAATTGCGGTCAAACTCTTTTCTCAGAATTAATCTCCTGATTTTTGTCATATCCTTTCGATGGTGTGTGCGTGCGATAGAAAATTGTATTGGGAAAGGTAAACTCATGCCGTTTCCCGTGTATAAGTTTTGGGCATCACGCCGATCAAATTTTAGTGAGTCAACAAATGGAGTTTATTGGCGAGCAGGTGATTAATTTGACAAACAGTATCACGTTTTACGTTTTGTAATTTCAAGAACGAGATCCCACAAAAATGGACGCTTTGAAATTAATAAGTTTTGATGGGAATGCTCTCAAACTTTTGAAACGCGTGATATATTCGACGGTATGGCAGTTAGTTTTCCCCGTTAATTTTGTTGTTCCATTGAGTTTGCTCATCATTTAAATTATCCATTTTTCCTGTTTGAGGATGCCAATTTATTTTTGTCGCTCTTATTTTCTTTTAATTCGGGGGAAAAAGACGTTCACTCGTTTTCGTGATGGAAAATGACTATTTTATGCAATTGAATGAGGATATTACTTTCCTGTGAAACGTATACCTGCCGTTGACGAGATGTCGTCTGTTTTCATTGTTGAGCTGACCGATATCATAAAATGGTGGCATTTTTTTCATGCCTGGCATGCGATATCTAGTGCCCTGTTCATAGCATTATCGTTTTTACGACGCGCGGTTGTTTTAACGGTGGATAACGTGTCGTGATACTTGGATGTACTTTATTAAAATATTTTTCACAGTCTGGGTTGAGAATTTACCTAGAGGGAAAAAAGGCATTCGGTTTGTTATATTTAGGTGAAATAATTAGTGTTTCAAAAATCGTAATAATGCTCCCATTATCACTGTAATTTTTTGAGCTCATGTTGGAAACTTGTATGCATTCGTCAAAGGAAATATTTTGCTGATCTCTTTCTGTTATGTATTACCAATTATTTTGAATTAATTGAACGCTTTCTGATGTGAAACATTATCAACATTAGGTGTTTTTTACGTTGCATTTCAACTACATTACCATGGCGCCCAGGAGTATTTTATATAATTAGATCCGTGGTATCACGACACGTTATCCACCGCTAAAACAACCGTGCGTCATAAAATCGATAATGCTATTGGGACATTTACCGCGGTAAAACACTTAAGAATGGGAAAAGGACACATCCATTTATTTGTACACATGCGTTTGCCGCTATTGGCCAATCATCCTATCTATCAGTGAAATGTATTTCCTTGTTGTATGTATCCTCCGTAAATATGTGATTGCCTCAAAGTCATCGAATGTTGGAAAAACGTAAAATTGGAGAGGAAATTAGAACTAATAAGGCCTTCGGCGCCGAAAGAAATGAAATTTCAATTCTATGTTCTACCCCCTAGGCCACGTATGAATTTATTTCAGAGACGCTTTGTTTATTTTTCTCCGAAAATCTTTAATCTACCGACAATGCTAGTTTAAATGGAAAACAAAGTTAATTCTTATTGAAAGCAATTTAAAAACTGGCTATGTATACATGATGATATTGAAATACTATTTGCAAATGTCCATGAAATTGTTTGCTTGAAAGGAAATTATTAATATTTATTTAAATTATGTATACTACCATTTAAAACTGAAATATTTAGTTATGTTCCTTTGCACGAAAATTTTGGTTACTCCCACTCAGGTTTATAATCTTTGGGATATCCTAAAGCTTCCCTACTTTTGTTGAATTGGAATGTACTTTTTATGTACTTAAGAAATGAGCGATGTTGCGTGAAGATGGGAGGTGGGAAAAATAGCTTGAATTCAGAAATAATTATTCAATTTTCTTTTTACTTATTTGCTAAATTAATCCTTAACGGAAATATGCAACCTTATTGATTTTTGCGTGTAAAGCCCATCGTGAATCGCTACAGTTTCCTTATCTATCCAAATTTACGTGATGCACGCGAGTTGGATTTCGGCATCCCCTCGAGACCCGCGCTATTTAATGATTTAGTCATCCTTTAGACCTGAAGATGACACTAAAGCGACTAAACCCGGGTCGTATGTTTTTTAAAAATCTGTAGTGTTTTAAATGCTATCACTAAATATTTTAGGATCTGAAATACCACAAAGTAGCAAAGGAACTTGTATTATTTATCGCTCATATGTATCGGATTCTCCTGATTTAATCCTGGAGTTAAGAAAAAAAATTTTTCAAACCTTGTTTTTCGTGTAGACTTACCAAGTCTACAAATTTGTCTTCTCCTCTGGATTCGACCCTGATTTTCACGTCCAGAATATCGCGTAGAGCATTAAATATCTATTCTGCTTGTCATATTTAGGGATCAATGACAGGGAATGCGTTCACCCGACCTCAATTTTCGCTCCCCTCGCTTTGAAATACTTTCATAATTTCAGGGTAATGACGGTAGCCAAGTCGTGGGCTTCACCTACCTCGGTCGCACAAGACAATACGTACCTACACGTTCTCTCTCTCTTGATTGCTTCCATCTCTTAGTTTTTTGTTAGCGTTAAAATGCTGCTGTAGAATAGACTTTCATTCTCCGCCGTTGCGAGGCTTTCTTTTTTAATCTTTTCCCCTAACCTTCTCTCTCTCTCTCTGAACCGAGGGCTCTTTTTCCCTGAGCCCCTCCATCCGCGAGCCTTTCTCATTTTCTTCTTCTCCGTCGCTCGATTCTTTCCCGGGGCCAACAAATGAGGGGAAGGGAGTGTGGGAGGCAGCATCCGCGAGCAAGAGAAGCGCAGGTCAAGCGGCATGGAGATGAGAGGAGGGTTTGAGGCCGCGAACGCGGGAACATACAGCGTAACTTATCCTCGGCCTGAAATCTTACGTGTCCCAAGGTGGATGGAGCAAATTTTGTCTGTGTACCGATTTTCCGAGATATTACATTAGAGAGCGTAGAGGAGTTTATGTATACTCCTGTCCAAAAAAACACCCTCTCGGAGCCGAAAAATTTCTAAGCCCCGAGTTGGCGTCGATGTGACAACAAGGTCTAACCAATAATAACAATAGGCAGGGAAAGCAATAAACAAACGGATAAGAACAAAGGCCTACCTCCCCGCTGTTGACGAGGGAGAAGAAGCACGAGGGGTAAATTTTGACCTAGGAAAGCATGGGGTGAGGGAGGCTCATTTGTATGGGCAAGAATGAAAGGGCGATGGCTCAGTTTGGTCCCTCCAAGACCTCTCGTAAGCAACTGCTGGAAGACACGTAAAGACCAGCCTTCGTTTTTATCCCCGTTGCTCGTTCCGCTTCTTTTGAATAATTTATGCCATTTGCCTATTTATAAACATTCAAAATTTTTTAAGACGACGTGTTTTTGTTTTATGAAATTCCTTGTGGTTTCGAAATCCCCTTGATTACTTACATGCCACGATTGATCCAGCGGTAAGTTAGTTTTTTTTGTAGTTGATTCAATTTTATAAATATTCCCTTCTTTTATTTCATACTTTGGTAGCAAGATAATAGCAGATGGACGGTGCAAATAGAGATAATGAGTCGTATCAGCCAGTTAGGGCAGGTTTTAACAAGAAAAACAAACTTCTCACCTCCTCCAACATCAGTTTGAAGCTGAGAAAAAAACCGTCTCAAGACGTTTGTGTGGAGTGGGCTGCTCTATGGCTGTGAAACGTGGACGATCGGGGAATCAGAAAGGAAAAGGTTGGATGCGTTAGAAATTTGGTGCTACAGGAGAATGCGGAAGATCCCTTGGGTAGACAGATTCACCAACAGTGAAGTGATAAGAAGTGATAGAGCAGGCGCCATGTTTGCTCGAGACAATTAAAAGAAGGAAAGCAATATGGATCGGCCATATTATCCGACATGCAGGGTATATCGCTAACATAATGGAGGGCACAGTGGAAGGGAGGAACTATAGGAGCAAGCCTAGACTGGAATACACTGGACAAATTTTGGAAGAGCTCGGATACACCTCATACCACCTGATTAAGGAGTTGGCCCAGGACAGAGAAGAATGGAGGAGAATTGCTGCTGCCTACCAATCCCAGGATTGTAACCAAAAGAAGAAGACCGATTTCCGTGAAATTGTGCGCACGTGTTAATATTAGTGCTTTGGTTGCATTTGAATATTAAACCTGCTGGTTTGAAGGTAGTCAAGTTAAATCTTTTATTGCTGGAACTCTGCAAATGTCGGTGTCAAACTCTGCAAGACTCGAAGGCTACACGCTAGGCTTAGCTTTCTGGAGACACTCCGAACTGTTGTGTTTCAGAGCGACACAGAGAATATTATCATGACACCTCACTACATTTATAGGTCTGACAGAAGCGATATAATAAGAGAGATACATTGCCGAACAGATTGGTCCAAAAACTCATTATTTCGAGCGACCACAATAAAAACAGCTCCACTAAATACACCTACCATTTCACCTCCCAAAACCTTGCATTTTTACACGGCTGGTGTTCTAAAACCCCCTGCCACTCGCCCTTTCGGCGGCTCGCGGGGTAGTATGTAGATGTAGACGTGGAAATGTTGTATTTCTTTCATTTTGAAACGAATCCATCACTTCACACATGAATCTGTATATTATGTTTTTCGAAATTCCTTTTCCTAACATCCCAAATTCTGACACATCACCTCGCTTTTCTTCCGAAAAATTGCTCAATATCAGATCCCTCTTAAACTCCTCGTATCATCTACCTCTTGATATTTTGTACAGAATTCCAATCATGTTCAGCGCTTCCCCAGTGATCTCCCATCAGTTTACTCTTTCAACATACCCTTTCCTTTCAAAGCTCCTCCGTGCATCCCTTATGCGATCTCCGACTCTCCGCCACCAGCTTCCTCTCCTCTCCAACCATATCCATTACGTTTATCCTTCTCGTCACACTATCCATCCTTCTCCGCACCCACATCTCAAACGTCTTCAGTCTACGTACATATTACCTTTTTAATGAACAAAAAATGGAAAAATTTCATTTTTTCGAATTGATTTTCTGTCAATTAAATGTTTTATTTTTTTGATATTTTCATCCTCGCAAAGTTTTGTGGCTAATATGCTGGTTTTAGCTGAGATATATTTATCTTGTGTAGCTGATAAATGTTTAAAATGTTTTTATGTTGTAGTCCGTTTAGGAAATTTAATTTAGAAATAGGTTGAGTAATCTGCTGAAGAGCTAAGTCTATTTTATTAGAGAACTCTTTCGCCTTCATCAGCATGAATGAGTTCATTTTCATTTTAGGTTTTTAAAATGAATCCTGACGAAAAATTACTTCTGTATGGTTCCTTATACTCATAAATAACTTTGTTAACCCGAATTGTTTCCTTAGTGGGCAAGGTAATTTAACTTTTGGATTGCAGTCAGCGGAAGGATAGAATAACTGTAAAGGAGTCCATGCATTTCATCTAACAATGAAAAATATTCCTTTAAAATTAGACATTGCATTTCCTGCAGTACGTTTAGTTTGATTTTAGAGATTATTGTCTGTGATACAGACTTGAATGAAATTTTGCAAACTTATTCTTGCTAGAGAAATCTAACGATAAAAGTGGAAAAAATTGCATTTTACCGATTCGTTTCTCTTTGCAATCCAATACTACTTCATCACCTATCCAAATGCCACCGTAATTATTCGATTATGTATGTACGGATTTTCTTCATAACGCGTAATAATTCATTTCTTAATATTATAATGGTTGCTATCGAATGTCAACCTATCACGCCAAGGTAGACTCCAAAAATATGCATCTCATTTTGATTTTCGCTTTAATGTCTAATGGTACGCTGAAAACTGTCGCTAGCTCAAGTAAATACTAGCTTTGATTGAAGCAAAAATGTGAAATGTGTGTGTCTTACATCATTTCTATTGTGTTATGCGTGGTGAATTCCGCTGCATAATTAGATGCACTTAAATGAAATGTAGACCTTGTATTGTTTCGACTTACTTGAACAATTATTAAAATGTGCATAAAATGACCCTCGATTTCCGCTCCTGCCAGGCCAAGAGAATATTTCTCCTTCTATTGACCAATGGTACTTACAATTGCTATCTTTATGATGTTGGTGGAAGAGTTGTGAAACTGTCATCGATTTGCTGAAAATAAAGGTTATAAGTTAAAATTTATCGTCGTAAATACTCAGTTACTTGTAATTTCAAATGCGTGAAGCATTTATTGCGCCATAAGAAAGTAGCAGAGCTTTCTGAAATTTTCACCTTTCTAAACGAACGAGATTCTATGGTTGGTGGAGTCACAACATAATAGTCTGTGTACTTTTACATTTTTAAGTACTTAAGACCCGGGGATTTCTCACGCATATGAGGCAAATAATTCACAGGAGTGACTTCTGTTTTGAGCTTCCCACTGGGTTAATGCCTTCATGACGGCATATGTGGAAACTGGTGACTTTCATTTCATCTTTGAGGCTTTAAGATGCCGGTTGCTTTCACTCTTTCCTTCACCTTTGGTCATTGTTGATGGGTTGTCTATTGCCATTTTAGGAAATCGTGGGAAATTCTCCTCGGAAAGTCTCCCGTCGAAACGTCAGCTATCGTAAATAAATGAACCAGCTGGAAATCCCGAGAATAATGAACTATGATAATTATCCGGTAATACCTGGTTTATTTCGTCAATTTTACTATAGGTGGTAGGAGCGATTTTCATTTATGTACAGATTTGCGGGATACTTTGCATGCTTGCTCATATTAGTTTACAATTTTTTTAGGCAAAAGAGAAAAAATTGCATGTTACCGATTTAGTTTCTGGACAATTTGATGCTATTTTAACTGGTAGCCTTATGGCACGTGGCATATATTTCGAAATAATTCGATGACATAAGCTCATATTTCCATCTGACTGCGAAAACTTGCGTTTCATATTATTATAATCGTTCCATAATAAATAGGTATCAAGATATCACACCGAAATAAAGACATGGCTTTATATCCGGTTTTCACATAAATTTCGAATTCTCTGCCGTAATTCCAAGAAACATCAATGCTTACATTGGGCAAAAATTTAAAATAAAATATTTGCATCATTTATATGACAACGTATATGGTTATATCCAACATATATATGTTGATGTTAAGTGTGGTCCAAGAATTGTTTTATGCTCACTTGAAAGGTTAGTATTGTGCTGTGCTCTGAGTGAGTCTCGATTAGCGAAGCGCTACCGTAATGGCTTCTAGCTAAGTGAACTTCGGTCGGAAAAAAGGCCAATTCGGATGATATTTCGGTGGTATGGTGAAATTAAGTTCTCACAACAATGCGATTGAGTTGAGTAATGCAATACGGTTGAATCATGCGTTATGGTACGTCCTTAAGTTATGGCATTACGTTTGAATCGAGCCGGACTTAGGTGTGTCGCAAGCTTGGATCGCTCGCACTCGAGCTTTCGTATTTTCCGACGACCTCGGCCTTTCTCTTCTCCCTAACCTCTTCTCGTTGCTTCTCCTTTTCACTCCCGCTTTCCTTCTTCCTCTTTATCTCTCTCCCCAATTCCCTCCTCCCTCTTGCATATGCAGGAGCAATTTAGGAGCGATGCGCGAGTTAATGCCTTTTAGGTTGGGCCCCGTGAGTGGGAGTTCGTGGCAGAGGGGAGTGGAGAACGACGAGGCGCATTGTGGAAGGGCGGCAGACAGAGGGCGGTACACACGGTGATGGCGAATGCTGCGAGGCAGGGAATGGAAAGGGGGAGGGTTAGTTTGGAGCGTAGGTTAAAGAAAAGTGTACTGTTCTATTTTTATCCCTTCCCCACTCCGATCCGTTTATGTCGGACATGTAGCGGTGTAGTAGTGTAACTCTTGAAAAATCTATGCATTTTTGTAGATGTAAAAAGGATATGTAAGAACAGTCATACGTTGGAAGCATGCTGGGGAGAAGTTTAGTTTGAGCGTAGATTAAAGAAAAGTATACTGTTCTATTTTCATCTCTCCCCCATCCTTTTCGTTTAAGTCGGACAAGAAGTGATGTGTAACTCTTAAATATCTATGCATTTTTGTAGCTGCAAAAAGGATTTATAAGAACAGTCATACGTCTGAAGCATGCCTTAAGTGCAGCGTATATTTCTGAAATTTCGCCTCCTAACACGTTTTAGCAAAAGAAATAGCGTTTGCACTAGCTTGGTGGAAACCCCTAACCTGCATCTTCAGGAGAGAAAAAAAAACACTGGTACACTTCCACGCTTTATTTACTTCCGACGATGGCTTCGGCACGTCATTTCATCTTAATCATCACCAAAAAAATAGTAAAATACAAAGGAAAGCAGAACTCTTCGTAAAAAACGGCTACGAGCGAACATGTAGTGTTTCACAACTTTTAGAGGGAATAAGGTGGGAGCCCCTAGAGACTCGGAGGCTACACGCTATGCTTTGCTTGCTTGAGAAATTCAGAACTGGAGTATTTTAGAGCGACACAGAGATTATTATTATGACGCCTCACTACATCTCTAGGTCTGACAGAAGCGATAAAATAGGAGAGATACATTGCCGAACGGATTATTTGAAGAACTCGTTCTTTTCGCGCACAGTAAGCTACTACAATAAAAATTGAGATTCTCAAAATGTACTCCTATGATACGCGTTACAATTTTTCCTCGCAAAACCTTATCTCTTACATCTTTAAACGGCTTGTGTACTAACACCCCTTGCCACACGCCCATACGACGGCTCGCACGGTAGTATGTACATGTAGATCTGACCCTGAAGACCATCATCTCTTCTGAAATCGGACGTTATAGCAGGTTTTTGCCTATGCAACTGTAGTCGTAGTTACAGTGATCTAATTTTTAATCCATGATGGTGATAGCTCACCCGCTGCCACGCTACCTCCGGTATTATGCCGATGTAGCGCGAGTTGTCAAACCGGCTATGTCGTCGCTCTGATATTGTTTATCGAAACTGTGTTCCGTAGAAGGGGCTTCACTATTCTCCCGTAAACGTGTTCACGTGACATAGGAAATAATCAACGAAGGCGACGTATTTTTTTGTGGCACTGGACACATTTCACGCGGAAGCTGTATTGCTTGGAGCTTTTTACCGAAAAAAAGGCTTCATTTTGCCTTCAATTCTTCCCTTCCTTACTCCTATGGTGCGGAGAGGCGGAGACACTTCCTTCTACCAGGTTTTGAAAGGATCTTTCTGTCTTCCTCACTCTCGCAGTCACTTCCCTTTCCTTGCACACGCTTACATCTCTTTCCTTTCTCTCTTACTTTCTCCTCGCCATTCTTTCCACGCAGGGCTTTGATAAAAAAACGTGTATATATAAAAAAATGCAGCGAAGAAAACCTTTCCCCTCCTGCTCACATATCATCATTTCTTTTCAACCCGCACTCGACTCCCACGCCCACTGCACCCTCGGCAATCTGTTCGAGAAAGGGTTTCGACGTCCCTGATGTTTGGAGTGTGTCGGCTGCCCCGGGTAGCGTCTTCTCGCGTCGTGGCGTCGGGGGGGGGGGGGGAGGAGGGGGGCGATGAGGGGGGAGTGGGTTGCAGGTATGGAGAGAGGTGGATGTGACCTCACGCTCACGGAGCGGGGAAATGTGCTTGGAGTCAACTGTGGGGGTAAAGTGGGACCGGTTGCTGTGTGGGCAGTTGCTACCGCTTTAAAACTCTCCGTTATACTTTTGAATTTGACGAATTGTGGTTCATGCTTTGCTTTTAAAAGTTTCCGTATCTGAAGTAAGCATGCATTCGTTAACTCTCTATGGACGGAATTATGAAATATCAGCATGAAAAAAATACTGCTATAATATCTTTTAAAAGTGCTATTTTAGTATTTAAAAAGATGGAATTTATTTGATAATAAAATGTATTTTGAAATGTGACGTAGGTATTTGTATTGTATACATTTAATTTAAAATAATACTTTAAATAATAATATTTACACAAATTAGACTTCAGCTTTGTCTTCATGCCGTACCTTTTTTAAACTTTCCCAATTTTTTCCTCATATGACAGCTATTTATTTCGGAGCTCCACCAGGCACACCATCGTCAGTGAATAGCGTCACACATTCATCTATTCAAATTGTTTGACAAACCGCCGAAAGAGACGCAACTTTCCACACACTTAATCCGAAGCGTCACAATTCTGTCTAGCGCAGCAACTAAATGGAAAATCTTCTTAGAAAGCAGTTATTTCAATGATTTTGAAACGTAACAAATTTTGCTCGTCCACAGAGGCAGTTTGAGTGAAATATCATTTCACCTAAGAAATCATTGAATTCTTTCTCATTTTAATTAAATATATCTCTCCCTTCCAAAGATGCCAATATATCATCTCCTTACGACTCTACTTTTCGAGGTATTTGCCAAAAAATACCAGCTATTTTACATGGGAAATGGTACGTGTATGAACTACAGGGAGACCTTATTTAAAAAATGAGGAAATTTAAGCCCTAGATTTCGTCAAAAAACTAACAGCGTGTAGTTTGTAACACAGAGTGTAGTCGTCCACAGAGGCAGTTTGAGTGAAATATCATTTCACCTAAGAAATCATTGAATTCTTTCTCATTTTAATTAAATATATCTCTCCCTTCCAAAGATGCCAATATATCATCTCCTTACGACTCTACTTTTCGAGGTATTTGCCAAAAAATACCAGCTATTTTACATGGGAAATGGTACGTGTATGAACTACAGGGAGACCTTATTTAAAAAATGAGGAAATTTAAGCCCTAGATTTCGTCAAAAAACTAACAGCGTGTAGTTTGTAAGTTTTCTCAACCATTTTTGAAAATACATCATATTCTCACCGCCGTAATTTTTTCAGTATCACAGAAAACCTTCCGTTGTGAAGGAGTGTTAAACGTACTGTGCGAAAAAAATGAGTCAGGTTAATGATCTAAAGATATATTTTTATTTAATTTATCAGAGATTCAGTTGTGTAGAAGTATATTATTGCGCCATTAATAATGCAATATTTATTTCATGCTTCCCAGAGCTGCTGAAATTGAAACGTGTAATTCGAATACGCTCTTCATTATGTGGAGGGAACTATCTCGCTCAAACTACCTATAGGTCGCCTTACCAGAGCTAGGTTTTCAGAAGGGTTAAATCCCGCATATTAGTTTTATAAAATAATCACATATTATTTCTCAAAGGTGTTTTTTTTGTCGCAACGCCATAACTCCCACAATTTTTTATCAAAATTAATGATTCAAACATCGTTTTAAAGCTTTTGTTCCCCGCAATTGATGAAAAATAGAAAAATGGTTTAAAATTAAAGTTTTTGTTAAAACATGATACAGTGCCATCTGCTGACAATATAATCAACTAATATGTTGGCTATGGTTGCGTGCGAGGATTCTACAGAGGTTCTGCCCTATAAAATTCTAAAACGTGCTAATGGCAGGAAGAAGCTTTGTCTTAAGTTGATGTCGCCAGCCTAAATTCGGAGAAAAGTTGTTTTTTTTTAATAACCAAATATTAGTGTTTCAATGAATGTCGCTATCTAAGCACACACTCCGTGCAGCGGTAATGCTATGGCGGAAACTGGGTCGAAAACAAGATCGGTCGGCGAAGGAAAGTTATGGGAAGTCCGCCTTAATGGCAGTTTAGGGGTGGAAAATAGAACGTGTTATGTGCGGAGGGTTTGGCTGGTGGTGTGGTCTTCGTTCCCAAGGGAAGTGTGTGGAGCGCATGAATGTTCAAGCTCCCGATTGCCCACCATTGATTTAGGCTGCTGGTCCGCTGGGAGAACCAATACTGGTCGCGGGAGACCAATCGCGCGCTTCCAGTTGCCTCTCTTGTTTTCTACCAGTGAAACTATTTTTAATTAAGTGTGAGTATATCGTCGTTGAACTTCTACTATTACCATGCCTATCTCGAACTACTTATTGAGGTCGAAACATCACGACTCGCCTTAAGCGGCTTAGAGGCTGCATGCTAAGCTAAAATTACTTGAATAATTCAGATCACGCGAGTTTCAGGGGGGATCGTAGTGTAATTTAACCCCGTGTTCTTTTTCTATAACTGATGGTTGCGGCAAAACAAGAGAAATATTTAATCGAAATTATTAGTAAAAAAAATTGTTGTTCACGCGCACCGATTGTTCAACACCATGTACACCTTAATAGCTATGGAAGTACTTAATTTGTTAACATATGCTCCTATTTTTTTAATTTGGAAGCAATGAAATTTATTTATTTAGTGACTACGGCGAAAACTGAGCGAGGCCCTTAGACCCTTCAATGGCATACATGTAACGTTTTGTCCTTTTCGTCGTCCAATACCTATTCCCTATTCTATCCCTTGGCAGTATAAGTGTCCTTACAAGCCCTGCCGAGCATCCTTGCGGCGTCTCATTTGGATGTATATGCATACTTTAATCCGGAATTACCGGGGAGGTAATACATTGTGGTTTCTCACGGAATTTATGTTATGCCTAGTAACTATGTGTTCTAATTGCTTTAAAATCTTAAGTGTGACTAAATGCGAAATTATATTTTTTCCATTGCTGTGCATTCATTCGGATATTTTATAAAATGTTGGTTAGTGTTTAATTTCAATGTGTGTATCGTGGGAATTACTTCAGCGTATAGATGAAATGAATTTCAACGGAAAGGGTATATTTAAATGAAGTAGACGCCAGGGACTTATTGAATGATTCCATGATTTCCCGATGAAGAATGATGATCATTCATTGCCCGGAAACGTTCTCCCATTGAAGCGTCGCCCGCCGTGTCAGGCATCATGATCTCGAAATGATCGAACTTCATTAAATTTTCGCACAATTTTCATTACTCCACACCGATCTAGGTTTCGACAGTACTGTCATTTTCAAGGTGTTTCAAGGTTTTCAACCTTATCAAGGACGTATCATTTTCGGAACGTAGTTCGGTGAGTGATAATAAAAATTGATTGGAAATTTATTACTTCTCTCATTGAGAGATCATAATATCTATAACCAATATCCATAAGGTATCGCCGAATTCGTTGAACTTATCGCCATCTTTACACTAGACACGGAGTGATTATTTAATTGTAATGTGTTGAGTGTGTCATCTGGGATTTGTTCTTGTTTGACTTGAAACATTATCCTAGAATCCATAATATTCCATTTTTATTTAAATAAATCTTTCTGGGCGATTTAAAATTCTCCTAAAAAAGAATTTACTCATGTTCCGACTCTCGTCCCTTGTAGAGTACGTTACTGCTCATTACAGACTTAAGTTTTGATTCTGTTTTCCAAGGTGGAACTTGGTGGCGGGATAGTTATGTGCGTGAGATTGAAAACATGACACCAAGAAAGAAGTTCAGGGGGAGACTGTCCAGTGACTTACTATTTGTCAGAATAATATCCATCGATGACTTGCTATTTTATTTACCCTTCTGGAATGTCTTCCACGCTACTTGGTGGAATCATTTCGAGTCAAACTCGTTAAGATGGAGAAGACTAGGTTACATTCCACTATTTAAATTTCTAATGACTGATCTTGTTTTCGGTTCTCTGTACTGTTTTCAACGTGTTTTTCTCTTGAGTTAACGGGTCCATATGATTCCCCGACCTTTCCCTTTCCCTAAACCACGCTGTTTAACAACCCTTCCCTCACTTCTACCTACCCCCTTCTTCTAATCAATTTCATTCATTCAATGGTTGTTCAATCGTAAGATTGGTTGACCCCAGCCCTCCACCCTTCCCTATCTAATGCTAGTTCCCTCACCTCATGGTATCTTTCTGTATGTACTTTCCTCTTTATTTGGTCCACGAACTAATTCCCGAGTCTTCCTGTGGGGACTTTTCCCTTTATTTTCACATTCAATTATGTTCTTCTTAAAAATATTGTGTCTCAGGGTATTTCCAATCCATCCTGTTCTTATTTTTTCTATGGTGTTCCATATGTCCCTCTACTCTTCTGTACACTTCATCATTTTTTATTTTGTCCGTCCAATTTATCTTTATCATCCTCCTCCAGTACCAGATTTCGAAGGCTTCTAGTTGTTCTGGTCAGCTTTTCCAATAGTTCTTGCTTCTGATCCCTAGAGTGCTAAGGTCCACACGAATATTTTCATATACTAGTTTATACTAGTTTCATTACTGGTTTGTTGTCTTATCTTCTATGATCTCAGCAGTTGTCTTTTTCCCATGAACGCCTTCTTATCTTGGGTTATTCTCCACTTGATGTCCTTTGTACTTCTATTTGATTACTTCTATTCGATATAAATATAATCGATTTAAAAACTTAATAAAGGCCTGGTATCCCTAGCTTAAATTACCGTGATGATGGAAATGAGAGTCGAAGCCATGAGTAGTTATACGGACTTAACAGTGTAAAATTTAACCTAGTCTTCTGGTATTTAAATTTTTAGATGCATAGTGGAACATTTGTTTTTTCGCTAATGTCATTATGCAGTAACTTTCTAGCTAACCGTTTGAAGTCGAAAATTACGTTGCTTTCAGTTTAAAGTTTAACCTCAGAGATTAATTTGTTATTATTTTCATTTATTTATTCATGGAAAGTTTCTGGAAAGTTCCCGATAGTCACTACAGCCAACCTCATCGATAGTGTCGCTGTTCGAGGAGTGCGTTTCAAACTAATCGAAACCGCGGTGCAAGTCGGAAGTGGGTCGGCTCTGCTCGTGGCCGGCATTCTCTGCCAAACCACATTGGAACACGCGTACCATCTCTTGTTTGCTGAATGTTTTGGTCATGTCTCGATAATCCTCAATCGTGTACTCGGAAATGAAGCCCGAGTTGAGTTCAAGGTAGGAGCTGTACATTGCGCTGTGCGTATTTTACAGTGTACGCCGTGCTGAAAGGAGTCATGGGCCCAGAAATTTGTTGCTAGTACACGCGTCCTTCTTCAATTTATTGCTCGATGACTGAACCCATTTTCCAATTAAATTGATGGCAATGAAATATTGAAGCTTATTACATTACTCAATTCCACTGAAACTAGTTGCGCAAGGAACACAATAACTTTTTCGGTTATTGTTCAGTGCGATGATTAGAGAGTACTGGAGAAGGTAGTTGCAGTTTTTTCCGTTAGTGATGACTTTCTGTCTGCAATTACTGATTTTCTAACTTCTCCAATTTCGCAATTATTAATTTTCCTCTACGTTTAAGAATGAAGTAAATAGTTGTACTTTGTGGTTTAATGTAGAACTCCTACAAAATAGGTTACTTCACTCGTCGAGGAAATTTTCAAATACCGATGCCTCGAAAAGGTGAGGATTTTTATGATTGTTATCTCTAATCGTCATTTATCGATTTTATGCTCGAAGTCTCGTTTATTTATCGAGTTTATAGGTTTTTAGCGAAGCATAACTTTCAGCTGAGTGGATGCACGTTAATCAAGTGTCTAAGGGATTATAATTTCGGAAATAACTCATATCGCAAATGCAAATGGAGGAGTTAATTGGAGGTGGACGTGCGTGGGTTTTTTTCCCCCTCTTTTCAATGATGATTGGGGGGTGAATAATTTAGCTTGATTTTTTTCTCGTTGTAATCGCAGCTAATTTTGTATGCATGAAACGTCGATTGTGTCGGCAGGTAAAATTTATAGGGTTATTTAACGTCGCTGGGTTGCATAAATGTTTACGAGGTTAAATACAGCATTCAAAATTAGCTTTAAACTTATCTGAGAAAAAAAGCCGCTTAAATGTTATTGTTATGGAATAACTGGATTTGCGGAAAATGAAATGGTTGTACCGACCGCCTGGAGGAAATTTGAAATGAAAATGGACTGAATATATCAGTTAACATAATAATCATTGTTTCAATTGATGGGTAGGTCGGCTACATCCCCTTTTTTCGTTTTTTCCCTCATTGCTAATTCTATTATCTATTGTTTACGTTTAGTTGGTTTTCATATGGCATATGCACTTGTAACTTGACCTTTCTCTTGGGATGTTTTTTTTCCAATCCTTCAAATGTATTTCATAAAATTGTATTTTGGTGTCCAGTTTGGACCAGTGGTAGCGTACTAGACTCCTGTTCCGAGGGTCGCAGATTCGAGACGGAAAAAAATTTCCTGGCTGTCCAACCAACTTTTGCACGCTATCCAAATTTGACCCCACCAGTGGGAGGCAGCAGTCTCAGTATTGATAGCGCAGATCAAGAAGATCGGACCGGTATCAACAGCCGTTGCTGCGGGCTAGAGTGAAGTTCACGGAATCGGCCGTGGATATACGATGTGGAAGACAACGGGAAATCCACCACATTAGTCTCCATAGAAGACGCAGCTGTATGACATGATGGCATTTCTCACAGTAAAATATTGCGGAGGTATAATAGTCCCTCAATCGGATCTTTGGGTGGGTACTACTGGTACATCAGACAGGAAGGACAAGTACAGGATAAGGGGCGGGAAATTCTATTTCCTTATGACTTCGTCGATCCAATTGGTTCTTATTTGATATATTGCATATTTGAAAGATATTGCCTCCTCTGCTCTTCTTCGTCTGATCTTAGTTTTCCTTTTATCTGTGAAATTAATCTGTAATCATCCCTTAATTTCGCGGAAATATTTTCTCATAACCGCGTTCTGTTACATTGCCACTGGTATAGCGCAGGCTGAAATGAATACTTTGGACCGTTGCCTAATCGTGAGGAATATAATTGAAGATAGGTATTCTGCAATTTATCGGTGTCCATAGCTACTCTCCCATTCCTGGTTATTCATATCGCTGTATATGTTGTTCGAATATGTTGTGGTTAACATCGGTTATTTAAACTTAATTCACAAATTTCAGGCTACTAAGGAGAGCAATTAAATGATACCTCCGGTGAAAAATTTCCAGCTTGGAGGAATAAACGCATGGAAAACTTAGCATGTTAAAAATTCGTGTGAGCTGGGGAGTTTGTATTTGGGCGTAGGGGCAGCCCCAAAACTCGGAGAAAGATAAACAGCCCAAACAAACGTTCTTGAGATGCCGAAAGGCCTGTCTGATGAATTTGATGTTCGGCTAATTAACGAAGTTTTGATGAGATCACAAATATGACTTCATAATGTTGCACAATTTTATTCGATGTCTTCGTCCGCTATCTTTTTTGGGAGTAATTACGTCTGTTTAACTTAAATTGAGTAGACTCGACCCAAAACTGGCATTTTTAAAAGTAATATTTTCATATTTGGTACACAATTGTGTGAAATTCACAGTGGAAAAATTACTCGCCTGTACTGGGAAATGATTTCGCCGAAAGCTTTTACCAGTAAAGCTACTCAGGCGTCCTTTTCCACTGTGAATCTTATGGGGGCTTTAAGGTGCGCGTTGTCCTCACAGTAACCGTGCATGTAATGCCAGAGGTACCCGTATGCGAGCGCTAAGCGCTACAGTCCACGAGGTAAAGCCCAACTTTCCACACAATATTGTTTGCTTAGAAAATGTCTACTGCGAAATCAGGGGATCTGAGTTCGATTCCCAGTCCAGACAAATGCTTTTTCTCTGTGAAGTTCTCACCATTATGTGGTCACGTTGATCACTTGCGGGTGACTCCGTTAAAGTTACTGCTCAGCCTGTTCCGTAGGTCTTTGAAAAAGTTCCTATTTTTTGTTCGGTCTGCGTCTACAATCTATCTAGATCTCGAGTTCTGAAGGTCTTTCGATTCATCATTACTGATTATTGAATGAGAGTATCCTCCTCTTATATCTGCTTCTCTGTTCTCTCTCTTTGAGAAAGACGGGAAGCCAGATCGACTTGGGTAAATGTTGTCGAAGAGTTACCATAATTCTGCTGTGATGAGTTCAGTAGGTATGGTTTCATCGCGAAGGCATTTAATCTATTATGACATCATCGTTATTTTTCGTCGTAAATTTTTCTTTTCCATGGTACAACGTATTGGTTCAAGACTTTTTATTTCCCTTCCCTTGAGAATAATATCGTGTAGAATTAAGAAGCACCTTTATTTTAGGAGAGTGCGGTGCCAAAATGTTTCTCATGTGTTCTCATTTTAATTTTTGTGTTTTCCATCTAATTCTAATATATTTATTTCTTTTTCGGAGCAAGGGAAATGCCCGTTACCAATCAATAATATATTCTTTTTGAGAGTGGAATTACTCGGAAATTTAACTACTTTCATCCAACAATTCCTGATTTTGTTTGAATAAGTCAACTAGTTTTAATTTTTAGTTGTCGTCACATCTCCTCTTCGCGACGGATAACATGGGGATATTGGAGCAATTAATATAAAAATTGATACTAATACTAGATTACCCAAATTGTTTGCCCTATGGAGCAGCTGGATTAGGTCTGAACTAGTTTTACTTTGCGAGGTATGCCGTTGTACATCACATACTACGTTTACCAATCGATCTCAGATCAATCTGGGTGTGGTAAACGCAACGAGATAGTGGGATCGATCTGATGCGGGCTGACTCAGCCCGCTTTCTCAGCCAGTCTGAGATTTCAGATCGATGTGAACCAGCGGTCTGTGGTTTTTTTTGGTTGTCATAGGGAAATAAAATGAATCGTTACTATTCAAGGCGTGTGTTATTACGAGAGTGCAGTCACGGTGAGTGAAGTGACGTTGATGATATCGCAGCACATCGCAATCCACCCCTATTGTGCAATTTTGTTCTCTCGGAATGCAACGGAAAATTTCCAACTCTGCACTTGTTTACACACCGGGTCACTCGTGCTTCAACTGATAGATACGATTGTTCACTATCGATATTTTCTGTCCTTGTTGGTGAACCTGGCGATAGGAGTCAGCCCGTTTGGAATTTTCAGATCGGTCCGAGTTCAGATCGATGTGAGATCGTTTGGTAAACGTTCTGATATTACGCACTTGAACGTCAAGCTTACGGGTATTGAAATATTTGATAATATTTGGTATTTGGTATTTGGAAAAATTTGGTAGTTTTTGGGATATTGTTTTCTTTATTGGTGACGAGGACGTTACATCTGTGTGCCAACCTAGTTGGCGATGATTTCAGCTGCGGAACCTAGGTTCTTGATTCAAATCTCAGCGAGTTTCCTCGGCTACCAAATTCCAAGCGGTTCGATTTCACGGATACGTGGTCTTTGTGAGAGAACACAGGTGGCTCTAGGAGAGGAAAACTGACCCCTCCTTCCCCCACACTCGGTTAATATGCGAAATCCGCACTCATATTCGCTTCGTGTGAGGCCAGTTATGCCGTTGCTTATCAAAAATCAGACCTCAGGTTTGTTACTTTAGACCAATTAGTCGCGGTAATTGGGCACTTCGAGGTGCTCATGTGCCTGAGGTCGCTTCGCATCGTAAATTCGACGTCCATTTTATGACACCGCAACTTCGCGCCCAGGCGTGATTCATTTCTTTCGCTGGGGTCAGCCGGAGAGCTCTTAAACCTCAGACCTAGGCTTTCGACTTGGTCGAGGGCGCGGAGGAGGCTTATATCGAAGCATTAATCATTACTTTCTGCGTTTAACGTTTCGGAATCCGTAGTTAAGAAATTGTTAAAAAATCCTCTTAGGAACGCGAAAATTCTACTCCTTGGTATTGAGTATTATGGTTACGAATTTAACTCAGATAGTTTTCCTTTTGATTATTTTGTTCAGAATGATTATAATTGCTGAAATAACCCCATTTGAGGTTAACTGCGTTCGGGCATATCTCATTCGAATTCTGAAAAAATTCCCGAGGCAATTAAAGTCTGTTGAGCGTAGTGGTATATGCTGGAAATCCCGGTCCATAGTTCAACTCGCGGTCGTCATTGATTTTTTTTCTGCTAACAAATTCAATATGTTTCCATGCTGATTATTTTGTATTCGGCAGGGCGAAAAACATCGGCATTCATGCGAAAATTTCTTTGAGAAAAGAAATTTCGTTTTTTGCGCCTGAAAATTTTTTCGAAATTTCCCACAAAATTTTGAAATATGGGCTTGAGGTAATTATTGCGAAGTCAGTTTAAAAATGTGTTCATTAAAATTGTTTTGGTCGCTTTTCTACGTTTATTAATAAGGATAAATTGCTAGTTGTCAGTTGGCCAGGTGTCAAGCGGAGTAATGTGAGCGGAAGAATTCAAAAATTTTGTTAGTAGTAAACTGTGAAAATGTTTCATATTCTTTTGAAAATGTCCATACATATATTGAAGAAAAACTTTACATTCATTGAGAAAGGATGCATGAGTTCCTCCCGTAGGCCTTTCTATTCTCAAACTCATCCATGTACTAGTGAGTGTTTGCTTCTCCTCTGAGCGAGACCTTTGAAGAATATCGGAGAGCTATTTATTTGACCTTTCTAGTCCACGTTTTTGGAGCAATTATGCTTTGCTTAGATCACTACCGAAGATACTTTCCAGCGCAATGTCTATTAATAGCCAGGGCTGGATGCGCTTTACCTAATATTAGCCATTGAAGTATTCTCGGCTCTCGCACCGTGTCCTTCCCATCGGCCATTACGTATATCGAATGTAATTCCCGGCCCCATTCCCCTTAGGCGACCTCAGATTGTAACCTCATTGGTCCCTAAAACTATCGCCCGAAGGGTTTTAGGCATTCTGGCGGAGGCGCTCGGAATCAAAAGTTTGAAATTAGATTTTCGCGATCAGCCGAGCGTTAGGTTTGAGAGGGAGGTACTATGTGGGGCGGGTCGGAGTTGCCCCGAAGACGCTGAGAAAGAGAGGAAAGGAGGAGGAGGAACACAGAAAGAGCGTGAGAGTGAGATGACAGTCTGGCCACACATGTGTATTACCTGTGAAATACCTGGTTCCTGGGGATCTTCATAAATCATTTCGTTTTTTCTAAGGTTGGCTGAACGTTACCCTCCAACCCTACCTGTCCTGTGATTATTCATTAATAAAGTAATAGCTATTCTATTTAATGTCGATAAAAATATTTTTATAATTATTATCTGATATTTTATACTTATCCGTTTTCTTCCCGAGAGCCAATACATTTTCCTTTGTGCCATTGTCCGTGGTGCAAAACATGCAACGGGCTGAAATTTCGGCCTGCATTTATATATGAATGCATATCAATTTGTTAATTATTGTCACCATCGAAATATAATCTAAAAGCTATGCATATCACAGTTCAAGTGTCAATATGTTCCATATTTTTGAAATGTTAAACTTTTTGCAGTTTAAAAAATAAATAATTTTAACAATTTTAAATACCACAACGGTAAAAACTACACAAACGTGGAATTAGCAGTCTTTCTACCTCCAGCCTAAAATTTGCTGGTTTTAACAGGTTTAATTCATGATTATTATGTCGTTAAATGTAAGTAATAATTATATGTATCCGCTTTTGTCCATTTAGTAAGATGTGTCATTCCAAATGTCGAGGTAAGCAAGTACTGTTGCTCTCTTTTACGACATCTGCATATTATTTCGTTAAATATTAGTAATAACTAAATGTATCCGCTTTAGTCCATTTAGTAATATGTGTCACTCCAAATTTCGACGTAAACAAGAACTGTTGCTCTCTTTTACGACATCTGCGAGTTTAACGTCAACCCAAGCTCGTGCTCCGTCATGTTTTGCCTTGGTCGTGCAATTTTGTGAAAATATGTCTTGAGATTTTTTCGAAATGGTGAGTGTATAATACAAGTATTCGATGCCATTCACTGTAGAACCTTCGAGTCTCTTAGGGTTCCCAACCTAATTCTTCTCGTATATTTGGATTCATTTTGTTGGATGTGGTATGTAACCATTCTCTCTACTTGCCTTCTGACAAAAAATCGGTGTGTCGATTCTTGGACGCACCAGAGAAATATAAGTTGTCTTCTAAATTTGTTAATTGAAGAAACCAAGAAGTAAAGGTTCTTTAGCTTTATAAAAGAAAACAATCTATTTAAAGATAAATCCATTAAAATTCTACACAGTGCATGCTGATGAACAGTTCTATGATAGGTTTTTTAACACCAATTATCTCATTAGTATTCACTCTAGTATCGATTCGTCAAATAATTTCTCATTAAGTTTGTTGTGACAATTACAGACAAATAAATGTTTAATCATCTAAAGAAACACAATATTGTGACAAAATCTACGGGAAAAAGAAATATCATCGCTAAAAATAATCTATGAAGCAATTTTAATTAAGCTCTTCAAATCGTTCTAGTACCTGTTCCTCAAACAAATTTAGTCTCACCTAATCTTTGTATATTGACACATCTCAAAAACAGGCTAATAATGGCTGTTTCCATAGTTCTCGTCATGAAAGAGAGGAAGAAACGGGAAAACTATACTCATATAATAAACTGAAATACTTCGCAATTCACAAAATCGCCACCGTAAATGTCGGACGCCTGAAAATTAAAGAATACCCTCTCTGAGGCACAAATCAGTTCCAGTTTTGCCGTTGTAGGATTATTTTTACATATTTTAATGAGCGAAAGAAAATTCATTTGCAAGGATGTTTTTCGTTTCTCCCATTTAATCCCACTGACAAATGAAATTCTGCCTATGCGAAATACGGAGACTTAATCAAATTTTTCGACTTTTTTGACCGACTCACCGGGTAGTTACGTACTCTCTTGGAAAATCTCAGCCCCCCCCCAGCTTGATTGAAAATTCTCAGGAATTTAATCAATGGGATATAACGTCATCTGACGTCTTGCCGCGTCGTTTGTGAGATGGTGAGATGGTTTTACCTTTCATCAGGCGAGTATGTTTACAGCGTGCGTAAATTGCTAACCGACAGTGAAGAAGTCCCATTTAAAAAACGCGGCACAGGTAATCCCCGTTTTTCCTCATTGCGCATATCGTTGTCTCTGTCATACTATGGGCGAAATAAAACGCCTCTAATCCATTATTCCTCCGCCTTGATCCGCTTATTCGCCGCATTTATGTATTCGCCGCATTTATGTATTCGCCTTTCCGTTTGTTGTGATCCCCATCGTGTATAAAGGGTAGAGGTATGTGCTGATTGTTCATTTTCAACGAGAAAGTCAATACCACGTGGACGAGTACGTAGACACATGCTTCAATTTGGCGTAATGCAAATGGGATTTAGCGATCCGCTTTACGTCGTTCATCTTGTCATCGCAAGTTTTGGGGACGTAACAGATGGAAAATGATGCCTGTATGCTCATAAATTGTGATTGTATGTTTTCATTGGCGATCCAGAAGAAATAAGAGCGAGGGGAGGCAGGATGAAGTTGAAATGGAAGAGAGGAAGAGAATAGTTTGAATTACATGTTTCTCTTTTCACATGAGGCTATTTATGTTTCTCTCGCCATATGAGACCATTTTGAATTTTTTAAAATTTAAGTAAATGTAAGAATCTTAGAGCTCATATATAGCGATATTTACGACGCAAAAACATTGCTTAGTATGGTTGAAAATCTAATTAACTAATTAAATATATGTGTAAGTATTTTATGGGGATAATGTCCCATCGTGGGCTAAAAACGTATTTACAACCCATAGTTATTTTTTGCGATTTTGTTAAATCTGTTTGTGAATTTCAAGAATTAACAAAAACTTTGTAAATGTTACATAGAATATTTATTGGCGTGAAACTCTCAAAATTTTTTTTAATTCCTGAACATTATGGAAAAATGTTACAAAGCCGAGGCTGAAACCATTGAATCGGTCTGTAAAGTATTTTATTAGAGGTGGTTAGTAATACATTTATTATATAAGAAATTGATAAAACTTACGAATTGCGCTCGTTAAATTTCGTAGCCGTATCATATCACACCTACAATTTACATGCATTATCCGGACAGCTGTTGTGTTGTAATAAAATGTAGTGCGGTAAATGGGTGATAATTTGGCATTATTTTAAAGATGTGATTTTTTCATCACAAAAAGGCTAAATTTATTGAATTTGACGTGAAAGTAATCTCGCACAATCTTCAGGGCGATCGCGGGAAGTCCTTGGGTGATCCAGCTTTCAGCTGTTTTAAGCCTATTTCACTTTTCCAATCAGCAAGGCCACCCGTTGAATTACCACCCTGATGGACATTAACCTGCCGGACCCAATTCTTTTATTTATTATTATTTTCTTTTGTGTACTGGCGGTAAATGTCCATTTCCGCTGTGAACTATTTATTCGGAAGTAGTTCCCAGTGCGACTGTGCCTCCCTCTGACCTTCCAAGTTACAATTCCTCCCCTCCGAAATTGATTGTTATCTACGGTGTTCCTTTACTCCATATGAGCTCGCTGTTGTATTTTAGCCGTAGGTTACTATCGGGGAGGCGAGTTTAATTAGCGGGTGAGAGTAAACTCAGTTGGCTGAGAGAATAAACACAGAGAAAGTTAACTGTACCGACTCCCTATTTTTTATTTCGTTTATGTTGTAAATATGTGATTGACTTTGAATCCCAAGGTCAAAACTGTGACATTTCTAATTGTATTAACATACGAGAAGCCTATGTTTGTGTTGTTCATGAATAGCAAACTTCCTGCACAAGATGACTAATTTTATCGTATTTTATTATTATCTGAACGAGTATAGAGTTATTCGAATTCATCTTGGGCGGGAAGAATTATGTAACAAAGTGAGCCTAATTGGAAAAGAGGAAATATCTTTCGTTATTCTTCCGTGATATTTTAGTGTGTATTGTTAAAACGTTTTTGCTGCTGGTGAAGTAATTATGTGGCGAAGATTGGTATTTCCTTTTGGGGGATATTGCTACTTATCTTACGCCTATTATCCTTCATTTGTTGTACGATTGTGCCATATATATCCATATTTATGGTGAAAATACATGGCTTGATTAGAGTCAATCCAATCCAAGAAAATTCCAATCTCCGTAAAAAGTTACCAGGTGTAGAGCCTGGAAATATCGAATACAATTATATTATAATTGACTCCGTAAAATTTATTATACTTGTATATAATTGACTCCGTACTCCGTAAATTGTAGTCGTATTAATATAATTGTCTCGGGTAGTTGGTTAGCCCTCTCATTTTTTTTCTTCATAACGTTATGAAAATCGTCGAAGTAGAAAATCCTTATTAGGTTTTTATGGCTAAACCTTAGTTGTGTCCTTTCGGGTCTCGTGGTGAAAAAAGTGATAAATTTATGCCATTGAATTTGAGCGTTGATTTCTTGAACTTGATTTTCTATGGCGAATTTTCCTAAGAAAATTATGTGAGGGTTTGAAAGTATTTCTGCAGTCTTCCCCGGAAATTACATGAACGCACCTATCAACCAGCAGATAGAGAGCGAAAGTGACCGCCGCGGTGGTATTGCCAATGCTGAAATGTTTTTCGTGGAGGGCAATCAGCGAGGATTCGTTTGAATTTTACGACGATGCACCGTCTTCCCTCTTTCAGGGTTGTCACTACCACTGCTGCATTAGCCATCTTTCCTGTCGTTGATTGGTTCTGTCATCCAGTTTTCATAACTTTGTTTTGCAGAAGATAGCCGAAAATCCATCTAACTTATTTTTCTTTACTTACGCTCTAAATTACAGATTAAATTGCGAAAATTCGAAAGGGGCAGAAGTAATTTTTTAGGCGCAATATCCGTGACTGTTTTTGAAATATCTAGGCTTTGATTTGCGTATAATAATAATCAGTTTATTTATCCAGCTGACACATTGCACAGTTTTGAAGGTACATAAGGCAGGTAAATAGGACACGTCAAAAAGAAAAAGCAATTATGTTTACAAATAGTACAGAATACAGATACATCAGAGTTGTATACACTAAAGTTTGGGATAAATATTCATCTACACTAAAGTAGCACTCATTGACCAGGTATGCAAATGATCTTTTCTTGAATAGAGGAATTATTTTTTCTTTTTTTAAACAATTGGGTAGGTTATTGAACAATTTTGTTCACATTGAAGCTCGCCCTTTGGCTACCATATACAGGTTTGTTGTTTTCACATCTATATCTGTACATCTTCTGGTATTGTAGCAGTGATAACTATTATTCGTTATAGAGTCATTCTTGTTTTTCATTACATAAATGACTACACGGCAAGTGTGTACACAAGGTATAGTTAATGTTCCAAAGTATTTAACTGAGGTCGACGATGTTCACGATAATGTTGTTTACACATGTTTCTTATTATTTTTTAACCCTGTTGTTAAATAATGTGGTTATGTTTCGTTCATTTTCGATGAAGCAATAAGTCTCTCCCCAATCAGATTTCCCTTATCATTTGTAGTTATCGAACATGTCATTGCATATTCACAAGATCGTTTGTACGATCTTTCAGCGATAATGGTGCACTCGATCTGAGAAAGGAACAGAAACCATTAACTTTGGGTTTGCCAGCCATTACCTTCCCATCTCATTATCGCTCTCAGATAGGAAGGTGGACCAAGGGCCATACTTAGCAGAAAACTTTTGGTAAGCCTCCTCAACTTCTGTTTTTTTCTTCTCCTCCGAGTACGTGAAAGACTTAGCGCCTTTGGCCACGTTCGAAGTCTTTTGACAGTGCACCCGAAGTTTGCGAGCGAAATGGAAGTATCTGAATAAACTTCATCGTTGGAGCATCTCCTTGTCTCGTTTCAGCCAGCTTTACCTATCGGGTGGGAGTTTTAGGTTTTGCTCAGTTTTTGTTTTTTTTGCTGCACGGTATTTTTTCCGCTCTTTAAAGAATGAGCGTCGACCCTGGAGATAAAGGCGGCTCTACTTCTGGAGGTTGTTTTCCATAACAATGACCCTTAGTCGCTAACAAGTAGTACTTTATGTGTAAGCACGGTCTTCTATGGCGGATGGGAATGAAACGGGTAGTAATTTGTTCACTACCGATCACA
This sequence comes from Ceriagrion tenellum, assembly GCA_963169105.1. Classification (NCBI taxonomy): domain Eukaryota; kingdom Metazoa; phylum Arthropoda; class Insecta; order Odonata; family Coenagrionidae; genus Ceriagrion; species Ceriagrion tenellum. The sequence continues at coordinate 112,593,465 of OY720634.1, read as the reverse complement.
GTTCGAACTTCTACAGAAAATAGACGGACTTCTATTTTTCCTTCTTGTTGATTATTAGATAGTATTGCATACCATCCGGTGATATTCCTTTCTTATTACTTCAGTAGGAGATAAACAAACAATATTTTTAATAAAGAATTTAATAATCTGGAGGAGGAAATATTGCTATATAATTAATATTATTTACTTGGAGATGTTTTTTGTTCCGTAAGATGACTTGGAAAAAAGCACTTTCAGCTGCCCTTGTCTTGATAATAATTCATTAAAATATTTCGAAAACTTAAACGTATTAATACAGTACGTATTAATATTTAATGACATTCAATTTACTCAAATTTATGAGCCTCACGAGTACAAATTACTCCTGGAGTGTCATTTACAAACGCATTGATTGACGAAGTTCAACTGTCAGTTGTTTTTCTTCCGTCCTCCTTTTTTTGCCGGTACAATGAAAGTTACGTGAAAGCAGAGGGATTCCCTGAGAGAGGCCTTGCCCATCGAGGTACCGCTTATGCTCGAGACTTCCATTGAAGTCAACCTGCAATGTGTGTAAAGCCGCCCCAGCAGGAGATAATCCGTTTATCGATCGTGCAATAATGAGCCGCTGCTGAGTTCTGCTTGAGGGCTCTTCTGGGGCTGGGCTCTTCGATTTATTTTTACCGTGTCGTCGTTTTAAAAAAGAGAGGCTTTGAATGGGTCGTTACTCCGTGTTCCGCTCCCCCCCCCCCGCCCATTCCCTGTGTACACGGTTAGGTCTCGCCCGTAAAAAGTCTTTTCCCTCTTCCTAAGTGGCCTTCGGGAAACTAGAGGAGGTGGTTGAGGGGAATTAGGGGGAGGTATAGACGATTTCCCCGTCTCGGAATGGCCCTGGATCGACTCTTTGAGATCCCGTTTCAGTCAATGAATTGTTCCGTCTCGTTCCGCGGAGTAAGTGACTCGCTAGCGGAATCTGAACGCCCCCCCTGCCCCCCGCCCCTGACTAAGCTGGATCAGGAGTAGGAATGGAGGACCTGGCTTTTTTAAGTGCTTGTTTTTCTTTGCGATTGTGCGGCAGTTTTCGCCATTTTTCGTCTCTGAGAGTCGTTTGATGGGGAGCGACGGATAATTTCAGAGCGTGAGAAAAAAAAAGTTTGAGACAAGGTTTCCGAAACGATTCAGAGGCTTTTTTCTTCCATTATTCGGAAATTCTTGCGCACGCGGGCGGAATCGGAAGATCGTTTTATCGTGGAGAGCGCTAAGAAGGTAAATTTTCCCTTTTTTTATCTATACTTAGTTTCATCTTAATTACCTATTGGTTGTCAACGGGGACTGCAGAATGTTAATGTTTACTATGCCTTTCCATACCCCCTTCATGTAAAATTTTTCTCCCGAAGATCAATGACAGTTATAGCATTTTCGTTTTCGATCGGAAATTCATTGATTAGATTTAGCAGTATTAATCACCGAATAAATAGTTTCTTAATTAAAAGGTAAATTACAGGCGTATTCCAAGCTCATAAAGCTACCTTGGAACAATGGTAAATCTGATTAATTTGTGGACCGTTGACAGTTAAAGGTTTCCAAGGAATTGGCTGTCATATCACTCCATTTATGTTTTGCTTTTTTTGTTTCGTTGTCAAAGGATTTTTGGCAGTGCGAGTTGTGCATTTGGCTCGTTAGATGCGCTAGCAATACGCAACTAATGAGATGTAACTGGCGCTTTAACCAGCTGGAAGATTGTACCCTCTATTTTGATTGGCTTGACGTTAATTTTAGGTATTGGCTTTAATAACAACCTTGATGTTTCTCATTGAGAGATATTTTTGTTTTATTCTTCGGTTTAAAATGCCGTCATTCAATTAAGTTACTTCAGTGTTTTAAAGGCTCGTCAGAATTATTTTTGTCGTGGTATCCTTCCGTCATTTGTTTTCTTTATCATCCATTGGTAGTTATGTCTATGCGGCGGCTTGAGTTCTGGCTTCCATTTCAGAGGGCCCGGATTGAAATCCCGGCGCTGGTAGATAATATCAGTGGAATTTAGATCTCTACATTGGTGCTATGTGGAGAGAACTAAAAGAGAAAAGAGTCCGTCGGATGGGATGTAAAATCGTCGTCCCCTCAGCATCTTTGTTGGGAGTAGGATTCTGATGACTGCGGGTTTCTTCGTCCATTTCTCACGAAATCGTTTCGCTACCAACAGACCCGTCTATCCTATGTAGTGCCAAAGAACTTAGCTATCGGTCGCCTTCCCTAAGAACAAACCATTCAAAGGGTCCATGTTCCGATTATAAAATATATATATATATATATATATATATATATATATATATATATATATATATATATATATATATATATATATATTTTTTTTTTTTTTTTTTTCACACACATCAAAAAAGAACATTCATATCATGATGGAATAACAACCAATCTTTAGCCTTTTTACAAAAATTATTTATACTCTTTATCTGTTTAATTGAACAAGGTAAATTATTAAAGATTTTAGGCCCTAAAAAAAGAAATGACCTTTTAAATAAAGAAAGATTAGGCTTAGGAATGAAAAAGTTACAGTTCCTACGTAACTTATAACCATGCTTTTCCAGAAATTGCTGTAAAACTACCACTTCGCAAAAAAAGAACTTTAAAGTTTTATAAACAAACATGTATCTTAATGGCAATAACTTAAGATTAACAAACAGAGGGTAAGAAGGCTCAAACAGATTTTTATTGGCAATTATTATAATTGACTTTTTTTGAAGCACTACTGCAGGGTTCAATGTCGTCTTGTATCCATAGATAGTACCTAGCTTTTGAATTTTATATAGCCTTTTGTCGGTCTTGATTGAAACACATTCATGGTATGTGGCGTGATGTCTATAAAGGACTTGAACAAGTGGATCTTATAGCGGAAGTGGGCAGGATTGTGTCCCTAATGACTAACCCTCATAATATACCCTTGTAATAAACCAGGACATGATTAAATTGGTATTTGACTTCCCACGAGATTTATAGTGTGGAAATAAATTCATATCCCATGTTCCCATTATCGAGAAAAGTTCTCGATAATGGGAACATGGGATTATAGGAACGTTCTCGATATTCTCGATAGTGGGAACATTATCGAGAATTTTTCACCTGTTGGGAATAAAAATGGTGTCGTGTTACATTTAGATGCGCAGAAGCATCCCAATGCGGGTGTTGCTTTCTGGTATGATTTGGAGGAGCCTTGCTTAAGCGCTTTTCAGTAGAAAACATATGTTATTGTTAAATTATTTAGTTAACTTAAGGCCTCATTCTTCTAAAGTGACTTGCTAACTCTCAGCGGCGCTCTAATTCCAAGGTTGCTTTCTGTTCATGGAATATGCCTGTAATGTACCTTTGAATTAAGTAAATACGTATTCGACAATTAATATTATTTAATGTATTAAAAGTTAATTTCCGGTCGAAACAGGAAATTTCACAGCTATCATTGATCTCTCTATCTCCTTAACCTGTACTTGTTCTCCACCAGTGCCTCATGTTGCATGTATCTCGCGAGATAGACTATTTAAACAGTGCTTGAATGCGAATAGTACTTTGTCATTGTTAGATAGGATAAAAAGAGATCAACATGTCCTTTCAGGTCGCGTAACTATTGATATTAAAAATGGAGCGGACATTTATTTGTCATTCGAGGGTTGTTATCGGCGGATTATCAACGGGTCATAATTTCGTAGACCCTCTTTTTGTTCCCGGAGCTCAGCTAATTAAATAAGTCCTCCGGTGGGCCTAATGAGATAAGTTCGTTAATCGAATAACACTGGGAGGTGGCAATTTGGATAAACACGCTTTACCTACACTAAGGCCAATTAGGAGACTCTCGCAAATTGTACCATCAATCCTCTCCCTAAATGAATGTACACCCGTAATTGTCGAATTGGTTCCTGGAAGCACCTTAGGACGCAACTGGAGCAGGATCATTTTGGTGGCGACGTTTTTATCACGCCCCCCCCTCTCGGATTCAAGTTTCGTACGCCGATGCAATTAGCGCCACGATTTTTTTTCAAACATTCTGCGTGGAGTCAAACCGTAATCATACGATCATGTTGCATTGGAAGAGATTATTCATGCGTGAGATTACATTAGAAAAATGTAATGGAAGGGTCTCGTTTTTCTTGCGATGGTGATAAGATTGGGGAAAATGGTTATTTAAGTTGGCTCTCGAGTAACTCTAAATGCTTGGAAAATTAAAAAATATGTACGTCTATACAGTCTATACTTATCAACAGAATATAAGATGCGGATACGCACGTAGATGTGAAACTTTGAGGAGCTCTACAATACGGCCTTAGAATTGAAAAAAATTATCTATTCCTCTGGAAACTATACATAAAAATTGGATATCTCATGGAGTTGAAAAGTGAATGATCGTACATAAGTACTTATTGCAAACGAAACAATGAAAAATTTTTAAAAATGTGTGTTCTTTACTAGTAAGAATGTTGTTAAACTGCTTTTAAGTAAAAACAATTTAACCTTTTTAATCCACTTGAAACATTATGCCAGAAAATGATTGCTACTTTGAAGACATTAAAATCGACAATTTGTTGCTAAAAGTCTGATAGGGAAAAGAGTAGAAAGGGAGTGGAGAAAAATGGAAATCCATGTGAACCCTCTTTACATAAGATTGATTCCTTCTTTCGGGTTTTCCGCCGCTTTGGTTCATGTTGAGGACAATATTTCGCCGGCTGTCCTGCTGGCTTCCTCAGGTCCATGTAACAATTAGGTTCGGGAGGCGTCGTATTATGTAGGGTCGTTTTCGCGCCTTTTTTGTGGTCCTCTTCTCTGATTGGTCGGAATCGTTTCTTTTGGAAAAGTCCATTCCAAGAAGCGGAGAGTGGGTAACTGTCATCTCTATTGAAGTTTTCGTGGTTTTTAGCGATTTCCAGCGCTTCTCTGATGAGACGAGGGAAATATATTTTTCTTTGTGGATGATCGTCGCTTCCGGGAATAATAGGTTATGCTGCGGTCCTTCCCAAGCATGTTCCGCGATGACCGAAAGGTGGAACTGTCCTTGTTTGGTGGCTCTCAGATGTTCGTGCATGCGATACTTGAGCGCTTTGCAGGTCTGTCCAATGTACCTGGAGCCGCAGCTGCAGGGCACGGAATAGATGCCTTCGTTGGCGTCTTTGGGAAGGCGGTCTTTGGGCTTGCAGAGGATGCTGGCTGTCTTCTGCACAGGTTTGAATCTAGATACAACATTATGCCTTTTTAGGACCCGAGCTATCCTCTCGGACAGCCAGCAGGACAGCCGGCGAAATATTGTCCTCAACATGAACCAACGCGGCGGAAAACCCGAAAGAAGGAATCAACCTCCATCAAAACGCCGCGGAAGCCTTCATCAGAACCTCTTTACATAAGATTTTTTACTTTTATCATATTTTTTTCTTTTAATTATCCCCGATCTTAATAATTATCCCTGATCCTAGTGAAAAGTAGGGTACAATAGAGGGAAAACTAAATAGCCTCTACATGCTTCAAGAGTTACCTACCTTAAATTTCAAACGGATGGTGGATTTTCTTCTTTTACAGCAGGAAAAACGAACATGGTTGTTATTTTGGTTGTCAGGCTACAGTTTTGATGACATAATGCCCTCTATCCACCTCAATGATGTCAATAATGTGTTAGACCTGCGGTTCTCTATCCCAGTTCGTTTTTCGGTAGTTCTCGTGCTTCTTAGTCTCCCAATCGCAATTGTTGTACCCTTTATAGTGGAAAATATTTGTTATGTACCTTGTATCGCTCTTTCAACCTTAATTATGTAATTTCTCGTATTTTTTATAATATTGCTCAACCTCCCTTAGGTTGCGCATGACCCTCATGTTGGTAAAAATCCATTTTATTTACGGGCTTAGAAATTCTTGAATAATTGTCAGAATTCCCTTCTGGTTTTGAAATTACTTGTAGCATCTTAGCTATTTCTTTTGCTTTGGAATTCTATCCGTCCATTATTGAAATTTGTCCTGAGTTTGGTTGTCGAAGGAAATGTAGAAAATAGCTCTGTAAAATATGTTTTCTCGGTTAAGACTTTCCGAAACTTCTCCGAATTAAAATTCATCCATTTCATCTTCTCCTTTGGCATTATTTAGTAGTCTCAGACTTTACTCGAAAGGGAAATTTCCGGTAGAGGCCTAAAATATTCATATCATTTTTCACCCTTCGGCACACAAATGGTCTTTTCATAAGATCCGCCTAAAATCCGAGCCGTGCGATTTTCTGCGTACCAGAACTTCGTGGGAAACGGCAGGTGGGCCAGGGATAGGAGCTGGCCTCATCCCCCGCTTCCCTAATTTTGCGAATTTCAATCGCCTCAAGGTATTGTGAGAGATGAGTTCCGCCCTTGCCTATCAAAACGAGCCTTTGCTGTGATCGATGCGCGGGATTATATCCTTAGCGTATTGGTCATAGAATTATTCCTAAAGGTGGGGGTTTAAAACGTCCCTACGAAGTTCTTCTCGAAAACTGATGAATTCTTATCGGATTTCTAGCCGGGTCAGGATGGCCATTACTGCCAAGTCATCAGTACTAATGAGATGATAATCTGCACCAACGTTCGGCAGCATCAGCCATCCTGATCCGGCTGTAAACCTGAGAGGATGTATCTGCCATGTTCGTCGGGAAACAACAAACATTCTTCTTGAAAATATTTGTCCCAGCGCTCATTTAAACTGCCATTTTGAAAATTTTCTGTCGATGAAAGATCTCATTGTAGTCTTCCACTGAGAATTATTCTCTATGTCCAGTTTAGATGTTTTACATAATTATCAAGCTTGAAGGAGGGGAGGATAAGGAAGCAGTGAGTAGAGTGAAAGATAAAGGAGGCCAAGATGTAGGCATATTTAAAACTGAAATAATGAAGATATAAACTGATGACTCCTAAGTCCAGTATTCACCTAGCACACATTGCCTTCAAGTGCATGCTTATAACCTATGTCAAGGAGCCGTGCAAGCTTGTCTTTCCTTTCAGTATTGCAACTTCCCTAGGCTCCCTTCTTTTCCATCTCTACTTCGTTGTCCTCTCTTCTTTCTTATCCCCTTCTTTTGTGGTGTTATATTCACAAATGTGATAACATTCGTGTGCGTGGATCGGAAGCATAGACCACTGGAAAAGCTGACCAGAAAAGACTTAGAGGCCTTCGAAACATGGTGCTGAAGGAGGATGCTGAAGATAGAATGGACGGAAAAAATAAGAAGCGATGAAGTGTACAGAGTAGAAGAGGAAAGGATCGTATGGAACACCATAGAGAAAAGAAGAACCAGATGAATCGGACACACCCTGGGACACATTGGGTTGGTGAATAACATAATTGAAGGCAAAAATAGAGGGAAAAGTCCCCAGAGGAAGACCTAGGAATAAGTTCATGGGCCAAATAAAGAAGACAGTACATAGGGAAAGAAACCAAAAAGTAAGGGAACTAGCCATGAATATATATTATGGATTTTAATGTTTGAAATTGTTGCCCAGGCTACTTGATGCCTAAATTTCCACTTTTAGTTAACCCGGTCCTTGGCGCCACTTTGCAAGAAGTCTTTTCAGTTGAATCGTAAATAGATGTAGTTAATTGGTATTTACGTGAGACTGTGGTGAATATTCAATAACGATCGAGGAGATGTGAATTACTTGAAGCTTTGAATAATACCTTGCTATTTTTTTGTCCTAAAAGTTAATATGTAAATGCTAGAGAGGAAATATCTATTACAGGAAATGTGTAAGAGGTTTATGAAACATCCGTCGTGTGCCGACGACGATGTTTGCCAGACTCTGATTCTAATTTGAATGCATTAAGCCCGTTCGGCTTAAAGAATTAATAATGCCTTGTTTAAACAGAACTTGCCTCGTACCAGGCTGCAAAACAGGGTATGCGTCTACGAGGACCCAAAATAGGAGACTTGGATTGAAAAATAAGAATCGGTTCAAGGCGGCGGTTAGTGCATTCCTTTTTACCTACACTGCATTGATGGCCATTGGGAATACTCATGAAGATACCGCATGTCCCTGGATCATATTAGTGCTGTTGGGTTGATATTCACGAAGTGCTCAGAGGTTAACTGTGCATTTGTTTTATTGAATTTGGAGAGGAAATAAATATATCTGTGAACCGGACAGTATTAAAAAGTGTGTAATTACGTCCCGCGTGTAGTACTATATTTTTTATCCACTGTATTATGATTACTTGTAAGTAAAACCAGTAAGACGTGTTTATTTACAAACTATCAACTATCGACTGTATTACATTTAAACACTCGTCTTTCATCACTAGGCGGCACCACATTCCAAAAAGTTGTTTGTTTACGGAATTATAGATAACAGTTTTTAGCGACGAGATAACAATCCGTAATATATATATATTCATGGAACTAGCATTGGTAAGGAAAAAGGCAAAAGTAAAGAAACATAGCACAAGGGAAGGGTGGAGGGCTGCAGTCAGCCAATCTTAGGATTTGACTACCAATGATGATGATATTCATAAAACAGGAGATCGGTTTGTTTGAACTATGAAATCCCTCAACCCTTGACTCATTCGTACGAAATTTGGCATCCATGTTCTTTAGGACCTAGAACGATTGATACGCTTTAGAATGGCCATTGGCCGTCAAGTATTTAATTCTTTGGTTCGATTTCAGCATTCTATTTTTTTTAACTTAAAATTTAAGTTCTTGGCTCCAAATTTGTCAATTTTTGCACAAATATTTTCAACATTAAAATATTTTTATCTACCTCAAGAAACTTTAACGGACCTTTAAATTGGTGACGTGAAATCTCTATCCATAGCACTGATATAGATGGAGATGCTTTTTATATGATAAAGATGCTTTTTATGGTGGACAATGTGAAAGAAATGGTAGCTTATCATATTCTAGAGGGAGACAGGGCACTTTACGTGTAAAATCCTCGAGGATTATCTCCGACTTTCAATAATAGCCTACTTTTAACCGGTAGATTACTTTAATATAATGTAATGAATGAAACGAAGGACAAGTGTTTACTATCAGTAGCCATATTATGAATTATCGACATCAAAGTAATTCAATCGCACTGTCGAAGAGAGTCTTCCCATTCGAAGAATTACAGAGGAGGTGGCTCACGTGGCCGTTTACCATTCAATTCTTGAATTGTGTTTTTCATTTGCCAACGATTTCGATTCTCTTTCCCTTGGCTAAAATCGCCGATTCTTTTCGGTCTCGTGTAACCCTCTGGGACAATGAATCCTACCTTTTCCACGCCTCTCGGTCGCGAGATTTAAATACACGATCATCTCCCATGATCCTAATAATGGTTGTGTGTTCCAGGGCGTTGCACTTGTTTTGTCTCATGCGACTGACCCCTCTTCGCCCCATCGCCACCTATCCCTTTAAAAAGCGTGCGGCCTTTGACCACGACACCATCCGTATTAACATGTTTCGCCTGTGTTTCCTTTTCCGCCCATTTGCTCGCCTTCTCACGGCTCACACCACTCTACTAACCCCTTTCTTCGATCCTTTTGGTGTTGATATTTAGTGATCGGGAAATTTATATTTTTCAATTTGGCATTGTATTTCTAAAACTTTTGTTGTATGATCGAACATTTTTCTCTAATTCTTAATACACGTTTTTTCCAATTTGTCAGTGATAATAACAGCTACAAGAAGCTTGAAGAAACATTAATTACGTATGAGCTTTTTTTGACCGTTTGTCTCTGTTATTGACTCCATGTTGGAGGCTTTGAATTATATTATTTGTTTCCCTATTATTGCCTAAACGCTAAAGTAACTGGATCTTTTTGCTAACAATCAATAGTGTGGCGATAGTCTACAGATGTGGATGTTACACCTAATAGAGGGTATATTGTTCATACTTGAGGGAAAGGGTATGAAGGAATGGCGGGTGGAAGATGCAGGGATACAAAATACGTGAAAGTGAGCTTTGGGGCGTTGCAGCATTGATGCTAATTGTGTCTGTCCGATTAAGTATTTAAAAAACGTATCGTAAAACGGTATTCATTTGCTCTAATATTTTTGTTCTGCTGAGGCTGAGAATGACTTTTTTAAATTAAAAAAACTCAGTTGATACGATTTGGAAGTACGAATTAGTCTTCATGAGGAAAGTTTTATAACAACAGAATATTTACAAAGATGTTTATTGCATGATAAACTTTAGAAAAGGTTGTAATGATCAATATCAACTCACAAAACTTTAAACCCAGCTGTTTTAACGCTATTGAAGGCCATTCACCCAAAAATTTTTAGTTTCAGCTGTTTTGAAGCTGTTGAACGAAATTAACTCAATAAAATTTATGTTCAAATATTTTGAAACCATCTAAGGAATTAGCGAAATTGTAGCATTTTGATTGGGGGGCAGAGATTTCTTGGGAATCCGCGTAAATAATAGATTTGAATGCCGCTTGAGGGTAAATTTCGACCGTAGAATCATTGCTATTATTCTCTACTTTGCGAAATTGAATTACAAACCGTGAAAAACTGCCCAAATTAGTTTTTCGCTGTTCTAGTTAGTAATTTTATTCCTGGTTAACCTTTGGTACTGAGTACAAACCTCTTTTGGAAATAACTTCTAGTGAAACCTCGCGGTGATCAAAGTCACCCCGCCACACAAATTGGTAAAAACAGACCTTACACGCGGCCGCAGAGACGTTCTTTTCAACTTGATGTTGTCTTGAAACTTGTAAGACGTTCTGAAAACGATGAATTTCCGGATATTCTGCTGGCTCTGCTCACAAGAACTCTGGAGAAACACCGGCTAAAATCATGAGGACACTGCGGCCACGGTTATGCCCATGATACTTTTACCGCATAAGTCGAAACTAAAATGAGCTCGAAATTCAGTTTATTCCAAACAGTTACGTCGTGATCCAAGTCCCGTTTGACGGTACCTAGAGGCTAATGCCCTTAGTTTCTAAGCTATTGTAGCCTGTTATTCCTTTCCATGACATTAGAATATTTAGGTCTTACGTCAGATTCCATTGAATGTTTGCATGGTTTAATATTCTAGTGTCCGATCTACTGGTGCAATATCGTTGGTCAATCTCAATCAGGTTATGAATTGTGAACGCTATTGGTTTGTTACTTAGTCCCGCGCTATCTATTACTGTTTGCTGCACGTCGATCGTAGTTTTACAGACTTCTAATTAGGGTACATTGCATCTTAAATAGGGTAATGAATGAGTCGTATCTGCCAAATACGTAAACATAGGGAACTTCATCTCATCTCGCATATTTTTTCTCGTGGCATATGCTGGTGTACTTGGAAGCATAAATTCGCGTTACCAGTCTGTATTCTGTCAGTTTATGTGTGCCGCCAAGTTCTGCGGAGCCTGTGTGTCCCCCCTCTCCCGTCTTTGTCGCGACCTTTTTGTGAGGGACAGTGTTTTGCTCAGCATCCATCAATCACCTCCTTTCTACTGTCCTCTTCCCTGACACAAGGCCTTTGCCCTCTGTTCCTCCCCCCCTCATTCCTCTGTCTCCGTCCTCCGTTCCCCCTCCTTTGGCCCTCCCCTTTCCGCCCCCACTCCACCTCTGGGGGCAAGGTCATTCTCTGGAGGCAGTCTCGTCGACGCGTGAAACCCTTTTGCCGTAGGAGCGTGCGAAGAGTGCTTTAACCCCCAGATGCGCGCCGCAGACTTCTCGCCCTCTCAAAATTCTGCCTCGTGCTCAGCCCCCTGTCTCTTGCTCACGGAACACCAAAACTCACACAAATCTATGTATCTATTCCCCCTATTCCCTGTACAAATGCAGTAATTCAAAATATTAGTCTGAATTCTAACATCTCGTGTATGGCAAAATAACAGGAAAGGTGACATCCTACGGAGACAGCTAAAAATATACATATATGGTTAAATGCTTTATTCTATTTTGCGGGTTTGAGACTTTCCAATCGCGTCTTCCGAGCAAACCCACAGTTGGGTGAGGTATATAATTTTATTTTAATATTCTAAATGAATTTTCTTAATACAAGATATTAGTACCAACTAACCATCTGTTTTTGTATTTATTTATTTAATTTATGCGTTTAGTTAATATAGATCTATTCTCCCTCCGATTCCTTCCGGATTTCAAATGGTTAGATATAAAAAAACTCCCTCCCCTCTCCGCTCGCTTCCTTGACTCGCCGACTTGAAAATTTGCGGCGCGAACTTTTATTCGAGTTTGCATGTTTTTTAGTGGTTTTGGTGTGGTGGTTTTTGTATCTATTTATTTAACGTTAAACTCGGTTTTCTGTTTGAAACCCATGAAGATTACCCATATCATGTTCCTCGTTTCGGTTATCAGCTGATAAGCTATGAAATTAGATATTAGGCAAAAACTCGGCAAGGAGCTTTAGGTTGATTGACTTATATTCTTAAGTAAATGCTGAAAAATTGACAGCGAACGATGAGCGGATTATTGAGATTAAATGCGTAGCTTCCGATCAGCATGAGTCCTTCTTTATCGTTAGAGGTGGCTTAAAGATTAAGGTAGATTGCGATGGAAATAAGATTACCTGAAATAATTCTCTGTAGCCGTAAGTACATTAACTCTAATTTAGTACGTAAACTATTTACGTATGTATTTAGTAGGGATTTCGTTCTACTGCTCTTTACATACATCTTATCTCTCTTCATCAAATCCTTAATGCATTTTATTTTTACCAAGAGAATTACCTTCTACTCGTCATTAAAATGTCTTTTGTAGATCATTGGCTATTATAAATATTACTCACTTTGGCGCTGTTCACTGAGGAACGTAACTTACTTTAAAATTTAACAGTGTAAATTAAAGTAATCTTTCAAATAATCCCTTTTGTAATTCTTACGAGAGTAATATTAATGTAGAGATTTCTTAATATTGTAATGGCTCGAGCATTAAGATCGCGAGAACATTGGGAAATCTAGCAAAAGTATACGACCATGAAAAAACACTTATGAAGAGTCTATTTACCGCCTCACTTGTCTTTACCCATAACCTTGCTTCTTTTTCGGGGAAATCGTTTTCCACATCATCTTTCCTCTAGCGTCACCTACCAACCCTGTGTATAAAGGAGTGATCCACCGTACCAAATAATCTGATCTCGATGATGCCATTTCATAGAATCACGGATCGTTAACCCGAGCTTCTGTTAATTTTTCTGTGGTTGGGGCTAAAGTTTGTAACAATTTTTTTAAAAATGTTCAATACCGCAAAAAGTTTCAAGAAAGAAATTACGTCTGTATTGGTTATCACGTGAAAATTGGAACATCATATAACATAAAATGCAAAGGAATTGTACGGATAGGCCCTTAAGGAACACTTGGGAGGTCACCGTCGATTTTGTATTTAATGATGGAGCGATTGAACCGGACGCAAGCGTCTCATTGATTCCGAGGACGGAGATTAATTAATGGAGGCCGCGTAAAGGTGGATTTTGCGCTCAAGCCAAGCGGGCAGAGGGCCTCTCTCTCTCTCTCTCCCTCACCCCCCCCCTCCCCGCTGCTCCCTCTCTGTGTATCCCTCTTTGATTCCCGCGCCACCTGCGACACTTAACGGTCGCCCGACTCCTCCCCCTCCCCTCTGTCTCTCTCGCGGTAGGGAACGAACTAGGTATCGTGTTCCGCGTTCTACTTTTGTTGGTCTTGGTTTAGTGCGGTACATGGGAGCACTTGCTTTGCCAGCGTCGTTCCTTCCCCGAGGAATAATTTTCGCCACCCAACGAGTGCGGAGTTATTCGTTTTACAACCTCGAGTGGTCGCAGTTTGGAGTGCCTGTAGCGGAATAACGGGGCTCAAAATTTTTCGTAATTGATAGCTGGTGCCCAATGCTAGATATTACCTAGAAAAGATAAAGAAACGATTGGTATAATGTTATTATTTACTAGAATTTCGCGCGTGTCAAAGTAATGAAATTGACGAAAGACTGTAAGCGAATATGTTTCCTCAACAATTATTTTTGTGTATTTCTCTTTAATGAAATTATGAAGGAATTCCTCCTAGTTACTACCAATGCCATTATATTCCTCGTTGTTATGGTATAGCTACCCGCTAATTGTGGCTCAATTTTTTTCTACGAAGGAAGTATTCCACGCCGACTAGTGTGTTTGCCTCGACGTCATTTGGCATCGCAAAATTTCAAGTGTACCTTTGCAGAGTGCTGACGCTGGTTAAAACTTACTGGGACGTATGTACGAAACACCAATATATTTCGGCGTGAGAAATATAAGAACATTTTCATTCATTCCTAACTGCCTAGGGAATTCCAAACGTCTTGGAACGTATCGGTATTTATCGCTCTTCTTGTAGAGCGGCTAATGATATATCTCTCGTCTCGCCAATATAAAATCCTCACTTAATGCTAGTGAGATTACACCTAATCATTTTTAAAACTGTAACTTGTAGAATAGCTCTTACCACCACTAGAAGTCATTACTTTAAATTAGATTAAATAAATGTTATCCATGACTCCTATATTTTTCTCAACGTTTACCTGAAACTGTCGAACGTCTAGCCACCATTTGTTACCATACCTGTGACGATATCTAAGCACGTATTTATCGGATATATGGTACTTCATCCGATTAATATTGTGGACATGTTCCCTGTTGAAAGCTTTAAAGGCGATTTTGTATTTTTAGAAGTAGTATTTACGACCCGTTTTGATGATTATTTTTTATTTTTACCGGTGCTTGATGATGATGTAAAGCATCTAAAAGCGTCACTAGTGTGAGACTTTCCTCTTCGTTTAAAAGTTTTTCAGTCCAATTTTCTTACAATAATACTGCCTTTAGTGATTGGTATGAAAAGTCTTTCATCGATTGCTTTTTTTATCCATTTGGACTCCATTAGTTGTATTGCATTGAAAATCTAGCGTCTAAAATCACCTAAGGCAACGGCAAACCGTCTATGTCCAGAGCGGAATGCAAATATTTGCATGGAAGTGTGCGTACGCTACTCACAGAGGCAATCATATCCTGATGAAATAAATGCTTGAATAAATCTGGCATTCACTCGTTTAATCCCGGAGCTTAGCTCGCTTTGGATGGTCCCGTATCACCAATGTTTATTAAAAACGTGGGGTTTAATTCGCCCACCGACGTTGCTCACCGAGACGTGGTGCCGACCATATTATATGAAAACATGAATTTATAATGGAGTCGGATTGGATAGCTCTTTGCCTTGATGAAGTCTTTAACCTCTTTGAAGTTGGATACCTCTACCATTATAGATATACTTTTGTTTGAAGTTGATCAAGTTTGTTTTGAATTATTTGATTGCGCAGTGCGTATTTCTACAAATTGTAATAACCTAATCGTTATCCGTTTTATGGCCGGATGTAAGAACAGTTCTAAATGAAATAAATAGTTATGAGATCAATAAAATTATATATATATATATACACAATGGAAAACTTCGCCAAATGGCCACAAACACAATTAAAGAGGAAACTTACAGGGGGTAAAAAGACGAAAGTAAAGAGAGAGTCTTACGCAAGTAAGACTCTCTCTTTACTGTCGTCTTTTTACCCCCTGTAAGTTTCCTCTTTAATTGTATATATATATATATATATATATATATATATATATATATATATATATATATATATATATATATATATATATATATATATATATGCAAATATAGGTTTAAACAGAAAGGTAGAAAGAAAGTGGATAGGAACACATAAAATTGACGCGGCGTGTGAAGATGTAATGATGGCCGATTCCAAGCAGAAAAAATTCGACTGGACCGGGAAACGAACCACGGACCTTTGGATTTCGCGTCCAAAGGTCCGTGGTTCGATTCACCACTGTCAAAGCATTGCGATTGAGATTTTGATGTTCAGGCCATTCGCTATATAAACAGAGGTGGCAACGAGAGCCCAGGTCAGAGGAATTTTCGTTTATGAGCTCCCTGGTGCCTCTTCGACTTTTAAACGATGAAACAGATAAAATTTGAATGCAGTATTGTTTTATTCTTACTCCAACACAATTCTACACACTCTCCTCATTTTATTCTTCGACGTCTGATTTATCTAAGGTGAAATAATTTGGGAAAATCCTAGGGCATCATCCACGAGATTTTGCAGACCTATATGCCTAGAGTGGATTAAGGAAACAAAGGAAGTTGCGAAGGCAGAAGAGAAGCACCTTAAGACACAAATTGAAAAATTAAGGCCGATTCATGTGGGAAATTACACCATCGGGTTCTGCATGCTGCTAACCATGGTTAACGGAAAGGTAAGAGGTAATGTTAAATAATGTAGATGCTATACAATGTCATTGTTGATACAAACGAATGAATTTACTTAGGTTTGCAATGCTTTGGCTGAGAGTGGAAGCAGGACATGTTACGTCTGCGTTGCCAAGATCTCCGAAATGAATACACTTCAAGAGATGAGAGAATGACGAGTGAATAGAGCCAATTTAGCGTTTGGAATTTCTACATTACACTGTTACATTAGATTTTTTGAATGTCTTCTACATGTTTCATATCGAATGGATTTCAAGCAATGGCAGGTAGGTGAGGAACATACAATGCATAATTAGTTTTACTACATGAAGACGACCGAACATAATAAGATAATCTCATTCAGGCCCGTGGAGAGCAAAAAAAAACAACTAAGAGGCAAAAAAGTTATTTTGCGAAAGGGATTTGAAGAAAAGATGGGCTTGGTTGTAGATGTAACGAAGCAAGGATGTGGAACTACAAATGACGGAAATACTGCTCGAAAATTCTTTGAAAATCCAACGCTGTCATCTGAAATCACAGTTACTAGCCTCTAAATTAATTTTAGATGGAATAAGCAGGTGATTTTTTTAAACCTTTACTGTTGTTCCTGGCAGCGGCTGTGTTTTCCCCTGATGTCATTAATAAAAAGTCCTATGGATTAAATTTCAGTAATCAACGAAGACCTAATTAAGAGGTTTTCTACGATATTGAAGGCAGTTTCAAGTAGCCAACCAATTAATGAAGGGGAATTTAATAATTATTGTTGGGAAACTGCTGAAATGTACGTAAAGCTATATCCGTGGTTTTACATGCCTCCCACAGTACACAAGGTACTAATACACGGAGCAGAAATAGCAAAGGAGGTGATTCTTCCCCTGGGCCAATTATCAGAAGAGGCTATAGTGGCACGGAACAAGGATGCTAGAAAATATAGAGAAAGCTTCAGCAGAAAGCATTCGAGGTTGGCAACCAACGAGGACTTATTCCGCGGACTCCTAACCTCGGACCCATTAATTTCCAGCTCCGGAAAATTATTGACGAAGTAGACCAAGAGCATGACAATGGAAGTGAGGAGTTTGCTCATACTAAAAGAAGCCGAGCAGGAAATGTTGGATTCTGGAAGCGAAGAGGAAAATTCTTCATCTAATTCCGAGAAAAACAGTTGTTATTACACGAGGTATGTTCATGTGCTATCCAGGTATTTAGTAATGACATATTATTAATAAGTCTGTAACAAGAAAAAAGATGAAACTAATTTTATGGCCTATTAAGTCGATATGACTTATGATATCCGTAACGAAGGTTATAGAACACTATCGCCTTCCAATGCACCCCGCGTCACAGTATTCTCCGTAGCCAGCAGGCAGCTCCGTACTGGGGCTCGCAATCGAAAAATGGATTTTATTTTCTTTATCGTGGACGGTCGCAGATGATCTCTTTGGATTCACACTTTGAAAACTTTGCTTCAATTGTGGTGTAAATATCTCAGTGTCATTCGATGTCCATTTTTTTATATGTATTACCACATAGGGCAAAACTTTGACGAAAACCAGAGTCCGCCATTTTGTTATGTATGGACGACAAATATTACAGTGTAGTCATGAAAATAGGTTATAATAAATTAAAAGGAATTATTTTACTAATAAACTTCTGCTTTTATTCCATAACTTTGATAAAAAAGGTTCAATGTTTGCCCTTTCCAACACCTTTCAAGAACGGCGTCCCTGTAGCCAGCGCGCAGCTCCGGACTAGGCCGCACGATCGAAAAATCAATTTTATTTTCGGCATCGCGAACGGTCGCAGATGATTTCTTTGGATTTAAACTCTTAAAGCATCACTGTAATTGTGGTGTAAATATCTCAGCGTACATAGATATACATTTTTTTAAATTACTACATAAAAACAAAATATTTCCGAAAACCAGGGTCCGCCATTTTGTAACGTATCTCTGGCAAATACAACAATTTGGCCATGCAAGTAGTTGATAATCAAAGAGAAAGAACTTTTTTATATCACTGATAAGTTTTAATTATTTAACTTCCCTAAAAAAGGTTCAGCATTATCTTGAATACGGCGATTTTTGGAATTAATTTAATACGGGCGATTTTTGCTAAATTTGTTCAACTTTGAGGTCATTTATTTTGTTAGCGCAATTTACCTATGAAAAATTAAATGTGTCATTATATGCACCAATCTATTAGCAATAATTGTGCACAGTTTCAACTTCCGGACTCAAAAAAAAGACTTGAGGTTTTGGCCAGCTTTTTTCGCTTTCGTCCCACTGTGCGCCGGGTAAAGTTTACGAAATTTTAGCCTATGAATAATTGCAATAATGCAGATAATAATTAGTCAGTAAGAGTAAGCAAAATGGTCGCATTTCTCAAAACAACTCTTAATCAAGTAATTAAGTCTTCAAGCGGTTCATTGCTCATCCGCCATTTTGACTACTTATGGAACTCGTAACTCCATACCATAAGTTATGAAATCAATAAATTTATCGAATATTTCTGCAACACTTATTAAATGGTTGCCATGGCTTATGGGTACCATAACTTTATAGGTTACATATGTGTTGTTTCTGCAACTGGCCATTAGTTGTGTAGCATTATCATCGACTCTCGGAATCGAATGCCTCGTTTTTTGTTTACATAGTGTGAGATCACCGTAAAACGAAATGATACTCTTTGAGTTATTGTACGATAATGTACAGGTGAGTTTATCAATGTCAATTAAGAAATTGGAAAATTACATCCGTGTACAAGCGACCTCCTTAGCGATTTTTAGCCGTTATTAATTACACTATTTGTCGGGAACTGTACTAAGAAACCTTTTTTTTGGTAGAATCTTTTTTTTCTGGTAGAATCGCAGCAAAGGCTTTCCTTGGCTTGGATTGAAATGGCTTTTCCAAAAATTGGAAGGTAATAATTTATTTTTCGTAGGCGTTCAAGCCTTGATTTTACTCTCCGCGAAAAGTATAAGAGGACGGTTACGAGGTGTTGTTTTTTAATCAAGTGGTTATCATATACTTGACGGTATTTATCTGCATTTGCCGACTTAAAAATCACTTCTCTATTCTCTGATAACTTTTCCCAATTCCTGGTGGAAAGTCCAGGGTGATTCAAAAATATTATTATGATTACGGAAAATCAGAACTTTTTCATTTTTCAGCATAGATACGTGAAGCAAACATGAAAATGTTACTAAATACATCAAGTTTTATTCAGTAATATTTTCTTTAATAACGTCTATTTAGTAACATTTTCTTTGTTTCGTGTATCTGTGTTGACAAATAAAAAAGTTCTGATTTTCCGTAATTATAACAAGACGTTTGTATCACCCTGTATATACATACGCCTTCACATTGATGCTGGAAGAATAGTAGTCCTTTTCCATATTTTTAGTCAAGTGTATGGATATTTCCAAGATGGAAAATTGAACAGCTCTTTGAATAGCAGGAAACGTGTTTTCACTTTTGGATTAGACTTTTTGAAAGTGGCCTAGGTGATATAATAATAGTTTGTATTTAGACCTTATTTAAGAACATAAAATTGTTTACCACTTTCAATTATGTGTTTCTTGAAAGAGGGAACTGGAAAGTCTCAGTTCCGCTCCAAAGAATTAAACATTTATCTATATATTTTTTACCCGTCTCTGTTGGATATCGATTTCCCTGTGGGTTTTCGGCATGCTAGATATTAGTATTTTGTCCAATAATTTCAATTTTCTATTGTTTCATTTAATTAATTTTTGTTTATTAGAAATGTATATTTTTTGTGAGATCCTTTGTAACTGCGAAGAGCGTCTAGAACACCGGGATAGCCCTTACCGAATCACGCCGTAAAGCGTATGGAAATTAATTATTCCACTCTTTGTGTATCCTTGTGGTCTCTCTCGGCGTTTTCCTTTGTATCGTGTCTTCTCTTTTACATTTTTCACTGCAGTATTAGTAGAAAGAAGAATACTACTGTAATGATTTTTCCATTCCCTCTATCGTATAGTTTATCGAATGCGGTAAAATTATAACTACTAGTAGCTACAGAAAACATGGCGGGAAAAAATTTGAAGACCTTTTCTATGAGCTGGGGGCAGGGTAGTTGCTCGACTTCACTTCTTATTTAGATTTAGAGTTAATGGTGTAATTATATTAATAAGCCCACGAATGTTTTTAAAATCCTTAAGGTAGTTTGAGCGAGATAGTTCCCTAGTCATAATGGAGACCATATTTGAATCATACATTTTAATTTCAGCAACTGTAGGAAGCATGCATTAAATACTACATTTTTAATAGTGCAGTGATATACTTGTATATGACTGAACTTCTACATGGTCAATTTAAAATATCCTCATAAGTTTTGGAATTGACTCATTTTTTTCACGCTGTGTGCTCAAAACTCCTTCACAACGGAAGGTTTTTTTGCGATTCTGAAAAAACTACTGCAGTGTAATTGTGATTTATTTTCAAAAATAGTCGAGGAAGCATAAAAATTACACCCTGTTAATTTGTTGACGAGTGCTAGGTGTTAGAAATGCCTCATTTTTAAAATAAGATATCTCTGGAGAGGGCATTCTACCATTTCCCACGCAAAAGGGCTGGTATTTTTTTATCTAAAATCTCGAAAATTTGTTAGGTTAGGGACTGATATTTTGGTATCTTTTTGGTCGTAGAGGATATTTTTCTTTAATATGAGACTAAATTCATTGAATATATTTAGGTGAATGATATTTCGATGTAACTGCCTTAGTAAGTGTTTGTAGATAAATGTGGCATATACTTTGCAATGTTTAAATTTTGCAATGGTTATTTTGCATTTTTGTGTGTGGATGCATATAATGCCATAGAATATATCTCCGTATTTCTATCACTCTTAAATGCCATTCTGTGTCATCCCGGACCATTATTTCGTGTATTCTAAACATTTCTTTTTCTTAAACAAAGCATTCGTCATAACGGCGCGAAGTCTCTTGAACGTCGGGCGATAGCCATGGACGAACCGCACCGTAATACGCATGGAAATAAGTTATTCCGCTCCATACCCTTGTGTTCTCTTTTCGGCGTTTTCCTCCTTTCCTCCGTCCTAGGCTCCCCCTCCTCACTCCCTCACTAAAATCGATGTCTGACCACCCCTTCCTCTCTCCACCTCCATTCTCCTCCCCTTCGCTGCCTGGTCCCCCAAAAACCTCTCCCTTTCCTCAGCTTTTCGGACCCGTTTGGGGTCGGCCTTATCGTCCGTGGCGGGGGAAGGGGGAGGGGTCGAAAATGGCTCGGCGAGCGCGTGAAATACGCCTGAGACACGCCGGCCTTTCTCCCCGATATCGGTCCTCAACCTCCTCCGTCCCCTCGTTTTCATACCTGGGGCCGTCGTTTGAAGGAGCTGGTGGCGCGGGTGGAAAATTGAGGGGAGGCGATAGAAAAGGGGTTCATGGGAAGGGTTCTGTTCTCCCAGGGAATCTGGTGGAGGGAGGGTGAGTGGGGGTATATGTGTGCATGAAGCCTATGCACGGTGAAGCCATCCTTCTCTCCTCTCAGGGTGTGTTTTTACCCCTCTCCCCCCCCCCCCCCAAGGGGACACACGGCCGAACGCGCTCTTGAACCCATGTCGAACACGCTCCGACAGTGGGAATATAATAAAAAAAATCTTTTCCCCAAAATCGCCGGTCCTTTGTCGCGGGGGTGTGTGTGTGAGGGGGGTAGTGAGCAAATTTCGATAGTTTATGTAGTAGTTTGTGGGGATGGCAGGCAAAATTTGGGTGGCTGCGTTCGCCAAATTAATGGAGGTTGCTACTTGGGTGAGCACGGACGCCTGCAATTAAGTGGGAGAAGGTTTGGGTCCCTTGAGGATAGGAAACTTATGAATTCGGAATTACTTTTTTACGTAATTTACCTATGTCATGTTTCACGCGGTAGCTTCCAACACCATTCCTAGGATCAAACTAAGTCTTCATTATACCACAGCGATGAATTATCGATATTGATCACCGTAATGCAGAAAAGAATTTTTGCAAAATGAGGGACATGAATCAACGTTATTCCTCTTGTTTGACTGGTTCACATGATAGCTGATTTTTATGGACTACCAATGATAAGAAGTGTGTACATGTACAAAGTACTAACTAGGAATCAGTATGTGAAAACATTCGTTTGGAGTGTGGCTCTCAATAAAGCATGGACCATTTGAAAAGCAGACCAGAACAGATTAGAAGCCTTCGAATCCTGGTGCTGGATGAGGATACTGAAGATGAAATGGACGGAAGGAATAAGAAATTATGAAGTTTATAGATGAGTAGAAGAGGAAATGACCACCTGGAATACCATACAGAAAAGAAGAACCAGATAGAGTGAAGACACAATGGGATGGTGAAGAACATATTAGAAGGTAAAATAGAGGAAAGAGTCAGTCCCAGAGCCAGACCGAGGAATAAGTTCATGGCTCAAATAAAGAGGAAAGTACCTAGGAAGAGATACCAGGAGGTAAGGGAACTAGGGAGGGAAGGGTGGAGGGCTGCAGTCAACCAATCTTAGGCTTGAACGATCAATTATGTAAAATGTACTTGCGTCCTTTCTAAGTTTAGGTTTTCGACTCTCAGAAGTGCATGCATGCCCATGACGATGTTCCCTTTTGGGGTAGGCACTGACCAAGAGCTTAGTTATGGCTTATAGGCCTAGATTACTGGCTCTCTCGCAATAATTTCCTGCATGAGCCTTATCTTTGCCAGCCTATTTCACTTCTATTCCATTCACGCATTCCTTCGTGCACGCTTACCTATTCCTAAGTCTCCTAATATTCCTCTACTTTAGGCTCTCTTCCACCACGCATACCCATGAATTTCATGGTCCACCCCTTCTACTCGCATTATTCTCTACTCTTTCATGAATTTGCGATCCAGAAGTCCATGGAATATAGATGAAGTCATGTGACCCAGCGTAACGTCTCAATCTTCTGACGCCATTGCAGAGTATTCCTTCTCTCATCCTCTAGTATTTCAACGAGGAGTATCAATTTTTTTCCAATGCCCTGCCTTCCGAAGGAAGTTACGGCGATTACTTAAATTTACCTAGAATTATTTTCATTTTTGATGAAGGTGGTACGATGAGCTTCGTCGAAGTTATCGCTACAATTTGGGGAAATGTAATCCACGTTAAATAATATTTCGGGATAAATTAATTTATGGGAGTTAATTATTAGTTTCATTCTCATTTGTCTCATTAGGACTAAATAAGTATAATATCCACTAGATGCGGCGTGAGGTAGTTCTAATGTGAAAGGAAATGGGGAAATGTAAGAGACGAGCGATGTAGTAAGGACAAGAATTCAGTTTTTAGTCGTAGCTTCCTGAAAGCACAATCACCCGTAATTTATGACCGGTTGTGAAAGAATATATAATTAACAATAATGAGTGTGGTTTACGGCAACTTCATACTCGGCGTTGCCCTTGGCTTGCTGGTAACTAATGATGTGACCTGGCATGAATGACATTGTTTTACCAGAACATGGAAGCATTGAAAATTCTAAGTATAAAAAAGGAGGTGCATGTAGTCAAAACATGCTCTAAATGCGAATGACGAGAAAAATATCTTATTTTCGGAAAAATTATTTTGGAAAATATTTTCTTTGTCAGTCGTATCTGAAGGTACTTTGAGCGAAATTTTTAAACGTTAAAAAATTTTTTTTCCTTCTATATAAAAGAAGAATATCTCCTCTTTCTAGTTGTATGAAAATAAGCCACCTATCGAAATTTGTCTCGAAATATTTGCCCAAAATAGGATGCACTTCGGGATATGATAAATTTGGGCGCTCCAGAGGGTGACTTAGTTAAAATAAAATTGAGAGCGTTATTACTTTAAGGTCATAAATGTAACGGTTGGTATTTT
The DNA here is from genome assembly GCA_963169105.1 of Ceriagrion tenellum. Classification (NCBI taxonomy): domain Eukaryota; kingdom Metazoa; phylum Arthropoda; class Insecta; order Odonata; family Coenagrionidae; genus Ceriagrion; species Ceriagrion tenellum. Next base: position 112,569,404 of record OY720634.1, on the reverse strand, counting down.
GAATGATTTCTATTCTCTTTTAATGACTATATTCATTACTCACGCTAATACTTGATATGAAATCGCAAATTAACGTCCGATTGTGAATGTGTTTTCAGCGCCAAGGTGTAAAAGAAGATCATTTGAAGTCCAGTTAAAGCCTCAAACGTGTATATATTGTCAAAGGCCAGAATTTCAGCCGTAAACACAAAGTTTTTGTCTTATTATTATTACTGTATGCAAATCAGGCTTCTCTCATTGGTTTCATTTTGCAATATTAGTGGAATATGATCAGAGAAAAATCTTGATTAAACTACCTTTAATGGTATTTTTTAAATTTTGGGCCTTACTTCATTTAAATCACAGAATTCATCTTCAAAATTGCCTGATGTTCTCTGATTCTTTTGTGAATCTTATTTTTCTATTCTTTTCATGTAAGACCGAGGCGTAATTTCAGGTGCTCAGTTAATTATTTACTCCGTTTCTGACAGGTGCCAAAATGTTTCGACAGTTTCAATCATAAACAATGAATGCTAATAGTTCGTAATGCATAAAGGTGGAGGTGTATTACTGTGAAAAGTTATCGTGGATTCGATAGCCAGTGTAACAGCAGTGTTCACTTATTATCCTGTCCACCTGTTATTGCCCTTATCTTGCGTATTTCAAAAAAAACCTCAGATATCATTTGCGCCAGAGTCACCAGCTTTAGATGTCGTGCATGAATGCAAAAGGCACTCGTAATGTAGGTAGCGTGGAGATTTAATGTCAAAAGACTGTCCACATTAGACCGCGGTAAACGTGTTATTGCTGATTGCTTGGACGCTTGCCACATCAGTCCTCTGATAATGACGACATTTGTAAGTTTCCACGTGTAACACTTGTGTTCCCGTTTTAGAGTCCCATGTGACACGCACTATTTAGAAGGAAGATAATGTGCTGTACTCATTTTCTCGATTATCTGACTTTCCCGGAAGGAGAAAACGAGAACAATGGTTTTCTCCTCGCGCCGGTCACCTAAAGCCGTTCTTGTCGACCGGGAACTCTTTTTGAGCCATCGTTCTCGGCCTGCGAAGGATATCAATGTCATGAATAGAGTACAGCTCTTAATTGCACGTAGCTGAGTCAGGCATCGATGACCTTACTATTTGTAAAGCTGGCGTCATTACGGTTACAACGGTGTAGCTCAAACCTCTGTCGCATCGTTAGTTTCGGGATTAGCCGAGGTTTACATCTTTTACATCAGCTCATGTAAAACTCTACGTAGAAACAATTTTTTCCTTTGGTATGTTATAAACATGTTTGGCTAACAAATCAAAATCTCTCATCTCTACGATAAATATTAAGAGAATGGCGATAGCATAAATTCGGGCCATCGGGTTTTGAGCGCCGAAAACAGGGCATTTTTTTCAAAAAATATCGTAAAAGTGTAGATAAGTATAGGAAAAATTTTAACTCGCATAGGTAAACATAGAAATGAATATTCTATGGTGTGAATGTCATTTCGTTGAACTTGGTTGCCCATACTTCAAGATAAAGCGTCCTAAACTCAACTGACTCGACTTTTTTAATGATCCTCATTCATTGTTACCTAGTTCCTAGGCCAGCTTTCTCCCTCCTCAGCTCTCCTCCTGTGCGGTTGATTTTTTGCAGTGAGTTTATTGGTTTAGGATTATCTCAAGGTCCTCAATTTTTCCCACTTAGGTTTATATCTGTCATATTTCTGTGACTGTTGTCTTTATTCTTCTGATTGAATGTATATAGCTTTCATTATGTGTTTATTTCCTACGGAAATTCATTCTTCTAATAATATGAAGGTAAAGGATAAGCTACTGAAAATAATTCCCATTAATGAAAACTTAATAACCCGCATGTTTTTTTGTCTTTACATTTTATATTTTCTATAGTTTTCACGTGGATGCTATTATTTCATGTGACAGCGGGTGATGAGGAATTGGTGACTTGGTGCGGAAGGTGATGTGTCAATTCTGTGACATCTCCTCACTCAATTCAGACAATTGTATCTTCATCTGTTATCTGCATTTCCCGTAAAGACTTACCTTCGTTCTTATTTCATTTCTATTGCATGGTTCATTTACCTTGGAATGCGTCAACTGTTTCTTTATTCGCAACCCCTCTCGTTTTGAACTGGCAAACTGAGCAGCATTTTATTGAGGAGTCTTTACTAATTATGCATGGTATTTTTTACTATTAGATCTGTTTCTTAATTCGGTGACATTTCAATTTGATGAAATGAAATAATTCACTCCGTTACATAACTGTGTTATTATATTTTTAAATTTTATGTTATCTTAACTCTCATTTTAGTTCGCGTGTGTCTTTAAATAAATGCTACCCTAACTCAGTTTTTGCTGCACAGTGATAACCGTGAATAAAATATCGTGGTAAATTGTTTTACGCTAAGATTTATTCTACAGTGCTTCGTGAAATCTACTTACCGATGGTGGTAACAAAGCCCACTGTTATATGAAACAAGCTGTGGTGTCATATGTAGGTGTTTTGATCGAGAGAGGTTTTTTTCTCTGTTGGCCTGAGGTGCAGACTAATTGGAATTCTCTCATATAAATTCTACTCCTCGGATTGCTGTAGGAATTACATAAATATTTTTACTTATTCGTCTTTCTGATAGTATTCCCTTTCAAATAAGCGTTTAACATCGTTGTTATGAACCAGCAACCGAGTCGATAGTTCATTTTGGAGGAGAGACGAGTGAATGTGATGTTTTTATCGACCGCAAAGTAGTGGACGATTTCGTCCGTGAGGGCAGTTGAGTGTAGATCCGAGCCGTATCACGGTGTACGAAATTGATTTGCCCGCTCCACAAGGTGGTGGTATAAATGACACAATGCAGCGTTAATATCTGATGACGTGGAGTGAGATTACGGATGACGGGATGACATTTAAACTCAAGTTATATCACTAGACGGTAGAGGAGAAGGTCTGTGTCGTCGAATTGCCCGCATGCGGGAAGATTATTCAACGTTGTGTTCACGTTAATATCGCGGAAAAATTCCTCGGATTGTGAACTTTGCCAATGAGCTCAACTGGGACTCTTATCCAGTAGAAAATTACCAATGACTGGTTTTTATTTCATGTCCCCGGAAGCTATTTAATTTTATTCAGTGAAAAGATATTCCCCGCGTATTATGGAGCCAAGCCTCATGTAGTACTAGCAAGTAGTAGGTACTTGTTTTGTGTAGAAAAAGATATTTGTTTTGGTTTGTGGGGGGGGAAAACCTCATCCCAGGAATGTAAACAAATGCATTTAAGCTTCTTTCTGTTTTTAAATGGGATGTTTCAAGTGTTGTGCTTGAGAACAACGATTCCATGCGAAGGAAGTCTTCTTTGTTGGAGAAAAATGAGAATTTCACAAATAAAATAAGCGACATTCTCCACCATGAGACTGTGTCGCGCGGTGGGCTTTCTGCGGTATTATGACTTCAAATCGTCTTAGGGAACGCATACTTTTCTTACATACTAAGGCTTTGGTTGGAATATTAATACGTAAACAATCCTTTATTTTAAATCCTACTCTTCTCACTTCGAGTTGCACATTTACGCTCAATCGTTGTAGTACAGTAGAGTCCCGCAAACCCGGACTAATGTGGACTGAAGGGTGTCCGGGTTTGTGAAATGTCCGGGTTATCGGGAAAGGAATAAAAATAAGAAAAATCACAAGTTTTTATACATTATTACTAAATTAAACCTCAAACACAAACACGCAGAGGCAATGACCTTGCTCGGGCCTTCTTTGTTCAGAGCACTGTGTGATGCGGTCGGTGTCGCATCGTGCTCCGGTCAGTGCCGTAGCGTTTAAAATGCAGGAATATACCGCTCTCCTAGGGTTTCCTAGTTATCCGGACTTCCGGGTTACCGGGGTCCGAGTTTGCGGGACTCTACTGTAGTCTCAGCGTGGTATCACTGCTCCTGATATTCAGTGAATTTTGGCTTTTCTCACAAAAAGAAGTCCTCATCTTTCAAATGATGCCGAGATATCAGCAATTTATTACTCTACCTTTCAGGATTATTACTAAAACTGTTGGAATGGAGGGAATATTTTCACAGCTTTATGAGTAATTTTGAAATCTCAAAATCATTCCAATATCAGGACTAACCAAAGTTCATAAAAATATTCTGTCAGCTGATTGGTTGGTTTTTTAGACGGTACTCATTCTGATGTACTTATTCGTGGAATATTGTTCCGTTTTTCCTCCTATGCGTGATCCGCCGTTAGACCACTCTGAAATTCCTTGTCGTCTTCCTCGTCTAATTTCGTCCAGAATTTCTATCCTCTTCCTTCCTCTTCAACGCTTCCCCAGTTTTCCCCCCTGTTACCCTCTTTGACATTCCCCTCCTTTCAAGACGTCCTCCATCCATCTCTCCTGCCGCCTCCTAACCTTAGCCACTAGCTTTCTCTCCAACCATATCTAAAACTTCCTCTCCAACCATATCTAAAACTTCCTCGTTCGTCCTTCTCGCCACCAACAACCAAAGTACTTGGATAAAAAATCTGGTTACTTTGGTAGATATCCGGAATTGTAGATTGTTTTCTAAAAGGTTGTATTCCTGATGAGGTCGCTGCATCCTGAAAGTTTGAGTTTTTGCTCTCAAGTTGGCTTTTATTATTAAAATATAGCTGTGATCTCAACTTTCTCTTCCTCGTGCCCAGGCGTCTCCTACAGGGTTATTACTATTTTACAAAACCGCTTAAAAGGTTATTACTATTATCTACCTTAGGCGACACACAATATGAATACTGCGTTTTTGTAGGCTGGCAAGTCGGATTTGTAAATATTACCCGGAATATTTCAAAGCAGTCATTAAGTATGTGCACGGAAGCGACCCCAAAAGCTTAAAACCCCTTAAATGTATGTTTGTCCCGCGAGGACAAATTTTAAATAAACCAACTGACGAGTATCCCGCGTAATAGCTTGTGGATTAAATGAGATGAGCGCGGAAGCTGTTATTCCACGTGAAATTTCATGCTTCCACCTTTACGGTTTTTTTTTGATACAGTAGCCCGACTTTCCTTTTTTTTTACTGACAATGTTGCATCGCCTTTTTCAACCATTAGCCATTAAAAATGATAAGCTCTTACATATATGTTTTTTCACTCTATGATTAGTTAAATAAATCCGCTAATGCCCATGGATTTGCCATCAATAATGTGTTTATTTTATTTAGACTTTTTATTTAGATTAATTTATGAATTTACCGTCACATTTCCGAATTTTTCTGTTCTCTGCCTATGAACGAGTAGTCATTATTTCAAATAAAATGTAATCTAAGTATTTTTGCATAGTGAGGTAATGCCGATATTTCTTTCATCATATGTACCAGTTATTGGGGTTAACATTGGTCGCCTGAGTCTATTGGCGACGAGGGATATGGACGAATATTAGATTATTTCGCTAAGGTGGCTGGATTTTCGGAACGAGCAGCAAGCTTGTATGCATGTAAGAAAATAAAATATTGTTCTTATACAACCACATGTTTTTTCATTAGATACGACCTTGCGTCGTTTGAAGAAAAATTAATTTGAAACTGCGACTTTCTTTTTTTCATTTTCTTAGGTCTGATTCATATTTTCATCGTCGAATCCCTTGGAATTCACTGTGCATGATCGCATTTATGTTTTAAACACATTATTTTTTGAATTTCTGGCCATGATCATGTTTCAACGAGTACCTGGTCTTACAGATATATTCCTGATATTTACTCTGTGGATAAAATACCCATGATATTGCACACGATTCATAACTACTTATAGAAACTTGTTTGATGAAGTGGAGATCAAATTTTCCGCTTGTGAGTTCAGTCTCCGAGGATTTAAAGGTTACGTTTTAAGTTTCGAGCGTTGGCCTTTAGTGGATGCGTAGGAAAATTAAGGGTAAAGTCATTAATTGCTTTCTGAGTTCACATTTTGTGATGAAATTGTTCATCAACCCAATATTGAGACAATTAGTGGGGCTAAAATTTTCTGGTGACATATTAGTGAGAGTAGGCAGAGGATTGAAATGGGACGTTAAAAAGGAAATTTTATTTTATGGGAAAAAATTCGATGTAGTAATTGTCAGAATGGGGTAATATAAATGCCAATCGTTGTTCATTGATGATGTTAGATTTGAATCTCGGAGCGGTAATTTCGATAGTTAGTATTTGGCTCGTCAATTTTCCTCGTCTTAACGCTTCCTTGTAATAGGTGATTAGGAAAATGACGAAAACGGAGTGATTTTATCTTCTTCTTCGTGAGAGATTTCTTAATTATAGAACTATGGAATTCATTGCTTTATTTTGTGAGATAAGAGTGATATTTTTCCATAAAATTGGCTTTAGTAATTGGTATATAGTTATATTTTGGCATGGACCTAAGTCTTTTTAGGGATATAATTAGTCATGTTTCGTTTCATTTTCCGTACACTTTTTGCCCTTAGAGGGTCCATTTCGGTTTTAAATATGTTAATAGTAACTTTGATCTGTGAATGTTTATTTATAGTCAAAGATGATTGGTATCACATATCGCAATCCTCTGTTATCTCAAAGAAATTTTGCCTTTTTTTTGAGCTTTCTGTTGTGCATCCATCCTTTTTTTAACAGATGTATGTACTTTAAATTCAAATTTGCAGCCGCGAGCTGAATTAGTTGGCTAGTGACCGATATTAACCTCCAGCTTTCTATCCTCGTTTATCGTTGAAGAATAATGTGCGAGTAGTCTGAGCTGCTATTTCAAGCCTGAATTTTCCTTGTCATGGCAGCATTTCTTGCGTCTCATTGTGATTCTTTGTGACGATAAACCATTCTACTTTCATCAAAGGTGCAGCGAAGATCAGCAATATTTTATATGGATGCTATGATAGCCTTTGGGTGTTGTCTAGATTATTATTTCAAGTGCTTGAATGGGATTCACTTTCAGCTCTCAAGATAAAAATTGAACCTCTACTGGAATTTAAAAACTGATCAAACTCCTCCTTACGGCTGGTTTTATCTTGTAATTAAGATAATTATGGTTTAATTGTCGTTCGAGCTGATTTGAAATGCCTTTCTTTCTGTTCACAATCACGGGATCAGAATAACTGCCTATAAGATTTGTTAAATTAACTGTTAAGTTTTCTAAGTGGGAGCATGTCCGAACAAAAGATTTCTTAGTTCGCCAACAACTACTATAGCTTACACCACATTCCTATTGTAGTTCAATAGTTTCCGCCTTAACTTAGTAAAGCTTCTCCATAATGCTCAGGAATTAGCATAACTTTGTAAGTTTTACTCATAATATTTATTGTACGACCAGTTTCGACCGATTAATCGACATCATCGCCTGACGATGTCGACTATTCGACGAAACCGGTCGTACAATAAATATTCCACGTAAAATTATTATGTTTTGTTAATTCCTGAGCTTACTGTAGTTTTCAAAACATGAATACCTTTAATGTTTGGTCTGAATCTTAATCGAATACGACCAGTGACTGGCGAAGCATTGACCACCCTTCATGGCAGCCTTGTCATATGGTACTTTAGCCGAAGGCAGAACGTTCTCAGTACCTGGAAAACCTTTTAAATACAATGGATGTTTTGAGTAAAGTACGTTGCTTATAAAGCTCGTAGAATGAAGTGTAGTTCATAGACGAAAAGAAACAAGAAACGTACTTTCAGAATAGGGTAAATTTGAGTGACAGTATTACTTAAAGAAATTCAATACATTCAGATGAACCCGCCCCCGCTTATCTCAATTGCAAAATTGATTTAGAGGGAGAAAGGACTTCTTATAACTCACAAAGATTCTTGAGGGAACTAACTGTCCCCTTTCACTCCGAGTGCTAAACATTTGCACGCTTGTGGTAGCGAAGCATTGTGACAGGTGTTCCCTACGAACTGGACTCGCATGTCATTGTCATCTTTATTCTTCCAAGGTCGCAAACTTCTATGTACTCGGTATGTTATGCACATAAACTTCATTGCTATTTGTTGCTCTTAATCCGATAGCCCTTGGATGGGTCTCAAACTATATGAAGTGATTCTCTCCTCAGTACTACCGACTGCCGTTGAAATGATACGCAAGGTGCTATTTATTTGAAGGGTAGGAGATCCAGATAAGTCGCAAAAGTAATATTTTCTCGTACCACGTAAAGGTGAACTCAGTTTCTGTGTATTTTAGTTCTCTAACAGCGGTTTAAGAATTGCTCATGCTATCAATAACGATTTATAATCTATCTAAAGAAAGTTTACGGGACTAAACTAGTCTCACATAAGCTTCTATTCCAATTATTTTCCCGTAGATCCCTTACAATAATTGATGATTTTAGGACTACCATTTACAAAACTTAGAGGAGTTATGGGCCTTCTCGTGTGAGAATGTGGAATATTTTCTCTGGGTATTAAGAAAACTTACTTGAACCTGTAGATAGCTTTAATGCCTCGTTCACGTACCCACCCACTATCGCTCGGATCAATGTACGTACGATATTAGTGTGAACGAGGCGCAGCGTTACCCTCACCAGGCCATCGCGAAGAAAAAGTGAAGAGCAAGCGAATGATATAAGGAATTCCATATTTCTGTGGCGTTTTGGTACTTTGGAAGTTTTTTTCTAGCAAATGACACCTTTCTATGCTTATTTATTAAAGTATTATCATTTTCACCTCGTAGGCTTCCGCGGATGCAGTGTTGACTTCCTTTTTTCGGGATTCATTCCGCGATGTATGTTTTTTTTAAACAACAATATTTCGCTGGTCCTCCTGCCAGCTTCATCAGGTTAACTGAACTGATTTCTTTGTCTCGCTCGTCTTTATATATATGAGTCTGGACTCCCATTGTTGCCGGAATTTTAAATTTGAAAAAAATCGTTTTAGACTGCTACTCAACTTGTAACCGTCTTCTCGGTTGACGTTCTCCGGTCTCTTCGCAATTTCTATAGCCTCCTTGATTAATTATGGGTAATAGCGTATTTCCCTAGCTATTAATCTTGTCTTATCAAAGTTGAAATTATGAGTGGGGCCGCTGAGATGGTGTTCGGCTATTGCAGAAAGGCGGTAATTATTATTTTTAATTGCCCGTTGATGCTCTTGTAGGCGTATTTTTAGGGCTCTGCATGTCTGGCCTACATATGATTGTCCACAGCTGCACAAAACTTCATATATTCCCCCGTAGAGGTTCCGTGGAAGCGGGTCTTTGGCTTTCAGAAGTAACATTTTGTGACGTTATGGCGCAAAAATATCGACAAAGATCCCTGAAACCTGTGCATAGAACAGGCAAAGAACCATGTTGATGTATGGTAATGTTTTTTATTTCATTAAATTCCTTCCACTACATCACCATCTGTGTAACTTTTCCACTTGTCATCACCATGTTACATCAACACCTGTGTAAGATTTTCGAAGAAAAATGAGTCGACAACAATGGGAGTCCAGACTCATATATATAAAGACGAGCCAGACAAAGAAATCAGTTCAGTTAACCTGATGAAGCTGGCAGGAGGACCAGCGAAATATTGTTGTTTTAAAAAAACATACATCGCGGAATGAATCCCGAAAAAAGGAACAGTATTATCATTTTCTTCGACGTAATGATCGTCTTTTTTTCATTGTCGTAATTCATTATTCAGGTTTGTGCTCGTGCCTCTACTGCTAATAAAGTGACGACGTACAGTGGTCGGAAATTGAAAAATGCCGGTCAAAAGTTCAAAATGGCTTTTTTTTTGAGGTTATGACTTGAAACTTGGCTTTGAAATTGAACAATCTTGTTTACTCTCGGCGTCGCTAACTTTTTCCCTACATTTTTGTAGAATAACGTTTAAATATGTTCACTCAGTAAGCTAATAAAATATATTGGTGCACATATTTCTTAATACAAAGATGGTGACTGCTATATGTCGGTGCACATATTTCTTAACGCAAAGATAATGACTGCTCTATGTAAAATTTTATTTGAAAAAAGCATCCGCCATTTTGTGACGTTTGACGCAAAAATATCGACAAAGATTCCTGAAACCTATGCATAGATCAGGCAAAGAACCATGTTGATGTATGGTAATGTTTTTTATTTCATTAAATTCCTTCCACTACATCACCATCTGTGTAACTTTTTCACTTGTCATCACCATGTTACATCAACACCTGTGTAAGATTTTCGAAGAAAAATGAAAACGGGCGTTTCCTTGGAAATGAGGCCATGTTTAAGCCTCCGTATCAAATTAACGGCTAAACCCTAAGGAAAATGGCTTACCATTTCGTAATCATCCAATAATGTTTGAGTATATGTACTAAGTTTCAAGTCTTTACCTAAAAAAAAAGCCATTTTATACTTTTGCCCGGGATTTTTCACTTTCCGACCACCTTGCGTCGTAAGGAACTATGAATTACCATGTTACGGACGTGCAAGTGCGTTACGAATGCAGCCTGCCAATGTACAGATCATCTTACATACGCTGGTGTGTAAATGGGGCGGCTTCGGTGGCGGCGGGGTATGTCCTCGCCTGCTAACCAGAGCGGTCGCGGGTTCGAGTCCCGCCTGGGTAGAATATTTTCTGCCCAGGACATGGGTGTTTTTGTCTCGTTCGTAGTTACTGTTATTTACCCGACACAAATTGGCCCATTGGGCTGTATTCGGGATAATGAAGATAAATAAAAGAAAATAAAAAAATAAATAATCGTAATGATTCATAAAACAAATGACGATCGAAATTCGGGTGTTCAAGGCCTTTATCAACCTCGGAGGCGACGAGTATTGTGTGTCCTCTCCCTTCCGTTCCTTAGCTCACCCTTTGAATACGATTGGATTGGATTTTGGGGAGGCGACCGACAGCTAAGGACATTTGCGCCGCAGGGGATAGGTGAGGGAAGAAGGGTGGATAGAAACCCGGCGTAGGCTGCTCTTAACGAAAGGCGCCACGGGGACCACGGTTTAACGTCTCATTCGACCGACGGAGTTCTGTACTTGTAGTACCCTTCACAACGCACTCAAGTAGGGATCAGATTTCCTTTGAAAAACATCCTCCTCTGCAGGGATTTAAAAATCGCCCCGTTATGGTTGGGCAGTACTCTAGCCACCGCACCTACCCGATCCCCCTTTCCATACGAACCTTCCCCTCCTTGGCGTCACGTATCTCGTAGACGACAGGTGTTATGTTTCGCTACCTTTATACACTTGCTCTATTCCTGGTCACCATTGTGTTAAAGAATGTCGTGAAACTTGTCGGCTACCGGGGGTTTATTCAAATTTTATTTTTCTGACGATATTATTTTCTGAGTCCTGTAGTTTGCACTTCCCATGCCGACCCCGTGCACCACTTTGCCCTTCGTGGACTTCAGTATCATTTGAAGATATGAAATAAAAAAGAGGGCTCCGTTCTTCAAGGCGTGCGGGAACTGGAGATACCGTTGCAAATTTTTTTTCTCTCGGCGTTTTTCGAGTCAAGTGGGCGTAGCGGCTTGGAGCAGCCTCGGCACCTCTCTCTCTCTCGTTCTCCCTCTCTTTCTCCCTCTCTTTTTCCACCTCTTTATTTTACTCCTTTCCCTCAACGGCACGGCAGGGGGGCGCTAAGTGGATGGTCGTTGCGATACTCTCTCCCAAAGGAAGGAATAAAAAATAAATAATCCAACTCCAGCTCCTTTCCATCCACTCCTTCGTCGGTTTTTTTTATTTATAATTTTAAAGTCCGTCGCTGCGCCTGCCCTCTTTAATACAACCCTTTCGCACTACACAGAGGTGCAAAATAACTTGTCGTTCTCGTCCAGTGTGTGTCACCCGAGAAAAGGTGGACTCCTCCTTGTGTCGACCCTTTTAACGCTTGAAAATTATTCGCCTTATTGTTTTTGTTTGCCTGAAAGTCGAAGAAGACTATTATGACGGCTCTGATGACTGAAGAACTGTTCGCGTCTTCGATTGTATTCGCTTGGTTTGATTGGTATTGATTGGACGCATAGATTAAAGAACAGGGTGGATGGCGTCGTGACGCGCGAAAGTGAAGCATTTTTTTTAGAAAATTTATCCTCATATCATGGCTATTGCGCGCAGTTTGTCAATGAATGTTAATGTCAATGAATTTTATGAATAGTGCATTTTTTTTAATTATTTCCATTTTGCATTTTAGTGATCAATCCTGGCGGTTTCGCGACATGTCTTCTGCTGATGACCTATTTTTCGACGTTTTACATGTGCAACTGGTCCATTCAGTATGGCCGATTGCGCCGTCTTCAGTATTTTTGTCCAGGGTGTGTCACCCGAAGAAAGGTTGACTCTCCTCCTCGTGTCGAGTCTTTTAACGCTTGAAAATTATTCTCCTTATTATTTTTTTGCCTGAGAGTCGAAATGACTCTATGCTGACGGCACTGATGACTGAAGAACTGTTCGCGTCTTCGGTAATTTTAGCTGTACGCATAGATTCAAGGACATGGTGGATGGCGTCGTGACGCGCGAAAGTGAATCATGTTTTTTATTTTAATTCGATCCTAATATCACGGCTATCGCGCGCAGTTTGTCGATGAATTTTATGATAAGTGCATTCTTTTTATTAATTATTTGAATTTTAAATTTTAGTTGATTGATCCTTACAAGAGGCGGCAAACGTTCGCAAACGAACGGGTCCGAAGGAACGGGTCCATGGATTGAACGGGAGGACCTAGGACGACTTATATGGAACGACCATTCCTTTCGGTCCGTCGGTCCTTTCGGTTCTTCGTTCTTTTCGGTCAGTCGGTCCTTTAGATCCGTCGCGACGGACGTGTCGGTCCTTTCAGTCCTTCGTCCTTCGTTCCTTTCGGTCAGTCGGTCCTTTCGGTACCCGCTCCTATCTCTGTAAGATAGGATGCTCTTTATAGTACCCCAAACATGTATCTGCTGGTGCTAGCAGTATAATTAGGAGTACTTTTTTTCTTTTTATACATTAAACCTATTCACGAAACCATGTAAAAAGTAATATTACCTTCCATTTTTTATTTTATCCAACCTTCTTAAACGCCGTCATTACGGTATACTAAGTATTTCTGCGTTTTTTTACATTATTTTAACGCCAAAAACATGCTTAAAATGAAAATAGATGACCACCAAAAAAATCGGAACGGTGAACGAGTGAAATGGAACTGGTTCCAAAAAGGACAGGTTCAGCGTGAACGAGTTCCCAAAAATGAACGGATTTTCCCATCTCTAATCCTTGTAGTTACGCGACATTTCTTCTACTGGTAACCTAGTGTTTGAGATTTTATCTCTGAGACTGGTCCATTGAATGTGGCCGATCGCGCATTCTTCAATATTCTTGTGTGGTGTCGTGCTGTATGCATCCCTATCTTCTTCTGAAATATAAAGATGCATGTGAATGTCAATAGCTAAACTTTCAGAACTTGAAGGCCTTTGCTTTGCTTCGGATTATTTCGCTATAAACTGAATGTCTCTCATCCTCTCATGCAATTTGAATGGGAATCGTGACTCAGAGCGATACATTTTTATGTCAATTCGTGTTATCTTCCTGAAGGGATGCTAAACTTGTTTACTTTCCTTGAATATCTTTTATTTGAATTTGTTTCCTTTCCTGGAAAATCTGGTTTTGAATTAATGTACGCATGTTGAGTTCAAAGACACCCTGAAAATGATAAGAAGCCTCGGTAAATTTTTCATTAACACTACTATAGTCCTTTTCTAGCTTCTTTTACACTACTTATATCGGGTTGGTTTAAATCACCGTTGCTCAAATACTTAGAAGGATTCTGTGAGTTTTAAGGATATTTGTAACTTTTGAATTTGTTTTTCTTGTGGTAAATCCAGAGTCGACTCAGAAACAAGTCGTCGAGGTAGTTCTGGAAACGAAACGATCGAGAACGAGTATGTATCTTGCATGTGAAGATGATAAAGGACTTGAGGCGATAAGGAGTCATTTAGAGGAATAAAGTCTGAAAACGGAAGTTAGGATTTTGCCTCTCCGATAAGAGTGTCAAGTAGGTCTCGACTCATTCAGATAAGATGTCTGTGAACAGCGGTGAGATTACTGTGAATGATGTGTCTCTGTTTACCTTCTTCTTGGTTGCCAATAGAGGGCACAAAAGATAGAGACGTATGCAGTAAACATGACGTAATGATGATGAAATATCATCTTAAGTCCCATAAACTGAAGAAAACTCGAAGGATGTCAAGGAAAAAGTGAAACTAAAAACACTCGGCCCCATAAGAGCTTTCAAATAATTTTGGGGGAACTTTGCAACAGTGTGCTGATGAAAAACGATGACAAAAGAAAGCAACATATCCATTGAAAAAAAGACGTAAGAGATCAGAACAATATCTAATGACAGAAGGAAACCCATTCAGAGGAAGTTGTAACTCATGGAGGAAGTCATTGAGTTAACTAGCTGGAGGTATAAGAGTAATAACACAAGAACTCAAGAATTTCTCTTATTTAATAAGGAATCATACCAGCGATATGACGAGATAAGCCAGAAAAATGAGAGTGAAAACTGCATCCGAAGAAAGGCAGAACAATTTGATGCATGGAAAGATTGAAGCTGCCAACAGGAGAGTGAGAAGCCACTTCTAGGAATATAGGGCAAAATCCAAAGCCATTTATCATGAAAAAGGGACTTGGAGGATGAAGATGGGGCTAACAAGAGGTGGATTTAAAAACCAACTTCACGCTCTGGAAGAGTTCTCACCAACAAAATTTATTCCGGGTGAAATAATGACTAAGAGGGCAAAAAATAAGATTATAATCTTAGATGACAATTCAATGCATCAGTTAAAAATCCAGATTAGGACAAGGCTCCGTAAATTGATGAGGTTGCTTCCGGATGGTTAGATCTATTGTACTTTGAGGATGACGCCAAGATGTTGAATCAATCGAATAAATAAAAATGTATACAATGGTACTTGACATTCTATCCATAACGCTTAATACTGTGAACTTACACAAGGTGACGCTTCAAACCATCAATATAAATCGCAGCATAAAAGAATACTCCAGGATGCTGAACAAAAATCCATGACGACGCTAGAGGAACAAAAATCCATGACAACGCTAGAGGAACGTTCCTTCTTTTTAATTCCGAGATTTTTCTCTGACAACGTTCATGTCTTTTTAATCCGTCATAGCGGACATTGCGTGTAGACTCGCGCAACTATTATCACTGTCAACTTAGTTGCTATCTTAACTAAGGCTATCTTTTGATAGTCTTAAGGCAGCTTGTTACATAATTTTTGGTGCTAATCAATGCTACCTCCCAAACATAGCAAACTTCCCTATTATTCTGAGTTTATTATTATATTGACGGACAAAATAAGAAATGATGAAGTGTACAGAAGAGTATAAGAGGAAAGGACCATATGGGACTCTGTACAGAAGAGAAGAACAAGATGGATTGGACACACCCTGGACACAATGGGTTTGTGAAGAACATAATTTAAGGAAAAATAGAGGGAAAAGTCCCCAGAGGAAGACCCAGGAATAAGTTCATGGACCAAATAAAGAGGAAAGTACAGAGGAAGAGATAACAGGAGGTGAGGGTACTAGCAGTAGATAGGGAAGGGGCTGCAGTCAACCAATTTTAGGATAGAACGACCAATGTTGAGCAAGTAGATTACTCTAATAAATAATAGTTGCAAAAGAGTTAAAAGGGAAAAACGATTTAGCATTGCCCTTCGCATTATTGTATTGTATTACCTTAACCATTGCTAGTTCCTACCACATATGCCAGAAAGCAATATAGTAAAGAATGAAACCAAATCGATGTCCCACATCCTCGGTTTTCAAGAGCATAGCCTTAGTATCATGCGATGGCTAGAAGGGTGCAGAAATGGTGATAGAGACGCGTTCATTGCCTGAGAATTACTAATGATGCAGCTTCATTACATTAAAATCTCTCTTCCTATATGCAGTGGTGACACAAATTTGAGATTATAGTAGGGGAAGGGTGGAAGGCTGCAGTCAACCAATCAAAGGATTGAAAAATCAATGAATATTATTATAGACGGAAATTCAAGTTTACGCATGGACTCAAAATCGTAAATTCCCTTCAGTTTTCTCTCCTAAATTGCTGAGAGAGTAGAGAGTCTGTGGGAGGCATTGGCGGGGGATGTTGAGGTGCCTATGAGAGGGGGACTGCTGTAAGAGGATCGCGCCGGCGGAAACTTTACTTTGAGGCGGAAAAGAATGAGGTTTGCGAAGTGGGGAGCGTCAAGTGCGGAAAGTACGAAGACGCGGAAGTGTGTGTCTCCCGGCAGAGAACCTCTCGCATTCATCCTTTGTTCGTGTCTGCGAAGCTCCGAAGGGGGAAAACACTAGGCAAGAAATCTCGACGACCTAAGACCCGAGTTTTTTTCCCCCTTCAATTCCCTTCATTTTGATGGGTATGTAGGGTGTGAAGTCAAAGAGCCAGGATTCCAATGAAAAGATCTGAAGTGACAGAAAATTCTTCCTTCCTTAGTTACTACCACTTAATTCTTTCCTTTTATGTATGGCAGTTGGGAAGGGCATTATTATTCTATGCATTGCAGTTCTTGTTAATTCCTTGTGGCCTTCGTATTCGACTGTTAAAACAACTAATTGGGCTAATCTGGGGATTGAATCCTTTTTTGTGATAATAACCATGTATTGATTGTTGTAAACTGAGTATCGTGAGATTTTATGATGCGCTGGACGTTGTTCGAGAGCGTTTGAGTTTTATATTGTTGGCATTTTAATATTTTACGGACAAAGTTCTTTTCGATGTGCTCAAGCTCTTGTTTTCGGAAAATTTAGGGTCCAAGCAGTGCCACGCGGGAATATAAATCTTTTAGTGCTGTAGCTCACGCATAGGGAATGCCATACTCTCAGTAAGTGCTGCTTAGCTGGTGCAGTATTCCCATACATAGGTTAAAATGCAATGTTTGCGTGCGTTTATGTATGCCAATGCTTGCAATGAAAAACATTTGTCTCCGCTCGATTAGATATCTTCCCTCTTAAATTCGGGGTTAGTTTTGGACGTGAAACGTCTTTTAAATCCGTATGCCTGGAGGAGGCTTGCGGCATTACTTCAGTTCATGCGCGACAAACATTTCTTTGCAACTTGATAAGTTTTCTGTTGTACTTTCCTCTTTGTTTGGTCCATGAAGTTTCTCCTGGGGGCCGAGGAAATTATGCCCAGGAACGAGTGTACTCAGTGTTTTTTGAGACGAGGTACGAAGGGTTTTATGACACATGGTAGAATCATGTGCCTTTATTGTGCAATGCATCGTACCGTAGGACAAAATGTAAATTTTGTCATAAATCCTAAGCTTTGTCTATTTTTGGTAGCTTTCATTGCTCCCTTTAATGCCTTTATTCTTTGTTGAATCATGACTCTTCCGAATGTCAGATAGTGGGTAGATACTATATTTCGCGTCTAATCATTGATCAAATGGAAGACGTGGAAGGAAAGGCTAGCGATGGAGGAAGAAATGGCCGGGGAAGGGGTCTGTACACTTTTCTTATAATTTTTCGCTTCATTAACCCCTTCAAATTCTTCCTCTTCCGTGTTTCGGGGCCCTATCCTTTCCCATTCCGCATTCTCCATCGATCGTGGTGAGAGGGTCTCAAGGCTGAAATGCTACAATAAATATGCTTTTCCCTTCCTTCCCACCCGCCTCATTTCGTGTTTTCTTCGGATGCGTGAAACGGCAGATTTCGTGCCTATTGTGCTTGGGTTCCCCCGGAAAAGTACTTTTTCCCCTTTATCCTTATATTCTCTTACGATTTGTCCTTATTTATCTGCAATAAGGGTGACGTATCAAGCTTAACTTGGGTCTCCTCTCGAGGAATTTTTACTAGAAATGTGTTGTTTGAGCGTAGAAATTGCTCACGTCGTATAGAAATAAGCTCATCTCGAGCTTGTTCATGGCTTGGTTATGTTTAATTGTCCTCTAAAAATTGAGGTGCTTGCATATTGGCCAAAAAATCGGCAAAAAAGGCCCAGGCGATGTAAAATTATGTACGATAATTAAGAAATAATTCACCTCGGTGAGATACTTACGCTGAAAGCACTCAAAATCGCCTCATGAAGTGTAAATGTATTATAAAAATCGGCTTATAAAGTTATTTCAAAATGCTTAAACTTAACAGTTCACTGTTTTTATTTGAAGATGTCTACCGGTGAAGCTTGGTTTTGATGAAGGTAGAAAACCTGCCATCTGCTTATTTGGTTCTTGCAGCAAAGGAACCCACTTATATAAACTACATTCTTCAGCAGAACTATGTACTTGTTTATTCCCTTCCTCTCGTCTAGAAAGGTTATTATTTTCTCCACCTTCCTTGTTTACCCATGTTCTGCCCTTCTGTCGCTACTTTTGGACCCCATCATCGGCATAATCTCATTCATACTTTACATTGCCTCCCAGTTCTTCGTGCAGCTTTCCTCATCCACCTTACGGAGCACTTTATCATTTTTCCTCTTCGCTGGCCATCAACTCTTCTCTATTCCTCTCAATATCTCAAATTTCTGGAGTCTATGCCGTGGGAAAAATTGTTTTTACGTGTTAAATTGGCACAGTTGATTTAAAGAATTAGAATTGAAAAATCGAACTCGGAGAATCGATGGGCGAGGAAGATGATTTTCAGCCAAATTATTCATGTAGCCCTCGTCTGAAAACGGTCCAAATATTATTAGCCGGAGCTCGTATTGCCATAGACACGCTTACTAGAATCATAAAACGGTAATATATTGCAGAACCGATAGATTTTAATTGATATTTTTGCAGATAATTAAGTGGTCATAATAACTTCATTGGATACATACATCCATTCATTTGAATATTTTCAAGAATTTTCCTACCCGCAATAGGCTCTCTAGAATTTCTACTCTAGCTTAATTACTTATCATAATTACTACTACCTTACAGTGCTTTAAATGTCGAATACATGATTTCTTTTTCTGTATGAATTGATATCTTGTAGTATTGAATAAAAATTGTTGGAAATTCTAATTAATAGCAGTATCTTTATCGGGGCATGGCTCATTACCCCGTTTCTCAACGTCACACTCCTAGTTTCGGGGCTAGCCGTACTTAGCTTTCCTGTTTGCTTACCTGTCCGCGCCTGGAGACCGGAGTAGGTGAATAGTCAAGTATTACTAAGGTGAAATTTGTCAGTTTTGTAATCCTCCTATTCCTCCGCGTAGGACATCGTAAGATTTCACGAGACAACGCCTCATTCACTTTCTATCTTGCTTAGGCTTTCGTACTTTTTTGGAACTATGAACGTAGCTAAAAAAATATGGGCGCTTTCATGTCCAAGTTTACAAAAACTGACCTCACCCCTTCCAATTTTTTAACGTTTTTTCAATACAGTAGAAACTTAGAATATGGGCCGGATGTTTTTGCTTGCTTTGTAGAATTGTTGCTGCTGGGGTGGGCTGGGCTAAATTGATGAAGGTGCTGGAGAAATTAGGGGTCGATTAAAGGGACAGACGTCTTATCAAGAATCTTTACATAAACCAGCGGGTTCAGGCTAGAGTAGCTGATCAAAAATCGGGACGGGCTGTGATAATACGGGGAGTGCAGCAGGGGTGCCTACCATCGCCGTTAACTTTTTAATCTGTATTCTGGAGAAATGGTAAGGGAGGCATAGGGAGAGATGGAGGTAGAAATGAAAGAGGGAAGGCCGCACGATATGCCTGAAATTATGATGTTAGAATTGGTACTGTTCATAAACCGACCAATCAGCTGGTAGAATACTGAAATGGTAAACGTTCATTTTTAAGAAAAGTACCATAATTTGTTTTTATGCGTAGGAACGCGTGTAGCCCTCCGATATTCTTGGAAGCCGCCATGGCAGATGGCATAACAGCGGTGTTTGTTTTACAACGCTTTCAGCACCTACGATCATATTTTGAAAAATGTGTTATAGCTCAATTCGTTTTTAAGGTAGTTTGAGGGAATTGTCAATTCTCCTAGATATCAATTAATTTGCTCTCATTTTCAAGGTAAATATCTCACCCTTCCAAATGTACCAAAATATCAGCCCCTTACTGATCTACTCTCCTGGATTTTTGACAAAAAATACCAACCATTTAACATGGGAAATAATTATAATAAAGAATTTATTCCATAAAAGGGTGTTATTTCATGGTTATTACATAAAAAATAAGAAACATCAAATTTGTCGTGAACATAGGTATCCCTTTGGGAATTCCCACTTTGGGGTTACCAACTCGATCATCTTTTGAACAGTCGTCATCTCTGCGATGGCGTGTTGACACATAAATAATTATTTTTTGTATATTGACTCCACAGCTGGTATTACTGCATAATTTCACATATGTTTCAAAGTAAAAGAAAACTTACATTTTGACAAACAAATAGGCAAATATATGCTCAAAAGGTATAAGTATCGTTATTACATATTCACACTGTTTTCAATAATAAATTATACGTGTATGCACTCCAGGGAGACCTAATTTAAAAAGAGAGGAATTTCTAACACCTAGATTTCGTCAAAAAATAAACTGTGTTTAGTTTGTATGTTTTATCGACTTTTTTTAAATTAATCATATTGTCGCCGCAGTAATTTTTTCGCTATCTCAAAAAAACCTTCCGGCATGAAGATGATTTGAAGGTACTGCGCGAAAAGCATTTGTCAAGTTAATGATTTATACAGATATTTTTATTTAATTACTTAAAATTTTAGTTGCATAAAAGTATATTATGGCACCATAAATAGCACGAAATTTAATTCATGCTCTCTTTAGTTGCTGAAACTAATATGTATTATTAGAATAAGGTCTTGATTATGACTTGGGATCTATCTCGCTCACACTACCTTAATGGTAATATTTGTGATTCAGAAATTGATTGGGCTTCAAAGAGTGTTGACCAAAGAGGATGTTTAGTTCTGTGTTTCTAATCAATGCGATTTCGTGAAAACAAAACGGCCAAATTAACTCTCTTTTATCTGCAAAATCGTTCCTTAGGGCTGCTTTTTTTTCACCCGACATAAATTGCCCTTCACCTTTTACTGGGTGTATCTAAAGAGTGTCGGTATATTTTTCTTTGCGGATTGTGCTTGCATAGGTAGACGAAGGGCGCATATAAATAACTGTTTGTGTTGGCTGTAGCATTAATCGTCGAAAAATTCAATCCCACATAACCGCATTGACGTAAAGTACATTTTCCCTTTGTCTTTCTTTCAATATCACTACGTTTTAGCCCTTTTAAGAGTGTCAAATACGTGCCGTGTTGTATTTTTTTACTCACTCACCCTTGAAAATATCTGATGTAATACATTCGAGTTAATTCATTCAATCAAAGCATAAAAATTGTACACTCTACCGCGCCGATTCTGTAAATGTTATTTTTGGTTCTGCTTAGGCTGTACCCTTTACCATCTCTGTTGTGTTATCCTGAAAGTGCGGATTCGTACAGGATTTTTCGGGAATTTCAATTATGTTTCCACCATCGTATGCCACGTAAAGAGACTTGGAGAGTGAATGGACGTTCGTGTTAAAAGGTGGAAGTTTTTGTTCCAGGCTGGCCCTGAACTGCTGAAATAGTGGCTGGACTTGAAACGAACCCTTTCTTTTCCTCGTTAAGTGGTCACGGAAACAAAACCCTGTGGCAATTGAGGAATTGGTTGATAAAATATTAATATCTCTGCGGAATGAGTGGATTTTCTCTTTGCGCTTACGTCTAAAATTTTTGCAGTCCCGCCTCGCTCTCAACGCATTGCATTTTGTCTATCTTTGTGGGTACTTATAAAAGCTTCTTCGGTGGAGTGAAAGGTTAATGTGAAACATTGTCGTGTCCATTTACTAGCGAATGATATGAGGGGAAAATTGACGTTGAAAGATAGGTGCCTCAGAGAATTGTACGGAGAGATAGTTTTTTCCTTATTTATTTTCGAGCTGGCACATACTTTCTATATGCCTTGCTGTGTTTGTGACCCGCTCCAGAACGTTTTAAATGTACTGATTTTCTGATTGTTGCAACGTATTCATTTTTTAATTTTACAATATTGGCTTTGTGTTAATTTTTTCATGTCTCATCAACTGATATGTACAGGATGTTTCAGAAGATAAGTTCGAAACTCCCGGAGGAGGTAGGGGAGGTGATTTTAAGCATTTTTTGTCCTATCAATATGGGGTCGCAACTCCTTAGTTGCCGAGCTATGGCTACGCAAATATTTTTCAGAAGTGTTCTGCAATCACAATGAAAACACCGATTTTAATGACTATGATTGAGAACATTTGAAACTTTTCACAGTGGTGCATAAGATATTTATCGTTCTCGTTCTGTTATCATCAATGATAACGGCATCTTATTTTCAAGATGGCTGTCGAATATTGGTCGAAATTTCATTCCTCAAAAACAAATAATGTACGATAGCACTCTAAATTTATTTCTTGGAGTTTGGAACTTTCCTCCTGAAACACCCTTATAATAAAATTAATTATGTTCAGTTCGTTAGTTATGTGTACATTCTCTTATCTATTTTTACATACTTCACTTATCGTTGAAATATTTTAAACGGGGGTTGTTCATGTTACTTCTTTTAATCTGTATTTTGTTACGGCCCTTCCCGGCGAATATTGGCACTTCAGTGCATTTGAAACTGTACTTAGTCTAAAGTCCGTTTTACTCAGGGCACGCGCTTGCACAGTTTAAAATTGCATTTTTTACTCAATCTACCGTGCAATCACTGAACTGAGGATAGAGCAAGGGCTTTTTGTTGGCTTAAATCCGTTTGTTAGGGTCGCATTATAATAATAAGCATAGTTTTAGGATGTATTGTTTAATTTAAAAAGTTATAAGCTATTGTGTGGCTGGCCAGTTCAGGTGCCCGCCGCGGCGGTACGGTAAGGGGTCGACTCCGAGGCTAGCATTCCGAGTTCGGGTCCAGCTGAATTCCGGTCGAAGCTTCCACGGGGCTTCGAGAGCAGGCAAAATTTTCTGCGGTCCCAGCAAACGGATTTAAGCCATTTTTCCATCTCACGTTCATGTATTCGCGCATGAATTCTTGCAATTCGCAACTTTTCACGATGCAATTAAAATTTTTAATAGGTCCCCAAGGTCTTCAGTCATATTTTTCAACGAATCTCCTTTCAGTGGTCATGTATTGCTCTCCTATATTGGCGATGCCTTCTCCATCTTATCTCGCAACCCTCAACGCTGTAACCCATCTCTTCATAATAATAGTGACGTACAGAGTCCCCCATGTGCGCGATTCGTCCACTAATGCCATTCTGTCTTCTCTCTCCATTTACAATCTTCCTTGTCTCCGCCTTAAAACTGACCTAAAATTTATTTACAACATCCTTAATTCCATTACAGACTATCATTAACTCCTTTCTTTCATAAATTTCCGAGTATCCTCCCGTCCTACGTGCACTCAAACTCTATTGCATTTACCAGTTCCCAGATTATCGCTCACTCAACGCTCACTTTTTTCCCGCCTTCCCTCTTTTCTTAATCCACTTACCGACAACGCCGATCCATCTTATCTATCCCCTAACGCTTTAACAAACCTGGCTCTCTCTCTCATCTCTCTGAAATTAATTAACACTTCCTCTTTATTCAGTTTTTTCGATATTTTGTTATTTTCGTTGTTATGTTTTTGTGTATTCGTTTCTTATATGTGTTCTGTTATTTGGGCCGTTCTCAGCAAGGAGGACGAGAATAGGCTGCAGGAATTTGAGATGTGGGTGTGGAGAAGGATGGAGAAGGTTAGGTGGACGGAGAGGAAGACTAACGAGGAAGTGCTTGAGATGGTGGGCGAGGAAGGGGAACTTCTGAATGAAATCCGGGATAGGCAGTGTGGGTGACTGGAGGATGTAATAAGGTGCGATGGGTTATTCAGGGATGTGATAGAGGGAAGGATATTGAGCAAGCGGGGAGGGGGAAGAAAGAAAATAGATTTCATGGACGGGATGAAGAAGGGTAGATCGTACGCTGAGACGAAAAAGGATATACTGATAGGCTCCTGAATGTGTAGAAAGCGGGAAGAGATTCTCTAACATTCAACCAAACCTATCTTCACCGGTAGAATTCATTAAAGAATGAATGAATTTTGGCCACTATACATTGACAATTCTGCTGTATTTGGACATTTTCAAATAAATTAAATAAATAAATGCATAAATAAAAATAAATGCATATTCGTTTATACATCAGCTTGTGCAATTACGTGCCCCGCGTAAAACGGGCTTTATGAATGTCTATCATTGATCGTAGGTCAATCCGTTTTATGAAGAATTTCTGGTGGTCTTTCTCTTTTAATGAGATATTTTTCAGTGAGTAACCTATCACTGAGTAACCTATAACCATACCTGCCACGGTTTTGACTTATTTTTCCGATTTCTAACGTGGTATGTGTGCTTGCTTTTTTCCGACCGTTGCGCACGTCACAAATTCTCTTTCTCCCTAATAGATTGAACCTACTGTCCATTAAATAAGTCGAGTCCGTTGACTTTTGGGTGCTGTATTTTCAAGTAGGGTCAAATCCAAACAAAATAATATGCATACGATATATTAATCATTTCTAACTGTACTGATTCATGTAAAAAAATTTCCTATCCTTATTTACACTTTTACGTTATTTTTTTTAAAGGCACTGTTTTCGACGCTCAAAACCCGATGGCCCGACTTTATGTTATCATCATTTTCTTAATATATATGGCAGAGATGAGAGATTGTGATATAAATTAGCCATACATGTTTATTACATACCAAAGGAAAAAATTGTTTCTATGTTGAGTTTTTCATAAGCTTTTGTAAAAGTTGTAAACCTCGGCTAATTCCGGTAGCGGTTTGAGTTATACCTTTGTAACCGCAATGACGCTATCTTTGTAAATATGTACGTTTGTCAAATTTCCTGGGGTTTCGAATAACGATTTTTAATTATATGTATTTAACGCGCAGAGAAAGCAAGGCTTTCTGTGGAAGGAACGTCGAGGCATCGCTAGGGGAGGGTAGGGAGAAATCGCCCCTAATAGTAAGTATGTAGTAATAACCAATAATTTAATGCATGAATTTTAATATTTTATCTTAAATCTATTTTTCATTATTTTCAGGTGAGTCCAAACATCTGGTTCAAAGTATTCGGTGCCATTCCATTGCCGTGATCTACAGTTAATTGTGAGTTTCCTTGGTTATTTTTATTATCGTGTATACTTTCGCACTTGTCTTTCGTACTTCTCAATTAAATTCGTGTATTTCCCGTTAGTGTCGCAAACTTGATGCTGATTTGTTTTATATCTATATAGCCTCACTGAGATTAAAACACGTATTTTTAAGTCTCTCTTACAATTATTTAGAAATCACTGGTGGGTCCGTAAATTGATTAAACCCTCTTTGCAAAAGGAAGCAACTAAATCTTATCGTGAAAAGTTTTATTTTGCGGTGGTTTAAACAAATGTAGAATTCTATCTTCTAGTGGAATGGTCCGCAATTAGCGAAATACAGTTTTCAGAAGATATTTAACTACATCGACTTAGATGGATTGCGTACGGCTTGATGATCCGTTTCTGTCATTTCGTTACGATAAAAATCTTTTTATAGCCTCCTTTGTAGGTCTATATAGTCGCATATTTTGCTTATACAATTGTGTGAAACCGAATCCAGATCCCTCGATTTCGCGCCAAGTGCTTTTACCAATTAAGCTACCCAGGTGTCCTCTTTAACTGTGAATGTCATGGGGGCTTTAAAGCATCTCAATTGTTTTGAGCTGTCGGCGCGAAATCGAGGGATCTTGGTTCAATTCTTAGTCCAGGCGAATGATTTTTCCACTGTGAATTTCACACAATTGTATTATCACTAGCGGGTTCCGTGGTTCTTTGAAAATTTTGCTTATGGTTTATCTTTTGAATACGAAGGACCCCACGTCTTTATTCTTGTTAATAGCTTTGATATGGAATCCTTTCATATTTTATTTATTAGGTTTAATGATTAAAACATCTTTGGTATTACTTCCAGAGGAATAGAGGACTTCCAGTCGTGATAAAACCCATGACCCGAGAAATTCACTGGATAAACCCTCTTAGGACATAATGTTGATTTAGTTTGCTTTTCAAGGGTTGAATGAGTCTATTTAAAGTGCTGGTGCAACGATATTTCGTAATGTATATTAATGGATTAATCGAATGTCTTGGAATGCAGTTTTATACTCTACTCTTACATTTAACATGGTTTTTCAATGCGATCTAATTCAATTTTTTGAAACTCTGGTTTGTGAGCTCGAAGATGCTTTTTAAAAAATGTTTTAACCCACTTATATTTTGACGAACTTATTGATTTCTTTTTGAAGGGATTTAATGATTCTATTCCACGGCAGAGCTTATCGATATTATGTTTTAGTGGATTGATCGAAGGTGTCGTGGAGTTTTATTCCTTAAACTACGATTTTACGTGGTTTTCATGCTACATTTTCAATTTGCTCAAACTGTAATAAGTTCAGAGATTATTTTTTATGTTTCAACTTTGTTATTTTGTTATAAGCTGGATTTAATATGTTTTTCAAGAGGATTGATTGAATTTATTCCATGGCCTGGTATACCAATGTTTAATTGCGTTGCAGTGAATCGATGGAATATATCAATGGAAATCTTCTCCAATAATTCGACTAACTTGTATTTTCAGTCCGAGTGTTATCCGTGTTTTACTTTACGTGCGGAGGGTGTTTGAAAGTATTTTCAAAACACATATTTTCGCGTTGTTTTCTACCTATTTCTGTTTGGACAAAGTCCGCGAATTGAGCCCCGCCCCCTCCCCCCTCTGTGAATATAAGTTGAAACACGCCAAGATATGCGGCTCTTGACCTCAGAAAACTCAACAAATTCGACCCATTTCGGAGGTCGCCCGTGGGTCGCCGAGAAAAATTACATTTCCTCGCTTGGACTGTTGGATTCCCGTTCGGTGTGCGAGGGAGAAAGGGAGCGAAAAAAATTGCCCGGGAAACTTCTTGCGCTTGCTTTGGGGGCGCCTCTCCCGAGAGAGAGAGAGTCCCTCGTCCCCTCTTCGATGTTATTTTTTCCCCAACCTTTGCCTTATCCTCCCTCTCCCTCCCCCCCCGTCGCCGCATCTTTAAGGAATTCGCGTCTTGCGCGTCTCGCGAGCAAGGGAGCGGAGAAGAAGTTGAAATGGGCGAGTCCGGAGAATTCCTCATAATCGCGTTGCCGTGGAAACCCCTTACGTGGTTACCCACACCCCCTTCCCCAACCCGCCCCTCCTTGTCCCTCCTCCATAGAGATGCGGAAAACCTCCCTACGGTCTCTCCTCGGCTATCACCTCATACCTTCCACTGCGGCAGATTGAGGCGTACTTTTCCATCTCATCGGATGAAGAATGCTATTGGGTTTTCTCGTTGGTCAGCTCCGACGTTTCGAACGTCTAGATCACCATGTCTTTGGGGAATAATAAAGCAAGGAAGGAAACGAAGTAATTTTATAATATCGAAGGCAATGAACCAACTTCAAGGATTTTATTTAAGTACTCTACCCACTGATGGTAGGTTTTCGGATAGTACTTATTCTTACGTCCTAATTACCGGCATATCGTTCCGTTTTCCTTCTTAGACGTGATCCGCCATTACGTCCGTCTTGAACTCCTCGCATCGTCTCCCTCTTCTCAATTCGTCCAGAATTCCTATCGTCTTCTTTCATCTTCCAGGCTTTCGCCGTGTTCTCCCATCTATTATTCTGTTTAGCATTCCCTCTCCTTTCAGTACGTCCTCTATCTATCTCTTCTCCCTCCTCCGAACCTCCGCCACTAGCTTCCTCTCCTCCAACCATATCTGATACCTCTTCGTTGGTCCTCGCCACCCAGTTCACCCTGTCAATCCTTCTCCGCTCCCACATCTCAAGCGGTTCAAGTCTACCCACTACCTCCCTTCGCAATGACCACGTCTCCGACCCTTTCAGCGTCACGCTCGATTATAGGGTTTTTACCAGCTTTTCCTTTACGTCTCAGACCCCCCTCATCAATTTCCTCCCCTTTGAAAATGCTTCTTTAGCTATCTGGAAATTCTTCACTCCCTACCACCAAATCCATTCTCCCCCAAAATACTACCAAGGCATGTAAACTGCTCGACTTGCGCTATATTGTGCCCTCCAACCCGTAGATTCAGCTCCTTCCTTTGCTTCTAGAGAATCTCATCTTCATTCCATTCCTCTCGTCCAACACCACTAACCCATTAATTATTGACTGTTGACCCACGGCTGACAGATAAACCAATGCTCGATCATCTGCAAATCACACTGACTGTTTCACATCCCCTTCGATCTTTATTCCTGCCTACATCCCACCCTAAGCTCTCTTACCATTGCTTCTGAATACACGTAAAGAAGCAACAGCGATAGTGGTCACTCCTGCCTCACTTTCCTTCCTATCACGGCCCATCCCGATTCTACATCGGCTTCCCTAACCTGTGCCCATTATAACTTGAAAATTTATATGAAGGAGACTAAAATCGTTGTATGCGAAAGAAAGAAGTTCAACTATGTATTAAATTATTACTAACTATTTAAATCCACAAGATTAAGCCACACTAAGACTCAGAAGACTGTTTAGACCTACTGGATTCCTTCGACTATCTCGGAAGTACCGTCACGTGGGACGGAAGAAGTATAACGGGCATCAAGCGTGAAACAGCCCCAGCAAAGAGTTCACATGAGGAAAAGCAGCGACTCTGTTCAAAGAAGATTGGGCAGAGAACAAGAAAACAGCTCGAAGAAACATTTGTGGGGAGCGTGGCACCCACTGGATCGGACACATGGGCCAATTAGAAAATCAGACCAGAAAATTCAATTCAGTTTTTATATTGATGTTATCATCGATATATTTGACTCCGTCTAACCGCTTATCGTGCGTTACCTATGAGTCAGCCTGTTCTTTGTTTGCGCTTTTGTGAATATTTCATATTCATCGATTTATCCTATATGTATCAAAATGCGTTATAAGAGGTTATAAATAGTTTTTAATTTCTGGGCAACTGCCAGATTCAAAGAAATTAGTCCAATAGTCCCGAGTACTTGTTCACTGCATCTACTGATTTGCGTTTCATTGATACGAGTACGTTTTTTTTTTACAAGACTGTTCTTAGCTTATTCGGACTCGGTTGTTGAACGCCAGTCGTTTTTTCAATCAATGAAAAACAATTCCGTTCCGTTGATACGTGATTGCGGTGACTTTGAGTTTAGTTTGCAATTGGAATATTCTTTGTGTTTCTTATGAGAAAAAATTGGGTAGTTTTCATTTTGGATTCCCCTTAATGCCTGCTGATAAACTGGAAAAAATATTTAAGAACAATGCTGGCAGTATCTATTATTTTTTCAAGACAATAATTTGAAAATGGTGCTTGGCCGTGCTAATTACGAAAGTTGCCACTCCATCACGGTCCACCATTGTAGTCCTGATTGGTGTAGTATCGTAGTCATCATCATCTCTCTCTCTCTACCTTATCCTGTATCAAAGGGGTCGCGTTTCTTTCTTTCATTCTGCTCCTCCACAGATGTATACCAGCCAATCCGCGTTAAAGAGGATTTCAGGTAAAAAGTTAAAACCCCATTAGACATAATAAGATCATTGACATCTGGCGTAAAGATAGGTTAATGGTAAAATCCTCATCATGTAAATAAAAAATTACTGTATAGGATTCGACTGCGATTTTATTAACTAACTTACATTCGAAATCCGCTTTTAAGAGGGTTCAGTAGGCAGAAAAAAATGGCAAAAACACAGAATAGAGAAAAACACTTAAGTGTAATTATTTTAGGAACACCATGCATTTAATGTGAACTTATTGCAGTGAAATAATTTTTGGTACATAAATAAAATAAGGATGAATCATTGAATGATACAATATACAATTTTTAGTGCTCTATTAACGGATGAAATTTTGTGACGAGTTACAAATTCGGTGCAACACCAGTTACACTACTAAATCAATTTTTCAGAATACATTCTGATCATGTACGTTTAATTACTATAAATAAGATTAATTTTCCGTACCGCATAATAACTTTTTACATTTTTGATGAGCATCTTTGTGGACCATGGTTTTTGTTGGTTGCTCTGTGACCACAACAGCATGTTCAGAACTGTATAACGTCCTTAACACTTCATAATTGTTTACTGTACTTGCATAAATTCAAATATGGCCCCTAACCTTGCAGTGCTCACTGATACCATCATTATTATTCCATTTCTGATCTTAAACGGGATATAAAAAATATTGGAAAGAAAATTACATTTTATGAAGTATAAAGGTAACATCCGTTACATATGGATTGGCTGCTAAAGCCTCTTTTTTATTCCAACCTTTCTCCTTCATGTTTCTGCACGTTGTCCTTCCATCTCATCTTTGGTCATTCCTTCTTCCTTTTCTCACTAACTTCCATTTTCTCTACTTTATTTTACTCTTCTCCCAATTAAGTCCTTTGCCCTTCTCTGCATATGTCCATTCCGCCGTAGCCTACTCTCTTGTTTAATACAGGTTTCACTGTATGATGTAATACATTATTAATTCTTTGAGAGTCACCGATTTTCATGACTGAAATTAGATAAATTTTTATCGATTTTTTAATGAGTATTAATTACGTGCATACTTATGTAGCCAGTTTTGTAAATAAACCTTCTCTATGCCTCTATGCAAAGAAAGATTTGAGTTCCCGTCTGAACTGATCTCTCATATCTTTGTGTTGGAGACTGAACTGAGCTCTCATATCTTTGTGTTGGAGACATGTAGACTAAAATTGCAGTCTTCACGGTTGGAGAGAATAATCGATGACTGGTACCCTTTTGAGCTTAATTCTGAGACCCGCTTTCGAATCCTTTTGTGTGGCAGCGTCTAATAAGGGTACCCATTCTATGCTCCGCTTTGCTTTCATAGGGCAAGCCTTCTTGCGCAGCCCTTTGTCTGACGGGACTTAAAGGGGTCGCCCTTTGAGGCCTTCGTTTTTGAGGGTTCCGTGCTAATCTTCTCTCGGCTCCTCAATTTCAATTATCCTCACTCGGAAGTACTCTTCGAAACGTAAGAGTTCTCATTCGTGGAGCACATCTCGTTTGAATACTTTATTCCAATTTTTGCCGAGACTAAACTCATATGATTTTATGTCATATGACAGTGATTGTTTGGTTTCCTGGTTGTAACCTATTAACTCTTCGGTCATAGTAACGTTTACCGCCTCTGATTTCTTTCGTTTTTTAACCCTTTATGGACGAAATTATGAAACAGCATGAAAAAAATACTAGTACTATATTAGTTTTTTTAAATTGCCATTTATGCATTTTTCAAAAAATTTCAAATTTATTTGAGAATAAAATTTATTTTAAAAGGCGACGTATTTGTATTGCATATATATTTAATTTAAAATAATACTTTACACAATAATATTTACACAAGGTATACTTCAAAATAACCTTCATAACGTACCTTTTTTAAACTTTCCCAATTGTTTCTTCGTATAACAGCTGAAACTATTTATTTCAGAGCTCCACCATGCACGCCATCGTCAGTGAATATCGTCACACATCCGTCTTTTCAAATTGTTTGACAAACCGCCGAAAGAGACGCAACTTTCCACACACTTAATCCGAAGCGTCACAATTCTGTCTAGCGCAGCAACTAAATGAAAATGCCTCTTAAAAAGCAGATATTTCAATGATTTTGAAACGTAACGAATTTGACTCGCTCGTCCATAGAGGGTTAAGTTGACGACTGAAAAAAAAATGGTTCGCCTTATGTTTTCGTGATGAAATCATCCGAGATATTCGCCGTGCGTTTCGGATTATCCCGGCACTAAAATTATTCATGCTCCTGAGAGGGTCTCCGGCCCTCTCCCTCTCTCTGTATACATAAATGCATGACAGATACATGCCTGTGGGGACGTAAGGCGACTGTGTAAAGCCGGCCAGCCTTTCGTGCCCTGACCACAGGATGTCTAAATGCTCCCAGATGCGTCCTTCACCCCGACCTACATTCCCTTTTATCCTCGTGGGAGATCGCCTCGGCATTTCCCCACGTGAACTTTTTTTTACCACGTCCAGCCCACAACACACTCGCCCATCTACTCCTTCCACATTTTTCCTCTTCTTCTCCCGACTAGTTTTGAGTTTCTCGTCGAGAGCTGGATGACTCGTCCCCTTCCTTCAGTTGGCCTTCCCTGCGGAGCAAGCATGGGAGTGCTGACAATGAGTAAGACACCAGAGGGCTTACCGGCGCTTGTGCCTGACGTGTAATCGGCTGCTGTTTGAGCTTATCATCATCTGGAGTGATTAATCGGAAGGTTGCTTAATTGCATCTCAGCATTCTTTAACTCAATTTTTTTGTTTCTTCTGCAAAATCTTAGAAAATATATGCCACTCTATGTATGAGAATCTTCTGAGTGATAGCGACTAATGTTTATAATTTGAGTCAATCTTGACTTTTTGCCTTAGAACTGCTGTAGATCTATTTAAGGGTGAGTAAATATATAAATTGATATACAAAGATAACTCTCAATCAAATCATAAAAACCTATGTAAAATATACATTATGCCCCATTGTAACTTAGAAGTCGCAGACTTTTAAAATAAAAATAAGTGAAATGAAGTTTAGAAAATCCAAAGTGTACACAAGTTAAAGTATCTACTTACTTGAATGACTAAGATAAGGATTTTTCAGCTTGATAACTAGATGTAAAATGGAATTATCGGCGTCCAAAAAACACTATGTGAGACCACGTTCACCATGTGCAAAACTCTTAAAAAGAACCCACCAGTGAGAGAATTAGGAATTAAACGTTACAAATGAGAGGCATTTTGGTAGTCAGAGTGATACATTGAAGTTTCTATGGTATCCAGGGGTAATGAAGTATAAACAGAGAATAAACACATGTATGTATGATATGTTACCTCCAAGTCACAGTGGGTTATAGAGGGTTTACCAACCTCTTGTTACAACAAAGCTCTTTACTTTGACGTCCTTCATGTCCGATGTATTCCATTCTTTATCTTTCTTCTATCATTCTTCCCGTTCATCTCTCCTTCCGCTAATACTTTGAATGTTTTATCTTTTCGCAAAATATTCGTAATGACTTTATCTCTTCTTTCCCTCAGATTTTTCATCGTACTACTTTTCTTTCGAGGGTTGCTTGATAATATTCTCTTGGCCACTCACTTTCAATTATCTTCACTCGGAAGTACTCAGAGTTCATATCTCCTTCCACTAATACTTTCAATGTTCTCTCTTTTTGCAAAATATCCCAATGACTTGTCTCTTCTTTTCTTTAGATTTTTCATCGTACCATTTTCCTTTCTCGCTATTCATTGGTGATTCTCTCCGTCTATCTATCTTCCTTATTCTTCGATTACGCCACTTCTGCATGTCCTCCAATATTTTTTGCTCGGCAGTCGTTATTGTCTATGTTTCCCTGCCATGTAGGTTTATGCTCCAACTTTACGTTTTTATGAAATTTTGCTTTTCTTCCTGGCTTGCGTTACTGGCTGTTAGCAGAGTCCTCTATTGGGAGAATGCCCTCCTTGTCTGGGCTGTTCTGCTCACAATATCTTTCTAGCTTCTTCCAACGCTGGTGACCCTGTTTTTCAGATAGCTATGTAAATTTTTCTGCTTGTGCCGTCTTTTACCGTCCAAATTTGACGGTTATTCTGCCTTCTCGGTTTCTTCGCCATTGAAATATTTTTTTCCTCGGCTGTTTGAAAAGAGTTTGGAATGCGCTCTGTCTACGAGTCAAAATTATAACTTAGTACGATCAAATACGCAACAAAAACAAAGAAGTTAATATGTAGAATCGCGTATGGAAAATAAGGTCGAAGGTTAATTTCCACGGTAATTGTAGAGAAAAGAATGAGCTATTTGTATGTGGGGATTGACTGTCCTGTAATATTCGTAACATATAATAAAAATATAAAATAATAGCACTCTAGCATGACTCTTGAGTGTCATTAATGCCACGAAAGACTCACAGCGAGTGGGATTTGCATTGTCTTTAGATTCACATTAGTTTTTTTCAGGTAAGAATGAACGAAAATAATTTATATCCCTCGCTGGAAAACCAACGTTATCCGGAGCATGATTTTATGTGCATTTTAGTTAAATGAATACTCAGAAGTCAGTGAGTGAAACTTAAATAACTAATTATACGTCTTGAACCTATCAGTACTATTGTAAGGCTCAACTTAAAGTATAGATATAGCAAAAAAGTCATCGTGATTGCTGAATAATCGAAACCTAGTGAAAGCACCAACGTGACAATCGACCACCACGGAATAACTTGCCTAATTGTTTACTGGCGGATTCTCCTTCGCTATGCGACCCCATCGCTGTGCCGGTGAACCCTCATGGTGTCTAACGCAATGAAATTAACCGTCCCCTTTCTCCGACGCGCTGCTTTCGACGGTCCTCTCGAAGTTCCGTTCTTGAAGGAAGGGAGACCCGTGGGCAATTCGTGGCAAACTGAAACTTTGTGTCTGCCCATTGAGAGGAAGACACGGCGAAGGTCGTGATGATAAACTCGAATGGTAATGCAACTGAAATTATTGTCGCCCCTAGCATTGTTTTAACGGCATGGATGCTTAAACTGCTGACCAATCCTGCCCAATTGATTATTTTTCTCAGCCTCCAAAGCAAGGTCAATTGGCAATGCTTTATGCCTTTCAATTCTTCTTCTTAACTTAATCTTCAAAAGTCGATACTCCTATGTCTCTCGGCTCTTTTTTCGACGTACTAAATATTTCCTCTTACTTCAACTTTAAAAAGATGGTAAAAACTGAAATATTAAGTTGCTTCAATAAAATCGTATTGAACATACCAGATTTATTTCTATATAAGATATAATTATAATTCTCATCTAACCAGACCTAAACTACTGGTACTAAGATAGATGGACTTTTAGATGGGTATTACAACGGAGGGGCTCATACAATATCAGCTTTGTGGAATTGAAGTGGGGTTGGTCGTTTGCCGAGCTGAAGATTGAAATGCTCTTCGAAGGCAAGGGTCCCGAGCTGCATAATATTAGTGTCACAATTTCTTCGTCCTTCTACGTCTACATCTACGTACTACCTGTAAGTCGCCGCAGGGGCATGTGGCAGGGGGTGTAAGGACACCAGCCATGGAAAAATGAGAGTGATAAGATTATGGGTTGTGAAATGGTGGAGTTATGGTGTATTATGGGAGTGTGTTTAGTGAAGCTCAGTTTTTATTGTGATCGCTTATTGTGCGTAGAAAGAACGAGGTTTTGAACCTATCTGTTCGGCAACGTATCTCTATTATTTTATCGCTTCTTTCAGACCTAGAGATGTAGTGTAGCGTCATGATAATACATTCTGTGTCACTCTGAAACACACCATCTTAACCGTCCTTAACTTGCAGATTACGTCTGGAAATGGTGATATGTATAGTCATGCCTATGCAGGATTAAATTGGGTACGTTTAAATCGGTTTTATCGATGCATCTCATTCATATTTGGCCGTCGGTGAAGTAATTTAGGATTTATGCGAGCCGAAAAATTAATATTGCTCAGCAAATGGCGCGCTTGGCAAAAAGTTGAACCCATGTTTCAAGTCTTCGTATCCTTTCTCCAATGTGCCCTCTCGTCGCTCGCTTCTCTTGTATTCTTTTTCCTCTATCCTGGAGTGTTCTTCTATCCCCCCATATCCCTCCAAACCCCCTAGACATACTCCTCCATCTTCCCTGCCATGCATTCTCTATTCATGATCTCATTATTTCCTCATGGGCTCTTTGCTCCACATTCGCCTCCACTATCACGTATCTTCCTCCTCTTTAGTGTTCCCCACCCCCTTTAGCCGTTCACTTTTCTTCCCGGCTTTTCGGCGATGTGTTTTTTGGGTCACAGTGCGATGCGCTCCGCGCGTTTTAATTTGCAAATGCACATATGATTCTGGTGGAGTGGCCTCCGGAATGATAAAATCATGAGTATTAATGCTTGGTCAAATGATAAAAGATACCTGAATTCCTCGTGCATTGTGGGACCGCAGTTCAAAATTTAAGTCCTTGCTGTGGCTAATTAATTATCTGTGCTTCGCCAATCTCCATTATTTTCCTTGCATTTTATTATTATTTTGGCGCGAATTTATGAAGATGGATTTTTTGCGGTGCTCATTCGCGTTGGTTTTTTGGGATATTCTTGTTTTGTGTTGCTATGGTCTTCAGTTGACTCTTCGTCAAAGAAGTCTTCCTTTTTTTTCTCTTAAATTTTGTTGTTCATTGTGCATCAACATATTCAGGTTGTATGTAGTGGATAGAATTCACATCAAATCACACATGACTTGCTCTTTTCCATTGGATATTAATAGTAAAATGCTTCAACTCTTAGAGTTATCTTCCGGTAACACTCAGGGTTCATATACTAGCATATGACTTTGTGAGTTGAAATGCATTGTAGCGTTACAATCCTGTATAAGAGTGGGAATTGTCTGTGCTTTAATGCTTAAATTTAAATGTTCGCTCTCGATTCTTTGCTAAAATAAAATTGCCATCAATTTGGCCCGGAGGTTGAGATTTCGTGGGGAAGCAAAAATATGTTGTACATTTTTACGTTTATTATTTAATTTGGAACTCTTTTCGCAAGAATTTTCATTATTATGTTGCCAACGGCTTGATTTTTAACTCTGGATGAATCTTGTCAAAGTTACTTGTATTTGCTTGCAAATATATATTAGCCCGTTACAGGGAATGCAGGTGGTAAAATCAACTATCTTCTGCCGGATAACTCTCCTAATGATCTTGAACAATTAAATGCGCTGTTTCTCTCACAGAACTAGCTCACCATTAACTTAACGTCACGGTTATGCCTTCTCAACATATCGTAATTGAAATAATTGGTGGAGACAGAAACCCATAGGCTAGGTCATTCGGCGCCATTTAGAAACCGTTGGGAAACGATAAAAATTCCAGAGTGGGAGTGCTTTTTGAAAAAGAAACTTGGTGTCATAATTTTTTCGATGGAGCGTTTTACATGGTATATTGACTTAGTTCGGACGGTTTGGAAGTCAATGTGGATCAAATCAATTTCATTTGCGCCAAATGGAGTCCTCATATTTTCCGAACTCCATCATTTTGAGGTCGGTGCGTCCGTGTGTGGTTGCGTTGGAGCCGAGGCACGCTTCCGCCGACAGTAACGGAGTGCTCTGCTGGTACGTGAAGGGAGCGGGGAATATTGAGCGGGATAAGTTGACGACATACCGCTCTTGACCCACATGTAAGCTTCTTAATACATATGGGCTTTCCATCCACGCTTCCTTTCTGTTTTTTTTTTTCAATTCTTTTCCCACACCTTCTTTCGAGGGTGCATACAT
Organism: Ceriagrion tenellum; assembly: GCA_963169105.1. Classification (NCBI taxonomy): domain Eukaryota; kingdom Metazoa; phylum Arthropoda; class Insecta; order Odonata; family Coenagrionidae; genus Ceriagrion; species Ceriagrion tenellum. Next base: position 112,532,175 of record OY720634.1, on the reverse strand, counting down.
TACGTCGTGCATCCGTCGCAAGCCTACCGGTGCATAGTATGTGCATGCATCTACAGAATGCCCTTCGAGCAGCCGCTTAGGTGTGGGGCGAGGGGTGTTAAACAAACCTTGCCAGTAAATAGAAGGTGATATTAGGGAAAATGGAATTAGAATTCACAATGGACAAATGTGAGTTGATGTTAAAGGAGTGTCGTCGTGTCTCGCTCTGTTTTTGTAGTTGTCAATAAGGGTGCTCTGGAAGGAGTTATTTTACTTATCAATACAGCAGTGTATCTCTTTTTTTAGCTCCGGTTAGTTCTTGAGTGTCAGTACGAGGTCAAAATTACATCCTCCGAGTCACCCTGAAACTCATATGATCCAAAGTTTTTAAAAAAATAAATCATGGTGCCTGGAGGAAGTTATAAGGAGAATGGGCTGATAAAGACTGATTGAGGAAGAATGTGGGACTAGCGGGGAACGGGAAGGAAGAGAATAGGTTTAATTTATGGGATGAGAAAGGGTTGATCGTAAGAAAAAGATCACAACCTACCGTACAGCTTCCGTGTCACTCTCGGCTCTGAATCAGGTCCCTACATCTCCAATGTTACTCACAATTCTTAGTTTGAGGAGATAATGAGAACATTCCCAATCACTTTGCAAAATGTGCAGAAAATGTTTCGTTTTGGTGGTACATTTCAAATGTGAAGTGATTTTGGTTGACTTTTGTGGAAGGTTGTTTTGATTGGATGGTTGGTTTGAAGATTGACTGTTTTTTGCTCTCAACATGGCTCCTAGTCTTCATTTTTACGATAGGCTTCGTCTTTTACTCTACGCTACGCTAGGCTCCGTCTTCTGGGCCTCAAAATGCACGATTAGATTTTCGCGGTTCGTTGCCCAAATTTCTATTTTCAAGCGTACGTAAACTGCATCAACCACGACGGAGTCCAATTGTTTCATGTTGAACTCTTTTTTGTATCTCGTATTTTTTGCGATGTTGTAATTATAGAAGCGTTTTGCGTTTATAATTTTCTTGTGTACGTGTAACTGCGGCACGTTGAATGCATTTAGCTGGCGGATTGTATCACATGCATCTAGCTCACCTGGGCCTCTAACCTGAGTAAAACTATTTCAAATATATTATATACTCTTTTATTGGCCATATTCTGGATTCGATCCTTTCTTCCAAAATGTGTAGGCACATGGTATTTAATGGCTCACTCCTGTCAAGGAAAAATTTCTTTTCTCTCTGACAGAATGGTACTGTTAAAATGTTATCATTTTCTAAATAAGGAAATCAAATATAGAAGTTTTTTTAAATATATTGTATACGTTTCACTTGTAAGTTTCTGTTTTATGAATAGGTACCGTAATTATTGAACATGGATCCTTGATTGCATTCAGGCCGAGCCATACTGTTAATTGAATTGTGAACAAATCGTATGTGAATAATTTCAAGCATGCTTAGTGATATCTTATTTTACTCATAAATGGCGATGTATAATGGAGAATCAAAGGTATTATTCAGTTTTACTGTGTATTTTGTTGTCACAATGGAGTAAGAAATGTGGTAAAATGTTGTATCTGCACACATTTTGAGCTTTAGGTGAAGTACATTCCCTGAGGTTAATAAATTAGAGGCGGAAGTAATCAAAGTGGAATGTAATGCTGGAAAGCGAATATAGAATATACTTTTATTTTAGTGGGGCGTCAAACATTCACCGATTGAAGAGAGAATATTTTGAGAACCCAGGACGATTGATGTAGATTTTTTAATGGTAATATTACCAGCTGTGATCTTTCGTTATAGTTAACTATTTTCATTTAAACAGTGGGGGTAATTTTTTTTTTACAATGAGCATTTTCTTACTGAAATTTAAGCGTGGCCCATTTTTAATGGTATCCATCTCTACTTATGCGTAAGAAGTCTCTACTTCATCTCTACTTTACTGAATTATTACGCAAGAAGTATGTTGTGAACCCGTTATTTTGAAAAATAAACTTCCTCTTAATATTCTCTGTTGCGACAGTCATTTGGAGTAATTATACTTTTGGCCTGAGACCCACGAATCTCCGCCCCCACTGTTTAATCATCGGGGCATATTTAGGCATATTTACAATTTGGACTGACCCTCTGAGGCCATGAGTGCGCCCGAATATAGCTCCACTCCGCTCCTCTGACCTTAGAAATCGCCTCTCTAAGATTCGTGTGGAGGGTTTGCGATGAGAAGTGAATAAAATGCTGGAGATATTACGGTCCTCGGAAAATCCCAGCATGTTTTCCGTTTTCAAGGCTCTTTCTCCCCCGCCCGTATGCTTGCCGGAGATTTTCTGGGCCTTTCCAATCTTGGGATCCGTAGGATACCTTGTATACACCCGCGTCCGACGGTTCCATTTTTTTGTATTCGTCCGTGGAAGGTGCATTAAAAAACATGGGGAGTAATTTTCCTAAAAGCATTCCTCTGACCGCTGTGCAAGAATAAAAAAATGTGTATTCCTGGTACCGAATTTAGGAGCCATTTCCACCGGAGAGCCCTCCTATTTTTTTCCCCAAATTTTTTTCTTTTTTTTTGAGTGCATAGAAGGACTTGACATGTTGCATTGCATGCGTTCGTCATGCGAGTGTTGATTTATTTTTTTTGCGTATCGCCGTCCCTCTGAATTTGTATCAAGCATTGCTTTTATGCTAATTTCAACTTAGCTCTAAAAATTCGTTTCATTGCCGTACCCGAATCGTGATTGAGTTTGTTTCCACGAGAGAAGGGGACCTCTCTTTAATGCGCAGCCACCGTGTAAGTGAATCGGGTCATCATTCCATCACAACTGTGAGATTTCCAGTAGTCCACACACAGTTAGTGCCAGAATCACGTTTTTTTCGGCCCAGTTATGATGAGCGTCCAGATCTAAAAGTTTTGTAAACCAAGCGTTAGGTATGATATGATGTAGACATTCATCTGTGAGCATCGTGCAGAAGTACAGATTATTGTGGGATTTTAATGGAATTTTCCCTTTTAAGACCCCGCTAGGCTTCATAAGTATGCTGTTTCAATGTACGCCTTTGTGTGAACTCGTTACTTCTGTAGTTTTTCGTTATAAAATTATTTGAATTCAGCCTAGTTTGCGTTGGAAAAAGAAAGTTGAGTTTTCTGCTAGCGTATTGTTTTAGTGCTCGCTTTTTTCGCATCTAAATGAGATAAATTTCTTCATTATTGCATATGCGTATTTGGATGTAAGAAACTTTAATGTTTTGTGTGGAAAATTACTCGGTGTTATTTTCCTTGTCATGGGCGTTTTCAACAGATATATCTTGCTTACAGATGATTTTAATGTCTGCTGTCAACTTATATCTACCATAAAACTGTCATCGTGGTAAATAAAATTCGGTGAGATTATATGCTTCACTAGACGAATTAGTTATATGCTTGGATTCAGTGTTGCTCAGGACTCTTTGCGAATTTTGGGCGAATGAAATGGAGGCGATGGCGATCCTGCCATGTTGCGCTCGCATGTGCGAGCAATCTACCCGCAAATGTATGCTATTTATTTGAATATTGTTTTTTGGGATGAATAGCTTTCTGCTTATGGCTTCACCAGCGAGGCGGAATGTTTCAGTTAAAACTCTCGAGCGTGCTTTGGCAAGGATGCCGGGTCGATTTTGACATATTTCGGCTCTTTCCTTGCAGGCGCCTTTGGCTTTGATCTTGTGTACCTACGTTTGTTTATGTGTCTTATCGATAGAATACGTTACTTTTTTCCTTTCTAATTAATGCCTTCTGTTTTACTAAATCTCCATAGTTTATCTTGTAGTTCTCCCTGACTAACATTTTGAATTTTTTACTTCTGAATCAATAGTGCAGACTTGCATTCTTCGCTCATTTATGCTTTACTCAGGGATGAGTGGTTCTTGTGATATTCGCTTTTAATTGTGTTGTGGGATTTGTGCCATTCTACTATTACTATTTTGCTGTCGTATTTTAGCGGATTTAGTGTTTTAATTGGCCGACGGGAATATTTGACATTCTATTTCAACCTGTGAATATGTTGTGCGGCTTTCCCTTGCATTCTGATTGCCGTAATATGCATTAGGTATTCGTCGTATCGACCTCAGCCATGCAATGCCATATTAATCGTGTGTGTGCGCTGAGCGCCATAGTCCACGTGAGATGAACAGTGGAAAAGGAAGTCTTGGATAGCTTAACTGGACAGAGCTCTCGGCTCCATGTCGAGGGGTACGAATCCCAGTCCAGGTGAATGTTTTCTTTACTGTGAGTATCGCATAATTATATGAACATTAGCATGTGACCCCGTTTATGCTACTGCGCGGCCGGTTCCGTAGATTTTGAATTTTTCTATAAACTTCTTCTCATTTATCTTCTTCAGGATCTCAAATCTGTCGTTCATATTCTGTAGATCTCCAGTTTTCCCACCTTTTAAATCCCACTACCATTGAGAAATAACTTCTGTACGGTTTTCTTAGATTTTTCCATTGGATCCAGGTGTAACTGCGTGTTAACTTGTAAATATTATTTAATAAAATAATTCCCATCGTGTTAAATTCGTCCTGTAAAATTTGGCTCCACATCAACAGCTGTCGTCTCTTTTTAGGAAGAATATTTGCGTTAACATTCCGAGAACTTTTTCATCTTTTACGCCATTGGCGCTGGCTTTCGTGAAACAATTTGTCGAAGAACTTCGTCAAATGTATATACGCAGTGTCGAGGGGTGAACGGCGGTACTGGATATGATCCCGGCATATTTCCCCCGATGTTTATGCATTTTAGGGACATTTCGTCGGGAGAGCGGCGGCGTGCCTCTCGAAAATGCTCCCCATATATTGAGCGGTGTTCAAAAGTGAAAGGCGGGAGAGATTTCGAAATGTGAATTGAGAGGAAAAAGAATTTTTATTATACCGCGGTCCTTTCATTGAATCCACATCAGGAATGTTCCCCGCGATAATAACAATGGCCATTATCTCTTTCTGGTATTCTCTTCTGAAAGGCTTGTTTCTTTTTCGACATTTTTTTGCGAAGATATTCCCGCGGTAATTCGTCACGACAAAGGTATGCGGAAGGTTCACAGTGTATGCTTCGTGGAATATCCGCTTTTGAGCGTCGAATAACTCCCTTGTACCGCTCGCTTCGCTTGCTGCCTCTTGGTTTTTTTCAGTTGGCAATTTTTTTTGGCTCCTGTGTACATTTCCTAAGCAAGATGGACAGACTAATTTCGAATTACTACGGACTAAGTCTGGTAAATTTAACAGTCGTGACTTTATAAAGATATGGTAAGGTCAAAAATCAGAAGAAAAACATTCCATTGGCTCTATTGTCGTATACATTTACTGTTTTCGATTTAGAGAATCCGAGTTATTTATCATCTTCATTATCAATAATATTTTAGTAATTACGCCTCAGGAAGACTTCAAAATAATACTCATTCAAATTGCACATCCGTGCATTCTCCTGACGCCATTCCCCGTGGATATTGGCACCGTCAGAAGAGCTGTTTGTGGTTGGGAAGATTTTCCTTTTTGTGCAGATTTGCGTGAAACTTGGCACACTTATACTTATAAGTAACCTGTGTTAATAACTTTGTATAATTAATAAAAATAATTTAATTTTTACCTAAAAGGAGTAAATAAAAAAATAAAATGTACCCTGAAGTGAAATGTCTTGGCTTAATTTATGTAAACAAAACAAGGTGCACCGCTCGTTTTCAGTGATGTTTCATTCATATGTTACAGCCGTTTCAAAGCATTTAGTATTTTGTTTTGTGATTCATCGACCGAAGTTATTTATTTTACTGTGTCATGATTTTTTTCACTGCACGTATGTGTATTGACAGAGTCGGCAGCCCCAAAGCCGGAATATTGTTTTCTATTGGGTGCCCATGTTCCTTTATTTTTATGCCGAAATGGCCTATTTAAATTCTTTTATGGCATGCTTTATAGGTGATTAATTAATTATTCATTATTATATTATGAAAGCGAAAAAAAATGCACACTACCGATTTGGTTTTATGGCAATTTAATACTATTTTAACGCGAGGCCTAATGGAACTTGGTGTATGTATATCGAAATAATTCGATAGTATACGGACAGATATTCACTTAAACGCAATAAAATGCTTTTTATATTATTATATGGTTTCTATTAAATATCAAGGTATCATGTTGAAAAGAAAACACGATTTTGCATACGGTCTTGGATAAAATTTCTAATTCTGCGTCGTTAACCCAAGTCATAACAATGCTTAATTAAGACGCAGGTTTTACAATAAAAATCTAGCATCATTGACGATACAAAACGTGTAGCTATTTAAAATGTATAAATAGATGTGCTCCAGTGATGTTCCAAGAATTTATTTACGACTTAATTGAAAAGTTATTAAAATGTGCCTTCTTGGACTAACAATTCGCGTTCCAATCATCATAATGCCTAAGTTTAGTCCTAGAAAACTGGTCCCTCTATAATTTCCATCAGACTACCCTAATCCTTGCAAACCATCTACGCTTCCTCCACATTCATACATCACCTTTGCGATCTTTCTTGTTCTTTTAGACACCTAATAAGACTTCTCCTTGGAGTCTCCTCCATTATTTGCACCCATGATTTCTTCGGTCTACCTCATCCTCCTACACCGTGCTGCACTCCTCTATCGTGTCTGTTTAATTATTGGATTCTTGTCCCATTTCTTAACATGGCCAAATCAATTGAGCGCCCTTATTTCATAAATATCCACCGCCATTGCATCCATCACCAAATTCTTTTAAATGTGGATGTGTTAAAATTACCCTAAATTTTTTTCTTGTGAAAATGATCTTCTTTGATATTGTAATATAACCGTAGCCTCCGTGTCGTCAAGGCTACTTTTTATGTCGATTATTATGTATTTTTTCGGCGTGAATAATGGCTTCTCAGTCTGCCCAAGTCATAACAATTTTAAAAACAACGATTTTCATGGAATATTCGCAAATAATTTTTTTTAATTGCTGATTTAATTCATTTTTTCCATTGCCATGATTAGTTACACGAGATGCGGTACTATTTTCTTCTTACTCTTCCGGCCACGTTCGTGAATTTGCTGCGGAATGGGTTCACACGTGACTGAGTTCCTTGGGTGAGGTCATTGCTCCGAAGTTTTTAAGGCTTCGTTCGTATCGTATCCATTTCATTCCTCTGGCTTATTAATTATCTCATAAATATCGGAGTTTGATCTCATTACAGTGACTTTGCTCACGTTAGGGAAAACGCTGGGCGCTACTCTTGCATACTTTGTTTCTGGGAAGACAACTGATTGAATTACGTATTGAACCACTGAGAGCGTTTGATTTTAATATTGTTGGAAATACCCGTTGGTTAAGTCAAAGGCGGAAGTGTTTTGATTTGATTTATGTATCAGCGGCCCTTGGTTTGATTAGAATAGCGATGAATTCTTGGGCGGTTCAAATTTTCGCGAAAAATAATGGCTTTTAAAATCCCCAAATTGAGCCAATGCCTACTTAGGATTTCCACATGTCGGAAAATCACTATCTACCTTAAAAATTCATCAAAAGACCCAGGTAATCTTATTTTCTATAATTTCACCCTGCGTTATATCATGCTTTTACCAAAATAGTAATTTACCTTATGTAAGGCATCATATTTCCTGCTCAAAACCGTATATATGTTTGATATAAATACGGTTTTTAGTGGGAAATTTAGGTCGAAATCCGACCTTTTGACTAAACCTGCGTTATGGTAGTTCGTCTGTAGATAAAATTTTAAAACCCGTTTAATATCACTTAGTAGACACTGATTTTTACTGCTAAGTTTGATCTAAATATTCGTGTAAAGTGTTCATTTCAATTTAACAATTTTCATTTACTGACATCAATGACATGTTTCCTCTGACGTCATATATGTTATTTGTTATATGTAATCAGTATGTGTTTGACGGAATTGCAAACTAACTACTGGAATCCTCGTGGAAGTTCATGTTTATTATTACGTTCCTCAGCTCAATTTCTTTTAAAGGTCATTGTGCTTTATTCGTGAGCAACAATGCATGCGACTGTTAATTGCTTCTCTGTTTGCTATTTGTTTTGGCTTCGAAGTACTCTTTTTATAGCGCTGATATAATTTAGAATTTTTCAGGTTCTTCCCGCGATGCAGCATATTTGTGGACGACCGTTTAGCCGGCATTCCAGTCGGTCCGAACCGTGATGATGCCGACTGGAATGCTGGCGAAACGGTCGTCCACTAATGAGCTGCAACGCGAGGAGAACTCGGAAAATTCTAAATTACAAGAAAACCGCGGAAGCCTTCGTAAAATTGCTGGTATAATGCATGATTTTTAGCCGATAGTTGTATGTCGGTCATTTATTTGTTCTCACGGACGATTTTTGCGGCACGCGCTGCGTCTACTTTCTGGCTCTCTTGAATTCGTCTTACCCGTTCCTTCACAGACAAAGCGGTACTGCTCCTCTCAGGTGAGATGTGCTCTCTTATGTTTCCTCTGGATGTAGATCAGTGTGGGCCGACGTCTAAAAATTACTTTTTTGATTTGTCGCCGAGAAAATTTGTGTAAATTAATTTTTTTGACTTAACACTAAAATGACGGAGACATTTTTCCCCGACGATTGGGTGGGAAGGACACATTTTTTTACTCCTTTCGTCTTTCGCGTTTTTTAAATTTTTATCTCCATTATTTGGCCTGGGAATCCCAGACTTTGCATCATTTAAAGTGGAAATTATTTTCCAAAAATATTTTTCATTTATTTTGAAAACCATAGCTACTATGCAGTATGCACAACATAACAACTTAGAAAGTCGGGTTGGTGTCCTTTTTGACCTATTCGTAGTGTTTTATGCGGCTTGACTGCATTAGGTATATGCATTGGATTCATCATAGTACGGCAGCATTTCGGTCAGCGTGAAAAATCATTATTGTGACAAAATGGGCTATTTTGTCTTATTGACCGATGTTATATCTTTAACAGATTTGAAATATTTTCTCCAATGGGCCACTGCAATCAGGGGCCAGCTTTGATCTTCAACCGTTCTTAAAGGGTAGAAGTCAAAATCCGTCCTTCTAGTGTCAACTGGACCAGGTCTTTCGTATCATATACATATCAATGCGTTAACCCATCGGATTCGCTAAGGAATACGGCGCGGAAATTTCCGCCCTCGCCCAAAATGACCGCTTGTCTTCTAAGATTGCTTCGAGTGCCTAAAGTAGCGACTGAAGGTCATGATCACAATATAGTCGTAAACCCGATCGAACAGGCTAATATCTATATAAATCCTGTGATTAGTCACGGAGTGATATCTGAGGGCGGATCACCTTGCAAAAGTTATCGTATCGTATCCTTTATGATCCTAGGTTATCCGTCTGATTTGAGGACGAATCCTCGTCAAACCTCAGGCGCGTATGAACTAATGCCATTCTGGTTAACCTGCGCCAGCGTAATCTCCTTTCCCAATCGTCGCGTATGGCGCCAGTCCCTTATCAATTTTGCATCTGCGACTGCTGCAGTGACCAACTTAGGACGTCGCTTGAATCTCTGAATCGGTGGGATGAGAGGTTCCGGGGGAGTTTGCATTTTTCATTCGGCTCCTCTTCATTCTTTCCGAGTCCTTCCACCGTCATTAATGCCACTTCTCTGTTCTTCTCCCCCCCCCCCCAAGCCGTCTTTCGGCATTTTTAACTCCAGTCCTCTCTCCCTTGCTTTTCGCCGATTCGGGAGGGAGGACGGGAGATGGGAAGAGTTTTAGTCGGCTGTCAACCCGACGTTATCCGCCCATTTTCCCCACTCCTATCCCTCTCTCCCTCTCTCTCCTAAACCATTTCGCTAAATAAGGAATCCTCCTCCAGCTCAGACGATCCCATGAAAGGAATCGTCCCTACCTCTCCTCTTTATATATATATTTCGGCCCTTGCCTCGGTCTCTCTGCCCCCACCACCTCCGGGATTTCTTCCTCCCTTGTTACACCGGTCGCAGCCCTCTTTTCTTCCTGCGATCCTCCATCCCAGCCTCCTCCCCTTCTTCCCTCAGTGGTCCATCCATCCGTGTAAAAGGGAATCCTTATTAGCGCCGCCAGATCTCCCGGCCAATCCTTGCCGTCGTCTTCTCATTCCCTCCCCATCGTGTGCCGCCGACCTCTGCGACCGGCGTCCCCTTGTCCGCTTTTATCCCCGAAAACCTTCCTTTCCTTTTCGGTGGCCACGTGGGGAGGATGCGAGGTAAAAAGGTCCCCTCCGTCTCTCTCCACCATGCTGCTATATAAAGCTAGCGAGTCGAGTGCGTTTGTGTTTTTCTGTGACTGGTATTTTTGCGAAGCGAGCGCGTGGATTTGGGTGAAATGGGACGATTCGATCCTATTCGTGTGATAGGAAGCGATTCAGTTCTGCTTTGACTTACTCGGTTCCTTTTCGTGGGTCAAGTGACCAGGTGGATTGCTGGCGTGGATTAATGAAGAGATGAGATGGAAGCACGAGGAGTATAGGAATTATCATGACGTAGAAGGCCACTGCAATGCGCAATCGGCCATATTGAATTGATCAGTCTTGTAATTCATTCGCAGAAAACATGGAGTTTACTTGCGGAATCGTCGAATCACCGCAGTGGTTTATGACGAAAAATTCCTGAGGCATAAAATCTTAAAAAGATTTGCTATTAGCATAAAGTTTCCCTTTTTTGTAGAAATCACTTTGAAGTGTCGGTCAAATGAAAAGGAGAAACTCAACTAGACATATCCAACGTTTCGTTAAATTTATTGAGTTTTTCGAGCCTCAATGTCATATCACCATCTACCTTCTTATTTAATTTGTGATTACTACGACCTATCTACTTCATTCTGTAAAACGTTTCTGGCACATACTTTGTTGAGGAACTTACAGTTTGATTTTTAGTTCAGGACCCATATGGCTAATTATATGATATACGGAGTGTAACTACACGTGTGAATCTCGTGTGAATCTCTAATTGGATCTCCGTTCGATCGTGTTTGCATTTTCCGTTGTTGTTAGTTTTATGCAATTCATTTGGTAATAATTGACATAACAGTCATGTCTTCAGTATTCTAATATGACTTATCATGTGTATTTCTCGTTTCAAGTCTGTAGCCGTATTTCTGTTTCCTGTCGCCATAGTTATTTGCATGTTTGTCCATTTCCCGCCTGATTCCTATGGATTATCGCATTTACTCATTCAAATATATTTGTATTATATGGAGCTTTTTTATGGGAATGGGCCCTGACATACATAACTGGGACCCCAGTTCTTCCGATGTATTTCACAATTTTCCGAACCTTTCCGATCCAAATATTTTGTTCGACTAGGGGTTTTATTTGTGATTGCATTTTAGTTCTGATGTCTGCGTTTGCTGCTCTGATCCATTTCAACATCTCTGCACTCCGTCTTGTGTGATTCATTTGGAATTCACTCAACGGTTAATTAATTTCTTAAGTTTGGATCGATGAAGTAGACTGTAAACCATGCCTAAGAAGGCGACGAGGTGATAGCAGTATTTCTTCAACTATTCATACGTTCCCCAATCGGGAGACCACCTCTAATGATGATGGTTATAGCATCATATTTGCTTATGTTTACTTGAAAAATATGTTCAACAAAGAACAGGTAAAATACGTGTACAGTAGATTCGAGCTTGAATATTTTGGACAAAAATCTCTTCGAAGTACGTCTACGGATGCCATTTATTCCTGCCATTGAGCTTTCAAAAATGAAAAAAATACTATCTTTGAGCAGTAGAATTACCAACGCTTAAGTGTTTGCGTATAATGTATTTATCGGGGTTGTTCATTACATTGCGCCCGCTTCTTCACTTCAACTTTGGCACTCGCCGTTGCAGTTACCGCATTAGCTTTCCAGCCGCTCGCTGATGACCACTTATTTTTCCGCTTTTCCAGGCTCCATTGGAGATAAACAATCACATCATTGCAAAATTTTCTCTGGGAAATCCGTTTAGAAATTTCCCATACTACGTATTGGCAGAGCAACATTTCCTTTTTTAACCTACTTTTCAGTATAAATTGTTGCACAGTTTGGACATATGATAGCAGAAGCAATTATTTTGCGAAGTAATCTCTAACCCACCTCTTCCCTCCCCACGTTACCGAGATAAGCTCCGTCTTCCAGGATCTATATCTTTAAGATTGGGCGAGTGAAGGCTTGGTGGGGAGGAGGGCTTATGACCGCCCCCCTCTCCCAATCCCTTAACCGTTGCTTTACTCGTCCTTCCTCCCGAGAAAAACGTCTCTCTTCCGTCGTCCTCCTCTCCCTTCTCCAATTTTCCCTTCCTTTGAACAAATTGCTGCCGTTTTATTTCCACGTCTCTCGGTTTATACGATGTCGTGCTCGTTGAACAGCGTCGTCGCTGGCTTTCCCTCGTCCCCTTCCCTCGTCCCCTTTAACCCTCCCTCCCCCTTGCGGTTCCACCTGAACCCATCCTTTGGACGAGTTTGTGGGGTGTAACCTTGGGTATTTTCTTCCGTATTTTTTTCCTTATTCACTCGCTCTCTCTCTCTCTCGGACTCTTGGTGGTGATGGGAGTGCTTACATCTGTTTGGGAAACATTCATTAAGTTTTTCATTCGCGATATCATGATTTGCCCGTTGATGTTTCATAAGATGAAGACGCAACGGAGATGAAATATCTCGCTCGGGAATGAATATATATGTTTTTTACGTATTCACATCGTCCCGCGGCTATTCACCGTTGCCCATCTTGATAATGATGTCTTTTACTTGCTAGTATTTGAAAAAAATTGTTGTCGTATTTGACTACGTCCGATGATTACGTGAAGCACCTAAGTATTCCGCCGACCCACCTACCGGTTTCGTCCGACAGTAATTATTGTTAATGTCGGCTCTGCTCTCCGAAAACAAAAAATTGATAAAACTGAGTCTTACCTAAATTGTAATGAAGTGGATTCATAGAAGTTAAGTAATCAGGCAGGTCGTTCATGTTCAAATCGTTACATATGAATGCAAGAATGATCCAATGTACCTCGTCGTGGACGCATCAAGTGATCTATTATTTCTCGTCTCCAGGTTGAAAATTTTGTTCTGAGATTTTTGGTGAGAAAGTATACGATATTAAGATATGTAAAAAATATTAATAATGATGTTTTATTACTCCGACAGAGAATGCTATCAGAACATAATATCTTTGGTTAAGTCGGGAATAACTTAGGTAGCCATGAAGGCAAACCTGAATTATGGCTATTATCGTTTACAGAATGGGCTTTGCACACATGTATAAAGGAAATACAGCATTTTTAAATTACAGTACATGTATCAAATTATATTACAGTTATAAGAAAGCATCCTCTACGCTTTCTGTTGTAAACAACCAAGATCATATATTTTTCATTATCGTGTTTTAGGATCTTTTAATTAAAAAATGAAATAGGCAGTGAATTATACATTTTGTGTACTATGTACGTGATACATTGTTTAAATAACGTCAGGTTCGGCTTGGGTAAGGAAATACGTGCTTTGCGTAGGGTGTTGGGAGAAAGACTTGACAATAATGACCCAGTATTACCTCTTCTTATGTAAAAACGACGTAAAACTTTACAAATTAATAAATGTCTTAAGAGTTCATCATATAGTTCCGTGTTGCGAATTGAGATCTACCTAATTATTACATTTTATCTATCTTTATAGACATTTACTATGTCATATAGATACTTTTTTTTTCAATATTTGAACGGACTAAACGTGATTCATTGGCTTGGATAAGCATGTGATTTACACAAGTGTTATTTTTGGGTTACCTTAAAATGAAAAACTAGAAGCTTTCACGTGGTGGAAGAACGTCATGGTAATAAAATTGTGACTTCCACAATTTATTGATAACTTATTAGTTAAGTATTCGGAAGTTATCAATAAATTGTGGAAGTCACAAATTTTATTATCACTTGGGTTACCTCATTTTTAAAGAATATCCAGCAAAATAATGACTAGCACGTTTTTCCGAATATTGCCATACAGATACACCAGATGAAGGTAAGCTAGCCCGTACTCCATTCTACCTATTTTTTTGTGCAGCCTTCCGTTTTGTTTCATCACGATGTAACTTGAGGAGTACACTCTCGTATCTTTTCGTATCGTAAAATACATCCTCTTCCTCCAGGGAATTGATATTTTTTAAAATTTCATGGAGTTGTTTTCACCGTCCCTTAATGCTTTCGGTATTTATTTTGCTTTTATGGAGAAGGGACTGTTTGGGCTTTAGTCCACTCTCGCCGGGTTAATGGACGCGTTTAGGCGTTCGTGGAGTGAGATTGGTGGGTGAGGTTGGGAGGTCTGAGCGTCTGGGGAGAAAGTGAGAATTATTGAGTGGAAATCGGGCAGAAATATCCTCGCGTCCCCGTCCGGCTCTCGTACTCTTGACTATGGCATATGATGGATATGGCTGTAGTATGAGAGGATTTAAAAATATTCCAATCTAGATCAAAATTAAAAAAACATATTATTTAATTCCACATTTCCGATATCTTTCAACTGAGAATTTGAAGAGAGTTGTTGAACATTTGAAATTAGTAGGGTATTCAAAGTTTTTGTGTATATTCATTTTTCCTGTGTCAACCATCTCTTTTGTTATTATTATTTTTTAATTTTATCTTATGTAAACATTAAATTTATGTTCCAAAAAGTCTGAAAGGCCATTGTAAAAGTCTAAGACAGTAAACGTTTTATTATTGTTATTATGAAATTGTAACTTATGGTAGCAGGATATCTGATTAAATCTCTTTTTTCACACAGAACTTGTTTCTGATTTCTTTCTACGTTTCTTTGTGGACACTATGGACAGATTTAACTATTTCCGTGGCAACCGCAGTACGGGCTAAATGGGAGCTTACGACTTAGGTCATTTGTGTTCAATATGAGGATTAGCGTGGAATTTTAGTGAGAGTATTTATCACCCCTTAATGTCTGTTGGTGGTGAATGAGTGGCGAATTATGTTATTTGTATTGATCTCGAAATTTTTCGCGTCACATCATGCGGTTTCATTTAATCCAAGGAAGCAATATTAATTTTATCATCTTTGCGTTGAATTTCTCAATAGTTACCATCTCCTAGTGGATTGCCTAAATGTACTCTGATGTATATTTAATTCGTGATTTTTCGTATTCAACTTTTCGTCGAATAACCGTTACCGAAGCCCTTGTCCATTTATTTTGTGAAATATACCGTGATACTCATTCTTTGCTCAAGCTTTGAAGCTTTGGATTATTTCGGCGACAATAATTTGAACGAAATTTTCATTTCGGAAGTTAATTTACAGTTTTATTACATTTTATCTGGTTCCATATATGCGAACATTTCGATCGCTAATGCAAATGGAACATTCTTTTTCATTAATTTGTCGGCAAACGTTTCTGAACCGTCAATATTTCCTTTTTTTCTTCATAAAGTCTCTCTGTTTACACTCTCCTTATGTTTCTGGCGGTTTCGTTTTAATTTATTGAGATAACGGATTTTGATTGGCTCCATTTTTTCTATTTTTTAATGGTTTAGCTCAAATTGATGGGTTTTTAGAACTCCGTACCATTTGCTTTTCCGGTGTTGATGTTTATTTGACATTCGAGGGAAACGGATTTGCTGAGCTTGTTTGTTTTAAATGCTGAGTGCACTTCGGACATGCATATAACTGCCGCACCTTGTTTGCTTCCTATGCAATGCAACCGCCATTTACCTTTGCAGATTGGTAAATAAAGGGCGTAAGTGCGGTGGTTTATCCCGTATGTGGGAAAGCGTATGGACCGAAATGAATTTGAGTGCTCAGTGTTGACCGAAATAATGTTTTGAGTTGGGGAAACAGTTGCATGGTGGTAGGTTTTTTCTATAAACTCAGTCCTATCTCTCCTTTTGCAGTTTACTACTCCGATTGCCTTTTCCTCATTGATTCCTTACTTAGCCGATGTGGGAACGGCATTTTTGTACTCTGGGTTAATTTAATTGGAAATTTTTGTTCATTCGAGTGCCTACATATGTGGTCTTAGTTAAAATGAATATTGTTCATAAGAGAGCGTATTGGCTCTAACTTTGTGAGACTTATGAGTATCCGTATTTGAAAAGAAACACTGGTACAATTTTCGCACTTTTATTTTCCGTCACGGACCATGATTTCAGAAAGATTAATATAAACATATAAAATCCGAAGTTTCTTTAGATATTGAGTGAAATTTATGCATGATGCATTGAGGTGATCACGTGGTAATTATGTAAAAACCTTGAAATCTAGGTCGCAGTAAAATTTATTTCTGTGGATAATTGCAAATTTTTTATTTCAGCATCATTTCTGCGCATGGTTTCAGCCCCCTGATGATGGCATAATGTGCTGAAACAGTTCCTTATGAGGGTCATAAATGTCCCTTATTATGATAGTGAATGGACTACTATTTTAGTCCAGATGGTATCAGATGTACAGTAGCTAACACGACTATATTTTTAAGAAACGTATTAATAACGCATGATTCATTCTGTATCAAGGTAAGTTTCTTCTAAAGTTTAGTTTTTAACGATCTACGGATTTTAGGAGGGTCGTACAAATAAATTCATAATGTTGATGTTCGAGCGGACAGATATTTCTTCAAAACAATAAATGTTTTGGTTTCGGAGATAACTATTTTATTATTATTTATTAATTTCCACTAAGTTGATAATTTCATACGTCACACCTTTTAAAAAGGAAACTCAATAATAACAATCTTAGATAAAGTGACCAGGAACGGCCACAAAACGTCGGGAATCGATTACCCAAAATTACGCGGGAAATGACGTCAATAGATTTTACTGACTTATATTAACTTATAAGCGTATAAGACTTTATTTGACCGACATATGGTATTGTCGCCGATACCAAACGTTTTTCTCCAGCTTTTTCTATCAATGTAGATTTGTAGTCATTGGAGGAGAATGACCTATTTCGCATGCAAAATATTTGAGCGCAAATCGACCAATATGCATTACACTATAGTTATGCTTCCAGTGCTAGAAAAACTATTCATATTAATATATTTAGCAACTTATACTCCAAGCTGCAAGATTCACGTGGGGGAATTCACCTTTCTGAAGAGGTATTTAGTTTTTTCCCGTGCCTAAGTGAAATTACTGGCCGTTGATAAAACATAAATATTTTGTAGGTATATAGCTAGGCTGCCGTAACCAAGATTTCTATCCGGGCGGAGCCTCTTAGAACACCAAATCTTTTAATCATTGAGTTGCGGATTTGTAGATTGCTTCAAACTTCAAAGGAAACCGCCGGTGGCCTCGGAAAAGGAACCTACTCCCTCATACTAAACATGAATTTGACACGCCTTGTGGCTGAGGTCGTACGTATTCTCGATCGAAATTGGTCAAAACAATGTTAAAGTGCTAAGTGGTACAATGTGTATTTGTAATGGTTAGTCTTACAAAGGGATTCATTTTAACGAAATGTCTCGTTATTTTGTTTTGCTAAACCATTTTCGCATCTCAAAAGACTTTAATCGGTGGAGAGAGAAGTTGTTACTTGGAGCCTTGTGAGATATGGGTTTCGAGATTGATGTGAAGGAATGGGTGGGTGGATTTAGGCATCAAATGAGACTGAGTTGGTTAAGTTAGGAACGGATAGGAAAGTGCGCAGAGAAAATTTGGTAGAGGCTGCGCTGGAGTATATGCATGGGGGTTGTAAAGGGTGGATTTGGCTGGGGGATTTTGGAAGGGTTGGATAATGTAAAGAGTTGTGCGTACGACAAAGTCTTACATGGCACTGCTTACTTAGTCAGTCCTCTCCTACCTGTCGGGTGTGGCGGTTCTTCAAAGGGCGCATCATTCGGTGCTGTTTGTAGCCATCACCCGGTTCTGGACCACATTGCTCCTCTGCTTTCAACTTCGACCCTCACATTTACTTCCCACTTCAATCTGGGCCTTCATCTTCTTCTTCAGGTGTTGCTTCCCTAGCTCTCTAAGGGTGTCAATGTCCTCCCATTCGGCACATAATATCAAATTCTGATATAATATTGGAGCATTATTATAAAACCCTTAATGAGGCATCAAGCGCTTTTTCGTCGAACGAGATACTTGTCTATGCGGTATCTCCAGCTCTATCCTGAGATTCGAGGAGAGAGAGAACAAGGGAAAATACGATATCAATTCTGTCCGTTCGTGTCCCTCGAAATTGCCTAAAAGTTTAGAGGCAAGGATTGAGTGGGTTTTATGCTCCGTATGGTTTCTTGGAGCACGATGGGAAATCCGAGGTAAATCGCCGCATCACTTTCCTCATCTGTTTTCCACGTCGACAAACCCTCGCATCGTATACTTTCCTTCTCTCCCACCCGTTCCGCTCACCCCCTCTCTCCACACTCCTAAAAAATATTCCTCGAACGCCCTCCCCCCTGAAATCCCCTTCAACCTTTTATCCTAAATATCCCGCTATTCTCCCTTCCCCCAACCACCCTGTCTCAATGAGTTAATCTCCCTTTTTTTTCTTTCGTTTTCCTCCGAATCTCACAGCAACCACCTCCCGTTTTCACCCTTTTCCTCGCCACCCACCCTCCCCCTCCAACCCTCTCTCTCTGTCTCTCCATCGCCTCCGTGGCTCGGCGTTAATGGGCAGCAAATATTTATGAATCGGGTAAGAGCGGGAGGCGGTTTTGCTGGGGGTGGGGGAAGTTGAGGGAGGTTTTTAGAGTGAGGATTGGTTTTCGGGACGAAGAGGGATCCGTTTGAGGGGGGTGGGATTGCCGGGCGAGAGTGGTGTGAGGGCGTTGTTTGTGGCCTCCTCCTCTCCACCCCTTCACTTTCCCTTACAGTGGCTTCTCCCTGCGAGCAGGGGCCGCATACTGCGGCAAACGCGTTGTGGGAGAGAGTGATTGGGCGACCCCCAAAGACCCCTCACTTTCTCACCCCTTTAGGATTCAGTATTTCTCTGGCGCTGAGCTTGAGCGGAGCGTGAGTATCTGGGCATAGAGCGTTCCAAAGTTAGTTGTTAGTATGTAGAAACGATCTTGCCTAACTTAACGTTCCGTATGCTCATATCTAGCCCACATTGGCAGCCATTTCCCAAACCGCGCTAAATTTAAAACACTCTTTGCTGGCAGTTGAGATGTGGGTGTGGGAAAGGATGGTGAAGGTGCGGTAGATGGAAAGGGAGACGAACGATGAAGTGCTTGGCGTGGTGGGCAGGTAAAGGAAACTTCTGGAAATCAGGCGTAAGCGGGGATAATGGGAAGGATGTTGGTCAAGCGGGAAAGGGGAAGAGAGGGAATAAGTATTTTGTAAGGGACGGAGAAGGGTAGATTGTATAATTAGGCGAAAAAGGAAATACTAGAGGTAGGTAGAACCTTGAAAATGTAGAAAACCCGGAGTAGTTTCTCTGAATTTCAATAATACCTACCTTTTACCAGTGTGATACTGAAAAAACTATAAAATTATATTTGTATATTTTTGTTTAGTTTTAGTATAGTTTTGTTTGGCACTGCTTAGCTCTGTTTTAATGTTCCTGATGCTATTGCCAACATCGCACCTCCAGGCTTTTGGAGATTACTAAAGAAACGAATATCCATAAGAGCGCTTACGGAGGAATGATCTAGTGTTTACCTGGCGTATGGTGAATGTAAATTTTCTCTCGGTTTCCACCGGGTCGGGTGTGTAGTTACTGCTGACATTTGGATGGCTAACTCTGCCAACATCCTGACCACGATGGCCTTCGAAACTTCGGCAGCAGCCACGGCCCTGACCCGGTAGAAAGCCTGATAAAAATTTACAAAGCTTTTACTGTTCGCTATACGTGGATCGCCCTTTGGTATTCTATCAGAAAATAGGTTAAGTTGTAGGGGGATCATCATTATAGGACATGAATACATAAAATAAATGGTAAATTCATGAGCGTTTTTCCAGTAATTTACTCGTAAACTGAGTCTTCTTCAACGTTTCCGATACAAAACTATCCATCCGGCCGAAGTTAAACCTATCCGGCGATATTTTGCGGAAATTCAGTAAATATGATATTATCTCCGAAATACAGATACTTCGTTCAATTTTGAAACAATATTATTCCATCTCACCCACCTAGATTTCGACACTGCTCGTGTTATTCTCAACTTTACCGTTAGAAAAATTTTACCATTACCAAAGTTACCTCAAGGTTACAATTTTATAACCTTGAGAATGACATGAGTTGAGTCGAAACCCAGGTCGGTGTGTTTAAGAATAATTGTGTGAAAATTTAACGAAGTCTCTGTAATTGTGAGATCATGTCATCTATACTCTTAGCATGCTTGGAAGAAGAAAGATGTATAGTGTTAGGTAGTACGCTGCACTTGTTAAATGTAAATTATATTTCCTTATTTCTCTTCAAACCTATCCTGACGGTAGATAACTTAATTATAATAAAAGTTGTTGGATAAATGAAAAGCTTTGCAATTATCCACAGTATAAATTTTACTACAACCCAGGTTTCGGCAAAGTATTCCCCTAATGATGTCAAAACATCGAAACCTGGGTCGTAGTAAAATTTCTCTTGTGGATAATTGCGAAGTTTTTCATTTCTGCATCATGCATAAGTTCCAAAATATCACAAGAATCCTCGGAATTTATAATAATAAAAGTAATATCTATTTAGCACATCTTGCCTCTTATAGATATTGATCAATGTTATTCTACTCTTATTTTCAATGTTCCATCAATAGTCTTAGGCAACTGTTCGCCGTTGTTCGTTAACCTTGTTGTCTTTCCCTCCTAAGCCGTTCCTTTTAACTCGTCGCGAAATCTGCTACAATGCGCTAAAATGAAACAGAGCGGCCGACGGTATGGCGCCGCTTCGGAGTGGATTTTGCGCGGAACAGAACGCTCCCCGAGTCATCATGGAAGTGCTGAAGGGAAGTCAGGGGGAGTTGCCGAGTAGGACTTGATTTAGAGCAGAAGGAAATTGGAATTAAGTATCAAGGGTGAATTATCATTATAATAGTGTGCCTATCAATCGATTGCTTGGTTTTTGGTCAGCATTTAGGTCAATTTGCTTATTTCGGGGTTATCATTGAATAAATTGCCCGGTAATTTTCCACTTTCTCTGTAATTGTCCAATTTCTCAGTATTGAGCCCCTTTTAAAATATGCTTATCTTTCACCACATTTCGTGTCGTCCAAAATAGCCTTTATGTTCCTCCTCCTCTCGCGCTTACTCAACCCTCTCCCCGATATCATCCTGTATGTCGCGACCAGCAATATGCCCACCAGTCTTTTTTGTGACATCCTTTCAATTTTTCCTACGAAATCATGTAAAACCCCCTGCCATACGTTGCAGTTTATTATTTAAAAAAAGCTCATTTCGAGAATCATATTTTACGAAGTCACACGTATGAATGCAAGGCACTGTTGTAAATATGACAGTTCACAATGCAAACAGAAATACATTTGAAAAAATCTTCGGGTGTATCCTGTCGCGTCCATGAATTCGTGGGGTCTTCGTGCTGCAGTTTAGTCTTCTACATGTACATATTACCATGCGAGCCGCCGCATGAGCGTGTGGCAGGGGGTGTTAGGACGCCATCCGTGTAAAGACGTAATGGATTAGGTTTGGGAGGGGAAATTGTGACGTGTACAATGGGAGTGTATTAATTGGAGCTCAGTTTTTATTGTTTTTGCTAATTGTGCGCGGAAAGAACGAGTTTTGTACCTATCTATACGGCTATGTATTTCACTTATTGTATCGCTTCTCTCAGATTTAGAGATGCAGTGAGGCGTCATGATAATATTCTCTGTGTCGCTCTGAAACACACCAGTTCTGAATCTCTCAAGCAAGCTTAGCCTAGCGTGTGGCCTCCGAGTCTCCAGGGGCTCCCACCTTAATCCCTCTATAGGCTTAGAAACACTATATGTTCGCTTGTGGCAGCGTTTAACGAAGCTTGCTGCGTTTCTTTGTATTTTATTAATTTTTTGGTTAAATCTTTATGACCAGGGTTCCAATCTTAGTGATTAAAGTGGAATGGATCCCGTCAGAAATGCACTTCGCACATGTGACTTGAACTACATTTGACTCCTACATTAAAAGTTTTAATGTGTAGTAGGAGCTGTATCATTGATTTTGTTACAGTATCGATGAGTGATATCGCACGATTTCTAAGAGTCCTCAATATCAATGTCAAAAGGAGATACCGGAGGCATGTCGATTATCTCAATCATATACTAATGAAAACATTTTCAGAAAGAGCGTTTAAACATTCTTTACGCCTTAACATGCGCGATAACTTGTTTTCTTCCTTATGGAAACTGTTCTTTTTTTGCGCAATAAATGAACACATAACTCGATAATGTCAAACGGGTGCGAAAACGGAAAGAACGGGGATGATGGTAAATGACGTCACTGGTCATACCAGCTGAAGGACCGAGCCTTGGTGTATTGGCTTTCTTCCTATTGCTTCGTACGTACAGAAAGCTTATAGTACTACCAACGCACGAGCTATATCTTTTTCTGATCAAAATGATAGTATTTTTTATTAATGTTACTTATATGCACAGGGATCTTGCTTCTGTAAGATCTGAGGTTTTCCTGGCGATTGTTTATAATATTTTGGGTTATCCACTGGATGAAGGTGTTGATATGCTTCGACGTTTCGATGATATATTTTACGTTTGTCTTCGGTTTAAATATTTGGAAAACCCTAGAATAATATCCCGATATTCTATTACATAAAGTATAGCTCTTTAACGTGAGCCAGGAAACAGAGATGTGGGATCGACTCCAGGTTGTCTAATGACTTAAATACATTGTGACTTGCTACGCAGTGATGATGCTTTCATATTTGTTGTCCCGTGCAATTTGTGTACTCTTTCCACCCAACTCCCCACCTACATCTGAATACGAACTTAAAATGAAGTTAAGTCGGTATAATCCACAGTACAATAATTATTTCTCCTGCCGGCCAAGGTTATGACTTAAGAAGTAATTATCAAGACTTCATGAGAGTATTCCATGATGGCCACTTCATAAGGCCATATTTATTATTCAGTAATGACTCCATGTGTAGAATCCTTGGTTGGCTTGCGAAATAAAGTATTGTGGTGTGGAATGTAGTTTCCCTCATTTCTTAATGGTATATCAGTGTCGAATAGCGATTTTGGTGGCATGGCGATGACCTAAGTCCATGAGCGGGAATTGGCACTGTTGGTTTAGCATTTACACCTAAACCTTGTAATTTAGAGATACGTGATTGAATCCGGGTTGGTCAGACAATTTGATTAAATGGTGAATTTCTACGCATCGGTTATGCTTTCTCATTTTTTATGTCCTGCGCCCTGTGTACTCTTTCTCCCAACATCTCAGAAGCCACCAGACTAGGCTTCATCCCTTTAGGTTGCGGAATTTCTCCGGCTCTCTGAGAGCAGGTGGAGGGAGCAGTGTGGACAGGGTGGGTTGAAGGTGAGGGTTGAGGAAGCGGTTGAGCTATCTAGAGTGGTGGGTCTGGAGGAGAGATTTTCCTGGGAGGGGAGGGTAGTCGGAGGGAGGGCGGTGCGAAAGTTAATTTGTCGATGGGATGGTGTGGGGATTTTGGTGTATGGCACGCGTGTGGGCGAACATGTGTGTTGATGGCGGAGGTTTCGCACACCCCCTGAGAGAAGGAGGGAGGTCTGAGCGCTTAAAGAGCGGCCCCCGACGATTGGGTTTTCGGGGAAAGCGGTGGCGGCGGCGAGTGAAAGTTGAGCGTTACACAGGCCCAGGGGCTGTTGGGGAGGCCTTGAGAGGAAAACCAGAAGGCGGGAGGGGGGTAAGGAAGGGAGGAAAGTAAAGGGATGGAGAGCCCACAGTTTGAGTTTTTGTCGAGGAGTTGGGTTAGGATTTTTCGGACTGTTTGTGGGTTCGATCGGGCGAGCGTTCTAAACGGCATAAGCTCCGAAAACGTTTTGAGAGATGAATGTGAGGAGGATGAAGAGAGGAGTGGGAGGAGATGTAGCGAGGGGTGGGAACACACAGAGAGAGAAAGGATTGAATACAAAGAAACCTTTCGTTGAGGCGAAATCGATCCCATTAGTATTATTACGTTTCTTCGAATCTTTGGAGGGAGAGGTTTGAGATGTGATGAAATTGAGTACGTATAACTTCTAGCAATTCTCAAAGCAGTGGTTTATGGATTGTGCTTGTGTATCTATATCGGTGGGATGTATTTATATACCTATATGTAAGGGAAGGTACTTTACCAAGAAAGGAAGTTTTCAAAGTATTAAAGTTTTCTGGGAATCCCCTTCAGATTGCATTTTCAGGTTGCCTTCGTAGCTTCAGCTTGTAGTGGGAAAAATGTAGATTTTTTAATATTTAAATTTTTTAAATATTTAATTATTATTATTTGAGTATTATATCGGTAAAGGTAGGTTTTGTTGAATGTCAGAAAATCTCCTCCCGGTTTTCTACACTTTCCGGGGCCTATCTCCCTCTGGTATATTCTTTTTCGCCTCAGCATACGATCTACCCTTATTCATCCCGTCCATGAAACCTATTCTCTTTCTTCCCCTTCCCCGCGTGCCCATTATCCTTGCCTCTATCACACTCTTGAGCTAGTAATATTAAATATTTAGTTTATAAACATCCAGATCCTCCAAAACCCAATGCTTGTCCGGAGGTGCCAATTTAAATAATTACAAATATATACAAGACAATACATACAAGCCGTTAAAATGTTTATAATATTTTCCCGTAATATATATTAAAATATTTATATAAATAGGAAAATATATAGATGTAAAGAAACGAGACAATTTTTTGTGTGAAAGTTTGGTGTGACTGAACTCATTTTTCGCATAAAACTGATCGTTTTCGTCCTTGGGAATAACTTTGGAGTTGCAATCCGTTACCGAATCTCCTGGTTATTTAAAAATACCTTATCACATTCTTTTTTATTTATAGCATTTTCATTAAAGGACACCTTTCGTATTAATTTTCAACGAAATCACTAACACCAATTTATAGATCTCTTATTTCCACGAACGTGCACAATGACATTCGATGTAACAATTTTTTTATTCGTGTAGTTCGTATATCATGTATAATTTCACCTGTGATGAGATTAGCTGTAAGAGCGGTAAATTGTGAGTATTTATGAAATAATTGGAGCTGAGAGCGAAAAATACAGCACCAGTTGAACGAGTTGTTTTTCCCCTATTTGAAATCCGGTGGACATCACTGGTGGTTTTTATCCCTCATATTAATCTCCAAAAGTACTTTCTTTTATTTTGGGTAATACTAGAGGTCAAGGGTATCTGAGAAAAAATATTTGGTAATAATTTGCTCGTCAGAGGGAATATATCATGTTGACATTGGAAAATAAAAATTTTATGTAAGCTGAAATATAATTTTCCAGTTATTTAATTAATTTTGTAATTGATGCCTGGGAGCAGGGAATCAACTATTAGTTTTTTGCAGTACATCTGTGTCATCACTGCATATAGGAAGAGAGATTTTAATGTAATGAAGCTGTATCATTAGCTTTTCTCAGGCAATAAACATGTCTCTATCGTCATCTCTGCACCATTCTATACATCGCATGATGCTAAGACTGTGCTCTTGAAAATTGAGGATGTGGGACAACCTTTTGGCTTTATTTTTTATTACATTGCTATCTGGGATGTGTGATGGGAACTAGTAATGCCGGGGTAATGCTCAATCGTTTTTGCTCTGTTTATTCTTTTGCAACTATTATTTATTAGAGTAATCTACTCGTTAAGACTCGTTATTATTAATTGTTAGGTGTTAAAAATCACCATTGTATACTCTGGCAAGGACCCATACCTATTTAAACAATTTCTTTCTTCACCTCAGCAGACGTCCTATTTCTCTTCTTCCCGTCCTTAAAACATATTTTCTTCCTTCCCCATTCTCTCTTACCCAATTCCTCCCCCCTATCACGGCTTTTGGCATCCACTCGCCTCACATTACCTCTCTCTGCCACCTGCTCTGCCTCTTCTTAATCTCATCCAGAAGTTTCCTTTCCTCATCCGTCGTACCAAACTCTTCCTCGTTTATATTCCTTTTCGTCCATGTACACTCTGCATCCTCCTCTTTAGCCGATTTTCAAACGTCTGCAGCATATTGTCGTTCAGTTGTCACATATGTCACATTTCAGTTCTTCATTCCGCGTGAAACTCTCCGCTAGACTCAGTCATTTGCAGCATTGGCAGCAATCTTTTCTGATTGCTGCCAGCGGACCGTATGCCGAGGTGAAGAACGAAATATTAGATGTAATTGTAGCCCTCTCAGTGTTAGGGACTCGAGTTGTGAATAGTTCTGATTGGGGGTTGGGGAGTTGGGGAATGCCAAAATGTCATACATAGTTAGGATGCAAGACTTTATCTTCTAGGGAGGCTAATGTGGTGGTTTCCCCTCTGTTTTCCACATCTCAGTACTCAGGCCGTGAACTTCCTTCTCGCCTGAAGCTGTGGCTGCTAATACCGGTTCGATCTTCTTGATGTGCGCCTTCGGCGAAATTTTTTTCCCTCCCCTGGTCTCGAACCGGTGACCCTCGGAATTGGGGTCGGAAACGCTTCCTTCGGTCTAAACCGGATCCCGAGAGGTAGTTAAGCCCCTGAAAGTGTAGAAAACTGGTAGGAGATTCTCTGACTTTCATCAAAACCTACCTTTGCCGGTAGAATACTTTTAAAAAAGAGCTTCGTGAAGTGAGATTGTTATTATTCGGTAATTTACTGGTTGAGGTAGGTTTTGAGTGGAAGTTTGTAAAAATCCTCTGGAATTTCACACGTGCAGGGCCTATACCACCAATAATATGTCACCGCTAACTACCGTGGATAGGTGATTTTAACCACTTAGGCGCTCTTGCTTTTTAGTCTTAGGAATAGATTGGTTCCTTTGTCTCACTTTGTCTCCATCTCATCCCCTCCGCCCATTCCCTTCTTCACCACCTCCACTTCTGCCCACCCTCGTTGCCGCATGGAACTTTGGCGCGAGCTATGCCACGTGGAAGCAGATGAAAAATATCGCGCAGCCCTAGCGGATGGGTGGAATCCGTGCCCGAAAGTTATCGGGAATCGGGGATAGGGGTTGGCTGCGAGCGGAGGGCGGGAGGGATGATGGAAAGTATGTTTGAGGGGGTTAGGTTATGCGTTCGGGGAAAAGGCGGGAATTATTGAGGAGTGGTCGATGGGGCGGGGTGGGGTTGGAGCGGTGGGAGGAGGGCGGTTGCTATGGGCGGAGGGGGGCGCGCCCAGATGACTGGTGGATGGAGGAGAGGTCGCACCATAAATGGCGCACTTTTGGATTTTTCGGAACTCATCGCTTTCATCCGGTTCGATTGCCCCGGGGGATTAGAGATGGAGCCTGGGGTGCGGGGAGGAGCGGATCGGTAAATAGCGAAAGGGGGGGGGGTGGCCGTCCTTTCCAGCTCCTCATCATTCCTTCCTCCCACCATATTCCCCAGTGTAACCCCCTCACCCAACCCTCCACCCTCCCCCCAGGGACACAAAACGATGGAAAGAGGTAGAAAAGGGTCCATCTCCTTTTTTCTATCCGTTCGAAAACTATCCCCAAAAGCATTCGTGAGAGGTGTGGTGCTTTATAGATGGGAGACATGGGCCATTGAAAAGCTGGCGGTGGGGGGAGGTGAGACTACGTAAAGCTTGTTTCAAACGATAAATGAAGGGAGCGGATAGCATAGCATAATAACCCTCATTTTTATACTTTCAAGATAGAGAAAAACAAAGCTGGTGTTATTCAAGGTGTCATTGAAGATTTCGGATGAAAAATTAAAAGAAGGATTCTACTTCCCTCTGGTGAGACCACACCTCGAATACGCCACCAGAATTTGGGATCCTGATCATAAAGATTTAACCAAATTTTATAATTTTAATAAAATACTAAGAAGTGCTGCACGATTCGTTACAAACTGCTACGAGCGAATATCTTGTGTTTCATAACTTGATAGGGATTAAGGTGGGAGCCCATAGAGACACGGAGGCGAGACGATAGGCTTAGATTGCTTGAAAAATTCGAAACTGATGTGTTTCAGAGCAATACAGAGAATATTATCATGACGCCTCACTTCATCTCTAGGTCTGACAGAAGCGATAAAATAAGAGAGAGATATATAGCCGAACAAATAGGTACAAAAACTCGTTCCTTCCGCGCACAATAAGCGACCACATAAAAAACTGAGTTCCACTAAATACACTCCAATTGCACACGTCACAATTTCACCTCCCAAACCTAATCCCTTACGTCTTTACACGGCTGGTGTCCTAACACCCCCTGCCACACGCCCATGTGGCGGCTCGCAGGGTAGTATGTAGATGTAGAAGATAGTTCACTGTTTTGGGTATACACTTCCTGCTGCTTTAGATACAGAGGTTGTAGTTTTGTGTACGAGCTTATTCAGTATTTTGATCTTAAATTTTGATTTTTTTGGGAAATCCCAAGACTTTATTTCTTGATTAGTGAATTATGATCAATTATTTATCCCACACGAGACCTATTATGCTAGCCGGCGCTTGTTACTTGGCCCTATTGCGGTCTGAGTTGTCCTGAAAGAGTTCACTCGATCATTGGACTTCAACTTGCGAGGAAGCGGTGTTTTAATACATGTCGTAGTAGATGTGTGCTATAAATTTTAAGTTATGCAATCTATATCAGCTTGCAATCAAAACAGCTGTCAGGACACTTCCATCTTTTTTTTATTTCACATCCAGAACTTTGCTAGTAAGCAGAAGGAAGTATTGGCGTCACTGGTTAAAAAATTGGAGATCGAGCAGCGATCATAGTGATAATTAAAGAGATTGGTCGCCAGCTGATAGGTCCTATCGCGGCATTCAGCGACTAGACGACCTGCTGGCGAGTAGGAAAATGGTTAGCATCGATTGTGAAATCTTTGATAGCGAGTTTACTTGTCAGTCAGCATTCTAGTTCAGAGTCACACAATAGTGTAAAACTATCACAAATTCGAGCATCCTCGAACTTGTTTTGAATGAAAAGGGCTTAACCTTAGTACCGATCGTTTCCAGGTTATGATTCGTCATCCTAGTCAAGCGAATTGTCTGAACTGTGCTATCACGTAACTTCTTACGATAACATTTCCATTTTCTCCGCCCGTCATAAAAATAATAATATCCTTAGCAATCGAGTCTATTTTTCGATTCGACCTCGAGGAGTTGAAAAACTATCCCCATGGGGATTTATTAAGTGACTTTCGTACCGATGGTTTCCAGTTTGTAATTCGCTATCTACTTCGCTGTCGATCCGTAATAAGATCTGAACCATATTATAATTAATTTATTACTCCTGTAACATTATTACTCCTACCTGCTCCATAAAGAGCTCTCCAGCTTTTATCAATATCCTCGCCGTCTTCGAAGAGGAACTTTCCTTTCACCTTATCATGAATTGTGATTACTTATTTCTTGCATTGATTTTTTTTCAAAAAAATAATCTCCCTAAGATTATGGGGTGTATATTTTGTAATAATCGTTTCTAGGTATTAATTCATCATCCACGTCACAGTCGAACGCATTGTCTGAACTGAGCTATAATTAAGGTAACTTTGATTTTGATGGAAGCACACCTGGAAATCCTCATTGTTTTGGCTTCTAATGATTAATCTTGATTACCCATATTTTGCATTGATTTTTTCTAACTTTTCAACTAGGATTTACAATCTCTTGACTGATTGATTGTCTGACGAACGCGGCGGAAGATTAGTTGGAAAAAAATGGAGAGTTTTGAGTTACGCCGTGGAGGATGGGGAGGAAGTATTCGGGAGAAAAATATCCGATCGCAATCAGGGGAATGAATGTGGAAGGGAGAGCTTGTTTTAATCTCTCGATTCCCTTGAGTGCTATCCTTCTAGTGTCCGAGTGAGCTGGAGTGGTGCGCCTCGCGTGGGAGCCCCAGGAAGTCGATCCTCTCCTCCACCCACGCGATGAAACGCCGGGGTTGCTCAAGGCAACGCATTATTTTTTCTCTCCCCCCGTCCCCATGTTCAACGCCGACGGAAGTTCCTTGCTCGACGAAGCAGGTTTTCTTTTTATTTTTCACGAGGATTTATTCATGCGAACACGTTCGCGTTCGTAACATGTGCGGATTGAAAAATAAATAAGCACGAAGTACGCATTACCTTTGTTCAAACAGGCTAATAATTGAATTACCTAGTAATTTAGGGAATTTGTTTCATGTGGAGTTGATTTTTCTCTGTAGGATGTGAGGAGTGGGTGTTAATTGATCATATTTTTTTTTAATTTTGGGCCAATTTATCTGGATCTTTGTGTTGAAGTGTATCATGCAGCGCTTTATATTCAAATGGGTTAATTTTGCTCTGTTCTCCCTCGATATGATGATGAAATTATACTATTTTCCTATTTTCCGAAGTGTTTTCCATTTATGGTTATTTTATGATTATCTGAGTACATAATATCCCTGCACTGTAAAATGAACTGCGTTTCATTAAAGGCAAAATGGGTTACAAAATAAGATTTTTTTATTTTATTAATATTTCTTCTTTATGTATAAATTAATAATTTCAATTGTAGCTTCTTTACTCCATGGGAAGTTTTGATACGCGTAAAGATATTCCGATAGAAGTCTCAGAGGAAATACAGCATTAGGTATTTGAGGGTTCAAGTAAAATGTGAAGACAAGCATTTATTTGCATTCATGAAGAGAATTTTTGAAACTTCTATTGTTTTTTGCACTTTGTGATAGTTGTTCATGTAATGTCTTGTTCTATTAGGTGGGTACTTATCACACCTTCGTCTAGTTCTACTGGAATTCGGTAGGGGAAATGGATCCACCTGAGAATTTCTGCGAAGTTATGTTTGATTTCACGTTTTGGCTTCTTGTAGTGCATATCCCTAAATTTTCAAAATGATTTTTATCCAAGTGTTAATGGGAATGGTTTTCGTAGGTAGTTAATTGCTCTAATTCCTATTATTTCTTTTTAAAGTTGCAGACGACCTGAAACGACCCTTTGTATGCTCATTCTCGTGTTTCAAGTAATAACATTTGTTGGATGATGACGATTTTGTACAGATGAGTACAATTTGTGTGATTTTCCGTTGCCTTTCACTTTATAATATTACATTAAAGTTGTAGTCACTCTGGCTTTCCCGGTACTCAAATTTGTGTTGTTGATAATATCGAACTTCGCTTGAAAAAGACTTACTTCCACGATTGGGAGAAGACATGCTTGGGAGAGGTTTAAAATCACGTTACTTGCGTTGGATTAAGTAGTTTTCCTGCTCTCTTCCTTGCGAATATACCGACCGGCCCCGTATAGCCAAAGCCTTTCATTTTTCTGGAAAACCCATCGTCCTAACCATGTATTCTCCTCTCAACCCAGATGTCTACCCGCTGACACTGCTCAATAGATTCGATTAGATTACTATGTATCTCGTCTATAATCGGACTTTATTTCTGGGATGGAAGTAAGGACTCTTTTGTCTACTTGACTTTTCGAGGGTGTATTTACGAGTGCGATAATTGATCTTATCGCAAACCTCGATTTTTTACTCACCTGCATGTATTCCGAGTTGGCGTTTGCGGTAAGGAATCCGCGATTGAGTTGGGAAATTTGTAGTTGCCTGGTTTTGACGGATACACTCCATTTTTTTCCTATACTAGCTACATTTATTCCGTCCTTTCTGTGGAACGAACTAATTTTTTGCCGGTCCTTGAATATGAATTTTTTATAACATTTCCTGCTATTTTCCCGTGACATTGGAAATGAATTATTTTTTGATACGAATGTTTTTCGGAAGTTCTCAAGGCAGGTTATTTCGATTTTAATTGAATGTATTTCTAAATTCATTTTATCCAACGTTTGATGGCGTGTTTTTTTCCAAACGTATTTGAAACGGGTGGGTGATTGGTATGAAATGATCGGGTGATGTGGTTCAAGTTCGCCCGTTATTTTCAGAAGGAAATGGAAGCTTTAATCAAACTTCCGATCGCAGCCAATTGTTGAATCGGTAAAACTCAGGCTTTCCCTCTGCATTAATTTTAGTGCTTATTATACGTTGAATGAGAGAGGGAATAAATACAGAAAAAGACCGGGGATAGAAGATATAAAGTAAATTAGGAGGGATGTTAAAGCGAAGACTTACCTCTTTCATCTTGTCATAATTCGGCCTGTTCTTAGTCAATACATAATCCTCGCATTATTTTCTTCCCATGTCATCCCGGATGGTCCAGCATTTCTTTTTTTCCTTTTGGCCTCTGATCTATGAACATTTTCACTATCCTATTGTCCTTACCTTCTGCTTTTAAGGTTACTCCACGTCTTACTTAAATAATTAGACCACGTGTTTATTGGTGTTATATTACATACTTCTCGTATGTTGTTTTTACTAATTCGATCGTATCTTGTTCTTATAAGTTCTCTGAGGTTCTTCATTTTCGTGGTTTCTAGTAATGTGTGCGCCTATGTTGTTGCTCTAGCTTCAATCCAGAGTTTTTATTGGTTCAATCAAAGTATTATTCAATGTGTCTTTTGCTTATTTTTGACGCAGGTATTTTTGTACTTCGTATCTTATCGTTAATGGCACTTGAGTTTGGGTCGCTGTTCTTTCCTTCGCGTTGTCGTTATCGTTATGCAAAGCGCCAACCACTGTAGAGAGACAAAGTTCGTTGTTACTGTCTTAAGAACGTAATCCATCGATTAAAACTTCTGGTTTACAGCACCTCACGAAATTTGAAGATTTACGATCTAGTTTTTTTCTCGTGATTGAAATTTAAAATTAAGATAACACGAGTGCAGGCATAGCGTAGAACCTTGATCGCTCCCCTGATACTCTTGTAGAAATTGTCTACTGGTGTTGACACTTCCCTTTGTATGATACCATTGCTTGTTATTTTTATTCCTAAGTACGCTATTTCTGTCACTATTTTAATAATAATATTATGGTTTACATGTCTAAATCGTACTGAGGTTTTAAGTAAATTTATAGATTTTTTTTAGCATTAGATATATTCATGTTGTATTTTTCAGGTTTATGGTCAAATCTTGCAACACCCTCTGTATCAGTGATCAGCACCTCTTAGCACTATAACCTTGTGTATGGCTGGTTTGATAATGGTGTAATTGATATCCCCTCTCGTTATTTAGACTGCCTATTATTTCTCCCATTATTAGAAATAAATGTAACAACGAAAAATTCTGAAGGAATATTTCAGACCATTAAAGGAGAAGGAAGTTATGAAATACCGCAAAGCGATCTTCGAGTTGTTGACTGCTGATTACGCTTTTACTGTGAAACGTGCATTAAGCGACCTCTGACGTTTCCGCTTAAAAATGGTCGTTAAGAGGGGTGGTCGATGGGCAGGGGTTCAGTTTCTTTGAGTAAATATTCTGCAAATGAACGGGCGGCTAATTTGAAAAAAAAAAAAATGGAAAAATTCTTGAAGCGACAGTTTTGTTAAAACATGTACAGATGGCGTTTATTTCCTCCTAATTTAGTTGCTCCTGGAAATTTTTTTTGCATATTAATTTGATGTCCTCAGTCAGTGAATCCTGAATTCAGCAACCACCGATGGTTCCGCTGAAAAATGGTCGTTTAGAGGGGTGGTCACTTGATAGGAGTGGTCGTTAAGAGGGGTTTCACTGTATCTGGGTTGTTTCTTGTTTTCGAATGTTGTTTGACGAGGTAACGTCTGGCACAAGGTATTTTTTTGTAGACGGAAAAGATGTTATTCAGTTAGAACTGATTATTTTTTAGGCTTCTCATAACGCCCTAATGGAGTTTTCTATTTCCTAAACTTTTCGTAACCATTTGAGAAAATAACTCCTCGGAATAATTGTCTCTCTCCTTTCGCTCTCTAGACCCTCTGAAAGATTGGAGAATAGTCAAGAAAATGGAAAAGGGGTTTTTAATCTCTGGCTGTCTTTTTGAATGATAAATGTAAGTATTTTAGGACCGTAGCTCCCGAAATATTTATGTCTCGAGGAATTTGACCCACGAAGGTTATTTAGTGGCTGCCATTAGTTGAATGGAGACAGGCTTTCCATCAAGACTACCTGGCGTCTTTTTGTCTACCTTTTCGGCCGGAACTCAATTTATTATAGAAATGAATTAATATTGTTTGCATTTAAATATTTTTAACAGTCATGGTTTTTATTATCTGTTAATAACTCTTGGCCTTGTAAAAAGTGTTTCTCTCGATTATGATCTAATTTTTTCTGTTGCAGTTTGTACGTCGATTTGTTGGTTATTTTAGGAAAGTACCAAAAACCTACAATTTGCCAGTTTCTGCCATTTAGGTTAGGGGAGTAAAATAGAATATGCACTAGAATGTAATGTTTTGCACCCAAATAAATTGACACATATTTAACAAATAAAAAATGGGGTGAAATTAGGCATCTCAGATGAAATATTTTCTTGTTTTGGAGTTGCCATTCCTTGAATAAATTGACTGTAGTTCAGTTGCTAGCATTCATAAAGATATTATAAAATAAATTCTGGCTTTTATATAACACAAGTGTGTTCTATTATTACAGTTTTGAGTTGGAATTAACGTAAAGTATAGACAGGATCCACACAATAAAATAAAATAATGATATGGAAGATGTACATTTGTGTTCAATATACCTGAAAAAGTAGATTAGACCTCTCACTTCAGCATTTTTAACATCGAAGGAATACGCACATACGTGTCCAGTTTGGAGGAATCCACTCAGGCTGGGTTGAACCAACAACCGCCTAAGTCAGAATTGGAGGAAGGGTGGATTGAAACCCGGTGTCGGCATCCATCTACTCCCAGCTGAAAGCGCCTAAGGATCCTTAGTATAACATTCCATTCGACAGACGGAGTATTTGCTTGTGACTTGACGTGTTCTCCTCTATCCTACCTAGTTGCGATCAGGATTCCCTGAAAATCATTGCCTTTTCCGGATTCAATCCCGCACCCTCGGGATGGAAAGATGATATTATTACCTCCGCACCTACCTTATCCTCAGGCAGGCTTTTTAACTGGTCGTAATTCTTTTCTTCAAAATATTTCTCTGTTGTGAATCCATTTGGAAATTTCTTTCCTTGTGTAGCACGCTAGATGAAAATGGGTTTAGAACCAAAGACTGAAGTTGGAGAATAGCGTTAGAGAAAGAAGCGTTCAATAATAGAAGGGGGCTGTTTACAGGAATATTGGGTAAGGATATAAAGAAGAGACTGGTGAAGAGCTTGATATGGAGTAAAGCGTTACATGGAGGAGAAACGTGGTCTCTGAGGAAGGACGGCGAGAAAAAATGCTGGCTTTTAAAATGTGTGTGGAGAATATTGGAGGTGTGATGAGTAGAGAAGACCAACGAGAAAGTGCTTGTAATTGCGGGTGAAGAAAGTAAGCTTTTGGATGAGATCAGTAGAAGGCAGGGTAGGTGGCTGAAAGGGATGATGAGGCGCGCCAGGCCGTGATAGAGGGAATGATCAATTTGCTATGTAAAAATCATTTGACTGGACCGGGATACGAACCCGGATCTCCCAATTGCCGGTCAGGTATGTTAGCCAGTTACACCGCCAAGCCATCTTCCTTCAAGGCGATTTACGAGGTTTCGATTTTCGGGGTTCGAATCCCGGTCAAGTCAAACGATTTTTTCATGGCGAATTTCAACCCTTCGTGTATATGCTCCCGTGCGAGTGACTTCGTACCACAGCATTGTCAGTGCAATGATAGGAAAGAGGGAACGATGTTTGGCAAACTGGAAGGGGAATAAAGAGAATTGGCTATATGGACTGGATGAAGAAGATATGGACGTTCATGGAGGTGAAGAAAGAAATAATTGAGAGAGATAAGACTGTTAACATGTGAAAATCTGGAGGATTTTCTCCAACTTTCAAGAAAACCTACCTCTAACCCTGAGAATACTTTAATGATAATATACTAGACTGAACTAGAACTATCCTCGCCCGTCAACCGAAGTATCAATGGCCAAGAAATTCTAAAGCTCCTCATCTCTTCTCCCTCTCGGTTGGAAATCAATGATTCTTCTTAATTATTTGTGGAGTGTAAGTAGCGTTTAAATCAATCCGAAGCGTCACCTTGCTCTTAATCGCCGTTGATAATGAACGCTTATGGGCGATTCCGCATCCCTTCTGTCTCATTCGGATTCCGCAAGTCATATCGATTTTATCAGCGACGCGGCAACGCTGGGGAGGTCTCCTGGAATAATCCGCGAAGTTGGACTGAGGGTTTGAGGGGAAAGGGCGAGCGCTGTAGGGGTGAAGGGCGGTGGACGAGGGATGGAGAAGGGATGAAGAGTGCGGACCTCCGTGAAGCGAGTCGCTAAACAAATTCATGAAAGCCCATCGCGAGCGAGGTGCGTGGTCGGCTGGGGTTGAGAAAAAAAAACGTTTCAGTGGCTATGACTTTTTAAGGTGGTTGGAGCGATTTAGTCTCCGTACATATTAGCGTCAAACTTAGCGTATGTTTTCATATTGGTGAATCCTATTGATAAGAGTGAAAAAAGCAGAATTTTTATGTTTTGTTTTTTCGAAAATTCGTTGCTATATGAGTCTCTTTCACTTTTTGTCTTTCTTACTAGCACTGAATGTTGTTAAATTCGCTCTCTTTTGCTCGGGCATTCTTTAAACTATTTCTGCCACGTACACTTAAGGTAATGTAAATAATATAAACCTTAACAAAATGATCAAGAGATGCGCGTAACATTTTAACGCGCATATCTTGGTCACATGTGATATATGTAATAATTCGATCAAGTACTAAATTTCTTCTGATCGCGAAATAATTCTGCTCATATCATTAGAATGGTTGCTAACAAATATGAAGGCGTCTAACCGAGTCAAAGACTTGAAAAATATATTGAACACATTTTAAACATGTTTTTATATAATTTGCCTACATTGTTATTACCGCGATGAGAACTCGAGTTATAATTAAGGCAAAAATGTTTTTCTGTGACTCTTTTGTTACTGCATTTATGGATTCCACCGCATAAAAGGATGTTGTCCTATATTGAAATGTGACCGTCGAACTTTTTATTTGTTATTAAATGGTTATTAAAATGTACTCAATGATCTACGAATACGGCTATGGCCATCTTAGCCTCTGGACATGGATTTCTCCCAGGCTCGTCGAAATGTCATTGCTTTGAAGAAATCGGTTAATGAGTTTTTACCCATAGGATATTATATTTTCTTTCCTTTATTCGATTACTATAGATTAAAAATTTCGCTATTACGTAATATCGTCACGTACATTGTAGTTATGCTCGGCCATGTCTCGGGAATCCAAGTCATAACGAAGTAATTCGCTCGCGAGTGTCTTCATTCCTAGACTTCTCTGGCTCGATTCCTACCTACCTGTGTATATAATCTTTGATTCCTACTCTGGGCTGTTCTTAGAGGCGGAAGGGTTCACTCAAATGGAAGCGATTGCTACTAAACCGCTTTCGATTTAGTGTGCAATTATTATCCTATCAAACTTGGAATGACGTAGTCTCATCCGTTGGATTGGTGGTCGAGCGAGCCTCTTTTGATCGAAATTGTATGATTCGAAGCACGGTTCTTCTTGCCATTGGTATCTTATCTATAGGTGGAGAAATTCAATCACTTGACGTTAATATTTTCCTTGAACTGTAACATTATTATCCCGAGATTGACTACTTTGATATGTGTCGATTGAAAATGAGTTTTTAAAATGTAATGAGGCTGATCATTTAGAGCACAGTTTTCAGTTGAGCGGTGAGAGTGTGGAACTTATTGCTGAATATCTGATAATAAATAGCTTGTGCATGATATCAGGGCTAATTTTTGTTAACATTGTTGTATATATGATATGAGCT
Organism: Ceriagrion tenellum; assembly: GCA_963169105.1. Classification (NCBI taxonomy): domain Eukaryota; kingdom Metazoa; phylum Arthropoda; class Insecta; order Odonata; family Coenagrionidae; genus Ceriagrion; species Ceriagrion tenellum. Next base: position 112,494,430 of record OY720634.1, on the reverse strand, counting down.
CAATTCGAAACATTCTGATAAGGACAAATTGAGATTAAAGATACCTACGGCATTGTTTCATCATTTCAATCGGCGTAGAGGCGGCCATATGTGACAGTTACGGGCCAAAGAATCGTATAATTAAGGTATGAGGCACTATACACGAAGTTGGAAATATTTTTTCGTCCTAAAAATGTAAATGTTTTAGTTTCGATTTTTTCTGTGATTCATGTCTAGTTTATATTTAATGTAGAGGAATAAAATGAATTGAGCATCACTCCAATTTATCCCGATGCAAATTAAAGGTATATACAACTGAGCGCCCGAAATATCATTAAAGTGCGGATTGTATCGGGGTCTTCAATTTGATCTGAATTGGTGTCTACTGTGCGAGGTCTCGTAATTCCCCGGGCTTCAGAAAGGAAATACATTTTGTTTTCCTCGTGTATTTTTTTAGTGGCTAAACTCTGGTCGACATTTGGAGTCGAGTCACTTAAATACCCTGCTCCTCTTTGGTAATATGTGGGGAATGAGGCGAGAACTTCGTAGCGGACCGAAGGAAAGAAAACCGAGAGTCGTCGGAAGTCAAAATTGCAAGCGGCGTGCGGATCTTTACACCACTATCCCAGACGAGGGGGCGCACCGCGAGCTTTCAATTTTTTTCGTGGACTCGACAAATTACGCTGCTCTCTCTTGTTACGTGTGTTATAACGGAGAATTTTGCGAGCGGCTTGGCCGGAAGAGAAATTGGGAAGGGAAGCTTCCTTACCCGTTCTTAAATTCCTCCCTCCCTTGCAGCATCCCTTTTGCCACGAAGTGCTTTGTCTTCTTGACGCAGTCGTTACGTGAAGATTAAGACGGCATCCCTTTCGGAAGGCATTCTTGTCAAACTTACAGCTCTGCCAGCCAGGTGGCGCATGACTAATGGAGACTTTAGATCGAGCTTATGGGCTGTGCTCTCTCTTTGGGCGAATAAGAATACTCCGCTGCGCTTTTGAGGGATAGTAATTTTCTCTTTGGAGTGGCTCATCGCAGCGCCGCTCTACACGGTGGCGTACGTACTACTGCTACTTCTTTTGTTTCATTTTTATCCCGCGCGCGCGAAGGCATTAGGGGGGCTTTTCCGTGGAGACCTTGTTCGGAGATTTAAAGAGGGCATTAATCTAGGGGTTTCTGTTTATTCTACTTTTGGTTAATGTTTGTTGTTGGGAGGCGTTTTTACGCCGGCGTCATAAATTAGGCAGAGCAAGTGAAAAATGGTGTTTTCTTTCCAAATGAAACCAATCGCGAAAAACAGCGCCGACTGGGAAGATGTAGGGAGCATGCAATTCAACCATTGCTGTTGGTTTTCATTTGTGTATTTTACCCAATAGAGGCATGGCTACGTTTTGAGCATACGTTGGATGGGAGGCAGTGTTTGTAATTTTAAGTTCTTCCTTACCTTTAATTTACTAAGTTAAATCTTGAATAGCCATAGCTTGAGTAACCTACCCGGTGAAATGGGTTTTCGCCGGTGAAATGGGTTTAAACAAACATTCTTATTTTCTTTCTATTTCATATTCAAACATTAATTTATCCACTTATTCTTTATTTTCTTTGGTGATGGATGGCCACAGTAATTAGAAAGATTCGAATTGTTGGTAGGTACTGACATTAAAGTACTCTAAAATTCGTGAAAATTTGTAGAATGAATCAACTCATGTTTTGTAATTGCCTAATTGTAATTGTAATTTTTAAATTTAGCGTAAAAAAGCGGCTTACAAGCATATTTAGAGATAAGTATTCTCGCTTCGTGGTTTATTCTCTTATTAAGTGAAGACGGACTTATTATTTGGATTTGAAATTTTTTCTTTGTCACTTACTCCTGCATACTTGTCTTTTCCTTACTTCACAAGTTTATCTTGTCTGCTTTATTACCTAATAGACTATACTTAGAATGAATGAGAGGAGGATTCCCTGTCTTTGTCCAATCTGTATTTCTTCAGCTATTGGCGGATTTGGACTGCTTTTCTACTCGTGCTCTACTTACTCGAAAAATCCTTCGCAGCCAGTGTTGCCAAACGACGGTCTCGCATTTATGGAGAATTAAAATAAAAACTGTAGTTTTCTATTGGCTTTTAGACGAGAATAGAGCCAGCTTCAATATTCATCCAGGCTCAGAAAAAAATCCCCAGCCCCGTCAATTACCCGTTGGGCGGTGTTTCTAAGGGCCTACTTCAGTGACGCTTCCAACGTCTTTAGCAAGAGATTCGCGAGAAAAGGCTTAAGAATTTGGTGGTGTGCAACTTGAAGTTGAACTGATTCGTTTAGGTGGCGCATTGCAAATGGCAAATATTTATTATGCTCTAGAGACTTCGCGTTTTCGCGAGTACCAGATATACAACGAAATACCACAGTAGCATATACACTCATTCATGAAATCCACTGTAGAGCTTCCAGGTGCTCTCTTCGGTAGCTAGTTTTTGGCCGAATTTAAAATATCCTATATTTATTTAAATCGGCTCTTTCTTCCTGCTAAATTGTGTGGAAAAACCGTGTTTTATAAGACTGAGGAACTAAAATGCTGGCGATATTCGTTTGTTATTGGCACATACGCGTTTATAATTCCGTATTTGTATTTTGGTGTCAATGTTATTTTAAATATTGGTATATGAAAATGTAATTAATTTTTTATGTTTAGTTTTGATGGGATAATTATTAACATCGCTGCCTCGCTTTTCTCCATTTAATATGAAGCGCTCATCTACGTATTATCAACCACGTTATTAGTTTAAATTTAATTTGTCACAACTGAGAAACTCCAGTTCAGTTCTCCTTACCCGTGGAGTGTTATTTCCAACAATTCGTTGCTTTCATGGAAATCCTTGTGGTCTTCCGTATTTGCTCAAGTAGATAATTATAATTAACATCTGTTTACTGATATAACTCCGTATGTTAAATTCATTATTAAGGCTAAGGTTTTGCATATCTTACTCCGAACGTGAAATGATGAAAATCGTTTTGTTTTGAAGGGCTTTCTCATGGCACGTAGTACTGTAACCTTTCGTACACCTAATTTTATATACTAATTTATTCCTAATCTGAAGTCTCCTGAATAAAATGTTGGAACTGATGGGTCATGTGCACGCTTTGAAGGTGAATAATATTTGCTTTCGAGTTTGGGTTGTTCTTATTTTTTAATACTCCCTTATTTTGAGATATAGATGGTTCCTAATGACACTTTTTCATTTTATTTACAGGTAAGAATCCTGGTTTTGTGGTTTTTTGCTGCCGGCTGTGTTAAACGACAGCGTTTTTGTACGACATAGTAAGAAACTATTTTGAGTACTCTATTAGATTTTCGCGTAAAAATCCATTAGCTGTTTAATTTATTGTTTATGCTGTCTAACTGTTTATAGCTATTTAACTTAATGTTCCAGTTTTATTTTAGGATCGAATGATTCGTGTGTAACCACATCCTTGTGGATATGTGGGTTTTTCATCAGGGTAGAACATTTCGAAATGTTGTTTGAAAATTCATTTTCCCTTTACAAATCACTCAAGAAAATGTCATTCTTGGATTTATATCTACTGATAGAAAGTATCTCAGGAAATATAAACCTTCGTAGCCACCGTAGCTTCTGCGATCACGCTCTAATGACTTGTGACCATCAATACTATTCTATCTGAGCGTGTGCTATCTAGTTGCCTGTTAATCCTTGGAATGTTTTAACGGCAGTTTCCTGATTGGTGTATCATCCTCGTGATGTTTTAATTGGTATTTTAATTGGTCCTCGGCCGTACGATCAGAACACGTATGCCTTAAAAATTACTTCGTCTCTGCGCGTTCCGCTATAGGAATTGTGTGGTTATGCAAAAGTTAGAAATCTATCACTGGTAATGACGATTTGAATCCCACTGCTTCTTTGGTGTTTAAACCTTTTTAGTTTAAATTCATCAAAGGCTTAACATTTTGCCAATCATATCATTGGTCGTTCAATCTTAAGATTGGTTGACTGTAGCCCTCCTCCCTTCCCTATCTCATGCTAGTTCCCTTACCTCCTGGTACCTCTTCCTATGTACTTTCCTATTTATTTGGTCCTTGAACTTACTCCTTGGTCTTCCTCTAGGGACTTTTCCCACCATTTTATTGTCAGTTATATTCTTCACAAACCCATTGTGTCTCATGGTGTATCCAATCCATCTAGTTCTTGATTTCTGTATGGTGTTCCATATGGTCCTTTCCTCTTCTACTCTTCTGTACATTTCATCATTTCCTATTTTGTCCGTCCACTTTTGCCTATATGGCGTATAATTTGAGTAATTCAATTCCACTGTAGAGAAAATACGGTGGCTATGGAACTTGCTCAATGCTTATCTCCTTAATTCTTTTTGATGACGTGGTTGCATTGCTCTCTTTTCAATCACAGTTGTCCCCTCGCCTCATGACAGGCTGGTATTGATAGAATAATTAAGATATGACTGGCTGTCATTGCCTTCGGGTACTATTGCGCTCTGAGAAATATTCGCTTGTGTTTTGGCCGATGTGTACCCTCCAACAGGAGAAAATGACCTTAAAAATTTAATGGCTGAATCGTTAACATATTTTAGGCTATTTTTATAAATAAAAGGAAAGTTTTTTGCTCTCATAATCGTAAAAGATAGTTCTAAATTTGAGTGCTCTTCGCTGTGTTTACGCTGGTTTAAATGCAGAAAACTTATTTTGGCCTTTTAAAATGATGTCTTCATCGTGAAATTATATTCCATCGTATAAGGCGAGTCGTAAATGTTAACAGTCCATTGCGTAAAAAAAAACTCTTTTGACTTATTTCCATTTTGCTGATATTCCTGCGAATAGCCTCAGAGGCCTGTTGCTGTTTTTTTTATTTCAAAATAAACTTCTTCTCTCGAATTGGAACTCCATTGAAAGCATCTCTATGTTGTTAAGTAAAAAACGGGGTGTAAAACCCCATGTCATTTTGGGCAGGCATATAGGTATGCTGTGGCAAAGTTTCTTTCCCGCCGAGGGAAAATTGTCTCTCTTTTCGGACGTAGCCGTGTTATCTCCCTACTGTTTCGAAGTTTTTTTAAGTTGTAAGTTGTGGATGCATTTGAGGAGTGCCATTTGCCGACATTTTGACCTCATCTCACGTGTCTGCCCATCCCACGCCGTCAACTTCAACCCCCATTACCTCTCCTGGCCACTTTCCTTTTATAACGGTCGTTTTTCGCGTGGAGAACGTGACACAGCCTTTGTTCCGGCAAAGCATCGGCATTATAACGCGTGGGTAAGGTTCTGCCTCCTAACTTTTTGAGTGCACCCCAGTCTGCGAAGTTTAGCTTCCCCCTTGGCGTATGTGTGTGTGTGTGTTACTACAAGCTCTTGTCGAGTTCGGGGGTACTTTTATGGCTTTGGATGAGCTTTGCGAATTTTTTTTCGTGAGTGAGCCTAAATGCGCGGATGCGCTATGTGTGAAAAACTGTTTGAATATTTGATGAACAACACGTTAGCGTAAAACGACTGAAGGTGGAAATTGTACCGTGGAATAGTGGAGGTAATTTGTGGAATCAATTTTATTTTTTCAGAAACGTACTGTCAGCAACAGGCCGCTTCGAAATGAAAAGAACGAGCTCTAGGCTCACGAAAGACTAACGAAGGTGTTCATGACGTGAAATGTCTTCTCGTAGTCTTTAGAGTCTAGGAGAAGCTGACCGGGTTGTCGCTTTGTGTTTCTGTCACTCTAGAAACTTCCTGAAACGCCCCGTGACATTCTGGGCTTCTTAGCTAAAGAATTATGTGGTCTTTCATCCTGGAGTTTCTTTATTCACGAATAAACATACTTAATTAAAATCTCTTCCTTTATATGCCCATGTTTTCTAACCTTTCCCTTGTTTAATTTCTCAAAAATGTTTCAACCCGTATAAATTCAGTTTTTTAAAGAGGTTTTATCAGAAAAGCATACGCGATTTCGTGTACAACCCACTGTCGATTTCCCGATTTTACGTGGAGCTACGCGAAATTGACGCTGGAGGATGCATGTGATTTTACAAACATACATTCCGAGAATCTTCTGTTTTTATGTGACGTCGTGAATTCCTCGGGTATCGGTTTAGTGTCGTGGCAGGATCACTGGCTTCTCATTCCGAAGGTTTGGGTTGGGATTTCCTGCGGTGGCGGTGATTTTTTTGATGAATCAAATTTTGATGTCTTTCCGTCATGTAGATGGGTTAAGCTGTGGTCTACTTGAAGTATTTTGTTTAGAGCGGCCTTGTTCCGACGGCGGGTTTCTCTCTTCCTTCCTCTGATCCCTCAAAATTTCTACCTTCATTTTTTTACCCACATGTCCTCTATGGCGCAATGACCCCAGTGGTCAGATGCCTCTCCAAGATAACCAGTCAACCAATTCCAAGTTTGCGTGCCGCTCCCGAATAACCAACCAATAAATTCTATGGTTGCTGTTGGTATTAATTTTTCAATCTTTCTCTATCGATTTGCTCGAGGCCCGTTTGGTTTTATTGCATAATTTCAGACTTCTAAAGACACTATTTGCACGTAATTAAAGAAACTAGGATTGTCAAGCGTATAATAGGAAGGTCCACGGGTGAAAAAGTAAAAGAGAGGTACTACTTTGCTCTGGTTACGCCACCCGTTGAATGCGCCGTGAGTATTTGGGACCCCAGTCATGAAGATTTAACAATAAAATTAATAAAATGCAAAGAAAAGCTGCGCACATCGTTAAAAACTGCTACGCACGAGCATCTACTGTTTCTCAGTATTTAGGGGGATTAGGTTGGGAGCAGCTAGAGACTCTGAGGCAACTGGGAAGGCTTTGTTTCCTTCCGAAATTTGGAACAGCTGTGTTTCAGAGCATCAAAGAGAATACCATTTTGACGCCGCACTACATTTATTCGTCTGACACATGCGATATGAGATCTACGTAGCCGAACTGATAGGTACAAAAATTCGTTCTTTCTACCACAATAAAATGGAGCTCCATTTGAAACACACTCATAAATACACTTCGCCATTTCACCTCCCATAATCTTATCCCTTACATCTTTACACGGCTGGTGTCCTAGCACCTTCTGCCACACGCTACGGCTCGCAGAGTAGTATGTAGATGTAGAGGTACATTTGAAAACCCATTTGATCATTTATTTGGTCGTTTATCTTTAAGGGGATCGGGCTGGTGTGGTGGCTAGAGTACTCGCCTACCACACGGGCGGCCAGGGTTCAAATCCCTGCAGAGGCGGATGTTTTTCAGAGGAAACCCAATCCCTATTTGAGTGTCTTGTGGAGGGCACTTCAAGTAGAGTACTCCGTCTGTCAGATGAGACGTTAAACCTGGAACCTAACCTTTGCGCTTTTCGTTAAGATCAGGCAAATGCCGACGCCGGGTTTCTATCCACCCTTCCTCCCTTACCAATCCCCTATGGCGCAAATAACCTTAGCCGTCGGTCGCCTCCCCAAATATCCAATACGTTTATCTTTAAAGTCGATGGGGAATCCTTGTGTCGACATCTCGGTGTCTCTCAATATCCTCATAACCTCGCTTGAACAGCGGTCAACCGTGTTGGGGACTTGAAACTTGAAACACGCCTATAAATACACTTCGCCATTTCACCTCCCATAACCTTATCCCTTACATATTTACACGGCTGGTGTCCTTATACCCCTTGCCACACGCCCATGCGGCGGCTCGCAGGGTAGTATGTAGATTTACACGGAGGGTGTACAGTTTTGTTCCGTCCTCCATCCGTTTCCATATTTGAGTCGTTTCATGTTTTAAGTCGGAGGGGAACGCTTCCATCGCCATCTCGACGACTCTCCAGATTCTCATAGCCTCGCTTGGACAGCGGTCGGCGTGTTGGGGCGAAGGGGCTGCGTCCAATTCCTCCCTCGCTGTCATCATTCCTTCCGACCACCCGTGAGGCGTTCATTAGCTCATTCGCCCCTTGCGAAGTCCTCTATTTCTTTACTTTTCTCTCTTCCTTCTTTTTTTTGCGAGTGGATAGTTGCTTTTCCCACACCCAGGGCCCTACGGCGATGGGATCGTCACCGCTGGAAAATAGGTTTTTCTTGGTGTCAGACTTTAAGGATGGCGGAAATTGCTTGCTCCCGACCTGGACCCAATCTCTTCTCTGCCTCCCTATCCATCTGCACCCTCGTCTTCCTCATGCGCTATCTCGCTGGCGCTTCGACCTCGATTGTTGCCGAATCCGGGTTGCTTATCGTCAATTTCAGTTCAGGTGGTTGGAGCGAGAATACAGAATCGTTGAGTGCGCATCGCGATAACTTTTCTAGTCAGTCGAAAAAAATTCTTGGACCACATTTCACTTGGATACATCAATTTATACGAAGGAAATAACTATTCATGTCGTTATATAAATTATCCAACAATCCAATATATCCAACAACTCTTGCAGCCCTGAATACAATATCCCCGTTTTCAGATTTGTTCCTCGGATGAAATTTCATTTATTTGTATTTTATTCATTTACACTCTTCGTTTGCAGTATTTCTCACCATATGAATAAAACTCAATTGCATCAGCGATATTTACTACACCGACAGTCTCGATACGCTTGCTCTAATCAATTTAAGTAAAACTTCAAGTTCTGCCCAAGCAAACTCATTACTCTACACTGCCACCAAATTATCGCTCAATAAGCTTTCGTTCTTCCGTCTCTTCTTTCTATTGAACTCACTCCCTGCTGATACGTTTTCTCCATCTTTTGAAAACTTTAACAGCCCCAATATTAACTCTTCTTGCTTGTTACTGGAGTTGTTTATCTTTTCAAGTTTATATTTTGGTGTATGTTTGTTTCGCCATCTCTGTTAATTGGATATTTTGCTATAACAGGACCAATTTCGTTATTTATTTAAGTAAAATGAATAAAAAACTTGCCGTGTAAGTTGACTGAGTTAACTGTACTTTAAGCGGTCCAAAGACGAGGTTTGCCATGTCAGACGGCACAACCTGGATACTGCCAGTGTCCATTGATGATGCTAAGCTTTGACGTGGTAGGTAAATGAATTTGATGGGAAATCAGGAGAAAGTATGTTGAAATTTCGCACTCTCGCAAAACGTAAGTATAATGTGAATAGTCCTTACAAATACTCTTTCTCGTTAAACTCGAAGCTTAGGGCTTGAATTCGGGGCAGTAAAGGGAGTTACAAGATCGTTCTAAAACCCTGTAGTATCTCTCAAGATAACGCGCAGTTCAGGTGATCACAATCACAACAATTGCTAATAGATTCTTAGCCAATGGCGGCCAGGTAAAATTTTGCCCAAACTTCTAAAATTTTGTCTATCGGCACCGCGTGCAGTCTTAAGTATTTAACGCCTTCATGTCTTGATGTTTGCTTTCAGTTCTCTTCAAAATTTATTCGCCCTTCCTTCGTTTTGCCCATTTGGTGAGATATCCTTTGTCATTCGTCTTTCTTTCATTATCTCGACAATTCCCGTAAATGCTTTCGCTACCTTCATTTTATGGCTTGTACTTACTTCCGCCAAGAATTCTGTACTCTCTGTCCAACTTAGACAATTTCTCATTTTTTTGCTCTCCATGCAGATCACGTTCGCCGGCTTTCGCTTTAAGAGTCGGAAATTTCGAGACTGCATAGTCTCTCCTATCGTTCCCAAGGCCCTACGTCCTAGTCATGAATACAGTAATAATTTCATGGAGTCGTAATAAGTCATCTCTTCTTTTATACTCGTCTATCATTATATCCGCTTCATTTTATCATCATCGTTCCTTCCTCTGTATTTTAAAAGCCTTAACGTATTTTCTTAAGAAATACGTGCAGCTGTGTTATTTTCTCTCGCTTGGTATCCATTTTTCTGCTAGCTTGTATCCTTTTACGCTGTTAATATTCGTTTGCGTTTTGGCGTTTGCTTCCCCGCATATATTCCGCCAAAGCTGATTCATCTCTCAGCCTTTAGGATGGATTTTTTTTCGGAGCTCATAAATATTTCACTCGCCTATGATGACCTTAATGTATTTTTATGTTACGTTTTCATGTTAATGTTCGTATAATCGTGGTGTATATTTTTTGAGCCGAGTGCTTATTATCCTGAAGTGAAAACGTCATCGTTGCAATCGAAGATTCGTTGTAATCCTATTTCTCGTCCAAATTCAATCTACCCAACATTTCATAAATATTTTTGCCGCAGTTTTCGATAGAAAAATCCAAACACTCATGCAGAAAAAGCGTGTTTAGCATTAATAATGGTTTGATTAGTTAAATATCGTCTTACCCTTGAATTCGATGTGTAAATCATGACTGCAGTTTTCTTGATGTAATCAATAATATGGGCTTTGATACCATTTTAAAATTAATAGGAGACTATTCATAATGGATGCCAGACTTATGGCTTAAATTTAAACGGAATAATGCTAACAATGCAAAACACAGGCCTTTGTAGCTCATTGCGTTGCGCTAGGTTTATCAGGCGCTAATTTTCAGCCTTACGTCGTGAAGTTGAAACTTCATGTGCGTTTGATATCCCACTTATTTTTCCTACGTGCCCAACGTATTTCTTGGGCACATTTTATGCCTCAGACAACTATATCAGCCTGTGCTTGGCTTGAACTCTCGTGGATGCAAATTTTAACCTAAGATACTCGAGTAAACAGTCGTTGTCGTTTAATTTATTCGCTGCGAGAGAAATTGCTGCCGGAGGAGGGGATGTTTCTGGGTCTTCCTTTAGTTCATAGTTTCTTCGACGGACTGCTGCAGATTAAGTCGCAACAGCCCTTGCACCGGCGCTTTGACGAAGTTAAACTTGCGTCGGAGAAACTTTACTCGAAACTGCCAACTTCTTCCGCGAATGCAAACAGCAGGCGTACTTTCAGCGGTGTTTAACGTCCGGGCTGTTGTTCCGGGAGGTTTGGGTTACATCTCGCGTGCTGGATCATCGTCATCATCATAGGGATTCCACCAAATGATTGGTAGGCCTGTGGAGCGCGGGATTTTCTCCTGCGTTTCAATCGCGGAACTATTTTTCGAGGAGTCAATTCACTTTTAAGGTGGATCTGGTCATTAGGTCACTTATTCCAGCATTTCTGAAAATTTTAAGATAAAATCTTAGAAGTACGTTTTATTTACTTCCCCATTCTGCACTTGTTCTTGCTGACTGATGTACCCCTCCCAGTAGTCCTCACCCGGAGATCCAATTGTGGGACTATTTTACCACCAGAATATTTTACTGGGAGGAATGCCATCATGTCATAGGTATACATATAAATAGATGAATTTATTGCTCCACTTTAAAAACAATACAGAAAAGTGTAGCGATACAACTGTGGGGCTTCAGGTAGATTCAATGGTTTACACCAGTATAGAACCTACCAGTACTTATTTATGCGTTCAAAATATATCATTGAAAAATATAGCAATAGCTTTTTTGATAATACATGAGCAAAAAAAGGTAGAATAAACCAATAAATGAGAACATACAAGGATAATAATAAGCTGCTTACAACGTTATAAGAATGTTAGAAATATAACAGTGGCACAACAAATTACATTACACTTTATTATAAAATACGCAACCATCATATCATAATAAAACGTTTATATCATGATAAGATGGTAGCCAATCTCTGACCTTTTAAAAAAAATGTATTTACTTTTTACTTCCATAATGTCACTCGGTAAATTATTAAAAGTTCTTGGCCCCAATGAACAAAAGCGACCTTTTGAATAATGAGAGATTTTGCTTTGGAATATGAAATGCAATGCTTCTGCGTAAGTTATAACATTTAACTGTACAAAGCCTTTCTGGCACATTACCACTTCTTTAAAAGAATAGCTTTAAGACCTTAAAAATAAACATATATCTCAATGGCAACAACTTCAGCCTAAAAAACAAGGGGTAGGAATGCTCAAAGCGCTTTTTATTAGTAATTAGTCTCCCTATAATGCAGAGATGCATTTTATATGTAATGCAGCGCTACATCTTCTAGGGAGACTAATGTGGTGGTTTCCCCACTCTTTAATCCCTTCACATCACAGTACCCCGACCGATTCCGCGAACAGTCTTGCCCGAAGTTGTGGCTGTTGACACTATTCAGATGGTAGCGATCTGCGCTATCAATGCCTTCTACTGTCTCTCAGTAGCAGGGTCTAATTCGGTTGGCGTGCAAAAGTTGGTCGGCCAGACAGGAAAATCTTCTCCGTCGCTTGTTCTCGAATCTGCGACCCTCGGAAACGGAGGCGAACACGCTACTACTGGTCCAAACCAGACATCTGTTTTATAAACTTAGATGAGAATAAAGTAGAGTTTCCGTGCTAGTTTCACTGTATTTCAGCTGTGAAAGTGGAAATTTTTACAGGCTCTTCTTGAGATAACTCTGAATTAGGAAAGAAAACGTCAAATTGAATGAGAAATGTCATTCAAGCTTTTCATTCAAACTGTTTGTAAGAAGCGTTCAGCTCTGAGTTATTGGATAAAAATAAGCATAGGCATCTTACCTCATATTATTGAAAGTTATAAGCGAATTACTGCCGTGATCCAAGTCAAAATGCAGTGGTTCCATACAACTGGCGCTGCAGTCAGCTCATATGGCAGGGTCGTTCGATTCGATATATACTTAGCTCTTTCGATGTGGGTCTTCGCTACCATTTCCATCACACTGCCGCCATTAATGTGCTTACTAAGCATTTACCACCACTGCTCACCAAAGGTAGTGCGCCGCAAGTCGCCATTTCAATATAAATGCTCTGCCAAATCAACAAAAACGTAGTACAACCTACGCTATGCTCATGGGAACTATACCAATATAAAAGCACATTAATGGCGGACTTGTTTACGTTGCGAAGACCCTTATCGAACGAAGAATACTATCGATTGTTTTTATTTCTCGAAAGTAAATAAAAAACTATGTTAAATTCAACTTAAGCGAAATAATTCATCCCTACTTAGGTTTTTTACATATTCTGCCATCTTCAGGTCGGGAAATATACATAGAAAAGTAAAAATTTGGCAAATATCTGGGCATATTAACAAAATCTAACTGCATGGGCGTAGAGATGGGGAAGAGGGTATCCATTCAGTTGGAATTTATTTATGTACTGCGTGATTTGTCAAATTTCCCCACCAAAACATGTGGATGGCAAACCATTTCGAAGCCTAGGATGAGATAAGTTACATTTGAATAAGTGGAATATCCCTTAGTTCTCTTGTCGTTACTTTCGTGATGATGAAACTCCTCATATTCAAGCCTGAGGTCTATCATTTCGTGTCTTTTTTGTATTCGCAACGGTGTTTTACTTGCTCTTGTTTGTGCCATTCGACCTATCGGCATTTTTCCATGCCATCCCCATTGGGGATAACCTCATTATCTCGGATATCTCATCATCGATTTCCTCTTTTTCGTCAACGCTTCCTTTCCTTGCTTCGCCTCACGTACAAACCGCTGCAAATCCCATTCTCATGCGAGGAGGCGCGAAACAAAGAAGGAGACGAAGAAAAAATTCAAGTAGCCCTCCTCTGGAGAGAACTTCATTAGCGTCAATACATCCTTCCCCTTAACCGCTCGAGCGTGAGAGCAATCGCGGATGCAAGAGGCGTGCGCGAGTGCCTCCTCGCCCGCCCGCCTCAACCAGCCGAAGGAGGAGGCTGAGGAGCGATGTGCCGCCTCAACAGGCGTTCCGAGGTGTGGGTGTGGAGAAGGATGGAGAAGTCGGGTGAACGGGAAGGAGACAAACGAGGAAGTAAAATGAATTTGGGAGACCGGGGCTAGTTGGGTACAGGGGCATGTTCGTATATACATTCGAGGATAACTGGACAAATTCTGGCCAGTTGCGGGAACGACACATATGTATTCTATTAAGTTATGAGACCCACAAGCCATGCCAACCATTCAATGGGTGTTGCAGAATCATCCGATAAATTCATTAGTTTCATATCTTATGGCATGGAGTTATGAGTTCCATAAGTATCCAAGATGGCTGATGCGCAATGAACTGCTTGGAGACTTAATTACCTGATAAAAGAGTTGTTTTGAGACAAATGACCACTTAATTTACTCGTAATGACTAATTATCGTGCGCATTAGCAATTACTCATAGGCTAAACTTTCATAAATTTTATTCGGCAGTGGAAGATTAGACTGCATATTTGAAGCTGTTGACTATTGGTAAATAAGTGATGTAACTAGTAGGTGTGCCTACAACCCGAATAGTTTTATGAGATATATAAATTTATAGATCTTACAAGTATTGATTCCATAACTAAATGCAACCGGTCATAAGGCATCGAGAGCGTTGTAACTTTATCTCTGTGTGGCGCTCACTACCCCCTTCACTCGAAGCGCTGTCAGTCTGATATTTGTCTCCGTTTGGGAAAAGGCGAGTTATGTGTGCTATTGAGCCGGATATTCATATTCTTCTATCTTATTTCCTTGATTACCTAGAGCTAAATAACTTAACTTGAGTATTCAATGTAGTACAATTTTGGAGAGAAGGCTACAATTTGATACGTTCAAAGTCGTTGTGAATTAAAAATGGACCACCTTAGGTCAGGTTAGATGAAAAATTTGGTTTCGGAGTACTTACACTGTACAGTTTGTTAGGAACTAGCCCCGTCATAGGATATACTATGGTCTAAATCTTCTTTCTTACAAATAAAATATTAACTTGTTATTAAGCCTAAGAAAGGTTTTTAATTGTATCGAATTAATTGAGTAGATTGGATGTGATGCATAAAATGGAAAAAGTAGGCTCACGAATGTTGTATTTAAGGACACAAATTGCTCTGTCGTTGAACAGTACCAACGATGACGAAGATGGCCATTTTTAATGCTTTCATCATATGTTAGGGCAATAAATTACTTTATGCAATGGTAATTGTTCTGTATTAATCCTAAGCGCCTTCATGTACGTGTACAAGCTTGCCCCGGCCTGTGTACCAACTTGTCCTACATAAGGGGCATGTTGGTACACGCGTATTATTTTAGGAAACATTCTTTCCAAGCTTTAATCATAGTCATTTTCTACCTAACATTTTATATTTATTATAGGTAAATAGTGTTTCTATACGCTAGTAAAGATGTTTTTTTGAAAACTGTTACTGTTAAAAATAGAAAATTTAAAAGACAAAAGTGTACCCGGTCTCCCATAATGTTCGGCGTATCTTGGTGTAATCGACTCATATTGATAAAAATTTAACTAACTTTTTAAATTCCACAATATCATGTAATAACTCTGCCCAACAAGTTTACCTGTTAGTGTTCCTGATGATGCCCTAACGGATGAAATCGGTTATGCAGAGTTATTCAAGGATTTTGTGGAATTGACGGTTTTTTTATTTTTATCAAACTAGTTAGTGTTTGATATGGTGGTTGAGGAAAAGAGACATCTGGAGTACATTGGTAGGTGGTAGAGTGGTTGGAGCTGTTAATGAAGGGAGATAGGTTGCTGATGGTCGTGATAGAGTGGGGATACCGTGGAAGGGGAAGAAGAAATAGAATTCGCTGTATGGATGATATGAAGTGAGATAGGGTTAGTGCAGAGATGAAGAATGAAGTTTGAGTGTGGAGATTACGATTCTCTTCTGTAACTCATTGGTGTTTTCCTTCATCTAAACGTGCCTATAAATGGAGAAAGTCGAGCGGTTTACGTATTTGAGTATTATTATGGAGAAGAATGGGTTTAGTGGTAGGGCATAAAATGTCGAATTGCCCCGGCAAAAGAGGCGTTTCCAAAGAGGTGAACTCTTTCTCCAATCTCTTCGAAGACTTGTGTGCGGTAGGGGAAAGAAAAAGGAAACGGTGGGGATATTTCTTCCTCGCTACGGAGCGTAGGGGTTTTAGAGATCTCAACTGAGCCTCTGCCATGTTGGAAACTGGAACGCCCAGTCGATGCCGTCACTCATTGGGGGCGTGGAAGTCGAAGGAGAGGATTGTGTGGTTAAGGAAGGTTTCGGCGTTGCCCTGGGGCTAGAGCCCTGCAAAACTGCCTCTATACTTAACCACATTCACCAGGCTGCCGGCATGATCGAATGCACTCACTCAAGTATACCTAGAGTCGATCGAGTCTGGGTCTACTCGGCCGCTTAGTCGACTAGAGTCCGGGATCAGCTGGCGAGTATACGCTCGAAGACTGCTTGGATTGCCGTACAACCTAGCCCGAGTGTAATGACTCGGCTTCGCTCAGTTTCATGTCCCTCATTAAACTCAGCAACTCTCTTCCCTATACCTGACGTTACCACAAAAGTCTTTTGCTAAGTCTCCTCATGGTGTGGCCGTTATCTTGTGAATATTTTTTACAATTATGAAAATAATTTAGGGCAAGATAAACTTTAAAATCCTGCGTCTAACCTTCTTGTTTTGCTGCACGTGTTTGGAGAGCTACAAAGCGGCAAAGAGTTACCTCCTGGAGATAAGGCGACATTTTTACGTTCTAAAATGAAATAACGGTAATGCGCGCATGAGTTGGCGATATATATTGGAGCAACTCGGTGAGATATTCGAGTTTGTGCGTTGACCAGAGTAGCTTAAGTTGAATAAGATGAGGTTGCAAAGCATTTCTCGCTAAATGAA
Organism: Ceriagrion tenellum; assembly: GCA_963169105.1. Classification (NCBI taxonomy): domain Eukaryota; kingdom Metazoa; phylum Arthropoda; class Insecta; order Odonata; family Coenagrionidae; genus Ceriagrion; species Ceriagrion tenellum. The sequence goes on along the minus strand of OY720634.1, from coordinate 112,477,921 downwards.
GGAACATTCCTGCGTAGAGGAAATAACTGCTGGGAATTCATTCATAAGGCGTAGACTTATTGGATTATTTGACATGACAAAAACCATATTTGTTTCATCTTCCTTATACATTTTATCAATAGTGTCTTCTTTTAGAACCATAAGCTCATGCTGGAGTACTCATGCCTACGAGTGTCACTGGGACGAGGCCGAGCCCAAATTAAAAACCGAGATGCCTTTTGAGCTGCGAAGGCAAGGGCGATCCTTTGCGACAGCCAGCCGAGTATGAATATACTCGGCTGGCCGTCGGTAAGATGCGATAAGGAGGCTGATGCGAGTATAGCCATTCTGGGCTTCTGGTTTTCGATTATTCTGCCAAGGTGCGGGCCTACCTATTTCTCCGTCGGAAAAGTTACTGTGGCAATGGCTCATATCCATCCTACCGTTTATAGCATAGTCTGGAGGCCGATTTGCAGGGCTCTGCCCGGGGCCGGACGAAAAACGTAATTGCAATTGGAATTGAGGATTGGGATGTGTGAGAAGGGAAGATGATAGTGTAAGTTTTTCTGGGTATTCCCACTGTGTTGATTGTGGGTTCCTCATCGTCGCGACGTGTCGAATATATCCCAGCATTCATCTTCGGTTCACTCGTTCAGTCCTGATATCAGTTCACCGCGGGGGATCGGGTTGGTGTGGTGGCTAGAGTACTCGCCTACCACACGGGCTGCCAGGGTTCAAATCCCTGCAGTGGCGGATGTTTTTCAGAGGAACCCGATCCCTACTTGAGTGTCTTGTGGAGGGCACTTCAAGTGGAGTACTCCGTCTGTCGGATGAGACGTTAAGCCGTGGTCCCCTTGGCGCCTTTCGTTAAGATCAGGCTAATGCCGACGCCGGGTTTCTATCCACCCTTCCTCCCCTACCTATCCCCTATGGCGCAAATGACCTTAGCCGTCGGTCGCCTCCCCAAATATCCAATCCAATCTAGTTCACCGCAGCTCTCCATTCTTCTCTATCTAATACTACTAAAATACTAAATACTAAAAATGAACTAAAATACTAAAATGGAACTACCTGTAAGGGAACTACCCTTACAGGTAGTTACATTTTAGCATTTTTCTCTTTGTTGACATATGTATTTATCCCTTGATCTTCTTCTTTGGTCTTTTACCATCATTTTCCTTATTTTAACCCTTCTTGTTCTTCTTTTCCGTTTAGTGTTCCCTGTGGGTTTTTCGTCTCCTTATCTTCTATATATCTCTTCATTTATTAATATAGGATTTTTTTCTTCCTCTCACGTGTTTTTATGTCTTACTTTTAAAGTTATTTACTCATTGTTCACAGTGCTCGTTGAAGACCATCACGATTTCCTGCCAAGGTCTTTTTCAGGTCAGTTTGATTGTAGATGGCTTTATATAGGAAACGTCAAAAATTTCTGAGGCCGAAGGAACCCGGAATGGCTGGGGAGAAACATTTTATTTTGTCACAAGCCTTAGATAATCATTATGATATCCTAATTTTCTGCTAGCAATGAGGTCATTATCTTCAATGTTTATTTTTACATAATTCAACACTCATGTCTCATAGGATTCTTTCCTGACGCTTACGCTGTCTACACTGCATGGTAATTGAGGAAAAGAAAATCTCCCATTCCAGAGTGAAAGCGAGGGCCCGATACCCTGTGGGAATCGGAGTGAGGAGGAAGAGTGAGGTGGAGAGAAAGAGGCGAACGGTGGGAATAAAAGGAGTCGATTAAATTTCCGTTTTATTCGATTAGCGTCGCGGGAATCAAGGCTTCCCTCTTCCCCCGACCTTAGGGCCCACCGTACCGCACTCGAATCCGTTCCCACGGTCGGGGGGGAGGGGGGATGGGGGCAGGAGGGGGGAAAAGGCATCGGTAATGACGCGTTCGATTGCCGGAGACGCGTCTGGCAGTTCAAATAACGAGGATGCGATCCCCCTGTGTGTCTTCCCATCCGCTCGCTACTACCCTTGTGTTCTTCTCCTTGCCTTCCCGTGAGGCATTGCGACGGGAGGAGGGTGGGGGGGGGGAGGTGAGTGAAAGGAGAGACCGAGAATAGGAAGTGGGGGGGGGGGGAGTTGCACTTTTAATGAGGTTGATTGGCAGTACTCGAAGGACTGCTTCCGTTCTATGCCCTCCCGACCTGTGAGAAGCAGAAGAGATTGAAACCAGTTTCGGATATAATTTCAGAGGATGTGGCTGAGGAGCAGAGGGAAAGCTTTTTGTTTTTGGAGAGATATGCGTTTTCGAAAGAATAGGGTAGGTTTGTTGAACGCCAACAGAATAGGGACTTTCTCATTTAGTTGGCAGAATGGGCTGTTGTGAGAGCCCTTTCTTTTTTAAATCTCCATAACACCGGAGATGCGAGGTTGCCAATAGCTTGTAGCAAATAAATTAGCTTAGTAGTATGCTGCATGCTAAATGCGCATCCAGGAGTCTTTCCCTATGAAAATATTATTTTATAAAACGTGTAAAATAATTTTTCGCGATGCTGGAAATAGTCGCCTTCGTGGCCTTGAGGTTAACCCTCAGAACGTAAGTTTGCCAATAATTTTCTCCATAGCTCCCGTTCATAGGTTGTTCAATCGTAAATCGGTCAATAGCTTCACTTGGATATTTGTCGCACGGCGCATGCGACTCGAACAGCAGATAATGTGCAGAAGGCACATTTCTTCTCCCATCTCCGTGTACAATATATGGTAAATATTCATACGGGCAGAAGTGGAGGTTAGAAGGAATTACTTACGTATCACTGCTTCGCTTGGGTATTCGACGCACGGCGCATGCGCAGGCCACCCGCATAACTCCCCAACTTGTCATTTTCGAAGTGGGCGCGCGCGTAGCAGGGCGGTATGCTCGTCCAATCTTTTGTGTGTTGACGAAATAACCCACCAATATTATTTTTGTTGTTGAAAGATAAGGGTTTAAGCTATTGTAATATATATTTTTCAACCAAAAATGAGTAATCAAACATCGCTTTTTTTAAGCGCCAAAAGTAGCAACATTTTCATCTTTCCGCTTTTGTTGCTCCATTGTGCCGTGGTTGCGTGCCACAAATTAAAGTGTTTGCCGTTCAAGTACAGTCCTGTGTCCTTGCTGTTCGGTAAAATTAAGTTTGACCATATCTTATTATTTATTTAGGAGATATTAGGCCCTAAACATGGATCACAATTTTTAAAAAGTAGGAAAAATTGAAGTAATCTAGGAGCTCAGAGTATAGGTCTAGGAAGTCAAACGTTAATATAAAACGCAGATTAATGTCTTTTAGTTACGAAAGTGTCATTATAACTAAAATATAACCGCTGAATCGTCCTTTATCAGAGATACAGTTCGGAGCTGCGGCACGCCAATTTTCGGTAATTTGTGATATTTGATGTGTGAAAACATTAACATTTATAATTACAGAAGACGAATGTTTGGCAAATCGTCAATCGTCATTGTATTCTTGCTATGTGCCAAAAGTCGTGAAATTCGGAAATGGTCGAGCCACGAGTGTATATCCATTTGGTTGAATTTGCGTGGAATCACCCAGCTGTAATAGGATATAATGGTCTCTGATTAAAAATTGTAAAAGAATCAATGGTCATACGTTTGCTTAATGTCTTAATTGGGTGATTCTAACAAAGGTGATTTTTTTCGATTTTGGTGAGGAAAACGACAGTCGTAAAAGCTTTTGCTTTCTCCAATTCGGAAACGGGTCGCGCGGGACCCGTTTTTCCATTTCGAACGCGATACGAAGTTTCGTCGTGCCTCCGCGAAGGCTCCAGGACAACGTGATAAACCGCCGCGCATTCCCCTCGATGGCGATGCATCAAGATGAAATCTCAGAGTCGCCCAATCCGCTGATGGCACATCCTTTTCTGGACGATAAGGGGAAAAAAGGGGGAAACGGCCCATTTTTTCAATTATTTGATCGCCAGATTGCGTATCGCTTCCCTTCCAATCGTTTCGGTCGGGAGTTCCTGTGCTTTTGACGCCGTCGACGGTCGCCATCTAAACGACAGAAGGCGTCTAAGGGAAGTGGAAAAAAAGGAAGAACAAGTGGATTCGTGCGCCCTCCTTATCTAGGCTCCCGATCGAATCCATTCGTGCCACGCGAATTTTCAATTCTCACCGCAATCCGATTACACTGTCATATTTTTATTTCTTTACTACTTTCCGACTCTTAACGAGGGCCGATCTTCTAAAAAAAATATCTCTCAATGTGTCCTCCATTTTTATTAATTTTTTTTTCAGGATTCATGGTAGACTTGAAGAAGGTTGGAAGGGTGTTCCTTTGTGTTTAAGGGGATAATTTTCTTCGTAATTTCCTTTCTTACCCGATCGTGACCCGGCGTCGTTCAAAAGTCCTCCTTCCTGGAAGTCCGTAGAAAGGAAAGGACCTGTTGGCGCTCATTTCTGCCGTTGTGAAATGTGCAGGATAGGTAAGGCAATTAGGCCAGATAAAGAGCCTAGGACGTTTTATTCCATTCGTACTCTACTCCAGATGCTTTTTTACACTTCGCCATTGCCGAAGTGAACTTACTAGTGAGTTTGTGGATGAAATTATAGTTTTTCTCATTAAAAGATTGAGTCATTAATTATTGAGTTTCTACCGGTTAAGGTAGGTTTTGTTGAATGTCAGAGAATCTCCTCTCGGTTTTCTACACTTTCAGGGGCCTATCTTTCTACACTTCCAGGGATCTATCTCTCTTGTTTATCCTTTTTCGCTGCAGCATACGATCTGCCCTTCTTCATCCGGTCCATGAAACCCTTTCTCATTCTTCCTCTTCCCCGCTTGCCCAACATCCTTCCCTCTATCACATTCTTGAGTAATCCATCTCAAGCACTTCCTCGTGAGTCTTCCTCTCCGTCCACCTCACCTTCTCCATGCTTTTCCGCACCCACATCTCAAACGCCTGACACCTATTCTCGCCTTACTCTAGGAGTGTCCACGTTTTTGCTCCGTACAACGCTACGCTCCATATCTTAACCGGTAGAATGCCTTTTAAAAATTGATTTTCACCTGTTTGCTTGGTTCCGATCTTTTAATTGTAACTCAATCTAATTTCCGGTGGCTTAGAGCTCTGATATGATGTCTATGGATCCACTTGCAGTGACGACACAGTATGCTCTTAAATTAATGATGATTTATATTTAATTACGCGTATACTATACTAAAAGGTTAATTTGAGTATGAGATTTATGTCTGCGTCAAATCTTCTAACCAATGTTTATCCAAATTTCCGATAACTTTGTGCTCCGAAACTTTGTCAATAGCCCCGCTTCCGATGACAATGCAGTAATTAGTTATGCCGACTCTTATTAGTAAACTACGAGTTTATATTCAAGTGGTGAACCGTCAGTGATGGAGTGCTTTTATTCCACGAGGGCATCGTTCTCCGCGACTGTTACTCTCGTTTACGGACTAGTAGGTGCTTTGATTCACTCATTCCCTTAGACAAAGGTGTAGCGTTGCTAACACTCGCGAAAAAAAAAATATATTCTTTGGGGTTGGATGCTTTACTGATGTAACTTATAAAGTTACAATTTCAAGCAATTGAAAACTAAAAAGTTCAAAAGAATTTGTAGTGAATCTGACTGTGTAATGAAAATGGTTTCCTTGATCAATAAAATGCTCTTAATAGTAAATAATGTTTTTTTTCGTCTAACACCCGGTTCTGCATGCAACGATTAATCCCAAGATGACGAAAGTGACGAGATTTTCCTGAAGCAAGATAGCGGGTCTGAAGGGTGGGAGGGCAAAAAATGGAGCAAGTTTAGCGGTTTACGTATCTGGGTAGTATTTTGGATAAAATATGTGTTTAGTGTAAGGACATAAGATGTATAATTTTTATGGCTAAAGAAACCTTTTCAAAAAGGAGGGAATTGACATGGCGGTGTGAATAGAGGCGTCAAGAAAACTCAGGTGAGCAAAAGCGAAATAAGAAGAGTGAGACGATATGAGGAATTTAAGAGAGCTAGAATGGTGGGTCATCCATAGGAGCCGAAACGGAACGATGTGCCAGTGGGATAAAATATGTCCAAAAACCTACTAATGAGCTAGTATATCAATGAAACCTCTCTCCGTAAATAGTCAGTTTTTACAATCAATCATTTGGGTTTCGTCCTACTTCGTTTTGTACCTTCGTGAGCCCTTTTGTACCTTGAACCTCACCTTGTTAGTGAGTCTTTTTTTATGATACTTTTATTCTCTTTAATAATTTGCGGAAAATACGATATACTTTAAGTGGCGGTGACAATAGACGCGATCACGTAGACAAAATATTTGTTTTATAAAAATAATATTCGATGGAGACAATTTCGAATAACAACTATCGTATGAAGGGCCCGTTTAAGTTCTTAAAAACGGAAAAATCTAACAATTATTACATGAAAATTGTTTGGCTTGACTTTTATATTATGGCTTGCCGACATTTTATATCTTTTGAACGCAGGACACCCAGTTTTGAAACGTGTATGATTGATATATATCTAAAAAGTCTTTAACCATCTATCATGTAGTGTGACCTACGGGTAACAGGTAAAAGAGTTTTTTTTGTCTCTGATTAGGTTAATTTGCGTCCATATGCCTTTGTGATATCAACGAAAGCAACGAAAATATGTCTAATTCGTAACTTTTTGTTCCTGATTCTCCCACGAGTGGGGTAACATGTGAAATGACTGCACATGTTGGACAATAAAATCTGTGTATAGATGGTTAACTTGACTCATATTTATCACGCGGTGCGGTTGAAACTCCTTCACCAGGAAAGGTTTACATGCGATTTGGAAAAATCCCGTCCACCTATGGACGAACAATTAATAATTGCTGATTTTTATGCCAACAGTTTTATCTTTTACGGGAAAACTGAATTAAATTTGTCTTGGATTCATATAGATGCATGTCAACTTTGATTAACGATCTACTGTTTCTGCAGAAAATTTTGCCTCTGAGCGTAAATCAAATCGTGTGCCGGTGTAGTTATAGGATTGATAGATTCTTTCGTGCGTATCATGGCAGCACTTGTAGGACCAGGTGCAGCCATAGAACATTTATTTTTCTCTTATTTTACTCTTCAAAATGTTAGCAATAAAAAAATAAAATTTTAGTCATTCCGAGCCATACATACCGTGCTTGGTCCCTTTTTTCCCGCCTCGCTCCTAAATCGTGACCGAGGGACATAATTCATCTGAGATGATGATACTTTTATCGCTTGTCTACCTCGAGCTTTTCCTAAAAAAATTCATAACCGTCGTCATATCTTTTAGGTAATAAATATTGAAAGGAACGTTTGAAGTGAAGGAAGCATGCGGGAGTTTTTGTATAACGATTGCCTTCTTTTTTTAAATTAATTCAACGCTCGGTCCCCTCGAAGTTAAGTTTATAAATTTTTAGTTTACCTATAAAATAAAGTGAAATGTTTATATTGATACATTTTTCAACTTGCTTCACGTATAGTCGCGCCGATTCGAAGTTTTTACCCGGGGAGTCCAATGATATAGAATAAATACAGCTTAACTGTGGAGCCAAACGAAAGTGATCGCATTAGCCGTACGTATATTTATTTATAATGGGACTTTAAGCCCTTTTATTTATGCTTAAAACAGATTTGACGCTGATTTGCGACGTATACGAATAGATTCTTCTGGTTCCGAAACCCTCATATGCCAGCATTCAATTGGATGGGGTGACCAGAGTTCGATATAATCATAACGGAGCATATTCATTAGTCGTTCAATCCTAGTATTGGTTGACTGCAGCCCTCCACATTTGCCTCTATAATACAAGTTCCCTTACTTCCTGGTATCTCTTCTTATGTACTTTCTTCTTTATTTGATTCGTAGTAAAAAAAAGATGACTGGGTCTTCCTCTGGGGACTTTTCCTGCAATTAATTTCTTCACTTACGCATTGTGCATCAGGGTGTGTGCAATCCATGTGATTCTTATTTTCTATATGGTGTTCCGCATGGTCCTTCCCTCTTATACTCGTCTGTAACTTCGTCATTTCTTAAACATAGCGCATAAACATATGAAATTATAGCTCGATTTGTGGTAGAGAGTTTTCATAGTGAAAATGAACTGTTTATTACCCATGGTTATAATTAATTTATGATAGGTTATAATTAGCCATGAAAGCTGAAATATAAGTGATTATAATTAGGTACATAATTAGGCCATTAATATATAATTAGGTTATAATTACCCATGAAAGCTGACATTTTATGGAGAGAAGCTAATAATTTCAATATGTGACATGTGGAATTTATATATTAATGAATAAAATTATTTTAGCTATGTGGATGCCATTGAACATATATGTATTATCACCTTATAGCATTCAGCGTCTTAGTTCGTCTATATTTCTTACCCGATGTTGACACTTCGTTATGTGCCTTTATTTATGAATAAGAGATATATCATCGTTGGAATTCACGTGATTTAAGTTATTCTACTTCTTAATGGAATAATTTGTGTCTATGCAGCATGAAGAAGTTACAAATATGAATTCTCTGTATGTTATACTACTTAATGTATTCCTATTCGTTGTATGATTGACAATTAAAAAACACTTCATTCTGAAGTGCGGTGTACGGTTTAATCTCACGTGCCGCAACATGATAACAGTCTTGTAAATTTTTGTTTAGGGTATCAATTCATCAACCGAAAGTTGAGATGAAAAATATATATGGTTGTCTAGATGATTAATCTTTGTCGGAAGCGAAATTTTTTCGTAAGAAACAGAAACTGAGGGAATTAACTAATTTGAGCTAGTTCCTTGGGAGACGATAAGCCTGAGTGGTAAAGCTCGAACTGACGTGTTCGGACTTCATTTTTTTATGGAGTGCGATGACCTGCCGATATGTTTTCGCGACCTGTAATTTCTACTCGTATTTTACTGCGCCAGACAACCCAATGGCTAAAGGTCAGAATACGACTGTACAAGACTATCGTGGGAAGGAGTGGGCAAAGATAACTCTTGTGGTGTGGTAATATATGTGGTTCAAAATTTTTCGAGATATCATTTCAAAATTTAAGTACAGTTAACAATTCAATGCGTGTTTGAAAAATGTGCGCCCCCTCTCCTTAACTCTTTAGTTACTTGCGCTATTTTTTCCCATTTTTGCTCTCGAACGCTTTTCCTCCAAATCCTTAGCTTTTAATCGTGCATGAGGTACGAAGTAAAATTACGTGCCACATGATAAGGCGTAGTATAGTACGTTAATCGTTAAAAATACATTAATAGCACTGCGTGACTGAAGTTTGCACATAGTCACGCTTTTCCGTGGGATAAGTAGCCCATTATGACACTGTGCTGACGACACTTCATTATTACACGAGACTATGCTTCAGTCACGCTCGAGTAATTGACAACTATTGATTACCATAAGCATAATTCATTAATATCTCAGTTAAGTGCACAGTGCATGTTGCATTCATGCATCTGAATTTAAATGGAATCTTAACGAACTTGATTTATAGTCAGTTACTAAAACTGCTTGTGCTAACTTCTTATCCTTTGACTCATTTCGTATATTCAGATCACACAGTTTTATAATTTATTTTAGAATAGTTAAATATTAAGGTATAAGAACCACCATCTATTTTAGCGTTATAATTGTAAATCACAGGAGACTTATTTGAATTTACGTTTGTTGTATCATGCTTGTATGACCCAATATCTGAATTTTAAAAAGACTGGTAATAATTGTTCCGGTGATATTACCCGTAGAATTTCATTAGATTTAAATTCAGTTTTTAGTATGGAATTCCTAGCAATGGCAACAGTTATGTTATGTGATTGTATCGAGTTGAGTCGAGTATCGATTGTATCGAGATATGTGATTGTAAGATACCTGTGTTATCCATTTTTGGGATGATGAGCGGGTAAGTAGTTTTCTATGCTCGCGGCGTGTATATTCATTTTCTTGACTTGCCGGTGGAAGGAAAAGCATTCATTGTAAGTTTTTAAATGCATCTCTTAGAGCCTCATGGTTGTTCACCCGAAGAACGCATGTTTTTGGTGTTCATTTTATCATACTTCAGTACTGTATTCCTCTCACCTTCATTAATTAATCTCATCTATAGTTACTATTTGTCCTTTTGCGGTAACGTTCTCCCTTAAATCCTTTTTTCAAATTTCCCTTTCCTCGTATTATAATTTCCTTTCACTTTTTTTATCGAATTTGTCGAATTTGTTCAAGCGCCTTTCTATCTTCTTTTGACTGACTTTGACCTCGAAGTGAGTTTGTTAGTATACAGAGTAAATTCTCGCACCGCTGAGTATAATGAAGACAGAACTCGGCCATTTAGGGAAACTTTTATATTTAACAGAATATAGCGAAAGCGCCTGATTACACCCTCCCCGTATCAAGGCGGACCAACGTTTGATGTGGCGATATCGCAATTAGAGGTAGACATACATGACTGGGCATCAAATAGCCCTTCACAATGAGGCCTTATCCAAGGCGGGCGTAACTTAAGTAAACGATCGGATAGGTATCCCTCAGCTTGTCGTTACTCATGGAGCTCCATTTAACTGAAAGACCTTCTTCTAGCAAGTGCTTTGGGTACTTTCTGTAGGTGGCTTTTTGTTTTTGGTTCATTACATTATTTCTACTTCTCTAGTGTATTGTGAACGAATATTATTTTGAAATACATATTTAGGATGAATCTCTGATCAGTATATTCTAACGCCTCCGTTTGAGCTGCGCCTATACAAGCCCATCTACCTCAAGTTCAACCGGCCTTCCTGTCATTTCTATTCCGTGCTTATGCTCACGCCGTTAGTTTTGGAGTTTATCTTCATTAATATTACAGAAGGTTTTCGTTCCTGTAGGATGTATTAATCAGCTTAACAATATTTTTGGACGAGTCAGTTTTTTCTGTAGATGAATGCTGTGGGCATGGACTCAACGCATTGAAAATTTTGTTTTTCCTGTTTTAATGAAAGCGACGTGAGAATTTGACATTGATATATCGATACTCGACAGCGAAAGTGAGCATACTGGGCATTTCTTGGAAATGTTACTTTTGTGTCGTTGTTAGTCATATCGTCGGACTTAATGTATCGTGTTTCACCACTTTTACTGGGATTAAGTTAAGGAGTCCCTGGAAACATGGAGGCTACTCGCTAGGCTTAGGTTGCTGGAGAAATTCAGAACTGGTGTGTTTCAGAGCGACACAGAGAATATTATCACGACGCCTCACTATATCTCTAGATCTGGTAGAAGCGATAAAATAAGAGAGAGATACATTGCCGAACAGATAGGTACAAGAACTCGTTCTTTCCGCGCACCAAAAGCGATCACAATAAAAAATGAGCTCCACTAAATACACTCTCATAATACACGTCACCATTTCAATTTCCAAAACCCAATCCCTTATATCTTTACCCGGCTGGTGTCCTAACACACCCTGCTATACACCCATGCGGTGGCTTGCAAGGTAGTATGTAGATATCATTGATGAAATTTCATGGATTTTTTTATAATCGTTCTTTGGATAATGATATTTACAATATTCTATGTTGTTTTGAATGCTAGGTTGGAGGAAAATGAGGAAGTGGCGAACACAAGAAGGACCGATATTCGGCCTTAGTAAAATTACCCCCAGAGGAAACGACTTTATTTATTTTTGGAGCATGTTCATAGTTGTACTCCTGTACCAGCGGTAATTAATATCATTTGATTTTTTCATAACCGAGTATTTTTCACAATTTTCATTTCTGAGTAATGTGTCTATGTATCGATTGGCCTAAAAAATCTGGACGAGTTTTGAAAAAAAATTAGAATGTTAAAGTCGTTGCAATAGCGCAGCGAAACAAAAAAATGTGACGAGTTTTGATGGTTCGGAAGTCGTGGGCGCTGGAGCTGAGGGTGGCTGTGCGGAAGAGAGGGTGGTTACAATTTTCCCTCTCTCCCCCACCCCCCCGTCCACAGTCCAAACCCAGCCAATTCGACGAAGCGGTCGGTACCTGATCGATGCGCTGCTGTCCGAATTGGGTCATGCATTCCCTTAACCTGTGACCCATCTCATCCCTCGCCGACTCCGTGCCTCTTCATCCACGCCCCCTCCACGCTGGGCTGGTAGAAATGGTATCGCTCGGACCGCTTGTGGTTTGTTTACTGTCGTGTTTGTCCGAGAGCGCCGGGAAGTTATCTGCCGTGTGATGTGTAGGAGGTGGGATAGGGTTTGCGTTGCTCCGGCCCGCGTAACTAGGATACCGTGACGGCGAGCGTCGCGTCGTTAGGGGCAAATAAGGGTTTGTTAGGTTTTTGTCGCTTTGGTATTCCTCTGAGCGATACACTGGGTAATTCCAGTGAAGCGTGTGGCAGGGTCCGTGATGAAAATATGAATGAGGATGAAAAAGTCAGTGTGGAAATGGTAGGTGTATCTTAGTTTTTCAGGTCGTCTATTTCTGCTATATTGGTGAATACGAGTTTCTCCGATTTGGGGTCTTGTCTTCATCAACGTTTCTTTGACATAAACTGTCCATTTTTCTAGAGTGAAGTTCCTCTTAAGCTGTAATTATGAGACGAGGGAAGTAATAAAACGAATCATCAAATTTATCGTCGAGTTTTTTCTCTACTAGTTTGTCACAGTGGCCAATCATCCCGGAAGAATAATGGTCCTACATTACACCCTTTGCTCAAGAATGAAAAGAGAGGGAAGAATGTTGGTCAAACGGGGAAGAGGAAGAAAGAGAATAGGTTTATGAACAGGATGAAGAAGGGTAGATTGTGTGCTGAGGCAAAAAAGGATATGTTATTGCGAGATAGGCCCCTGAAAGTGTGGAAAACCGGGAGGAGATTCTCTGACATTCAATAAAACCTACCTTAGCCGGTAGAATACTTTGAAAAAGATTACAACTTACTGATGTATTCGTTATTATTTTCTCTGTCTGAGCCATGCCCGAAGGAAGTCCGTGGATTTGTTGTGTTTATTTGTGCAAGTCTGTGTTTGGAAATCCGCACTGAATGGCTTGCTCTAAAAGAAAAGCGCTGGCGTATTTGAAAGGCATTGCCCTGGCTATGGCCTACCGCGCATGCAATTTCAAATCCGATTTTAAAGAGTATGCGGAATTGGATTTGTTCTAAGAAAGCTGGTTAAACTTGGTGAAAGAGCTTCAAAGAGGCGCAGAGAGGTGTTTGTTCTATTAGAAATTTAACGTCTTTTATCTTGCTACGTAGTAAAATTAGCAGCCCCAATCAAATCTATACACGTCTGCTATTTGTGCTTGACCATTAGCTTTGGAATTGAATGAGACTTACTCGCCGTTTTTGTGGTGCCTGGTTTTTGTTGGACGCCAGATAATGTCTTCACGATAATTTGATATTAACTGGGTGTATGGGTTATGTATACTGCATCACCATCTTGGTTTCTTAAAGTGGGTGTCATGCGTGGGAGTGCGCATTAGAATCGCTTTCAATTATGAGAAAATATGTTATCACAGAGCCCGTCCAAGATGATAGGGATCTTGAAATATTCAGATTTTTGCTTTCGAAGAAATGAGAAGTAAACAGTTTCTTTCATTTACCGTATGGTTTAAAAAGGCCACCATCATAAATTCATTTCATGATGATGAACGTCTACTACACAGAGTGTCATCAACTACCTTGATAATGACACTCACTGTTGAAACCTGATTGGTGACAAATAATTAAGTGCGAAAATAGTAAATTTGTTGTGTTCATCATCAATTTTTACGAAGTGACGCGTGATGTTACTTCTCATATTAATTCCTTTATTTCGTGATTCCCCTCCCCAGACGGCATTGGATGTGCTTACAATTTGGCTGAATTTTTAACTGTCCACTACGCTATTGCCTTAGACGCACTCTCGGCTATTAATCAGGGCCAAGGGAAAATACTATAATAAATCGTTGCTAAGTTTACCATTTTTTAGCCAAATGCTGCGCGACTGAAAATGAGCGGTAAGAGGAACTAGAGATTAGGGGAAAGGGGAGCTCAGTTATCGCTATGCGCGGCTGGTCCAAAGCCGCGGGAATCGGAATATGCGGTCACTCGTTCCTGGTTTGGGGATCTGATTGAATATTCCAATTTCAAATTAGGCTCCGTCGGTGGATTCTCGTGAATTTTGGTGCAATTATTAGACGCTCTAGGTGGCCATTGTGGGCCTTCTCATGCCGAATGATACGTATAGTTTAGTTTGGGTTTGATAACACGCACGCGCTGTCTTGAGCATCCAAGCGCACAAATTATGGGTGGGGGGGCCGGGGTCGCGCGGGGCTGAGGTCGGAGCGAATTTCGGAAACACGTTCCGGACGAACGAGCAGGATTCGGCGAGCCGTGCAAGCGTCTGGTACGTACCCACGTGCATACATACATTCGAGCGGCGTCCGTGAGCGAGCGTTGAACTGAAGGTGTCCGTCCACTTCATTGAGAGCGGCTCGGTGAAAAAAATCCTCCTTTTTTTCTCGTCCTGAGTGAATCTTTGGACTTCCGTCCGTACCTATTCACCCTGAGGTGCCTTTCGGTACAAAAAAGATGACCTTTTCCCGCGTAGTTTTGTCATCTGGGGCGTCCATGCTGACGATGCGCATCATAAATCCGGTGTGTTATCGTCTCCTTGGAGTTCTTCTCAGCTGTATATTTCAGAGGGCAACTGTATTTTTCGTTCCGTTCCGCCGCATTTATCTTCTGTTTGCCTAACGGTACTACTCGTTTATTTGTAATGCGGAATCGTGATGGCCTAAGAAATATGCTGAAGTACCCATTTGAAATCAGGTAACCATACATAAATTGCAAAGGTTTGTGGCTACTTCGTAATCAAAATCAACATATTTTTATTAAACTGAAATCTGTGAGTGTCAATTTGGCTAGTCTTTGGAGTATAATGTCTCAGCAGATATTTAGTTACCTATATTTTAATAAAAAATTCTGGTAATACCTCATATCTTACAGTTTTCGCCCTTGCTTTTTGATTTTTGTACCGTGGAAATTGTAAGAGAGGTATGGAAAAATCTGAATGTAGGAGTGTAAATCAAAGCTGGAAGCCATCTGGGATCGGGTTGGTGTGGTGGCTAGAGTACTGGCTAACCATACGAGCTGCCAGGGTTCAAATCCCTGAAGAAGTGAATGTTTTTCAGAGGAAAGTTATCCATGTCCCGATCCCTACTTGAGTGTCTTGTGGGGGGCACTTCAAGTACATTACTCCGCCTGTCTGATGAGACGTTAAACCGTGGTCCCCTTGGCGCCTTTCGTTAAGAGCAGGCTAATACCGACGCCGGGTTTCTATCCACCCTTCTTACCTTACCTATCCCCTATTGTGCAAAAGACCTTAGCAGTCGGTCGCCTCCCCAAAAATCCAATCCAATCCTGGAAGCCGCTAATACAGGCGGTTAGATTCACGGGCGACCCGGCGTTGTTTAGTCGGTCATAGACGGGATAGCAAGCGATGGTAGCTGTATTGAAAAGCGGGAAATGTGGAATGAAGATAAATCGGAAAAAAACGAAAGTAATGAAATTCTCTCAGACGAAGAAAGCAAGGTTGTTAATAAAAGGAGGAGAGCATAAACCGGAGCGAGTAGAGCAATTTAGTTACTTGGATGATAAGATGGAAGGAGTACAGCGCTAGCGAAGGAAGCGCTCAGTAAAGGAGGGAGGTGATGACGGCGACCTTGGGTAAGGATATGAAGTAGAGGCTGGGGAAGATTTTAATAAAGGATGTAGCGTTTTATGGCGGGAAAAAGTGGATTCTGAGAGAAGCGGAAGAGCATAGGCTGCAGGCTTTCGTAATGTGAGTGTGGAGGAGAAGCATCGGTGGAAAAAAGACAAACAAAGAAGTGAATGGTGTGGTGTATGTGAGATGAACTTCTGGAGGGGACTAGTCGGAGGGAAAGTAGATGGTGGGAACAAATAATGAAAAGTGATGGGCTATTGGAGGCGGTGATAGAGGGGAAGATGTTGAGCAATGGGGAAAAGGGAGAAAAGAATAGGCTTTCCAAACGGGTGGAAGAAAGGTAGGACGTGTCTAGGACAACTCGGCGCGGCCGTCTCGGCGAAAGCCGTCACGGCGCTGGGACGTTTCGGCGCAGCCGGATTTTCGGTAGCCACTCGGCTAGTAACGATGCTCTTATGATTGTGACTAGTTGTAGTATTATTAAATGTATAAAAAATATTTTTTGCATTGCATTTTAAACCCGTTTCTACCGCAGTCTGTTTCCCTTATGCATTCTCATGATGTGATATACCGTAGAATGCTGGAGTTCGTAACATGTTAATAACTTCGTCTGAAAGCAAATTGGTTTTGAATTTACGTAAAAGATTGTCTTATTTTTAATTGTTGGTCTGAAAGCAATTCCATCCCAGTTATTGCAAAAGGTCAGCAAAACGAACGGTACTATCATAATGGCCTTTTTCGTATCTTGTTCATCTTTTATGCACGCGGTGAACCTCTGTTTTAAAGACTACGTGACGAGGCTCCCAATTATCGTTTACCTCGAGCGAAAACAAAGGTGTGTTAATGATAGGGAAAGATTTCAACCTCCCGGCTCTTAATTGGAAAACAAATGGCTTAGGAATAAGTTCAAGGAAGCGTGATATATGCGAGGCCTTACTCAATGCACTTTCATACCTCTCTCTTACTCAAGTAGTTAACGAACCTACGAGAGGTAATAAAATATTCGTTCCTTTAAATGTTAATTCTCCTTCCTGTTCGTTCGCTCAAAATATTATGTCAGAATTTTGCGCCGAAACTTTCTGCGCCGAAACGTCCCTGCGCTGAAACGGCCTGCGCAGAGATAGCCTGCGCCGAGACGGCCCTACGTCGAGACGGCTTGCGCCGAGACGCCCGCGCTGTGTCCCATTCCCAAGTAGGACGTTGGTTGAGTTGAAGGAAGACATTTATGTAGGAAATGTAGTTAACAATCTGGAACCATTTAAACCGACCTTTGCCGTTAATTTACCCAAATAATAAATTATCTCTTGAACGGACTGAAGAGTAGAGATACGCTACCGAACTTATTCGTAAAAAATTCTTTCTTCCATGTCCCGATAGTGAATGTGAAGAAAGTATTGGAACCCCTAGAATCTCTGTTTACTTATGATTCAACTTCGTCATTTACCTGTAACGATACCATCCGTCTCTCTCTACCCTCCCTTTTCATGGCTGGTGTCCTAATATCATATACCAGGGTTATGTATCCATGCTGTAACACCCAGTCGTATTTGCACCCCTAATTATCTAGCCATTACTCCTAGTTTTCAAAGATATCTTCCCCCCTCTCACCGTTCTTATCCTCAATGTGGACCTCTCGTCTCTGAATTCCCCCATTCCTCTCTGCTCAAAGGAAATCCTGGCTGCATCAGTGCTCTGCCACTCTCCCCTACGGCGCGGCTCGCTGTGTAGTATGTAGATTACTCTTTGTCAGCGGCTGGTGCGCCCTCCAGTGAAGGCAAACTCATTGGCTTCCCGCGGGGCACGATTTGTATGGGATGCATTTCCATGCAGCGCGTTACGCAATCCTTTTAAATCATTTCCTCCTCCCGCCCCTCGACCTCACGCACACAAGAGAACACAAAAAGGCGGAATTCCAGTCCAGCGACCCAAACCATTAAAGGTGCCGCCCCTCTTCGTCTCTCCTCCCTCTCCTCCTTTTCATCTGTTCCTCCTCCTCGCCTGTGTTTGTCCCCACATGCCTCTTCTCACTCACTCTTTTCCTCGCTACCAATTGTATCCCCCACCGCGCCTCATTGGAGTCATCGTTTCAATGCGGAACGCAAACCCATCACATCCTTTTTCGGTTCGGATAAACGAAATTAAGGTAGTTTGAGCGAGATAGTTCCCCAGTCATAATAGAAACCATATTCGAATTATACGTTTTGTTTTCACCCACTGTGACATGAATTAAATATTGCACTATTAATGACCTAATAATATAGTTTTATGTGACAGAAATTGTAAGTTGGTAATTAAATGAAGATATCTCAATAAGTCTTTAACTTGGCTGATTTTTTTTCGCGCGGTACGTTTAAAACTCCTTCAAAACGGAAGGTTTTTTTCCTTCATCCCGCAGAAATTACTGCGGTGACAATGTGATTAATTTTTAAAAATAGTTGAGAAAACAACCAAACTACACACTGTAAATTTTGCGACTAGTTCCAGGTGTTATAAATTCCTAATTTTTTAAATAAGGTCTTTATTGAGTGCGTACACGTTCCATTTCCCATGTCAAAAGGCTGGTGTTTTTCGTCAATAATCTCGGAAAGTAGTTCGGTTAGGGGCTGATATTTTGGTATCTTTTGAAGGTTGAGATATTTTCTTAAAAATGAGACCAAATTTATTAATTTGCAGGTGAAATGATATCTGGCTCAAACAACCTTAAGGAAAGAAAGAAACCGTCAGACTTTTGACCCTTTTTCTGCAAAACCTTCTCCCTGTAGGTGTTTTTCAAGGTTTTTCACTCTCCTATTCTTTTGGGGGTCAATTTATGCGGACGATCCTTTTCGAAGAGGATGCAAATGTGATATTCTTTGAGTTTTTCCCACGCATTGACATGTATTTTTTTATAGGCTCTGATTATTTTTTGCCATATTGTGTTTTTTCATATTTTGAATACAAAGCTATTGCTCTGTTCAGCCTAAATCACTATGTTTACCTATCAAACTCAGATCTATATAAACTCGGACCGCTCTAAACATTGTAAGCCAGCCGACTAGGATCGCCTGGTTTACCAATGCGAAATTGATTGAAATGTCGATTTGAATCGGTTCATATCGATTTGAAATCACAGACTGGGATAGAAAGCGGGCAGAGTTAGCCCGCTTCTCATATCGAACCCACTAGCCTGTTGCGTTTATCATACCAAGCGGAACCGGCCAAATCGATCTGAGGTCGATTGGTAAACGTAGTATATGACGAGGATGCTCGATTAATAGTCTTTGAGTTTTACACGTATTTATTTTATCTTTTTTTCGCTTTTTGGTCATGTTTTCCGTATTTTAAAATATCTTTCATATCCATGATAAAAAAAAACTTCTTTTCAGTCCACTCAATATTTATTATAATTACGACCCGGGTTTCAGCAACTTCTGATCTGATCTGATGATGGCACGTAGTTGCTGAAACCCGGGTCGTAATTAGGATAAATAGTGTGTGGATTGAAACAAAGTTGTTTTTTTATCATGGATATTACTCACTTCCTCAAAGTTAAGCCGGAGACAATTAGGTACTTATGTGTCTTTCATATTTTGAATGTAAAACTATTCCTCTGTACAGCCTTAATTACGAGGATGCTAGATTAATTATCTTTGAGATTTTCCCACGTATGTACGTATATTTTTTTACACTTTTCAATAGGGTTTACGTACTTTAAAAGTTTCGTTCACATTTTGTATGCAAAACTATTCCTTTGTACAGCTTTAATGTCTTGTTCAAGTATTTTTTTATGAGTCAAAAATACGATGATGGGATAGATGAGAGAGGGGGAGAGAGGGGTGCTTTCGATTGGGTAAAACAGCCGGCTGTCGCTGTCTATCCTCTTCGAGGCTAACCAAAATAATGAAGAACAACATGGATAGTTTTGAGTTGGCGACGGCACGTCCTGAAAATATGAATACTGGTGTCCATACTAATCAAAATACCTTTGATGAAGTAAAATCAGCATAATATCAGGTTGACTTTATGTTAAAGTCGACGATCGTCTTCGTTGTTACCGTTGGTTCATTTCTGTTTGCCGCCAACGTCCGTACGAAATCTTTTGGCTGTTTCACTTTATTTCTCAACCTGATGATTGCTGGCTGCTGCGTTTTATCGTCGGCATTCACCGTGCCTTTATTGAAAGCCTCTAAGGTCTCTATCTCGCTCTAGTAAAACCAGTGTATAGTGATAGCCGCGTCGAGATCTTATTGAATGAGTGCCCTGTCATTGGTTTGAAATGTCGCGACCTGTCGTCCGAGCATAAAGGACATACGCGGAGGAGAACTCAGAAGAACTGCATCTTTTGATTTCTTTCTTCCGTCATCGTATCCATCACTTCACTTGTTTTCTTCTCCATCCTCTTGTTTCGGACGACTGCGACGAACAAGGATCTTTGCCTGTGTCCGTTGTTGTAACATGAGCCGTATATGTCGTAACCCTTCTTGTATTTTGAATAACCCATATTCATCATGATATATCGTATCACATGAATGTGGGATAACAAATCAATTTTTGGCTGCTTTACATGATACTAGGGTCAGCATTGAAATTTTTACTGAAATCAGTGCCCGAAGCTCATTATTTTATTCGAAACTTATCATCCAATGCGATACCTCGGATGTTGTATTTACACGATACTGATTTCAGGGCGAAGTAGTGCTCTTCGGGTATTCCCAAAACTCCGTACTCTAAAAAAATGAGTTGTTGTTTTGGATTAATATATTGTTTAAAAAACACTCAAAACCATTTCACATCTAGGTGGTCCTTTGTTCAAATACACATTAAATTGACTACGCACACAATTACGTCAATTCTTACGATATTTTATAATTATTCCAAAGATTACTTTTGTTCGATTCCTGCTCCATCACTGACATTCTATTAGCTCACTAGACTAATCCATTTACCTGTGAATGGTAGTTGGATGAAAGAATCGGATGGGAATGAAGCATTGGTCTTATATCTGTTTTCATTATTAGCTGATAATCGAATTCTATCCATTCATCAGTTAAAATAACACCCTGATTTACAGCGCTGACGTAGGCATCGTGCGAAAGGGTCTTAATGCTGTAGATTGTCAATATTGTCATGCAGTACAGCTTATCTTCCCCTTTCAACTGCGAGAGGGTTTCCCACGTGGGAGGTAGAAGTCCCGCTTGCTGATGGAACCGCGACTTCCGCGGGCGATGCACCCCCGCTCGATTATTTAAAGCCCGCTCCGCGCCGTTCTCGTTTCTTTTCCCCCAACTGCCCTTTTATTACGGTCGCCGAAGTGTAGCCATTTTTTTCCCCACCATCGCTTAGCCGTCGCTCGCGAGGTAGGACTCCGCTACAGTCGCCCGCGATTTGTCCAGAAGACCCGCATCACATATCTGCCTCACCTCACCCTTGACAAATCGCCCGACGAGGAAGAGGGAGCGCCGCTACTACCGTATATTGCTCGGAATTGCTCCAACGTATGTGTCCTGCCTCTGTCCGGAAGAAGAATCACCCAGGCAAGAGGATTTGGAAGAAGGTGGGAGGCGGGGGAACGGGGAAGGGAGTTGGGCCGCGGGAGTGGAGCGAACTGCACTGGCGCAGCCCAAGCGCGCGCGGGATTGTGTGTGGGCTTACCTTCTTCCCTTTATTTATTTTTCTCGCGAATGCATCACGCTGATGAATCGTGGAGCGCTCGGGCTGCAGCGGGACGGGTCCCAGGATGGAACCTTGCGGAACTCGTGACTGACTCTCTTTCGGCGGAATGGATGTGTGGCTCCCAATCGCCCTTAGCTCTCTCGGCGACGTGGGAGGAGGAACGTTAACGCATGTTCCCTGTCGCGGGATTTTCCGTACGGCTGCATTTGTTTCCTGGTGAGAATGTATATGTATGCCCAGTGAACTTAACCTGCAATTGCATCAGGTTCCCATTAGCGTCGTGGTATTTTTGTGTCCTTTTTGTTTCAAAATCCCCCACGGATCCTCGTCGCTTCCCTCGCATGTTCATTTCCGCAAGCCCCTCTGAGTTTAGCCGTGTTGAGGTTGTGATGCTGGAAAAATACCAATGATTCGCCTCTAAATCATGATAGTTTTCTACCACGAGGCACGTGTGGAGTTTTGTGGAAGGCTTTCGGGTAATGTTAGGCGTTAAACTTCACAACACTGGCGCCTGTGAATTGTTCTTCGGAGTCCTTCATGCTCGTGGACGTCAAAAATACACTCCAGTAGTACTTCTCGTAATTGCTCACAAATCTGTCGGCGCTCGCTTGGGAGAACACCACTAAAAATGATTTTCAGTTTAAAAGCCTTGCTTGGCTCAGTGAATTATCAAAGTAAAAAATGTTAGTGAAATACGCTGCAGAGCCCCATGAGCAATACCACATTTGAGTTATAGGACGGATACTTTCAAGTATATGATTTTAATTTTCTGGAAACTGCGTAGTTCCTTTAAATGATGTGTTTTTCGGAGTGAATTCATAGTAAACCACTCTTTATTGAGGTAAATAGGGCCCAATTACTCATGGAAATCATTTGGCATAATATAGATTAAGTATACGGAAGCTTGAGCACGTCTTGAATCGTTGTCATGGCTTTACCTGAGCATTTTAAGAAAAAGAAAATGTGTTACTGATCTATGGTAACGCGAATATAAATGCGTGGTCTAAATGAATACAGTACAAAAATACACGCAAAAGTATGCGTGAAAAAAAATGTCCTTCATATCACTGATTTCTCTATCATAACACGCCTTTCATGACCAAAATCTTTCCAGTAATAGCTACCGAAGAATTTTCGTTCTTTAAGGTAAATTGAGCAATGTACATCGTATCAGATAAAATTGAATGTAGTGGGCCTCGTTATTAGCTCCGTTTTACTCTGGGCTCGTAATTGCTCAATCTGATACATGCATAAACATACATGCATTTCAAATTATGCCGTGTAAAGCGGTGAATTGCAAGAGTGCATGCGAGGATGCATGAACGCGAGATGGAAAAATTGCCCTTGCTCTAATTCAGTAGCTATTGCACCCCTGATTGAGAAAAACATGCAATGTTTCATTGCGCAATTTCGTGCCACATGTACTACGGGCTATAAAGAACTAGGCTTCTTCTTACTAAGCGTCCACTTACTGCTCCATTTTTCGAGGTATTTGCCCCAAACAAGAAGGCTTTATCCGTGGGATAAGGTGCGGATACGCGTTCCTGAAACGTATTTAGCGTATTTAAACGTTTGGTAATTCTTACCCTCTGGTTCTGTCGGAAATCTCGCAGTATGTATTTCTTTTGTTTGTTCAGTTTCTTGGACGAATTAATCAACTACCGTATTCAAAAAATTTAGTCAAGTTATACCTCTGGATCTGTGAAATTAGTCCTTTTAGAAGTCTAGTGAAAAGAATTGTTTTTGCACCAGCAAAATCACGGTATCTTTTTTATGCTTCTAATAAACGATTAAGCGCCAAAATAAAATTCAAATATGGCTCGTATTGTGACGGAGGTATTGCCTCGCTCGAACTATAGACCGCTCAATACCTAAATATTTGAAACTATTCAGTCACGGCCACTTCTTCTATTTGCAGCGTCACGGCGTTCCACGAGGCTACTGCCTTTTTCCCACCCGTCTTTTTTCTCCCAAGTATCCTCAAAGTGATTTCCAAACGCCTTTTTCGTCGACCTTCATTCAATTCCTTGTTGCTTGTGGATGCGTCCCCGCGTCTGCTTTCGAGGAAAGAAAAAGTACTCCTTCTTTCCCGCCTAATGATCACTGTCGTTTTAGATGGAGTGGGAATTGTCAAGGATGCTAATTTCCTCCTTAATTCTGAACCTAATATTTTGAAACCATTATTGGATTCCACTCAAACTCCCGCGTAAAGCGTATTAGACCTTGGACACGTACAACTTCGATCTTGTACTCCTTCGTGATCTTGGCGCATAGCTGTCTCTTCCGTATTGTGTTACTAGTAAGTATTCACTTCTCCCTTCTAATTTGCTGTGCATACGAATGTATTCCAAGTTTGCGTGCGTATTTCTATCTGAAAGCATTTCTGTCAAACCTCGTGGTATTTTGTCGCTCGTGTGTGGCATGCATTACACCAGTATATGAGAAAACGATTTACTTCCTTTTACTTCCGCAATATACGCGAAAAACCGTGTTATAAATGTAATTTACGACGAATTTCTCTCCCGGAATTATTAATTTTAATTGAGTCACATCTTTGCCCGAACTTGATGAAAAATATCCTCAGTCCGGTCCTTCCTTTCTCAGTCCTCAGTGGGCCCACGCATCGTATGCCAAACCAACCAGCAAAAATATGAGCAATTGTTCCCGTTGCCGTTGGATTCCCAGGCTTTGCAGAATAAAAATGGGTGAATTGCGAGTGCATAACAGCTTCGAGATTTCACTGATTGTGGTTTTTTATTGTTTCAACTAATTTCGCGACACCTTAGCATTTTCAGTAAACAACTCCGGGACTGCAGGGTTGCTAATGATGTCACGGTGCAACGGGCCCAAATGGAGCAATAAAAAAATTATGTTAATGGAATCTCAAGGTTGTTATGCATTTGTAATTCTATCACTCAGAACTAGCAAAGATTTGTAAATCGATCCCATTTTCCCCCGTGAATGCAAAAAGAACAACTTTTTGAAAATTTTAAAAATTAAATTTGCATGTTTTGTGTATTAAATTATTTTTTTCATTTTACTGACCTAATCTCAACAATTCAAGTACTCTCCAGCATGAAAATTACATAAACTGTGGAAACCGAGGGGTTATATTAAATGAATTTTGTATTGGAACGCAATAAGTCATATTTTTCTTTCGGCCTCTTTTTCTTGCTGGGCCAGTGGTTTCTCTAGTTCTTTTTCGCTGAAATGACTCGGTTAGATAAAATAGCCACTTCTTATTGAACGGGTATATTCCAACTATCTGTAGGTATTTCGAGCGAGATAGTTCTCTAGTCATAATGGAGACCACATTCGAATGTCACGTTTTAATTTCAGTAGCTATAAGGGGACATGAATTGAATGTTGAACTATTTATGGTGCTATAATATACTTTGATATGACTGAAATTTTAAGTTATTAATAACAATATCTACATAAGTCCTTAACTTGACTCATTTTTTCGCGCGGTGCGTATAAAACTCCATCACAACGGAAAGTTTGTTTATGATCCTGAAAAAATTACTGCGGTATCATTATGATTTATTTCCTAAAAAAAGCTGAGGAAACTACATACTTAATTTTTTGACGAGATCTAGATGTTTGAAATTCCTCATTTTTTCAAAACAAGTTCTCTCTAGGTGTGCATACACGTACTATTTCCCGCGTAAAAGGGCTGGTATTTTTCGTCAATAATCTCGGAAAGGAGTTACGTAAGGGACTGATATATTGGTATTTTTGGAAGGGTGAGATATTTTTCTTTGAAATGAGACCAAATTCATTGTTTTCTAGGTGAGATGATATTTCCCTCAAACTACCTTAAGTGTTTAACGTTCGGAGGTGGAAACTACTTGCCTTCGCGTGGGTGTCATTTATGTACCTGACTTTTTCTTCTACTTCACTGCAAAAATTGGAGTCAGTTTTACTGACTCCGAAAAAAACATCGCACTTTACGAATCCATAGTTCATTCGATACCCTCATGAGCCTTTCTATTTGGTACAACCTCGCCAATGGTTTTGTGAGGGTCGCCTGTTTCGAAGTTGGCTTTGGCATTCGTATCAGCAGAATCGTCGGCGGGACGTTTTCCCGTCTGCTCCCCCTTCACCCCCCACCCCCATGTATCACTACCCTTCCCGCCATTAGCAGGACACCACGGGCCGTTAAACCAGAGTGCGCCTCGCTATTACTATACGTGCGTGCTTGAGGACCGGGGTGAAATGGTTTCGGGAGGAAATAGCGTTGACGACGTGTCTGAAACCGTGGCTCTTTCTCTCCCCCTCGCTCCATTCACCCAACGCTCTACTCCGTTTTTATTGCATCCTCCTTCCTTTGCCGTTTGGGGCCGAGCGAAGCTTTAAAAGAAGCTCGGGAATCGGCTGGTTTGAAAAAATAAAAGTTGCCGCGTCTGTTTTCCTCAACAGTCGTTTCTGCTGAAGTTTTCGCTCGTCGTGTTTGTCCTGGAGACCGAGGGAATCGTACGTTTTTAAATTTTACCGTCCAATACTTGTCTTATCTTCCTTGCGAATATGAAGATAAGGGAAATGAAAAGGTGTACGGGAAGTCTTATCCTGTCGCAGTGAAGTAGCAACACTTCGAGCGTCCGGGGATTTCTTTCTAGGGAAAAAAATGTTCTGAAACAATTTGGAAATTATGCTGAATAGATTATGATTATATTGGTAGGTATGTAGTACCCGGGCCCAACGTAAATCTAGTATTACCGTCCTTCCTGACCACCTGCTACCCTCTTCTATACCTCATTCTAAACTCCACTTTCTCAGGCGAGATATCGTAGAACAGCATAATGAGTAATGAAGCTCAAATGATTTCGTACTGTCTACAAAATTTTATTTCCACCTCTTGCTACACGTGTTTCGACGTGTAGCAAGAGGTGGAAATAAAATTTTGTAGACAGTACGAAATCATTGAGCTTCATTACTCATTCTAAAGGTAAAGAATCCGCATTTATTATTGTACCACTTTTTTGCCTATATCTCGACACTTTCCTCAACATTTGCCTTCAAAGACCACCGTTACCGACGTGCTTATCAACGCCCTACGTACAAAATTTCTTGAAAAACGTCCATTTCCAGGGGGGGATTTTTTACGATGGGTCCGGATACTACATATTTACCATTATATTGTATGTGTGCAAATTAAAGTACAAAATATTAAATTAAGAGTGTAGTTATTCTGCTATTTTCATGCAAAAGCATATGTACCATCAAAATCTATTTCTTTGGTTTATGTACTACCCCCAATTGCCCCTGGCTGCACCGCTGTGTAGCCGTCTGATTTTACAGTTGACGGGGGAAATCGTTTTTGCTAAGTTTGAGATTTTAATTATGTTCTAACATTTGCTCGGTTTAGTTGCAATAAATAGTGCTATTACTTTGTGACTTAGTGTTTTGGGTGAGTAAAATCTTTTGTTCAGTTGTCGAGCCCGTATTTCGCTCCTCTAGTACATTAAAATGACCCAAAATAATGGACTCGGGAAGGATTTAATACATAGTTAAAACTTTGGAGAAGTGTTGTCGTATGTATTTATTTTAAAAGGCTTTCTAAAAGCTTCTTAATGAAAATTATCCCGGTTGAGAAAATTAGAAAGCTCTTTTTCTCATCTCCTAGAATTGTGATTCTTCAGTCATTTAAGACTCATTTTTATTTCTCAGAATGCCTTAAAAGGATTCAACTGATGACCTCGTTTTCAATTTAGAAGTAACTTGGGCGAATTTTGCGGGTCCCTTGAAACGACAGTCGCGGAGATACACTCATTTTTTTCTTTCACTTGAGAAGAGGTTATCAGGTTACAACGTAGTCATAGGGAACTAGACAGTCTTTTAATGACCTGATTACTCTAAAATCATTTGTAAAACCCATATTACATGTAGTGGCCTCCGTAAAGATGTACCAGATCACCATAATCGTCTTATCAAGAACTGAATCTCAGGTGTTTTTTTTTCTTCTTTCCCCGGAGAAATATTCGTCTCAGTTATTTTTTGAGGCCGCCATCAGTTGCCTCAAGGGTCTAGCGCGTCAACTTCGTACCTCCCCTGCGCAATGGTTTTATTTTCTTTGTGGTAATGGTTATTTTTGTGAGTGCTTTTTATGATTCATCGACCTGGTTGCTTAATTATAAAAGAGTGTCTGCACTGTTACATTTTTCTTCTGTTTTGCATTATGCTTTTGGCCTGAAAGATTTTAACTTCGAAGTAATTTGGAAGACATGGGCTCAAATATTTCGTGTTTTACTTGCCTTTCTTAGGATCCTTGTTTTTTAAAGACGGGTTTTTGTGTGAGCATGTTTGGCTTAGGCAAGAGTAGCGTCCATTTTGACGGCATACATTCCTTTGTAATATCTGTGTCTGTATATTTTTTCTTGTTCCAAGTTATATCTTCCCATCAGCTGGTTTTTATACTTACGGCGTACTGTTTTTAATATTTACTTCATATCTCTACTCGGCCATGAGTGCTCATTAAAACTGATGCTGTGGATTTGGCGCCAAGGACTGAGTGAACAAAGTGTGAAAATTGAGGCAACACATTACCTAGGCAACGATTCCAAACATGTAAATCCATAATATATATTCATGGTTTCTGCAACACTTATTGACTGGTTGCCATGGCTTATGGGTTTCATAGCTTTATAGAATTCATATGTGTCGTTCCCGTGACTGGCCATTAAGCTCGTAATTCCATTATGATTTATCCTTTAATCAAGTGAGAACTCCCATTGTGCTAATCGGGAGTGTGTATCTTTAGGTATGAATTCTACAGTTCCGATAAATGTGTATTAGGACTCATTTTAGGTCTTATTCGCGGGAAGTTGTGAAATAGACCAGAGAAATAAAATATCTGCCATTTGAAAACACCGTCCTTTTGGCTCAGACACAGCATACGGGTTTAACAAAATGTTGCTTAGTAGATTTTGAGGGGGTTCGTAAGCTGTGATGAAGTGGCTTTATAATGTGTAAATCGTAAAAGTGAGGGAAGTGATGTTGACATGCACCACGTATGACATTTGAGTTAAAAATGAATTACATTTCTCGTACGTAAACTTTCCTCAGATACATTACAAGGCCAGTTTCTAGTTTCCAGACTCATCAAGACTTTCATTTGTCTTTCTTTCTGTCCACCGCTTCTTCTCCGTTCTTCTCTACATCAACATCTCTACCGCGTGCAGCTTGTACTACCGGTACTTGTTTTATGTTTTCCTTGTCCAAGTTTCTGCCCTTGACAACGCTACTCTCCGTATCATACTCTTCACCTGCCTCTTCTTTACATCCTTACCCAAATTCCTTTTATTATTTATATAAATGACCTAAGTTCTCGAGTAGACAGTAAGTTAAGATTCTTCGCAGACAAAAAAAATACCGTGAAACAGTCGAAGATGCGAACTTAGAAGTTCTGTCATCGAAACTTAACAACATTCATCGTGGTGCCAGGATTGGGATTAGAATTAAATCTTAGTAAATGCACCACTGTTCACTTCCTGCGAGAGTCACCACACAAATGCCTTACCTGCACTGTGGGTGGAGTAAACATAATGTCTTCTGAGACAGTTAAATATCTTGGAATTACCTCAACTTGTGAAATATCGTGGGGAACACATATACAAAACATATGCGGCACTGCATTAAAGAAACTAGGTTTTGTTAAGCGTATAATAGGAAGGTTCTCAGATGAAAAAGTCAAAGAGAGATGCTACTTCGCTCTGGTAAGGCCACACCTCAATTACGCCACGAACATGTAGGATCCTGGTCATAAAGATTTAACCAAAAATGTTAATGAAATTTAAAGAAAATTGCACGCATCGTTAAAAATTGCTACGAGAGAACAAATTGCGTTTCACAATTTTTACAGGGATTAAGGTGGGAGCCCCTGGAGACTCGGTTACACACTAGGCTTAGGTTGCTTGAGAAATTCAGAACTGGTGTATTTCAGAGCGACCCTGAGAATATTTTCATGACGCCTCACTACATATCTAGCTCTGACATAAGCGATTAAACAATAGAGATACATTGCCGAACAGATAGGTACAAGAACTCGTTCTATGCGCGAGCAATAAGTGACCACAATTGAAATTGAGCTCCACTAATTACACTCTCATAATATACGTCACATTTTACCTCCCAAAACCTTATCCCTCACATATTTACACGCCTGGTGTCCTAACACCGTCTGCCACACGCCAATGTGGAGACTCGCAGGGTCGTATGTAGATGTAGATGAAAGTCTTCTTTATCAGCCCTTCCCTATTTCTGGACTTTGAAAATATTTTTCTACCCCGTTGTCAAAATGAATTTCTCTTTTGAATAACCCAACCGTAGTGACTTCAATTGCCGACAGAAACGCCGTGGGAAGCGGAGCGCTCACTATTGCTGTCTCAGTGCAGTATTTTGTGAAAATTGCGAGCCTTTGCCATTCGCGTTTGTCTGTGTGCCGCCGTGACAGAGCCGTGCGTTGAGTCGTCCGTGCCCGGCCCACTGAATCGCCGCGGTGCACGTCCAAAGCGCTTCACCCCAGGTGGACACTCACCGGCGGCGCTGCCCATTGTCCCTTAAAATTGCATGTCCCACCTCTCTCTCTTCGCAGTCGCGACACGCCCACTCCCCGTTCACTCGCGGGAAGGCTCTCCTCCCTCTCTCCCTCGCCCCCCCTTGTGCATTCATCAACCCTTTTACCTTCTCTTTACCACTACGTTTCCTCCTATAGAGCGTACCTCATTTAGTTGACATTAAGGGTCTCATGGATAACAATGTTGCCGAACTTACGCTCACCTCTAGGCCACGTAGGCAAACATTTCCAGTACTTTATATATTGGGATAAGTTACTGTAGGGGTTATTATGCGCACATCGGAAGACTCATCTTTACATTCCCTTCACTTATCCGCTTCCTCTTATCTCATAATGACCATTTAGATCTTAATACAGAGTTGTGATGTGTAACTACGCTCCGTATGTTCACATACAGGTTAGGTAGGCAACAATTTCTAATATTACGCTTCCTCATCTCTCCTATAGAGCGGTCCATATTAAGTTGACATTAACGGCCTCATGGGTAACGATGTTGCCGAACTACGGCTCACCTCTAGCCCACGTTGGCAAAAATTTCCAGTTCTATATATGTTGAGGTAAGTTGCGGTAGGGGCGTCAGAATATCTACTGTCCAAAAATCCGAAAATCAGCGGATAGCAAACTCGAATGAGTGAATAATATTTACAGATTGGAAGACTGGGATATACTGTTGTTCTGCTGCATTGCCGTTTTATGTTGAATTTCCTGCTACTATTGGCGGTGTAGGATCTCCGACCTAATGGAGATTTACACAAGAAACGAATCGATATAAGATTTCATACTGTCTACATAATGGCGAACCCCATTTGATGTTGGCGTTCTCTCAATCTTTCCTGTCAGCCAGGTAAAGAGAAAAAGGTGTATTTAATGGTAACTTTTACTACACCACAGAATTAAATACACATCAATTGATTGTACTTAATGATGATACTGATTCATTGAAACCCGGGTCGTGTTTTTGTGTATTTAATTCTGTGGTGTAGCAAAAGTTACCATTAAATATGACTATGGAAATGTACCACAAAATTGACAAAGATACTGTTTTATTTTCAAAAGTAAAGGCGTTACCTTTGGAATGAATGGGACAGGGATATATTTTCATTGACGGCAGTCTATCCAATTAGGTATTCCTAAAATAGGTTTTCTCAGCTCACTACTCCCTTGTTTTATTAACCCAATGAAAAATTTTCCTTTCTTCTTAAGTTGTATTTTATCCTTCTCCCATATTTTGTGTGGTTTATATAACTCTAAAACGTTTTTTCCCCTTCAACCTCTCTGTCCTCTTTACCCCTCTCTTCCGCCCATTCCGTCTCGTCTCTTCTCGTCCTGCCGCCCTTCCATTGATTCATGAAAGCACACGGACCTCTCGCTTATACTTCAATGCCCTTTTGTCGTGACGTCCACGCAAAATGGTGCTGGACATCGATGGTCGATAGCCGACCGTCAGACACGCTCGTCCGTGACGTGCACTCGATGTCCGATTGCTCCACCTTTTGGTCGAGATCGATGATTTTGGACCATAGCTAGCCAGGAACTCGGTCTTATATTACTGACTAGAGATTTTGAGACTGATTTTAGAGAAGAATAGCCTTCAGTAAGCTTTTTAAGTTAATTTTATCATGCAATTTGAAAGATTTTAATCTCATGTTAGATTTCTTTTTTTAATTTAAAAGCGAATTTACTTGTTTTTATTTATCAAAATATTATATATATATATATATATATATATATATTGTAAATATATAATTTTGTATATATATTATATTAGTATGAATTATTAAGTTAACACTATTAGGTGATGAGAGAAAATGTTTTGAGGATCATCGTTGGTGTATAAATGTTGAATGGATGCTGGAATCATTAAAGGCGAATTTCTGAATTATGTAAGGATGGAGAAATGTATGGTAAGGGAAAGAAAGTTGTTCAATAGTTCTACTCTTTCTACTCTGCTACTACTCCACACCTACTCGTACGCCGTGGCTACTTGAGCCTACTTCTACTCCTTCTCCATCTGATTTTGCTTCTAATAGGTACTTTTCTGGGAATTCTGCATCTGTCTACTCTATTGTCATGCCCATCTAAGTTGATTTCTCTCCATTTTTGTGGCTGAGGGCTCCTCAATTACTTCGGATTGCTCTTTCCTGATTTATATAAGTTTTATCTCCAATTCTTCTTAAAGTATCATTACTGCTGCTTCTTAGCTTCCTGTTCTGTTTTTAAAAAGCCAGATTTTTGAGCCATACTTTGGCATAGGTATATGAATAGTTTGGTCTACATATCTTTAATTTAATTTAGTGTCCGCCTATCATTTCCCTATGATTTATTTATTTTTCCATGCTGTATTTCTTTTCTTACCTATCACTTGTATTCCTAATATTTGCAAACGTCGCAGATTGCTCTGTTTACCCCGTGATATTTCCCAATATTGTTCTTTCTATCAGGTTAAATGTCTCAAATGTGTCCATTAAGTTTGCCTCCATTTTTTCTTTCTCCCGAGTGGAATATTTCTCCCTACATTTTGTGGGACTTGTACATCGGTGATTCTTTCCGTCCATTTGATTTTTTGAATTCCTCGATAACGCCTACTTCCATTTTTTTCAAATTCCCTTCTTTGTGCTGCTGATATCGTCCAAGCTTCTCTGCTTTGCATAATGATGGGCGAAGGGTTGACGAAGGCCATAATGGAGGGTGGGATGTTTGGTAGGATGGGAGAGCGCGGAGATAGAAAAATGTTCAGGATGAAGAGGAAGGACGTGTGTTGAGATGAAGAAAGAAATTGTCTAATGAGACAGGGCTCTGCGCATGCCCTAATGTTCAGGACTTTACTCATATCCTGGTAGGCTACTCTTATGATAATGGAAGTCTTTGAGCATTTGCAGTATTTCGATCACGTTTGTTGCATGGCGAGGATGACCTCTGGTGTTAAGCGCTGCGTGCCTCATCTCTGACGGCCCGTGGAGCGTCTCGGCGGACCAATTCATCCTCCTGGCCTGAATCTTCCCTGGCAACACCCGCCCCCACTTTCACTCTCTCTCTCTGTCTTCCACCTCAACATCTCGGTGTTAATGACGTCCTCCCACGCCCCGCTTAACCCTTTTTGGAGGATGTTCAAGGGTGTGGAGGGAGGTGTGTCAAAGTTCTATCCCACCGCAAGGCCGCCGCGTGTCGCTGCTCGTGTGCTTTCCATCCCGTGAGTCGCCTCAAGGGCGTGTGGCAGTAGGGGGTCAGGGTTTTTAAAATTTCGTTTTTCTTTTTGAATAGTTGTTTGGGGTGAATGTAATCGTGGTGTAAATAAATGCATGGTTATTTTTGCTTAGTTCCGGTGTGGTCACGAATGCTTCAAAGGGAAAGTTTTTCTTTGCATTCGTGCTCTTATACAGCAATGAAGCTTCGACAATTGCAATGGAGAAACGGAGTCTTTCTATTTGTTCGAGAAAATCTCTTGACAAAAACTGTCTGAGGAAATGAAGGTGTAGTGCTGTCAAGGAATGATGAAGATGAATTGGATGGATTCTAATACCACTGAAGTCCTACGAAGAATTGAAGAGGAAGGAAGTGGAGTGGAGACTTTGCGAAGTAGGAGATAAAAGTTTTGAACAAATCTGAGAAAAATGGGTAAAAAGGATACAGTTCTGGTGGTAGAATTAAATGGGAAGTACTATCGAGGAATTGAAGAATACATTAAGCGAGTCATGGTGGACATTATAATGAAGGTGTGAGTAATAAGGTTTGTTAGGAGTAGAATGATGAGCTAGCTTCCACCATTGGGCAGCATAGTAAGTGCCTCTTCCACATACCTCGAACGAATTTCTCTTGGTTACATTCCTAAGGGTTGTTTACTTATAGGTCGTCAGGATCTGCCTCTGTGGCGGATGGATGAGGACAATCCTCTGTTACTTCGAAGTTCTCAGATTCTAGTCCCGCACCAGTTTTGAGAGCGAAATAAGAATAGAATGGAAATAGAAGTACATGCTAGAATGCGAGAGTACGCTGCTGACGAAATAAGGAAAAGGAGCTGGTTAAAGGATGTGATTCTTTGGTTATGAAAAGCTGAGCTGATGCCGCGGTTATTTTTTTCTGAAAACCGTGGTGGAGGAGAGGATGTTGGTTGAGCAAGGAAGGTGAGATGCGGCCATTTGAGTTCGGTATAACGCTCGAAAAGCTGCTGAGGGAAATATTGTGTGGTGATAGAAGCATGCCGCTATCAAAAATTAGTTTGAGCAGTTTTTACTTTCCATATAAGGAAAACATCTTGACCGATTGCTTGCTCGTATTTGTACCAATCCAAAGAAAAAGACACTTCAGTGCCTAGGCCTTAGGCTTGTGCACGTAGTTAATAATTATAATTGTCAAGTGTGAGTCAAATCAATGCCTCAGATATTTATATGTAATTAATTACTAAGAAATACAGTTTTTTAAAACGTGGTATCTTCGTTCTTTTCGTCAAAATAGTCGATTGTGCTTCATACAACTGATTAAATATGTAATTAAAATTCAATTTTGGTCTCTTTTATGGTTGTAGAAAAATCTCTTTCGATCTCCTTTCGAGTACAGAACATGCAGGTAATACGTACAGATTCTAATAAGTAGATAATTAAAGATATATTGCTGTGAATAGTGACCTAATAGGCTGAAATATTGAAAGAATTGCTGCAGGTACTCTATGAACGTGTAAAAATGTTGAGTTGTGCTCCTTTCCAGATGAACCTACGTGTTAGATCATCTTGGCAAAAATAAATAAATAAACAAGTGCATTTTTTCCTTGCGAGAGTTGTTAACCTCTCCGCTTTGAAGTGGGAGGGGTCCGCCCGCGGCTCGCCCGTCTCCGTCACCGAGACTTAAGCGTCTCCTCGCGGTGAGATGAGGGTTGGAGGCGACGTGGAAAGTTTTGGGCTTGCGGGTGGCTGCAAGATTAGGGCGTGGATCCTGTCATTAAAAGAGTTTAGTGGGAGATTTTCGTGGATGGGGCAGGAAGCGAGGGGGGGGGGCGCGAGGGGACGACGGGGAAGGGAGCTTAGTGGGAAGACGTGGGCGGATGAGGGAGGGATATTTAGTTGGGGACGACGGATGATGAGATGGGCATTGCAGCGGTCGATAATGGCAGCTCGCCCCCTCACCCTCCACTCCACTCCTTCCATCTCCCCCCCACCTTCCGTCTACCACCCTTTTAACAGACTTTCACCCTCCTCCTCCCCCAAATGCGAGCACCCCATCATCGCTCCCCTCTATGCATGATCACCGTGCGTTATCCCTTCATGGGATGCGTAAAGGGGGTTGCTGAAGGACTTTTTGGAGAACGTGCGACGCCGGAAATGCGAGGGAAATTCATCATTAGACCCGAAGTGCATCGAGCGACAGGGCCGACTCCATTGAAATGCTAATAAAATTCTGCGGCATTAACGAGTGAAACACTCTTCTGATGAGGTCAGCGTTGATATTACTTCGAATTATTATTCGGTCGAACGGTCTAGGGAAATCGAAGCATAAAAAATTTCGCGGTCCATTTTCGTCAAGTATATTATACTTGTTTTTATTTGGATTCCCCGCGTTTTTATTTAAATCACCAGCGTATATTCTCCACAGCCGGAAATTCCGTCAGCGTCAATGATTGTTGCCGTTTGTGTAAGGTGAGGGCATTATGGAGGAAATTGTGACGAGGGAGTCAGAATCCAAGGCCTAGCATTAATAATTAAGCTCTTTGAATGTGTTAACTCCAATTGGGTATAGATTGATTTACGTACATACAACTTACTGTAATTTTTCCTGATACACAACTTACTGAAATGTTATAAGCAGACTTTAGCTGGAAAATATTGTAGAATTTTATTTATATGTTGCCGACTGAACGATTATTAATTATTTTCCTTTCTAGTCGGGCGGAACGTTCATTCTATCCTCAACCAATCTGATTAGCATTAAATACATTATTTTCTATTTTTTCACCATTTACTTTCTTTAAGTTATCATTGTGAAGTTCCAAATTCTTCTAAACCGTTTCTATTTGCTCATAGTCGCCCATATGGCTTCAAATATCGCACATTTCCACTGAAGTCAACATTCCTGTATTTTTATCCGATAAGGCTTAGCGAGGATAGCTTACCAAAATTTACCGATTTCGTAATTCTCCTGTTGGGTGTATATGCAACTACTTATTATAGTTTGGGCGAAATATCAAATCAATGAATTTGGTCTCATTTTAAAGAAAATATCTCACCCTTCCAAAGATACCAAAATATCAACCTCTTACCGAGCTTCTTTCCGAGATTTTTCGACGAGCCATGTCAGCCCTTTTACATGGGAAGTGGTACGTGTATGCACCCCCAGAGAGACTTTATTTAAAAAATGAGTAATTTATAACACTTCGATCTTGTTATAAAATTACCAGTAAGTAGTATGCATGTTTTCCCATGTATTCTCTTGAAGCAAATCATATTGTCACCGCATTATTTTTTTTTAATTTCTAAAAAAAACGTTGTGAGGCAGTTTTAAACGTTCCGCGCCACAAAAAAAATGAATCAAGTTAAAGACTTATGAAGATATTTTAGCTTCATTCAGTCGTTTAAAAGAATTTTATTGCACCATTGCTAATGCAATATTTTATTCATGCTTCCTTCAGCAGCTGAAATTATGACGTATTATTCGAATATGGTTTCAATGACGACTGGGGAACTACCTCGCTCAAACTACCTTAACACGGTGAGGGATTAGCGTTGAGAATGACATCTTGAGGACTCAGGTTCAGAGTTGGCCCTATGTTTTAAGGGAGATCCCGTGCAACCTTTCATTGGTGGTGAGGACGACCATAATGAAGATCATGGAACTACGTGTACAATTTCATTTAGGTGGATCTACCCGTCTCCGCGGTGAAATGTCAAACCG
The DNA here is from genome assembly GCA_963169105.1 of Ceriagrion tenellum. Taxonomy (NCBI): domain Eukaryota; kingdom Metazoa; phylum Arthropoda; class Insecta; order Odonata; family Coenagrionidae; genus Ceriagrion; species Ceriagrion tenellum. Next base: position 112,441,192 of record OY720634.1, on the reverse strand, counting down.
GACGAAATCATCACTCGCTCGTGTATCCGGCGATCGTTGCGGGAAAAGGTCAGATGTGCTTCTCCCCTCCCCTTAAGCGTTGCAATATGCTCAAAGGGTAACATTTCCGTTGCAGAACACTGCCCTTTCTCTCCACTCGTTGACGGACGTGCATATCTGTTGTCATTGCAGTATATTGGAGCGTGGCGTGACCGGTGAAGTACAGCCTTTGGGACGCGTTCCCGCGTTCTACCTATGGGTGATAATTATTGGTGTATTATGCCACTTTTCCGAACCAGAACAGACTAGAAGCCTTCAAAACTATGTATTGGAGGAGGATGCTGAAGATAAAATGGACGGACAATTAAAAAAACCGAATGGTAAATTAAAAAGAAATATAAATTCAAAGGTTAAAATTTTAACTTAAAACCAATGGCAACATTACACAATAATCTTGTAAAATGGTGGTGATCCTGAAAATTCAGTCGTTTTTTGAACTCCACACCACAAACAGCATCCTGTAAACTAGGTAGCATTATGTGAAATTATTCATGAGGAGCGTGGCACTGTATGAATCGGAATCATGGACCATTGGAAAGGCTGACCAGAACAGACTGAAAGGCTCGAAACCTGGTGCTGGAGGAAAAATGGACTAACGTAATAAGAAGTGATGAAGTTTACAGAAGGGTAAAAGAGGGTAGGACCATATTGGAACGCTATACAGAAAATAAGGACCAGGTGGATCGGACATACCCAGAGTCACAATGGGTTTGTGAAGAACAGTATTGAAGGTAAAATAAAGGGAATTGTCCCCCAGGAAGACTCAGGAAAAAGCTCATCGACCAAATGAAGAGAAAAGAGCTTAGGAAGAATGATCATGAAGTAAAGTAAGATTGAACGACCAGTGATGGTGATCGTATTCCTGTGAAATAAATTCCGTCCCCGAAAAAAAAAAATCAACCGGTAAGAGAGGTGACCGCGTAAAGGAGGTGGCCGCGGGGGCAGGTTTCGCTGTATAAAAATAATAAGAATGAAGGGGATGGATAATAGGAAGGTGAGGTTAAAATATACTCTTTTCCTTAACAGTGTCTGTGACCGCACCAAAACATCCAAATGTCTAGATGAATTGTATTAAGGATGTTGACACATTTTGTTGACTACTCAAAAATATGGTTTTTTTCTCCAATACCGCCCTTAATGTGGCTTTGTACTGGCTTGCGGGGAAGTGCTCCCTATATGGCGTCTAGCCGACCCAGGTGGCGGCGGTCCTCGCCTGCTAATCCGAGGGTCGCGGGTTCGAGTCCCGCCTGCGTGGGTTTTTCACCACCCAGGGCATGGATGTGTGTCAAGTTCTGTTGGTCCGGTCCCTGGAAAACCTGATGACAGGCTCAGCAGCCTATCGGGATTCCGGGGACATACGGGCCAACAGAATCGTCCCGCAAGCCAAAAAAAAAAAAATTCTTGGTATAGTTAATTATTGCGGGTTTAAAATTTACGTCAGTCTTTTTTACCTTATAGGCGGTGCAATAATTATCTAAATAGGGCTGAAAGCTGATACGATAATTGTATGGTTAGAACTGGGAAAGAAATTATGTAAAACTGATGAGTTTTTAAGTTTACTGCTGGGTCATTCCACGTCAATTCGAACATCGAATTGCCCTTGACCTCACCGATTTTGACCAAACTTGCTGTATACACTCCGTTTTTACTATATTTTTGGCCATGTGCATCTGTTTTGTAAAATTCGCATCCGTTGCCTGGTTGCGGGAGTATGAAAAATTGAGCTTCTCGAAAATCTGTGTTTGATGTAACTACGATCCATCTCCAAAAGTATTATACCTGGGATAGTGAAAATAAAATTGTTTGAAAGAAAAAACTGCAGCGCACAACATAAAGACAGTGAAATTAAATTATTTTCCAATCTATTACCCTTATTTTCATTTTGCACCGTGTTCTTATATGAAAACACGCTGATGTATGTATCCATTTCAATCCATGAATTGCGTATAGTATTGTGGAAGGAGAAATTTCTCGTGGTGTAAGACTGGGTGCCTGAAAAGCCCGAGAGCGAATCAATAGGTTTTGAAATCGTTGCTTGATTGGTTGGCTGAACTCCCCGTTCAGCGGGAGGGGCTTCTTCTCTAAAGGGGTTCCGGCAGTTGCAGTCATCCGAGAGAGCTTGCTTCCCGCGCTGCTCAGGGATGAGAACGATGCGACGCGGCGGAAAGAAAAATCCCCTTTGCCGGAGTGCTGACGGTGGAGAAGGGAACGGACGGCCCCCGTCGTACGTCTTCTTAAAGAGGGAGACTCGTCGCTTCCTTTTCTCTCACTTTTCCTCTTCCCGTCCACGTTTAAGGTAGTTTGAGCGAAATATCATTTTACCTAGAAATCAATGAATTTGGTCTCATTTGAAAGAAAAATATATCACCCATTGATATAAAAAATTCAGAACCTTACCAGACTACTTTCCGATATATTTGCCAGAAAATACCAGCCCTTGTACATGGGAAATGGTACGTGTATGCACTCCAGAGGGACCTTATTAAACGAATGAGGAATTTCTAACACATAGGTCTCGTAAAAAAATCAAGTGTGTAGTTTGAGTGTTTTCTCAACTATTTTTTAAAATTAATTATGTAGTCACCGCAGTAAATTCTTCGGAATCACAATTAACCTTCCGTTTTGATGGAGTTTCAAACGTACTGCGTGAACAAATGAGTCAAGTTAAAAACTTATTTAGATATTTTCATTTGCTTACTTACAATTTCTGTCATGTAAAACTATATTATTGCCCCATTAATAAAGGGAAATTTAATTCGTGTGTCTCACAGCTGGTGAAATTAAAACGTATGATTCTAATATGGTCTGTATTATGATTAGGGAACTCTCTCGCTCGCACTACCTTAAAGGCAATGGCCATGTCGAGAATGTGGGCTCGAGACGAAGACTGCTATTCGTTTAGGTCTTCTTTTCGTTATTTTTTTGTTTTGTTTTCTTTCATCTCGAGACGTTAAGTGAGAGGCGTGCGCACGTTTACTCCGCCAGGAGACGGATGCCGCGCCTTTCTTGTTGTATTTGTGCAGCGTTAGCGCGCGGGACTCTCTTTGTGTTGATGGAGTGCGCGTTCATTTTTGTCGACCGCTTTTTTTCGCGGATTTTCGTGTTAAATGATTCCTGGTCTCGGCTCGAGAGTCCGCCTCTCTCCATCTGTTGTGTTTTCAGTGATCGTGAGTGAGGATTTTACGGTCAAGTTGGACATTTTAGTTCGTCGAGGCGAACGGCGATGACTCACAAGAGGGGAAGGCGGTGTGAGGAAGTGACGATTTTCAGATTGTTTTTTTCGATTTACCCTTTGTGATTTGAGCACAAATGAGCCATGTAGGGCTTGCTGAGCCATTGATAGAGTTGTTATTATAGAAATTGTTTGAGGTAACCTCCTTCTAGGATTCATTAGAATACTTTCGGCTTTCTAGCTGTGCTCTGCTATTGCATAAAATTAACTTCAGAATACATCTCATGATCGATCATAATGAATGAGAGTAAGGCACCTTTCCACTTAGATAATTTAAAAAAATATTTTTATTTATTTATTATTATGAATAAAGAAACAAAAAAGGTATCTGAGTGGAAAATTGCCTTACTTTCATTCATTATGATGAATTCTTTCCAACATATCAAGCCTGACACTTCTCTTTTTATTTCTCAATCGATAAAAAATTATGTTAACAGTGTATAATTGTCGCAAATTTTTATTCTTGATTCAATGTCATCAAGTCCGCTAGTGCAGCCATTAAGGATAAACTCAACCGAACAGCAAGAATTAGAATTTTCAATTAAAATGTTTGTGAAAATTATAAATTTTGTACATTGTATTTCATGATGAAATTTCGCATAGTTGTGACTAATAAATTGAGTAATTTCGGTAATTCGCTCGTAATGAGTCTCTACCTGCCGTACAGTTTTTATTAAAGGTGTAGTACAGTTATACCGTACAACTTATGATTATTTTTTGGGATAAAATTTCAAGATGTCAGAAACCAATTACCCCGGAAATGTATCTACACTTAGAGAAATATATAGAGCCATGTTCATTTTTAGGGGTGATCCACGGGTACAGGTAGGTTTTAATGAAAGAAGGAATAATCCTTTTCTGCTGTAAGTCCTTGTCTTTGTGCGGCATTTCATTCTTCGGGCCGCCTTACGCTCTATCTACCTTCATCCCGTCAATAAAACCTATACTCCTGCTTTCCCTTCCTCGCTTGCCGTACATTCTCCCCTCTATCGTGACCTTCCGAATCCCTTCGCCTCACATTACCCGTTAAAACCACCCACTCTGCCTTCTCCTGAAACGTTTTCCTCTCCTCGCCTATTAAGCCGAGCGCTGTACCCATCGAGAGGGTCTGAGTTTCATTCCTGGCTAAAGCAAGAGATTTTTCAAAGGATTCCCGATCACAATTGAGCGCTGCGTTGGGGGCACTTTGAGTGTTCCTTAGATAGATATCCTCATTAAGTTGATAGTAGGTGAAGTAACTTTATGGGAGTTCATCAGTTTCATGGTGATTAAGGTAGTTTGAACGAGATAGTTCCCTAGTCAGAATGGAGACCATATTTGATTCATACGTTTTAACTTCAGCTGCCATAGGGAGCGTGAATTAAATATTGCTCTGGTAACGGTGTAATAATATGCTTTTATATGACTGAAATTCTAACTAATTAAATAATAATATCTATCTATGTCTTCAATTTGACTCATTTTTTCACGCGGTACGTTTAACACTCCATCACAACGATTCTCAAAAAAATTGCTTTGGTGACAATATGATTTATTTTAAAGAATAGTTGAGAAAACGTACAAACTATTCGCTGTTAATTTTTAGACGAGATCTAACTGTTTGAAATTCCTCATTTAAAAAAAACTGTCCCTCTTGAGGGTGCATACACGTACCATTTCCCTTGTAAAAGGGTAGGTGTGTTCTTTAAAATGAGACCAAATTCATAAATTTCTAGGTGAAATGAGATTTCGCTCAAACCGCCTTAAAAAACATTGTAGTTTTCCGAAATTTTTTATCAGGTTCCTCTACTGTCTAATATGACATTCTACTACATTTTCAAGTATTTCACTCTTCGATGAACGTAATGTAAGGTGTGAAAAAGTACAGTGTTGCATCGCTATGAAACACCGCGTAACGCACGATATGTATTCCAAAAACTGCCGTGGTAAATGATTTCCAAAGGTTGACAGTGATTTTTTGCGTCCAGAGTCTTCTCAGAAGAAACGCGGTGATCGCATTTGATGATTGCGCGTGGTTTGGCTTTGAAACAAAAAAAATTATAATGCCTTACGATGTACCGAACAGATAGGTATAAAAACTCGTTTTTTTCCGCGCACAATAAGCGACCACAGTAAAAATTGAGCTCCACTATATACACTCCTATAACACACGTCACCATTTCACCTCCCAAAACGTTATCCCTTACATGTCTACTCGGCTGGTGTCCTAACACCTCATGCCACATGCCTATGCGGTGGCTCTCAGGGAAGTATGTAGATGTAGATGCATGTATTTTCTGTCTTAGTTCCAGACATTTCATTCCTTCCATGGCGCTTTGTAAGTGTTCTCGTGGAATTTCATTCTCGAAACTCGTACCGCAGTTATACAGAGCATTTTAATGTCCCATGCAAATGATTTTCATATCCCCTTCCCATCCTGCTCCGACCAAGATCTTAATGTTTTTGTCACGAGTGCTCTTTATTTCTTTTTATCATCTGCCCGCTGTTGACGAGGCTCATGGAGGATGCAAAAAAACAGACTCGGATAAAAAGGTCGTTTTCCTCCCCGAAACAACTCAGCCCTCCCAAACAATCAGATTCCTCCTACCCCCTTAACCGGGAGCACTGCATCAACCAGCCCCCGCTTCTTCCATCTGCGTCCCCTAAGTAACCTTTCATCAGCGCATTTCGCTTCCTCAACCTTCTCCCTCTCGACTCCCGCTTCGCTGAGTGGCTGAAGTAGGCCTGACTCCCTAATGCCCCTCCTTGACAACCAACAACAGCCGGCTTAAAAGTTAGAGCGAGGAATTAAAAGGCATTATTCCAGTGCTTGGCTCATGGAGTAGGTACGGTTTCCACGAGTTAGATTCTCGTTATTTTTACCTTCTCTGTGCAATTGATCTCTGTTGTCGGAAGATTAATTTGTATTGTGATTGTCGTCGTGAAGAAAGGGACTTGATTTTTCTCCTTTAAGTTGCTTGGTAACGTCGCTAAAGTTGTGGTATACGACTGTGCGGTCAGCAAATTCATCCGTGAGGAGAATTGAATACAAGCTTGGATTCGGATGTTCCGATAACTGTAAAACTAATTTCCTGTGTGATTTTGGACTGATCATCAGAAGATTAGAAGAATTTTTAGCTGTTTGAAGCTGGATGGAGAGTTAAGTTAAGTTAAGCAAGTTAAGAAAAGTTAAGCAAGTTATAGTCGTTAGAATATAGGGTAATATGGAAGTTGTAGAAGAAGTGTGAGCATTTTGAACGCTATTTGAAAGATGGGATATCGAGTTAAATATTCCTAGAAACAAGAGATGATTCACGAGGTTATTTTTAGGATTAGGTTCCAGTTAGTAACTCTGCTTAAACCCGTCAATAATGATTAGCAGATTACTTTTATTTAAATGAACCGAGAGAGGTAAGATATTAATATCTCGCCTTTAGTCTACTTATATGAACCCACCTGTAGCTTAAAGTTGTACTATCCCATCCATTCGGCTTTGCGGATTGGATTTTTTTGTGGCTCAAGTACTGCGCACCCTGAGGCCCTGCAGAGGCGGAGATTTGTCAAAGAACTCCTTATCCCTACTTGGGTGTTTTATGCGGAGGGTTTCATGTACAGTTTTGCGTCCGTCAGTTGGGACGTTGAACTGTGGACTCCTTGAAGCCTTTCGTCAAGTATAGGATAATGCCGACGATGGCTATATCTGTTCCCTTCCTCCATACCCCATGTTATCCTTGTCAGTTGCAAGTAGTGTCCCTAGGTAACCTACCTGCTGTTATATTGCTGTTGAGGGTGGTCATTAGGCTGGAGGGTGCTAATTGGAAACAGTGGGGCAACTTAATGACTCGGGGAGTGCGCTATTATGAAATGGGTGTTTTAGGAACGATTTTCAAAAGAGATCACTGCTAGCGAAAGAATTGGATTTCAGGATTGGAGAGATGTTTTTGGAGACACTGGGCAAGAATAAAAAGAGGGGGCTGTTTAAGATTTATGTGCTGTTCATATAGAGGCTGCAGGCATTTAAAGCGTGGGTGCGGAGGTGGATGGAGAAAGTTCGGTGGGCAGAAATCGAAGACAAACGATTAAGTGCTCGGTATGATAGGATAGGAAAGAGACATCTGAACGAGATAATGGAGAGGCGTAGTAGGTGGTCTGAAGAGTCAGTGATGCTCCGTTTATATTACTAGGGGTAGAATGATAGTTAATATGGCGGCGTAGCTGACTTGCATTTACACAGCATTCCTTAGCCCTTGTTAAGATAATGGTGGTCTCTGATGGTGAGTTAAGAAGGCGATGTAGCCCACAGCTCAACAAACATCTCAAGTCGCTTTTCATTTGTTTCAAGGGCCGTGGGCTAAATTACGAGATTTGTATAGGCGAGAAAAAGGATTGAAAACGTTTCGCTCGGTTAGACTTCTCATTTATTAGTATGTCACTATGTACTTATCATTTCATATCTAAACGTTACTTTATGCATCAAGAGATGAAAATTGAGAGAATAAATTTCCTCAATAAGAACCACATGTTACTATGCTATACTTTTCCATTTAAATACCCCGGGAATATTACGTTATTATTTCGTTTTCACTCTTTCATGATAGATAAAAACAATTTAATATGTTATCTTGACATGCAAGATTTATAAATAACTTCCTTTCCGAGTCCTTGCCTCAATATATTCAGCGGATTAAACGGCCTTTTCTTCCAAGTTTTGCCCATGACCCGTGTTCGCTTGCGCCTTTATGGTAAATTTTGAACTTTAAATACGGTTTATCATTCGATCATGGATTTAAATACGTCAGGCAACTTGGCACGGACGCCTGAATACGGAAGATGACTAGAGAAACTCTCGTAATATATTGTGAACTTCAAATAAAAGCTAAATGTGGACCGTATCACCCAACTACTATTCTAATTAACCTGAGTTTACACGACTTAAAAAGGATGGTAACCAGCGCCAACCCTAGAGACGCCAGCGTGGTTAAAAAGTTGACTAGGGTTAGCGCCAACCGGCGTTCACACGGCGAAATTTTTCTTGGGTTAGAGTTAACCTGGTTAGTAAGCTAGTAATGTAAACAGGGCATGAGAGGCGAGGGGTTGGATGTCCGTGTTTGAGGGAAGAATGTTGGACTAGTAGTGGGGGAGTGGAAGAAGGGTATCAGAGATTTTATGGACATGATGATGAACGTTGGGACGTATGCTGAGAAGAGGAAAGAAATATTGTAGTCAGGTTGGGCCACGCCCATTTACAGTTCTAGATGATTTTTATCGATTTCCGTTGGTACTCACCTCATCCTTGATTACCTTTAAGGGACTCTATTTTACGGGCGAAAACGCTTCCGAAGGCCAAATACGTCCACGCGCTTTTAGTTTACGTCTCGACTTTGCTACTCAAGGAAAATTGTTTGCGCTGGCCTCCAGAATGAGGGTTACTACTTTAAATAAGTGTGGTAACTTTTCGCATTTTGCTTTCCACATAATTATTTCGACCGTAGAAGAAAATAGAATTTGTCCAAGTCGTGTGATCGACATGACGTGAACGATGCATGTTTCTAAAACTCTGCACTCATTACAATGCGAATCCTTTGTCTCTTTGGAGGGTTATCATATTGTTGGAAACTGTGTATCATAGCACCTCTATGATCATTCTCCAGAATCCTTGAAACGCGTTTTCCATCGGTGGTCCTGTAGCTCGGGGTGGGTGAAGAAGGAGAAGGCGAAGATCTCTCGTAGGCTGCGGCAGAAGCCGAAGGCGTCTTCTGCCGAGGTATGTAGCTCCATTAATGAATGAATGATTGGCGAATTCCACCGTATAATCATTGTACTTGTCCTTCCTGACCAATGTGCCCCTCCCAGTAATCCCCACCCTGAGTACCGATTGGGGGACCATTTTACCTCCGCAAAATTTTTCTCGGAGAAATGCCATCATGTCATATAGAGTTATAATGCAGGGTTGCATCACCTAGGGAGACTGATGTGGTGGTTTCTCCGTTGCCTTCCATATTGCAGTTCCTCGGTCGATTCCATGAAATTCACTCTTGCCCGAAGTTGTGACTGTTGATAGCAGTCCGATTTTCTGTGATCTGCGCCATTTTGATCAATGCCTGCGCCATAATTGATCAATGCCATTTGTGAGGTCAAATTCGGGTAGCGTGCGAAAGTTGGTTGGCCAGCCAGGAATATATTTTTTCCGTTTCATGGTCTCGAACTTGCGACCCTCTGAATGGGATTCGAACACGCCACCTCTGGTTCAAACCGGACCCCGTATAATTAGGAGTTCTTACATAAAATGTGATCCTACTATGTTTTCGACGTAAATGATAATTAAAATTTTCCCTAAACATCCCACGATCATCGCAGCAGACACCTCAACTTGTGAATCATCCAAATTAATTAATGAAAAATCAGAGGAAAGGATCGGACTGCTATAGGCCAAATAACCTCCTCTATAAGGCAAAAACCAGACTGAAGCTTACCCTCCATCGATCTACTCAATGACTGTGTTTATCAGTGGTTGGATGTGAACCCGGTTGCAATTGAGGGGAGTGACCTTTTTTTCTTCACAAGGGAGAGAAAATTCAACTTTTCCTGTGCTTTTGAGGATTCGAAGCTAGGGTTTCGACGTGAGAAGCCATTTAAGTGTTTATCGGTTACCAGTTGTTGATAGAACTGTGTGGGCGTTGGTGCTGGCATTGCCACCGGCAATCAAGCGTGTAGTTTCTCGTGCGAAAGAAACACACGGTATATTCAATAAAATATCGTGAACTATGACCTTTGCCTGTTGCAGTCAGTACGCGAGGAGGAAATTCTGGGCTTAATAGTCGCGTTTCATAATGCTCAAATTCTTATAGGAGCGCTCTGTTTAGATCCTCGTGTGCAGAGTTATATTTTTTTAGGATCGTATTCTTTCTTCACTGCCTACGTATTATTTTTCTCGCGTTTATTTTATTGTTCATTCATTGTATTTGTCGCGCTGCGTGCCTTTTTAATGATAATGTCTTTGTCATGATAGCTCATTAAAAGTTTTTCTTTGAACCTCGGACGAAAGGATTTCCATTATGTAAATTCGTCAATTTTATGAATCTTGTGCTTAATTTTGTGCCTTTTTCATTATTTGGGACTGGAAGCTTTTTGACTCTTGTTCCATTGTTGTTGTACGAATGGGTTTGTGTTTAATGAAAAGATATTATGTGATTTGTGCCTATTGATTGATAAGTATTTGAGTATGTATTTCCTTCACAAATGACTAGATAACTTATTTTTCTTTCAAATTGTACTAGAAAACTAAGTTATAATGTAACTTGTGACAATGAAATTTCACATAGTTGAGCGTGAAACCGTGGAACTCATGACTTACCTTGATTTGCATGATTGTCAATAACATTTCCTGGCTATACTATTCTACCGCATTCATACCATCTGCCACCCTTCATTTCGTCCGAAATTTTTATCCTCTCCTTTTTTTCTTCTACGCTTTCCCTGCGTTCTCCTTTCTCCTCTTTTGCCCTCAGTGTATGGGATTAGAAATTCCAATGTTGGAAATGGAAAAAATCTGTGTAACGAGACAACTAATACTCTTGTTAAAATTATTGATTGAACTGTACACCAACGAAATGTACGTTTGCCAGAGGAATCCTACTGCAGGTATGTAGGTAGCAGTAGGCCTACAGGTAAATGTAAGTAGGTAGTATGGGGTACCTGAGAAGCGTTAGAGGTAAAAGTAGAATGGATAAGGTTTGATATGGAGTACGTCAAGAAAGAATTTGGAGTAGACGCTCTGATTACTGGAAATTTACAGAAGGAGCGTGCTTAGCTGGTTAGACCATGTTGAGAGAGTGCATGAGTGGAATTTTTATAATTTATGATAGAGAAGTGAAAGGTTTAGGAAGATAGGGTAGACTGATAAAGTCATGGGTGAATGTGTTGGAAGAGGCTAAGGAGTAGAGAACGTGTGAAGTTATGTATGAATGCAATTGAAACTTACAAAGATGCAAGGATAGACTAACGCAAATCATTGAGCCCTTTTTGATTTTGCTACCCTCAAGGGAACGGCTTGATCGTTTCATATTTTTTTCTCCTTTGCTCTCTTATTTATCCTGTAAATTTATTCAATTGATATCATTGAGTGAATAAGTTGCCATGATGACTTAATAGCGTTTTATTTTTTGGCGCTGGCCTTGTGTTAAGAAGCACGAAGGGTTGCGGCCTAAAATATTCCTCTAAATACTCCCAAGGTGTATGGAAGCATTTCCTTTCTTGGCGCGGAAAATGTTGTTACTGCTAATTTGTCTTGTTGCCAGGGCAGTTGCCCTGAGGACGACGGTGGAGTCATCGAAACGTCGGCCGGCAGCTACCTAACCTGATGACCGTGAAGACTTAATTGTTATTATACGCCAGGAAAGAACCAAATCATATGTTGTCACTGGTCTCACCAATTTTGAAAATAATGTGGTACTACTGTGGAGTTGAACAGTGTGACGTCTCGCTTTGCAAGCTGTGATGAGCGCCCCACCATTATTTATAAAATTTTGGTTAGCTAAGTAATGTTGCGCAGTAAAGATTATTATCGTAGTCGAATCTTTTTTATTTCATTGTTATTTTCTCTTCCAAAAGACCTCTTGCGGTTAGACTCTGGGTTGCATTGTTGATGAGACATTCCATATAAAAACGAAACTGGAGGTCATATATATATATATATATTTTTGTTGCTAGGAAGTATTGTGTTGGTCACAAATAAAATAATTACTTGGTTTTCTTTATTTTTTCTTGGTACAAAATATTTCGACACAACAGTGTCATTATCAGGTATGACATAACGATCATAACGACACCGTTGTGTCGAAACATGTACCAAGAAAATAAATCAATGGAAGGAAACCAAGTTATTTTTTCATTTGTGAAGTTCAACTCCCACATAGTTGAGCCTGAACCCGTGGAACGTATAGTGTTGGTGTTCGTTTTCCATTCGACGCTGGAAACGTTGACCTGCACGTGGATAACTAGATGGGCTTCGAAAACACTGTCAAATCGATTGCATTCCATCCTGCTCTTCATTTAGCGTAGGATTCCGTTTGATTATTCGCTCGACCGCAAATTGATTCGGGGAACGTTCCTTATTCTATTGCAAGTGTGCTCGTTAACGCAGGCTAACTGAAATCTTCAATCTAGTGACCACGCCGCTCGCGGTGAACGCACGTCAAAGAATTTCGATTGTGGAAGCCTTGCATTTAGCTATTCAAACGCATGCTGCTTTCGGTTTCATTTCCTTCTTTATGTTATTCAGCGGAGATGAAAGCTGTGCGTTTCATCCTGATACTGCGAAAGCTTTGTGGTAGACGGATAGATGGGTAGTCGAGGATATATGTCGTCTTGTTTCTTCACCTTTGTGGTGGCGATGAAAAGGTTCATTGCAGAGCGGTGGAATTCGTCATTTACTCAGCAAATCGATTCTCGCGACTTTAATTGAAAAAACAAAGAGATAAACCCAATGACACCTTTGTCCCTTCGATCTCGGAGGTCTCATTCAGGGAGGAATCGGAAACTTTAGCCTCGGATGATTCGCCGAGGTGAAAATTTTCGAAGATCGCCACATCGCGTTTCATGTCATAAGCGAAGTAGTAAATGAGATCAGGTTGTGTCATGGTGGTCAGCAATCTGTTGAGATATAAGTTCATTTATGTATTCAAAAAGTATGAATTTATAATATGCTCTTCAGTTAAACGAAACTCATGATTGAGTTTCTATTTGAAAAATATGGCTTAGTATCTCGAAGATTTGCCTTTAAGTCAGTTGTAAAAGTTCGTTCATACCTGCTTTAAAAATATTGAGTTGAGTAATGATTAAATCAGTGGAATATCTAAAAACTATTTTTAAAATTTCGGATTATTTTTTCAAAATAATTTTGCCTGCATTTTGCAATCATTAATATTTTTCTGTATTATTTGCAGGTGAGTTTCTCTGAATAAGCCATCTCTAAGTACACACTATTTCCATGGGTAAGCGAGACGTACAGTCAAGGTAAGCCTTCTTGGTTAATTTTTTTCAAAGGCACATCGTTATGATGATGTGGTCTAAATTGATACCGCAGTGTTTTCATGTGCTGCTCGTAGCTTTGTAATCTAGTTTTTCGTGGGAAGACTCTTCTCATATTAGCTCTTACTGCAAAGAATTTAATATCTTGCAGTCTTATAAATTTAAGAGTTAAGGAAAATTGCTAAAGGAACAGTCGAACCTTCATTGATAAATTGATATTCAGATATTTTTGGTGAGGAATGTGACTTTTGGAATTAGTGCTGTGATGCTTTCCTGTGTGCTGTGAATTTTCCCGTAAAGTTTAGAAAATTAATTTCACGTGTGAGTCTTGCGAGGGTTAAAGTACCCCTCGCTGAATTCAGTCAAAGCATACAAATAAACGAACAATTGATATTTTTCTCTTTTTTTTAGCTCACCCATTTTAGTAAATATATCTTTTCCATGCTAAATTTGTGCAATCGTTGAATTTCGAGCTCTACCCGTCGGTCGGTCAACTTATGCAACTTAAAAATTTCCATTATTATGCTTTTCCTTTGACTGTATCCAAGTGATTTTGACTCGAGTTTTTAAAATCACATGGGCTTTTTATGATCAAACTCATCCTTAATTGTTTTAATTTTATTGATCATATACGTCCCTTCGGTTTTATTTATGACTTCATCGGGTTTTTTGGTACTACCGTACATTTACGTTAAATACAAAATTTGATATTGCTATTGGTGAAATCTATTATGTACGCATCAGGAGTTAATCTGCCGAAATAAGCTAGTTTCCTTTTGGAGAACATAATTCTCTGAATAGGAAAGTATTCTTTGTACTGAATTAATGTGCATGTGAATTTTATTTTCTGCATGACTTGGTTTTATTGAAGCACAAATTATAAGTCTTCAAAATAAGTGATTACGTAAACTCTCACATTACTCAGAGTAGCCCATTAAGTTTGTGTGGTAAGCAAACTTATCTTGATTACTTAATTCCTGTGCATGCCTAAGCATAAGTAAGCTTTCTAAGCCTTACTATTTGGTTTTTAATAGAGTTTAATCTTGAATAGAGTGCTATGCAGCATAGTCATCACATGATAGACCCTAGCGTGCATTTGAAATAAAAAAGACCTAAATACATATGCCCGGTGGAGATATTTTAACTACTCATTTGAATTCTGGAGATCTAACCGTGCTTTAATCACAGTTAAATCTTTCAGTGGAAATAAATAATTCAGACGGGCGTAATTAAATCACCATCCATGCTTCTGTCCCCGGAAATTTCTCTCGAAATAACTATTGATTTGGGTTTCAGCGGGACTATAAAATTCATAGCACCTCTAATTCATAGGCATTGGAGGTCTCTCGAACGCGTGGGTGACGAACGGCAAACCCCCACGGGTCCGCAGTCCGTGGCACGTTTGGGGTTTGGTATATTTTTCTGCCGGTGCCCTAATTAACGCGTAAATCACACTCGCGGCGACGTGGAACGCCCTCGAATTCGCAGATATTACCGATCTTTCGCCACTGAGGGAACAATCATCGAATCAAATCTCGCCGTCGGGCCGATTAATTGGAATTCAAATGAGGCAGAATGACAGCCGAATGGCCTGTGAGGTTGGTTACTCGTATCCGGGCACGTCAAGCCGTTGCCCTGAGCTTAGAGGGAGAGAAATTTGATTTTTTTTAGCTTCTTTGCCACTCCGCTCTCACCCTGGCATAGTAAACATTGGTGCTAAATGTAGTCAGTAGGTGCGGCCGATATCTCTTGAAATTTCTTGTTGGAAGGCATCAAATCCTTCAGTAGCTATCCACCAAATTATGATATTCTGTATTGAGATACTAGTGTGTGTGTAGATATTCTTTGAGATTGAAATTCGAAAAGATTGCCTATAATATGTAAACAGTATAATTCTGCTGTTTGATCGTATGTCTTTCATGTGTACTTCAGGTCGATTATGTGTGTAATGCACTCTCATTTAAAACATTCATGCTTCAAGTTTTCCGCGGTACGGACTTGTACAAGATGTTACCCAAAAGTTCCATGACACTGCTAGTGATCAAAAGAATTAAAACGTGATTCTTAAGTTATATTACCATGTAAATAGTCAAATATTGTCTTGTGCAGCACTTAATAACATGACCTTGCTGTGATTGGACACAGTGCTGGTTATCGGCAGTCGTTAAGATGTTGTATTTTCCTCCACGTTCCGGCGTGTGTCACTTCCACAGTGTCAAAACGGTGTCTTTTCAACTGCAGTGTCATTTTAAGAAGTAAAAAGAAATAGCACGGTGCAAGGTATAGTTAGTAGGTGGGAAATAGTAGGCATAATTGTTTTTCGTGAAAATTACCAGATCACGAGACGAAGGCAGCTTGGCGGGTTGTCTTGATGTGGAACCCAGTTTTCGCTGCCTTGCTTTTAGGGAAGTTTAAGCGTCGCACCCTCCTTCAAACCTTTCAAAACATAGCAGTATTTCTTCCCTGTGACCGTTTCACAAGTTGATACTAACTCCTAGTGCTCAGTGCCACTAATAAATAAAATAATCGTGGCAGATCAACTTTGCAGTGCTTTGGCAAACCGTTGGTCGACATACCGTTTGTCGATCTCATCTATCAGCATTCAATTTAAGCTCTAATGCAGTTCACGCGTTGCTATCTGGCTTGCAGATGAATCACCTTGCGCTTGCTTTGAAATCCGTTGGGTTGAAACTGACCAAGCCATTTATCAAAATGTGATGCAGATTCGCTCCTCGTCGATATCACCCATTCCGGAAGATGTAAAAAAAGACGAAAACATTACCGTAAACATACCGTTCTAAACTCGGCTCACGTCCTGTAAGAATAGGGCCGCTCGACCCAGGGGTTCCCTTGGGATGCGCTATGATGCACTGCACGGCAAAAGTTCCCGCTTCCTTCGGTGCACGCAATTTATTCAGTCTCGGAACTTAAGAGCAGCCCCTCGCGTTATGTTTGCCCATCTATAAAGAATTTTGGAACAGTAGTGAGAATAAATTTTAGTTTAATATGCTCCGGCTTCTAAGGCCAGTCTTAAGGTGAGTTTACCCGTGCAATTTACTTGCGGCCCGCGACTTTCAACGTAAATTACATGCGTAAGCAGATCTGCAAGTCCACTTGCAGAACTTTTTAAAATTTCGGCTCGTCGCATGCAGAACACTATCATTGGCATTATTATCGGATACCTTTCTTCCTCTACCTTAACTTTGAAAATTATTACTCTAGATTAAACTCCACCACAATCTCTTGCAGAAGAAATTTGCGTAAGTAAATTACCTTCATAATAATTTTCTTTTGATTTAAATTGGGGATGGTTTATTGTAGTTCTGAATTGGCTCCAAATGGCGTGAGCGAAGAAGGAGCATTTTTGCCGTTCAATTCTCTTTAGTGGTCGAATTTACCTTTGTTTTGTGTTTGCAAGTCCGTCCTTTCCTCTGCATTGGTAAAAAATATTGTGGATTTTTATTCTCTCTCTTTTAAAACTTTCGTAAACTATATATATAACTGTAGAAATATAATATTTATATTAGTATTTTATGTTTTTAATGGGGTGTTCTAGGCTGCGCAGATCCTCATTCTACGGTATAGACAAAGTGACTGAACTATGGTCCAATCAGCCATGGATTGCTCGGTACAGGAGCTCTGAAAATTCCCCAATTAGTCCGTATGACGTCGAAGTTCTTCGACTCCTCACTAACTCCGTTTATCAGTGAAACAGGAAGAAGGAAAAAAAATAAGTTTTCCCCTGTTCTGCCTCTCTGTGCGCGCGACGGAATTTGCTGCTTCTACTGGTGCGCGGCATGAAAATGTCCCCGCTTCCCTCTGTCTCTCTCTCCCTTGGAAAGGCCAAAATATCTGTCGCAGTAATATGTTGTGCCACGCAAATATTAAATTACCATTGATTGCCATCTGACATGCCCTCCCTCTGGCTATTTGCGGACCTCGCGTCGAATTTGCACTGGTTGTTGTTTAGGGGAGGTACAGGAG